>JAQFVV010000015.1:1736973-2936973 GCA_028023455.1 Epiperipatus broadwayi
GGTCGGTCGGTCGGTCAGTCGGTCGGTCAGTCGGTCGGTCGGTCGGTCAGTCGGTCGGTCGGTCGGTCAGTCGGTCGGTCAGTCGGTCAGTCGGTCGGTCAGTCAGTCGGTCAGTCAGTCGGTCAGTCAGTCGGTCAGTCAGTCGGTCAGTCGGTCAGTCGGTCAGTCAGTCAGTCGGTCAGTCAGTCAGTCGGTCGGTCAGTCAGTCGGTCAGTCATGTCGGTCAGTCGGTCGGTCAGTCAGTCAGTCGGTCAGTCAGTCAGTCAGTCGGTCGGTCGGTCGGTCGGTCGGTCGGTCAGTCGGTCGGTCAGTCGGTCAGTCGGTCGGTCGGTCAGTCGGTCGGTCAGTCGGTCGGTCAGTCGGTCGGTCAGTCGGTCGGTCGGTCGGTCAGTCAGTCGGTCGGTCAGTCAGTCAGTCAGTCAGTCAGTCAGTCAGTCAGTCAGTCAGTCAGTCAGTCAGTCAGTCAGTCAGTCAGTCAGTCAGTCAGTCAGTCAGTCAGTCAGTCAGTCAGTCAGTCAGTCAGTCAGTCAGTCAGTCAGTCAGTCAGTCAGTCAGTCAGTCAGTCAGTCAGTCAGTCAGTCAGTCAGTCAGTCAGTCAGTCAGTCAGTCAGTCAGTCAGTCAGTCAGTCAGTCAGTCAGTCAGTCAGTCAGTCAGTCAGTCAGTCAGTCAGTCAGTCAGTCAGTCAGTCAGTCAGTCAGTCAGTCAGTCAGTCAGTCAGTCAGTCAGTCAGTCAGTCAGTCAGTCAGTCAGTCAGTCAGTCAGTCAGTCAGTCAGTCAGTCAGTCAGTCAGTCAGTCAGTCAGTCAGTCAGTCAGTCAGTCAGTCAGGCAGGCAGGCAGGCAGGCAGGCAGGCAGTCAGTCAGTCAGTCAGTCAGCCAGCCAGATAGATAGATAGATAGATAGATAGATAGATAGACAGACAGACAGACAGACAGATAGATAGATAGATAGATAGATAGATAGATAGATAGATAGATAGAAAGATAGATAGATAGATTGATAGATAGATAAGTATTTAGGGAGAGAGGTAGTGAGAAAGAGAGAGGGAGTAGGGAGGTACATAGGAAAAAAAGTAGGCAGGGAGGTAGATAGGTAGGAAGGTAAATAGGTAGGGAGGTAGGTAGGTAGATAAGTCGGTAGATGAGTAGATGGGTGTGAAGGTAGATAGATATCACTTAAATTCATTGAACTGTGCTACATAGATTACAGAGCCTAAATTACAACCAGGAAGAAAATAAAATTATTTTTATATGCTTGTAATTTAAACTCTATAATCTAGGCAGTGAAAATATATAAATTTTTAAATGTGTTATTTGTTACTATGATTTCAATGTAACATGATGTATTTTTTCGATATATTTATAACAATTATTGAGCACCAAGAAACAAATATGAACTAAACATGTAGAATTCATTTCATTTTTAAATGTGTTAGTAGTAACTGTGTATAATAGTATGCCCAAAAGATGAATTATGTATTCATATTTCACTAAAAACTTAATTTAGCAAGGGCAATTTTATCTGCAGAAGTTGAACAGATTTTTGAGTAAAACTGATCAGTTATATCTAAACTTTTTAACCATAAAAAAAGACTGGGCATAAATTTGATCCAAAGAATGCTCCATTATTATTCACTGAAATAATAAATTTTAGCCATGAATGTGGTTCAAACTCCCAAAAAAGATTTAATAGGAAATCTTAAAAATGAAATAAAATTTATCCTAATAAAATATACAATTTATAAGTTGTTTAGTTTTATATATATTATGAGCCTGTGTTTTATTTTTTTGCACATTGTCTTTATTGAGTGCTTTAACTTAAGATTTAAGCTATTCTATTCTAAAAAATAGAAATAATAAATAAAGAGAGTAAGAAGATGATAACTTTATCTTGTGTAAATTGTGTTATTTAACTATATTTAGTCCATTATGAGTATAAAGCGGATAATGTTTAATAATTTTAAAAGCTGTCATAAAGATATAATTTTAATATTTAAAAGATGTATGCTTAGGTTGGGAATTATTTATTAATTTATATAAACTTTCGAAAAGAAGAAAGCTAAAATAGAGCTAATCTTGTAGTTAACGTTTAAAAATAATAACAGATAATTTATTAATATCAAAATGCAATTATTTAATTCTATTCAGAATAGTCAATCAACTAGATTAAATTTTTATTTAATAAGTTTTTTTAAAAAAAGTATCTCGGATTAAAGTTAATTAATTTGTTTTAATAACATTAAATTTCTTAAAGAAATATAAGTTAGTTATTAAGATTAATTTAATTTACAAAAACATAATTTCCTGTGTAGATGTGTGTGAAAGAGAAATCCATGTGCACAAGTTAATCTTTGATTTCTTGGTTTTAATTGCCAAATTATGTTTAATTTTAATCATTAAAAACATTTAAAATAAAAATATTTTATTAAACTTAGTAAATAGAGGGTTAATATTTTAAATAAGAATTTCTGATAAACATAAGTGGAAGAAAAGGTGATATTTTGTTTTAAAAAGAATGAAATATAATTTATTATCTAATTTTATTTTTATTATTAAGTTTTATTAATTAATAAAAGACAGGTAAATTGACCTTTTCTTCAACTTAGCTGTTAAGTCACTGAATCTTTTTTTTAAAAAGTATAACAAAGTTGCATAATTTTTACTAATTACTCCCTCATTGCAATTGACATTTTTATTAACAGGGGTAATTGTTTATAGATGTGGATATTAATTTTTGACACCTGTCAACAGGGGTATAAAATATAAAGATTAATCAGTTTGCAAGGTTGGCTTCTTTGTTTCTCCATCTCCTGACTGATCACTGCTGTGCACTGCAACTTAAAAAACAGTAATAATTTTTTTAAACTATATTTTTATTATTATCTACATGTTAATTTATTAAAGTTTTATGTTTTATTAACCTACAATGCAGTGTTGAGCCAAATCATAAGGTATTCTGATTTTTATTACTGAATTCAATTGAACTTTCTTAACTACTAATATCATACCTCAAAAGAATGATTCATTTATAGTAACTCAATTTTGTCAATTATGTTTTGAAGTAAATTATAAAAGAAACCAGGTGTTATGTTACATTATAAAACCATGCTAGACATTGCACTATTTTACTTTGTGTTATTATGTTTCACCTTTAAGAAGAAAAACAAAAATTAAAAAAAAGACTGTTAAACTTTAATTTAAAGATAGACAACTATATTAATTAATTGTTACCTGCTATTAATGTTTTAAAATGCTAAATTTATGCTAACTTCAATGTATATTCAAAATTCTGACTCAATTGGAAATTTCCAATTGTCAAATAACCTGATATATTTAATACAGGAGAACTCTCCAAATTGTGCTTTGCTCTCTCTGTATTTTACTAGATAAAGGAAATACTTAGGAGAAAATTGTACTAAAGAAATTTTATATAAAAAAAGCAGGAAAATTTTTAATATACTTCATTTTTTCCCCTCAGTATTTCATTTTGAAAAGACTTGGAATAAATTTGAAGGAAATTAATGAAAAGACTTTACAAAAAAAAAAAGTTTGCAAATATAACAATAATGGACATTTAATAAATGCATTGTTAAATTGAGAACTGTTAAACATAATTTTGAAGTGAATTCCTAGGAAAATTAAAACATGCTTTTAAATGTGCTTTTCAAAAAGATGGAAAAGTATTCCTTATTTTCAGTGGAATCATGGAGACCAAAATTCAATGGACAACTTTATTATTATTATTATTATTATTATTATTATTATTATTATTATTATTATTATTATTATTATTATTATTATTATTATTATTATTATTATTATTATTATTATTATTATTATTATTATTATTATTATTATTATTATTATTATTATTATTATTATCATCATCATCATCATCATCATCATCATTACTACTACTACTATTACTACTACTATTATTATTATTATTATTATTATTATTATTATTATTATTCAAAAGGTACTTTATTACTTTCTTTGGTTTACATAGTTTCTATTACATTGTATTTACAATTTGATTTAGTAAAATTTACAGTTTTGATTTACTTTTCTTTAAACAAGTTTTTTCTTGTGGCAATTTTTAACTTGTTCCTTGTTCTATAGTTTACAAATAATGCTGAAACTTTAGTGTTTTCAATTGTCTTTGTTTTGAATTTCTCATAGTCTTGATTGTTCTTTTAACAGTGAACAAGTTGAAGCATATAAATCTGGTCTAACTATAGTTTTATCTCTATCTTTGATTTGTGTTAGTTTATTAGTGAAGGTGGCTGGATGATGTCGAGTATTTTTTCTCATTATAAAGCTGCATCTCGTGCACCAAAAAGAATATAGGACAAATGTAGCTGCTCTAATGTTTGGTATCGCTCGGCTCTGATATGCATTAATAATTTGCTCCATCGTGGTGTTTTTCCTTCTATATATGTTGCATGCCATTTGTCTTATTTTTGCCAAACCTTCACAGTTGTAAATTAGGTGTTCAATTGTTTCTTTGGCTCTGTTCCATAATCCACAAAATGGATCTATGTCCCTATACATCCTTTTATAGTGGAGAAAAAAAGTCATGGGCATAGCAGTGAAGTTCATTTTTATTATAAAATTGAAGAACTTAGGTTCCAATGCCCATCACTTGAATTGTTTAATTAGTTTTTTGTTATCTATTCCCAACATTGGTGAAGGTTCATTTACATTAATTTCTTTATTTATTAGGTTGTATATTTCCCAATATGAATATTTGTTCTCATATTGTTCCGGTATGTCCTTATTGGTTTTACATTGATAAATTATGAATGAAATGTATGCTCCCGATGGTGGTGGTCTGTCCATAGGAGTAACTTCAATTAGGTGTTTTAGTTTTGAGAAGTGTTTCATAGTCATAATAATTGCATTCCTCAACTTTTGTATGTGGAAGATTTCAACTGTGTGGAGATCCAGTCCATTTTTTATCAGTGGTTGAGACATTTTTCTATTTGATATGGCAACTGTCTTCTTGGACCAGAGTAGCTGATTACATATTGCTTTGACTTTTTTTATAAAGCCTTTGAGAATTCAATAATTGGTGAATAATAGCTGATTTTGGTCATAATTAGTTGGTTAATTAACTGCACTTTGGAGAAGACAGACATATAAGTCTTTGAAAGGGAGTCAGCAATTTGTTTTATTTCTTCCTTAATTCTATTTGGATTTTACATCTCATCCCCGTTATCCCTAAATGAAATGAGAAACCCAGGAAAGATGTTGGTTTTGACTGATAGATTGTCACACATGGTCTTCCTGTGAATAGAGACCATGCTGATGTTTTTGCTTGGTTGAATTTAAGCTTATAATGTGCAGTGTATTCTTCCAGTAGTTGCTGCAGTCGTGGAATTTTGTTTTTTGGATGAGAGAAAAACTGTGATGTCATCCATGAATGCTAAACAAGCTATGCCCTGTGTTGTTCCAGGTATCTGAATCCCATCAAATGTGTCTGTATCTTCTTAATGAGAGGATTGATGTAGTATATAAAAAGCAGTGCGCTAAGTGGTGAGCCTTGTGATAAAGACTGGTTTGGTGTGAAAGATGGTGAATTTCTTCCATTGATAGATATATGTATTTCTCTATTGATAAGTAGATTCGCCATGATGTATAGATGTGTTCTAGGAATGTTGGTGCTTTTGAGCATTTTCAGCAAAACTTTAATATTAACTGAATCAAATGCAGCCTCAATATCCAGTTGAACTACAATAGGTACATATTTTTCTTATGTCTAATTGATGTGAGTACTGCCTTGAAAAGTATGCTGCCTGTACTGTTGATGATCCTTTTTTTGCATGTTGCAATTTGGAAATTAGTGGTAATATACATTGTTCAATTTTTTCCTTGATCACCTTTTCTAGTATTTTTATGGGCAATGGACCCATGGATATTGGTTTTAAGTCCGCAATGGAGGAAATATATTTTTTGTTTTTTATTGTATGGCACAATTGCAATAGGGTAAATCCCTTCTATGTTCTAAATTTTTTGCACTAGCTGATTGGCTAAGTTACAAACATATTTTGTTGTGCATTGGCTTAAGTGTTTCAAAACAAACAATGGGATTCCAGGGCCACCTGGGTGGCAAGCTTCCAGTATATTAGCTAGTTTTTTTGCAAAGTCATCTATGATAAATGGTCTCTCAGTTTCAGGGATCCCGAATATGTGAGATGCCATTGAAATATTTGGATCTGATTGAGCCTACCTTTGAAGTATTGATAGATTGGCCAGATTATATTATGGTCTGCATATGTTCCTTCTTCTGTCTGTATTGCTATTGGTAATTTGATTTTTGGTGGGTTTTCTAAGGCCCATTTAATGTATTCCCTTGTCCATGTGTGTGACTGGGTGAGACAAATTTTACTTTTTTTAATTTTTAGGTAATTTTTTAGATTTTCACACATTATTATATGTATGTGTAAGTTTGAAAATATATTGTTGTGTGTGATGTGATGGTTAATCATCCCTATTTGTTTGTGTAATTGAGCTGCTACTACTATTAGCTTTGATGGCGTGGTTGCTTCATTGCAATGTGATTAATATTAAATGAAAGGATGTTTATGTATGCTTGATATTGTTGAAAGGGTCCCAGATTCATTTCATGATTTTTTTAACAAGATATAAGATTTTGAAAATAGGAATTCAGTGGTAGCTGTTGGAATTTATGTTCTAATTTTTTTAGTTAGTGGGAATGGCACTATTTGAATCTGGTCAAGATTAATGCTGATGATTTGTCCTGAGTGGTCAGAGAATGTAGTTGGAGTGAGTTTAATCATCATTAGGTGGTGGAATATTGGTGAATAAAATGTTGTCTATTAATGAAGAGAAACATTTATTGTGGAAGGAAATTGCTGTGTCCTGTAAAAATCCCTGCCCACTCACCAGAGGAACTGAAATTTTATGAATCCATCTATGTGTAAATTCCTGATATGTTAGGTTAAAATCCCCTATGATGATGGTTAGATTTGATGTAGCACTTAGGGTGGAATTAATATTTGCAATTATTGTTTCATTTTTTTTAGTTTAGATTGGCATATATACAAACACCACATTAGTTATTATACTCTTGTGTTGGAATATTGCCATCAGTAGATTAGAATCAATGTAAAATATTTTAAACATTGTAAATGGACATTTATGAGAAATAAAGATTCCAGTGCCTGCTGATGGTGAAGAAGAGTCTCTGGAGAATGCACTGAATCCTTCCTGAGCCAAAAATGCTGCTGGATCCACCTGTGATCTTGCATAAATTTTTGTCTCTAGGAGTCCAATTATATGTGGTTGTGTGTCTTTGATCCAATTTTTGATTTTATATATTTTGTTAATTGAATTCAGACCTCTGACATTAATAGCAGCTATTCTAACTTTCATTATAAATCTGTATCCTATACCTTTGGTTCTTTTCTTTACTATGTGTTGTTGTTGTTGTTGTTGTTGTTATTATTATTATTATTATTATTATTATTATTATTATTATTATTATTATTATTATTATTATTATTATTATTATTATTATTATTATTATTATTATTATTATTATTATTATTATTATTATTATTATTATTATTATTATTATTATTATTATTATTATTATTATTATTATTATTATTATTATTATTATTATTATTATTATTATTATTATTATTATTATTATTATTATTATTATTATTATTATTATTATTATTATTATTATTATTATTATTATTATTATTATTATTATTATTATTACTTGGTCCTCTATTGTTTTTAATTTATATTAATGATTTATTTTCATTGAAGTTACATTCTAAGATTTTTGGTTTTGCTGATGATATTGCTTTATCTTGCAATGCTGTTTCTTATAATCTTCTTGAAAAATTAGTGAATGAGGATTTGGACTCAATTGGTAAATGGTTGGCATATAATTCATTGTTGGTCAATTTAGATAAAACAAAAGCTATTCTTTTTCTTACAAGCGTACTTTTTTTCTCTTAAGATTAAAATTTGCTGTAAGTATATTTTGCATTATAATAGTATATGTACTTGTGAGAATATTCCTTTGGTAGATAATTATTGTTATTTGGGAATATATATTGACTCCAGATTGTCCTGGACAAATCACGTTACCTATCTTTGTCAACGGTTACGTAATTTAAACTATATGTTTTATTATTTAGTTAAATTTCTTCCTAGGTCTGCTCTCATTTTTATTTACATTGCCTGTTATCAGAGTATTTTATCTTACAATATCATTATTTGGGGTAATGCTTCTCCACATATTTTATCTTCTTTGCGTGTTTTGCAAAATTATACTTTGCGCATTATTTTTGGTAGATCTCGTTCCTCTTCTGTTCGAGATATTTATATTGCATTTGGTTTATTTGATGTAAATCACTTATATCAATATAGAGTTATTTTTGATATTTTTTGTGCTAAACCTTTTCTGAATTCTAGAGTTTATGTTCTAAATACTCGTCTTTCTAATAAATTTCAATTACCTTTACCAAAATTTTTTAAGGAATCTAGTAGAAGACAATATGTTTATTCTGGGTCAAAGTTGTTTAATAAATTTGTATATGAATGTTCAATTGATCTGAATAATATTTCTTATATATCATTCAAAAAATATTTGTGTCAATGGTTGTGTAGTATGTATTAATTTTGGCATTTATTTTATTTATTTAATTAATTTTATTTATTTCCTAAACTGTTCTTTTGAGTTTTTGATTGTATTTTTATTTAATTTATTTTTACATGTAAATTCCACACACAAGATTTTTCTTGTTTGGAGTTTTTAAATATTTGTGATGTACTTTGTTTTATTTCATAGAATAAATTGAATTGAAAATTGAATTGAAATTATTATTATTATTATTATTATTATTATTATTATTATTATTATTATTATTATTATTATTATTATTATTATTATTATTATTATTATTATTATTATTATTATTATTATTATTATTATTATTATTATTATTATTATTATTATTATTATTATTATTATTATTATTATTATTATTATTATTATTATTATTATTATTATTATTATTATTATTATTATTATTATTATTATTATTATTATTATTATTATTATTATTACTACTACTACTACTACTACTACTACTACTACTACTACTACTACTACTACTACTACTACTACTACTACTACTACTACTACTACTACTACTACTACTACTACTACTACTATTATTATTATTATTATTATTGTAGATATGATTAGGGTATTACCAAGTTATCAGCATGGTTTTTTACCTGGTATATCTATTGAAACTAATTTAATGGTGATATCTGATCATATTGCTCAGGCCTTATCTGATCAGCAGCAATTAGATGTTATATATTTTGATATGACTCAGGCATTTGACAAAGTTTCATATATTAGACTTTTCTATAAACTTAAAATGTTGGGTGTTAGTCCTCATTTAGTTGAGTGGTTTTCTAATTATTTGAGGGGTCGTAAATCATATGTGCATATGGCTAAAACCAATTCTCTTTTTTTTTGATAATATGATAGGTGTTCTCAGGGTGTAATATTGGCACCATTACTTTTTAATGTTTATATGTGTGATCTTGATCGTAGCATAAAAATAGTATGATACTTACTTATGCTGATGATTGTAAATTATTTAAAAGAATTATTACTTATAGTGATCATATTGAGGTTCAAAAGGATATAGATAGTTTTATTATATGATGTACATATAACAATATGGAGATTAATATTAATAAAACATGCATTGTTTCCTATAGTAATAAAACTGAAAAATCTGCTTATCAATATAAAATTGAGAATAGGGATATTAAATATAAAGAGATTGTATCCGATTTGGGAATTACATTTTGTAGTAATTTTACTTTTAATGCACATATTAAATATATTATTAATAAAGCATACAGAAAGATGGGCTGTATTTTGAGATATGGGAGAGATTTATCTATTTCCATAAAATATAGGTTATTTTTTTCTCTTGTTACACTTTTAGAATATAATTCTTGTATATGGAACTTCAATCTGATTAATATTCAGTCAAGAATATATAATGTTGAAAAAAGATTTAATAAATTAATAATGGGAGAATGTCAAATTGTTAAAACAGTATTAAAAGAAAGAAGAATATTGAAAGATATGATATTGTTGAAAAAGTTGATTGATGGGGAAATTGATGTCAGTAACTGTATATCAAAAATAGAATTGAAAATATCTAGTCGTTTATTAAGAGAAATGTAAACTTTCAAGATTAGTATATGTAAAAATAATTTATTTAGTAAGTCAGTTATTAATAGATTGCAAATAGTATATAATCTAACCTTTAATAATATTGATATTTTTTGTGATCAATTTGTTATGAATGTTAGAAAACAACTAAATTTATAATTATTAACATATATGTATATATAATTTTATTTATGTAGTTTGTATTTGCTTATAGTTGTTGTTTTGTTTTGTTTTTAATTATTATTGTTTTTTGTTTTTGTTGTTTTTATTATGTATTTCTGTTAAAGTGTAAACGTTGAAATGCACATAATAAATTGATATTGAATTGAATTGAATTATTATTATTATTATTATTATTATTATTATTATTATTATTATTATTATTATTATTATTATTATTATTATTATTATTATTATTATTATTATTATTATTATTATTATTATTATTATTATTATTATTATTATTATTATTATTATTATTATTATTATTATTATTATTATTATTATTATTATTATTATTATTATTATTATTATTATTATTATTATTATTATTATTATTATTATTATTATTATTATTATTATTATTATTATTATTATTATTATTATTATTATTACTACTTGGTCCTCTATTGTTTTTAATTTATATTAATGATTTATTTTCATTGAAGTTACATTCTAAGATTTTTGGTTTTGCTGATGATATTGCTTTATCTTGCAATGCTGTTTCTTATAATCTTCTTGAAAAATTAGTGAATGAGGATTTGGACTCAATTGGTAAATGGTTGGCATATAATTCATTGTTGGTCAATTTAGATAAAACAAAAGCTATTCTTTTTTCTTACAAGCGTACTTTTTTTCTCTTAAGATTAAAATTTGCTGTAAGTATATTTTGCATTATAATAGTATATGTACTTGTGAGAATATTCCTTTGGTAGATAATTATTGTTATTTGGGAATATATATTGACTCCAGATTGTCCTGGACAAATCACGTTACCTATCTTTGTCAACGGTTACGTAATTTAAACTATATGTTTTATTATTTAGTTAAATTTCTTCCTAGGTCTGCTCTCATTTTTATTTACATTGCCTGTTATCAGAGTATTTTATCTTACAATATCATTATTTGGGGTAATGCTTCTCCACATATTTTATCTTCTTTGCGTGTTTTGCAAAATTATACTTTGAGCATTATTTTTGGTAGATCTCGTTCCTCTTCTGTTCGAGATATTTATATTGCATTTGGTTTATTTGATGTAAATCACTTATATCAATATAGAGTTATTTTTGATATTTTTGTGCTAAACCTTTTCTGAATTCTAGAGTTTATGTTCTAAATACTCGTCTTTCTAATAAATTTCAATTACCTTTACCAAAATTTTTTAAGGAATCTAGTAGAAGACAATATGTTTATTCTGGGTCAAAGTTGTTTAATAAATTTGTATATGAATGTTTAATTGATCTGAATAATATTTCTTATATATCATTCAAAAAATATTTGTGTCAATGGTTGTGTAGTATGTATTAATTTTGGCATTTATTTTATTTATTTAATTAATTTTATTTATTTCCTAAACTGTTCTTTTGAGTTTTTGATTGTATTTTTATTTAATTTATTTTTACATGTAAATTCCACACACAAGATTTTTCTTGTTTGGAGTTTTTAAATATTTGTGATGTACTTTGTTTTATTTCATAGAATAAATTGAATTGAAAATTGAATTGAAATTATTATTATTATTATTATTATTATTATTATTATTATTATTATTATTATTATTATTATTATTATTATTATTATTATTATTATTATTATTATTATTATTATTATTATTATTATTATTATTATTATTATTATTATTATTATTATTATTATTATTATTATTATTATTATTATTATTATTATTATTATTATTACTACTACTACTACTACTACTACTACTACTACTACTACTACTACTACTACTACTACTACTACTACTACTACTACTACTACTACTACTACTACTACTACTACTACTACTACTACTACTACTACTACTACTACTACTACTACTACTACTACTACTACTACTACTACTACTACTACTACTACTACTACTACTACTACTACTACTACTATTATTATTATTATTATTATTGTAGATATGATTAGGGTATTACCAAGTTATCAGCATGGTTTTTTACCTGGTATATCTATTGAAACTAATTTAATGGTGATATCTGATCATATTGCTCAGGCCTTATCTGATCAGCAGCAATTAGATGTTATATATTTTGATATGACTCAGGCATTTGACAAAGTTTCATATATTAGACTTTTCTATAAACTTAAAATGTTGGGTGTTAGTCCTCATTTAGTTGAGTGGTTTTCTAATTATTTGAGGGGTCGTAAATCATATGTGCATATGGCTAAAACCAATTCTCTTTTTTTTTGATAATATGATAGGTGTTCTCAGGGTGTAATATTGGCACCATTACTTTTTAATGTTTATATGTGTGATCTTGATCGTAGCATAAAAATAGTATGATACTTACTTATGCTGATGATTGTAAATTATTTAAAAGAATTATTACTTATAGTGATCATATTGAGGTTCAAAAGGATATAGATAGTTTTATTATATGATGTACATATAACAATATGGAGATTAATATTAATAAAACATGCATTGTTTCCTATAGTAATAAAACTGAAAAATCTGCTTATCAATATAAAATTGAGAATAGGGATATTAAATATAAAGAGATTGTATCCGATTTGGGAATTACATTTTGTAGTAATTTTACTTTTAATGCACATATTAAATATATTATTAATAAAGCATACAGAAAGATGGGCTGTATTTTGAGATATGGGAGAGATTTATCTATTTCCATAAAATATAGGTTATTTTTTTCTCTTGTTACACTTTTAGAATATGGTTCTTGTATATGGAACTTCAATCTGATTAATAGCCAGTCTAGAATATATAATGTTGAAAAAAGATTTAATAAATTAATAATGGGAGAATGTCAAATTGTTAAAACAGTATTAAAAGAAAGAAGAATATTGAAAGATATGATATTGTTGAAAAAGTTGATTGATGGGGAAATTGATGTCAGTAACTGTATATCAAAAATAGAATTGAAAATATCTAGTCGTTTATTAAGAGAAATGTAAACTTTCAAGATTAGTATATGTAAAAATAATTTATTTAGTAAGTCAGTTATTAATAGATTGCAAATAGTATATAATCTAACCTTTAATAATATTGATATTTTTTGTGATCAATTTGTTATGAATGTTAGAAAACAACTAAATTTATAATTATTAACATTTATGTATATATAATCTTATTTATGTAGTTTGTATTTGCTTATAGTTGTTGTTTTGTTTTTGTTTTTAATTATTATTGTTTTTTTTTTTGTTGTTTTTATTGTGTATTTCTGTTAAAGTGTAAACGTTGAAATGCACATAATAAATTGATATTGAATTGAATTGAATTATTATTATTATTATTATTATTATTATTATTATTATTATTATTATTATTATTATTATTATTATTATTATTATTATTATTATTATTATTATTATTATTATAATAATAATAATAATAATAATAATAATAATAATAATAATAATAATAATAATAATAATAATAATAATAATAATAATAATAATAATAATAATAATAATAATAATAATAATAATAATAATAATAATAATAATAATAATAATAATAATAATAATAATAATAATAATAATAATAATAATAATAATAATAATAATAATAATAATAATAATAATAATAATAATAATAATAATAATAATAATAATAATAATAATAATAATAATAATATGCTCTTGAATAAAAATTTCCAGACAAGCTAGCTTATGGTTAACCAATTTCTTTAAAAAAATGGATTCAAAACTTTTATTCATTTATAATAAGAACTTTATTAATATTTTATCATTTATGCTTGCTTTTGGTAATATTTGCTTTAATTTTCTATGAAATAAAATATATTTGCTTAATATGGATGCTTCATTCTACAAATAATTCACTGAGGAAGGACATCATGCCCTTGACAAGTCACTCATTATGGAAGGAGTTCTGCTAAAGAACTAAGGTGTTTTAAAATATATATATTTGATAAATGAAATGTCAAGGTATTTTGTGATTATGATATTATTCTTTAATGGGTTTATTATAGAATGTGTAGTCCTATACATGCAAGGTAAAATTTATATATTTTTATATTTGCTGGTTTAATGTAAATTTTATAATGCCTTTTATTCAAGTAGAGATATTTATCTCATAGTTTTTTAATAATGTTTATCAGTGTTTCACTTACCCATAAGTAAACAGCCAATATATCTTTATCAGAAGTTCAATATTTCATAATTATTATGATATAATAATTTAATGGTTAAATTTTAATATAACCGAACATTTATTAGTCATTTTTATTAATATTTACTTTGCTATTAAGTCTACTTTATCTTTATAAATTTTTATTCTGTTCATTGCATATATGTGTATTCCTTGTTTAATGCAGAATTTTTATTGTGCTATTTTAAATATTTTACAATCATTTGACTGACTGTAAACTTGTTGATTTCAGACATTGCTTAATGTTTGTAATTTTTTAGTGGAAATATTAAGCTATTTAATTTATCAGTGATAATTCTGTTATCTTACCATCATTTAGTCTAGAATCTATGCCTTTGAGCATTAGACTTTATGAGATATTGCTTTGTTTATTGTGCTTTGTTAGATGGATGTGCTCTCCTCATTGTTCACATATTCTTTTTGTATTCCATAAGAGGATAATGTTCTTTATATTCTAAGATGACTTTTGTATGTTGTTAAGTTACCTAGATCCCATGAAAGGATTGTTATACAGTGTGTATTCCATTTTTTTAGGTGGTGAAACTGCATCCACACATACATTTTTTACCTAAGATATAGGTGTTGGGATCCACCACACTATTGTTATATTGTTCTGCTCTGTGGTGCCTATCTTTATTAATCTATCCCTCATGATGTTATTAAATATTTTACCACCAGGGAAGGTGAAGCTGTTTGTGCTTGTTAGAAATGATATGGCAATAATAGAAATGATATGGCAATAATAAGATAGTTATTGAAGTACTTAGTTCTTCAAGGTGCACTTAGTTATTTGTGGTGCTATTGTTACATGAAACAGTGTCTGTATTGTGCTGCTGTGGCTTGCCAGTAGTTCACAAGTAAACCAATAATGTATTAATAATTTTCAAATGCTTATTCTCGTACGTAGCACAATATGCACATGCGCAATGTTATTTTTTCATCACCATCTGGGAAATAATTTGCCAATGGATTAGTAAGTCATTTAATATTATATATTTTATTATTTTGTGAACATAAATTAAGTATATTGTATGTGTGTATATGACTTTTGATAAATGTTCCATTTTTATTGCTATTTTATTCAATAATTATGCTAGTCAATGATTATCTTATTTGTTTCCATATGATAATTGTCATTATCATACAAGTTAGCGAGTTCAAACTCAGTCATAGAATAGTTCAGATTAAGTTATTTTAATCTGTAATATGTTAATTTTGCAAATAAAGGTATTATGAGTTGTTAACTGACACAGGGATATATATTTCATAAATTATATGGCTTAGCTTGTAACTTAAGCTATCTTATTTTATTGTTTCTCGTTAAACGTTTGTTTAATAGGATGATTTAGCTAGAATAGATTAAAAATAAATTAGTTAATTATTTACCTAAACTAAATGTATTTTTTTTTATAATTCATCCAAACGTTTCAATACCAACAGATAGTTTGTTAGTGAGGCAATTCTGTATTATCCGTTGTAATATCCTACTTAATATTTTAACAGCATCTATGTTGGGCAAATACCTTTCAATGACATTGCTTATGTGTATCTAGAATGTAAATAAATGTATTTGTTGATTATTTAAATCTAGTTTTTGTTTTTCTATACACAATTTGTTCTGTTTCCAGAATTCTTATTTATAAAAGAAATCTTGGTAAATCAGGTGATCCATTTTACGCAGATCCAATATCTCAATGTTACTAAAAATGCAAATATTTCATAAATGCTTCATTTCCAAGATGGAATTGTAATCAAAAGAAATACATATTTTTTTAATCTTGCTTTGGATTACTTGATCCGTTTTTCAGACTGCACATTATTTATTTATTTTATTAATAAAAGTACAGTAATCAAACTTAATTATGATGGGGTAGTAGAAAGATATAAAAGATACCATTTCTTTCTATTATTTCGAGTGACATCCTGGATAAAAGGCTATAATTTTCTAATTTTATGTAATTTGTTTATACAATTGTCAAGCAGATTAAACACTTCTTTATGTAATGATTATTTTTATTATAGTTTATTAAAATACATTAGCTTATAAGAGAAGTGTCTCCTCAAGTCTGCCAGGATGCCAGTCATTTATTTGACAAGACAATACAACAGTGTACTTTCTCAAAATTAACAGAAAAACTTTGAGATCATTATTTATTATATTATTAGTCATTGATCAATTCATTGGTATCATAAATATGGTGGTGGCAAAAGAAATTCATTATTGTTTATTGTACCATTAAAAAGGTACATTACATTTCACTCCACAAGAGTAGAGTCAATCAGATCATGTCAATGAATAATTACTTGGTGATAGATATTTGCTATATCAGATATTAAGGAAAAGTCATAAAGACTCATCAGATGTTACTATAGGTGCAAATTAGTTATTGCTCAGATAATAAATTTTGATGAAGGGAAATATGTGTTCTTGAAAGTGCTGCATAGTTTTTCCTCTTCATAGTTTATTTACTTATTTATTATTATGCATATTATTGTTGCTTTGAAATTTCCTTTTATCTTAATAGATGGCCCTGTAGTAAAAGTAAAAAATAACTATCCGTCCACTGAGCTTAACCTGAATAAATTATTCATTTTTTACTATAATAATCATCATCAGTCTCATCATCATAATATTATTTTAGCCCTGATTCAAGAATTATTTAACTTAGTTCTTTTTAAATAGGTTAGAATATATAGAAAGAGATTGCCTTGACAACAGTTTGAAATTGTTGATTGCTATTGATATTGGGACTGTCTATGTATTGACTGGTTTTTAATGACATATATATATGTGTGTGTGCGTGTGGGTGTTAATTTTAATATTTTCATGGGTAAATGATGACTTCATATTATTATTATTTTCAGGATATTCCATGTAGTAAAATAGCTAAATAGTTGATGTTTCAGTATAATAACATGTACCTTCCTCAGAGCATCCTCTTTCTCAAATCTCACATGCATTCCTATGATTTGAGAAAGAGGATGCTCTGAGGAAGGTACATGTTATTGTACTGAAATGTTAGTTGTTTAGCTATTTTACTACATGGAATATCCTGAAAATAATAATATGAAGTCATATATATATATTAAATATTAAATGTAATCGTTTTTAGATAGTAAATGCAGTTATAGAAAATGATATGCATTCCTACCTCATTACTCAATAATATTTAAATTGTATTGGTTATTTTTGTATATTAAGAAGATTGTCTTGAATAGTTAAGACAGAGAGTGTGAATATTAATCAATACTATGATAAATCAAATTGGTACCACAATGAATCAAACTCATATCATAAATTAAATTGCTACCATGATAAATCAAACAAATGCTATAATAAACCAATCTTATTATGATGAATCCAACTAGTTTTAACTACTAAAAAAAGTCCAAATATATTACAGAAAAGAAAAAGTTACCCCATAACTAGTAAGTAAGTATCCTGTACATTTTTTAAAATATATTTATTAAGTATATACATTTTCTGCCATGATATTTTAGAATTATTATAATCATACTCTTACCATATAAAATGCTCATAACTTATCAGCATAATCTAACATTACATTGTTTCAGCAGTGCTACCAGTGAAATAAACATGAAGACTGAATAAAGCAGCATAAGTAAAATCTAACATCTCAGCTATAACTTGCAAAGATGTTAAGTGTACTGAAATTCAGATTAATATAAACAAAAAGTGTGCAAAACTAAATCAGCAAAGATCATAATAACTAGTAAACAAAGTTTTTAAATATTGTATACATAGTAAAATTAATGCAATAATCATTTTAAATTTTAAAAACTCCCAAAACATCCAATATAAGAAATAGGTTCAGTTGCATATCACTATCTGAAATTCATATATAAAAAGTAGGTCTTATCAGTATCCCCTAAAATTACATTTTAGCTGCCCTACCTATGAAACAAATTTAAAGCTTGAATAAAGTGACATAGATAGAAGATAGCTTTTTAGAAGTCAAACACATATAGACAAACATGCAAGCACTACCGTATGCACAATATATTTATATAATATATTTAAATTATAATAATGTTTTAAATACTTTTAAGACAGGCTTTAATCTGTATCAAATGCACTTTTAAATTTATAATAGTCAAGCAATATCTTTTTATTTTGCTGATAGAGGGACCTCTCAAACCTCAACACAAGATAGTGACTTTTATAAAGAAAAAAGCAGCCATCTTATTTTTAACCTAACTTTCCACTTATATAGGCCAATATGAAGCATCTTGATTTGGGAATGTGAAGCTGTTGTTCTCTCCACAGTTTAAGTCCACTACTTCTTATACAAATTAACCTTTTTGATATCAACATCAATTTGTAAAACCTTTGTCTAATTTTTGTATTGGTCCATTACTTAAATCTGAGAACTATTATTCATCAGTTTCATTTTGAGTCAGTTTCGATTGATAAAATATTAATCTCTAGATACACAGAATTGTTTCAGTTCAGCTTGTAAAAATTGAACAATTTTAGATTCAAATTGGTTAAATGTAATGAAAAATTAAAAATAATGTTAATAACTGAAGAAAAATGTAAGAAAAATATTTAAAAAATAGCTAGTGGTAAAACAAAAGAATTATATTTCAAAAAATCTGTGTGTCATTATTCAATTCTGTAGCAGTCAACATTATTTACTTTTCTTAAAGTGCAGTCACTTTTCCATACTTATTTTTTTTTTGTAAATTTAAAAATTTTCAAATCAAACTTTATATTTCAATAAAGTAATGTAAAATCTTCATTATAAATGTAAAAAATTACTATAAATATATTTAATTATATTCAAAATCAATTACGAACATGTAAAACATTTTGTTTTGATTTCTGACTTTGTCATTTAGAAATGCCTGATATGTAAATTACAGTCAGTAGTGGTCAATCACTTATCTTGAACAGTGGTCACTTTCCTACACTTATTTTCTTTGTAAAATTTAAAAATTTTTCAAATCAACCTTTATATTCCAATAAAGTAATGTAAAACTTTAATTATGAGTGTAAAAAATTACAATAAATATATTTATTTAAATTCAAAATCAATTATAAATAAATAAAACATTTTGTTTTGATTTTTAACTTTGTCATTTAGAAATGCCTGAGAATGAAAATTACAGTCAATAGCTGTCAACCACTTGTCTGGAAAAGTGGTCACTTTCCCACACTTATTTTTCTTGTAAAAATTAAAAATTTTCAAATCAAACTTTATATTTCAATAAAGTAATGTAAAATCTTAATTATGAATGTAAAAAATTATGATAAATATACTTATTTACATTCAAAATCAATTACAAATGTGTAAAACATTTTGTTTTGATTAATGACCATTTGTTGCTCAATTTCCAAAGTTGGTAGCTATCCAATCAGAGAAAAGAGATTGGCCAACACACCAATATGCAGCAATAAAAATTGATTTTTTTCCCAAAATATATTGCAATATGCAGATTTTTTTAGAACTAAATTTTTAAATTTCAAATTTCCTATAAAATAAGCCTAAAATGAAGAAAATGCGACCAAAATTGCCCATGAGATAGTGCAAACAATGCCCACAAACCATAAATAAAATTAATGAGAATTAAAATGGGACAAAATCTAACTGTATTTAACAACAGAGTGATTAACATTCATGAAATCTTGTGATTTTCAATGAGTTAATATTACGATTGTTTTACTGGAAATATATAAACTATTGTAAAGATGTAATTATTTATTAAGCACATGGAAAGTATATGTAAATACTTTTAAAACAGGCTTTAACCTGTATCAAATGCAACTTGAAATTTATAATAATCAAGCAATATCTTTTTATTTTGCTGATAGAGGGAACTCTCAAACCACGAGACAAGATAGTACTTCTATAAAGATAAGAGTGGCCATCTTATCTTTAACCGAACTTTTCACTTATATAAGCCAATCTGAAGCATCTTGATTTTGGAGCATGAAGCTGTTGTTTTCTTTACTAGTTAAGTCCATTATTTCTTAGTATTCATGAAATCTTGTGATTTATAATGAATTAATATTACGATCTTGACTATTATACATTTTAAGGCACATTTTATACAGGTTACTTCCTGTGCACTTAATAAATAATTACAACTTTACAATAGTTTATATATTTTCAGTATAAAGATCGTAATATTAACTCATTGTAAATCGCAAGATTTTGCGAATGTTAATTTGTATAGAAAATAGTTGACTTAAACAGTGGTGAGAACAACAGATTCGTGCTCCCAAATCAAGATGCTTTAGATTGGTTTATATAAGTGGAAAGTTAGGTTAAAGATAAGACAGCTGCTCTTATCTTTATAAAAGTCACTATCTTGTGACATGGTTTGACAGGTCCCTCTATCAGCAAAATAAAAAAATACTGCTTGACTATTATAAATTTCAAAGCACATTTGATATTGATTAAAGCTTGTCTTAATAGTATTTATATATACTTCCTGTGTGCTTAATAAATAATTACAACTTTACAATAATGGTTTAAATAAATAGTAATAATATATTACTTATATAAATTAGTAATTATTATAGCTAAATTCATATGAATGAGAAACAAAAAAATTTGCTAGTTGTGAAATACACAGTTCCTGAAAAATCATGTCATGCATACAAATTCAGATAATAATAATTATAATATAAATAAATACTTTTGTATAAATTAGATATTATTGTTATATTTTTGTACACTTATTATAATTTTAAAAATGCATATAATATACTTTTATAATATTTATATATACACTTTTTCACTGATGAAAGCCACAAGCTAGAAACTAGTCTCATGATATTAGATGAATAGGAACTAGGTAGAGATTTTATGCACAAATCTTTTTGCATCCATTGATTACTCTGGCTTGGAATGAGTGGTTGTACTGTACAGAGAGTTTTGCCTCTATGTAATATTATATAGAGAGAAAGATTAATTCAACACTGGTTTATTAAGCAAATAAAATACTCTCAATCCAAAGCACAAGATAAAACTTTTAAGAGAAAAGAGTGGTTCATCTTTTCTCTCTTACCTCAGTTTACTTATAGAGGGTTATCTAAAGCAATTTGGGAAGAAAACATGAATTTTAAATCAATCATGTCATTTTTAAAGCTATATCTCAAATTGTTTTACACTATTTTAATTGACATGTGTGAAATTTTTCAATTTACAGCTTGTGGGCTCTTTTAAAAAGTTTTATCTTGTGCTTTGGATTAAAAGTATTCCATTTGTTTAATAAACCAGCATTGGATCATTAATCTTGATGTATTACATAATATTAACCATTATGAAGTAATATATATTATATATATATATATATATTATAATGGTCAGATTTGTACATTCATGTAACAAAATCTAAAGTCTAGGCAAAATATATCAAAGCTGACCAAAATGAGATGGTGAGAACCCAAATCCGACCAAGCTTAAACTCATTTACCAGTATTCTGTGATTCAACATCTTATGAAGAACATTTTTGAGGTTACACTCGGTCTCAATTTCTTCAGTGATCTGGCTCCGAACAGGGTGAAGCATGAGACTCAAAGAAAATTAACAATTTAACTAAAGGGATTAAAATAAACTACTTAACATGCTATTATAAAAATCATTAGGGGAATTGGGGTTGGATTGCAAGTAAACAGACATGAAACAAATTTATAATTTAAATAGGTTTATTAAAGAATAAATAAATCAAATGAAAACAAAATGGCAATAATTATCTAGTGTTAATATAAAAATTAATGCATGTAGGCATTACATAGTAGATGAGACTAGATCAACACAGAAATCTCATCTTAACATATAAAATAGATATATATAAGTTTATGCAGTTAATAAAATCATGCCTATAACATTTAATATGCCAAACCTATTCTGCAGTGGTTTACCAGTGTTACAAAATAAGTTAATAATATAGCCCAGATGATGCAGCGTTAAGATAGCTATTATACATATTAACAGTGTGAGTGAATAAATAAGCTCAAGTAAAATTCAGATTCAACTTAGTAATCAAGATCAGGGTTTCAGTCTAATGCTGAATAGTTAATTAATAAGGAGGCAAAAACTGGTTACCTTTTGATTTCCATATATATGCTATGGTGCTAAATAAACTATTAATAAACAAAATTTCTTGTGGATGAGTAATTATTCACAGGCTTCGGCATTAAAATGCTCAGTGCCCTACGACTGAATGGCATGCCACTAATAATGAACATATATAGTTCTGGGAACTCAAATAGGCTACTCAAGTATCCCAGGCTTTTAACTCTAGTAACAGGCTTGGTGCTCTTACCTGAACTAAAGAATGGGAATGGCCTCCACTGTAAACCCATAAAAAGGTGCAGCAATATGTTTCTTACAAATATACTTAGTAAAAACACATCTGCTATGCTTAAATTAATACAAATATGTATTTTTAAAATTAATTGCATCTAAACAGATAGCTTCTATCTGTTAAACTAATACAACCCAGCTATTAAACTAGTATTATAATTATGTTAAAATTTTGAATCTGTATACATATAATTGTAATTAGGGAGGGGAAACTATTTGATGGGAATTAATAAACATTAATAAATGCACTTTTAATATCATCTCCAGTTAGCATATCACTTTTAACTAATAGATATCAGAAAGTCATAAGTTATAATAACTGACTATGCAAACCATAATGAAATATAATGTAAATTAGTGATAATAATGAGCACATAGTGATCATTTAGTATCTAGGATAATAGGATTTTGAAACAGTGTTCATACGCTAAGTAGCATCTTAAAATATCAAAATAGATATTTTAATCATTTTGTCTCCATGAAAAGTTTACTAAAATTATAACATTCTCTGTCTCGAAATGCTTGGCATATTATAACATAAATAACTTAAATTGAGATAAAATAATTAGAACAATAAATATAAGCATAACCACAGTACAAATGAATTTAGATAATTAATTGATTACAGTTAATCTAATTTAAAGAAGTAAATCATATTTATACAGATAAATTCAGGCAAGGTTTATACAGATTTAATTACATTATTTTAAGTGGAATTTAAAAAATAAAAGATAATTGTTCAATTACATTATATTAGCTAGCTACAATATTAAAGGCTACAGATTTAAAAATCAATTTAAGAGCTCTGTGGTTTTGAAGAAATGTTACCAATATTCTTTACTGCATCTGGTACTTCAGGCACATCAGATGGTAGGCATAGTGACACTCTTCTTTGGATAAGTTACATGGTCTACGTTGTCTTCTTTCTATGCAGGCTGTGACAGGAAACCTTCCATCTCCTTGATAATGGCTGTATATCATTGCAGCATGTGGTATAGGATTTGGAATCACCCATCTTCAGCTTACTACTTAACCATGTCAATGTTAAAATGGGCATGGATTATGGTAGCAATACTTGTTAAAATTTACAGAGTAAGATTAAGTGCATCAAAATATAAGACATTTACATGATTTTAAAATACTATGTTATTTTGTCAACAAGATGAATTAACAGCTGGTAAATTTATTAACACTTGTTTACTATTTTATTTTTAATTTACAAAATTGATTTAACCATTGAATTTTAAACCAAGTACTTTTAATTTAACTTGGACCATCTTGATTCCCTAAAGACCAAGCAATAGTTCCAGCTTGGTGAATTTTGTTATTTATAAAATACATTTTTGAAAATATTGCTGTAAAAATCAGATTTAAAATTATGTTCATGCGCTATATTGACACAGGTGTGCGGTGGCATGATTCTTGTTTTTAACTATTTTAATTTAAAATTAAGAATTATTAGAAACTTTTAAATAACATTACATTATATATGTATAATGGTGATATCTGAATCTCACACATATACATGTGATTTCTAGTATAGAATAACAAATTGACTTCTTTTAACAAAATAAAGTCTATAATTTAAAAGATTTGATTTTAAATAAAATATAAATGCTGTAATATATATATAAACCCATTATATTAAAGTTATTTACTCACATATACATGTGTGAGGATACATATATAACTGTAGTGACACTTTTATACATATACTCATAGAGGTTTAAATCTGGCACAGATGAAGCTATGGGGAAAAATAGGTGAAATGTATATTAAGTCAGGAATATACTGTTTCAATATATATATATATTGTAACGTTTTTACATTTTGATGGGTGGTTCTGATAGACCTTCTTTTTACACAATATAAAGTGAAAGTTCATCAAGCTATGGAGAAAGAAATATCTTGTTCCTATTTCCAAACACATAGCTATATTTCCTGATTAACTGACCTACTAATTATTATGACAGGAATTGCTGACAGAAGTTAGTTTTAATTTATAAAAGGATGCCATAGTAAAAAAACTCCTAATTTCCTTGTATCCCATAAATTTTGATGCAAGTAAGTAAAAGATCAGGATTATGCTTTTTCATAATTTTATTTTTTTAGAGAATATTATTTCCGGGGCTTAATCAATAAATATTGGCAAAGGTAAATTATACTCTCAAATCCTACTAAACTAACATTAATAAATTTAATAACTATCATTAACAATACACAATGAATAGTTGACATTAGAAATAAATATTTTATTCTAACAAATCAAAATATTGAAAACACAAATTACGAATAAGTTGGAAAGACTACATGCACGCTAATCCAGATATAAATCAATTAATTAAAACAGTTTAATAATTAAAGTTCACTTCTTAAGTTTCTTTTGGGAAGTTCCTTGAATGATAATTTTGCAAATGTCTCTATTAGTAGTATATTATAAGCTTAATTTACTCACAATTATGATATGAATAATCTTACTGGTAAGTTTTGTAATATGCATTTTGAAGAGCCCATTGAAGTTAACTAGTTTTACTCTGTCGACATTTTTGTAGGTTCTTGGCCTGTCCTAAGGGCTAGACTCGATGGTTTTTCTGAGTGACCTATATGAAAAAAGATATTTGAAAATGCATTGGTTGCACTCCGCATGACGATTCACCTCAGCATATGAGGAGTAATAGTCCTGCATATGAGTAATCCAGGATAGGATATTTTTTCTATCCCGAACCTAGTGGAAACTGCTAGTTAAGGTAAAGACAAAGACCCAGTTTTAAGTTTTTCTGACCTTTTATAGTCACGATCCATTTTTAGACTTCTCTGCGCATCTAATTTCTTTAGTCCTTTTATCGGCATACAAGATAATAATCGTGTACACTCTTTCTTAAATTTAAGTTACAAAATCTTTTTTTTTCAGCATAATTCTGTCATCTTTAATTAGCTTCCAAAAAAAGTTTTGATGATTGTAATCTTTTACTTCGGAATTTTTCTTTTTATTTGTTTGGATTAGTAATCTGCATATCATTTATTCTTTCCAATTTTAACTCTTGAATAAATAATTTGAAACAAAAAATTAACTTTCATTGTACGTTTAAAAAAAAAATTACACTAACTAAAAAAAAAAAAAAAAAATTTCATCTTTTAATAAGATCACTAAATTTACTTCTTCTTTTAGCTTTTACCAAATGCCAATATATTTGTACTAATATATAAATAAATGGTACAATATATTAATTGCATAATGCTATTTAAAAATAAAGTATATTAAAACCATTTAATCACTAATGCTAAAAAAATTCATTAGTATTATCTGTAAAACAAACACAGAATCTGAAAACAGCAGCATAGGTAAAAGGAAGCCTCTTATCTATTCACTGTGAGAATGTTAAGTAAATTGAAATCCAAACTAATGTAAGCAAGAAGTGTGAAAATAAATTAGCTCATACCTTAATAGCAAATAAACAACCATATTTTATATTACCAAATTCACCACTTCCTTTATTTTGCTGTAATATATAAATGCAATTTATCCATTGTACTTTAAACACTTTTTAGCAAAACCTTTTTATAATAAATATATGCATACACAATCTTATGTTTCAACTGTCCTGCAGTCTTCTTCAGAGCCACTTTAAAAAATTAAAGTAAAAATGGTTTTGAAGAAAACTGCCAGACAGTTGAGATTTAAAATTGTGTATATATATATATACAATAAAGAGTTTTTGCTAAAAAGTGTTTACAGTATAGTGGATAAATTGCATATTCCATATTATGAACACAAAGCAAGATTAATCAACAATCATTTTAAACATTATGCAATTGATTGATTTATATTTTATATAGTGATATTTAGGAGTTTTTCAAAGCTTTAAATGATTTCTGATTAAACTTGTTTTGTTTACATAACATGAAATATATCTTAACTATTAAGGTCTGAGCTAATTTAGTTTTAAACTTTCTGTTTACACTAGTCAGTATTTCAATTTACTTAATTTTTTTTTCATGTGTCTAATCATCGGCCAGGAAGCCAATGCACGACAACTGCTTGTAAGGCAGCTGTGCTGACCACTCGACTGTCAACGCTTGACTTAACATCTTTGCAACAAATAAGTAAGATTTTACTTCTTCTCTATGTTGCTTTATTCAAACTTTGTGTTTGTTTGATGTGTAACACTGCTAGAATTTATTCTATTGCTAGTAAGTTAATGATTATAATATATATCTTAGTTTTTCAATAAGGAAATAAAAAATATTGCCATGTATATAAAAGTTAATATTAGAATGAAGAAAGATTGAAACAAGAGTATAGAGTTTTTCATGCCTAATAATTTTAAAGAAGAGCAAAAAGCAATCACTATTTATTATTTACTATAAATTTTTTGGTAGGTATTGCATGTATGCTTTTTATACCGTATAACATAAAATGATCTTATAAATGTTTCAAATAGTAGAAAATTTCCAGGCAATGGTAGAAATTTTTTCAGATAGTTGATGTACAATATTTATTATTGGTTTTTGTCATAAAAATTTACCATTCTTAGCTATAAAATAAAATATAAAAAAAGTGAAAATCTCTTATTGCATGGCAGTTGACTGATTAATGAGTATTGTTTTTATTTTACTATTTCTCTGATGGACTGCTAGCAAGGCTTTTCAATGGTCTATTCCAGACATAAGGGTCGAGGAATATAGAGGCATCATATGACAGGTAACCATCCAATATTGGTAAGGTAAATGGATATATATTCCTAGCTAAAGAATAAACAAGAATACCTTATAAAAAAATTAAAGCAATCACACATTTTGCCAAAGACATAGTATTGTTAATTATTGTTACTAATTGTGATAATTTGCTTTACTTCCATTTTTAATTTTTTTTCAGAAAAAAAAACAGTAAATAACTTTCACTTCTCCAAATATGTAGCATACTTTAAAATAATAATCCACATACTATTGTAATAAAAAGAAAATATCTATTTTTAATCTGTGAGAATTCCAGTGGATAATGAAAAGCAATCCAAAGTTATTGCTTACTTACAGTTTTTTTAAAAGTTTAATATGTATTCACGAGCGCTTAGATATATACATTCTTAAATAATAAAAGATGGTAATCTGGACCAACTGAGGAGTGCTGGTTTAACACGAAATACTTGTATTTTTTGACGTGTGTGAGATCAGGTGGGTCAGCAATATGAGATGGCATGGAGAGTTGAGGGTCGTGTGAAAGTCTGAGTTCGAATCCTTTATATATTTTATTATATGTGCAGGTGTGTGTAAACCTGTACAGTGTATTAAGTTAATAAAACTTTATATAAAATGCAGCTGAAGTATAAAAAAAATGTTATCGAGAGTTTTACGAAACGCTTTCCCAAGTTTTTTGTCTTTGAAAACGTTTTAATAGAACTTATTGTTGAAAAGATGAAGCCCCACATCTGAATAAGATTATCGGAAATTTGAACTATTAAAAATTATAAGTTTGAAGTAGAAATTAAAATTGCCAAGTTAAAAATGAATAGAAACTTTGCAAATTTTTAGTGTTTTCATTAAACTAACGCATCATAGTGGCTTCAGATTTCCTGTAAAAAGTTTATCGCCAGTTTTTCTCACCGATTTTATCATATTACAAAGATACGCGTAGGTGGATGCAGTCAGGTTTCCGTTGATTTATTTTAATCAAGGCTGGAATTTCTATATTACTACCTGCAAAAACGCCAACGATTTTGTTACTAAAAATAAATTTAATTATATACAAATAACAGTAAACTATTTGCAAAGTTTAACAAAATATAATTTGCCTTATTATTAATAGCATTTATAACATTTATTATTTACGACATTTACAAAAAACTTATAGAAAAACAAAATTAGGTCTGCGTTTTAACTTTTAATTTTATTGAGAAATACCAAGGGCGCAAAAGGTTTCTGATATATTTAAACTTATTATAACTTTTTTGTTTGTTTATGTTACTTTATTTTTTAATATTGTACTTATTTTTTTTATTTATTTGTTTTATTTACAGCAAGAGTGCAGGAGATATAAAATAATATATAATGTCATCAGGGCGATACAATTGGTCATATAGCTAGAAATATAAATCACGCAAAACTATTTTATATATATATATAAGTAGTAGGTTAAAAAAGAAAAGAGAAAATGAAAATGCAAAATTAAAGTTATATTCGAGGACATTTTTTTTTATCATTAATGGTAGAAAATCATGTCATTTACATGACCAATGTTTTTCTTGAAGCAAAAATACGTGTTAGAGCTACGTGCTATTTTTTAATACGAAATGTAAGCTAAAATAATAAAAAAATGTTGCTTTTTCTATAAAGAAAGTATTGCAAATAGTTTTTTTTTAATCTTTTTATTATTGGATTTATTTTTCTCTCTATATGCGTGTGTGACCTTATCTGCCTCAAACAATCCGCTTGCAATCTCTATCAAATAACTTCATTTAATAATATGTCCTATTAGAATTGTGCTACCAATTTCCCTTAGGATATTTTGCAAAAAAAAAAGAAACATTTTTAATGTCAGCAGTAAAAAAAAAAAATCATGTCTGAGTCACAAATGTAAATTTGCTAACTTCTCAACTTTGGCATTTGACCTCAGATAAGATTGCAGAACGACTTTTAGATTACAAATACCCATATTGGATAGCTATATGAATATATTCTAGATTTATAAAATATTAAAGAATACAAAAGATTGTACAATGTAATGAGTAGTGCATCAATCTGCCTCCTTATGATTTGACATGTTTTTTTTTTTATATGTCAAAGTGTGACCGGGAAGCGAACCCGGGCCAGCAGCTTGGAAGACAGCTATGCTAACCGCTAGGCCACCAACGCTTGACAAATTTGATTTGGCAGTTTTTATCTGAATAAAATTTTAAAAAAACATTTCATGTAGCTACGAATTTTAAAACAAGTTTAAGCTTTTTCTTTTGTGGTAATCATAGCCATACTATTATTAATCCGTGAAAGATTATTTATTCTCAACTAGAAAATCCACAAAATGCATTGCCCAATACTTGATTAAGCTACTGAATAATTTCTTCTCCTTAAATATTACTTTTTAGAGCAATAGTAAAGAGATTTTTACCAATCGGGTGGTGATAAATTTGTGAACAAATATGTGTTCCAATATTCCTCTCAGCACTTGCAGAAATGTATTGGGAGTTATCGCGTTCATAGGAACGCACGTTTTATTCTTTACATCTAAAAAGCAACTGCCTAATTTAAACAACACCCAATTTTTATACTTATTAAAATATTTATTTGTTGTATGATCAGTTTCTAGGGAGTTACTGTTGTCAGTCTGTAGACACAATCCCATTCGACTGATTTCAATAATTGGGAATCGATCCAGAAATCTTTCGGCTTTGAATCCCCCCCCCCCCAATTTTTATTAAAATACTTTAAATTTTTAAAACATTGTTAGGAAAATAAAGTTTTATTATTGGACAGAAAATTAATCTACTTTTTCTGGCTAACTTAATATGAATCAGAAAATGGTGCTTAAATGGGAAAAAAAAATGGGTACGGCCTCATGGCATAATGATCAGTCCATACACTTGTTATACTCATGACCTGAGGATTGAGTTTAGGCAAAAAAAAAAATTCAGATAATAGTAGGCTTATGATTTCTTCTTTAAGTAGCTATCGATCAGTCACTCTACTTGGCCGACTAGTATTGGTCAGTAAATTACAATCTAAGTAATCTTAGTTAAGACGTAAAGATCCCAGTTTAATATGGTTTGGTCAGATGAGTAACTTTATACTAAATATAAAATCAAATAATTCAATGTGGACTTCAGTACTGGTGGGGAGGGGGGGCACTTGTATTGATGTTAATTGTTAATGTGTATGCATCATTTGCTAAGATAAATTTATGAGTGCAATACACACTTTACAAAAAAATAATCGAACGGTTTATTGCTCATGAATTCATAAATTTGAATGTCAAAAAGGATAAGCTAGATTTATAACCTATGACCTTACTTCCAGGTCTACAATTCTATCACTGCACAAAAACTTATGCAAAGCAGTAAATATAATATTAGACTCAGTAATGTTAATAAAACTATTTGATTTCATTTTACAAATTTTCAATATACCAATATAAAAATATATAAAAGGTATAACTAATCACCGATCATCTGCAATAAATACTATAGGTGGCAGTCATGTCATAAACTATTTATAGAAAATCTTAATCAGATCCATGATTCCAATATTACAGAATTGGATATAATTCAAGTCAGCTGTGCAAGCAAAAAGTGGTCTCTTAGGCCATTTGCTTCTGTAGTAAACAAAGGTTAGTTCCATTACGTCATTTATTTTAAATTACACATTCACTTTTAAAATAAGTAGTAATAATATTATTTAAAAATAAATAAAAACATCTGTGATTAGTAAACAAATAGAATTATTTATTGGCTATGAACAGTCATTTCTAAAATAGTGTCTGTTATTTTAAATAACAAGTTACGTCTAAGAGGTATTTTTAAACCAATAAACATCACATGACCACCATCTCTTATGCTTGTGTAAAATGTAACAATCATATGCACGGATTATGAATGTATGTGTATTAGATGTGGTTTAATTAAGTGGTTGAGCATCAAATACAGTCCTTAGATTGATTCCAGCTCTGGTACTTGGGGCGTTCAAAATTTTTATGATCACATGACCAATAAAGCCACTTGTGTGTATTTTATTGATTCACAAATGTATTTATTTTTTACTCTATCTATTAAATTCAGTTTCATGATGATTTATTGTGTGTAGGTTTTTTTTAAATTTACATATTGAAATAGGTAATCTTAGACTAATACATTATTGAAGTAAATAAATAATTATAAAAAAAATATTAAATAATAGGAAACAAAAATCTTAATAATAGTTGTATTAGTTCATTAATCGTTTTAGTGAGAGCAAAGCACAATATAAACTTGGTTTTTACAATAATAAAATATAAGAGCACAACATTAGTTTTCAACAGCATTACCAGAATGTAAAGTATATATGGTAATATCAGTGTAAACGTACACACACCAATAATTTCATAATTTATTTATATACAATAACAAAATATATAATTAATTAATAAAGTTATTATAAAATAATAACAATCATAAATCTGTCAAAATATCACACGATCACCATTTCGTATGTGTACACATGCTGTTAATAGGAGTACAAACCCACTATACACAAACCTTCCTGCATTGGTTACGAAGGCTTGCACTTGGTGGCACTACTGTATGGACAGTTTGGTACTGAAGCAAAGAAAAGAAAGGGTTTGGTAAAGAAACTAACAGTATTTTCATATAATAAATATGATGTAGCTAGAATAGTATGGAAGGGAGTTGCAGTAGCAGGGTTAACATATGGTAATGATGCATTATGTGTTAGTAAAAGGGTTTTAGATTATTTAGAGACAGTACAAAGGGAAGTAGGAAGACATGCATTAGACATGCAGAGATGTGGACAGCAAAGGAGGCAATTCAAGGACAAATGGGATGGTCAAGTTTTTATATGAGAGATGCAAAAAGTAAAATGAAAATGTTTGGTAGGCTGCAGTTTATGGATCGTAAAAGAATAGCAAAAATAGTGTTCAATTGGGTTATGAGTAAAGGGCAGGTAACGAGATGGGTGAGAAAGGTAATGCGGTATGCAAAAGATTTGGATACAGAATTTATATCAGTATACTTGTATAAAAGGTGGGATGATTGTGTTAGGAGGATTGTTGAGTGTTATAGTGGTAAGGAATGGGATAAAAAAATAGAATCATTAATTAAAAATAGGGAGTTGGAGAGATGGAGAACTAGTATGGTGGGTAAGAAGAGTTTAAATATATATAGAAGTAAATGGAATATTGGATGCGAGTTAATTTATGATAATAGTAAGGAAAGTAGTTTATTATTTAAGGCTCGAACGGGATCTTTAGCAACAAGAGAATATACATGTAAATGGAAAACCATGGATAATTTAGTGTGCAGATTGTGTAAGGAAGAAATAGAAAATATTAGGCACCCATTGATTCAATGTAAATGCTTGAAAGCAGAAAGGGTACAGATAATGAAGTTATGGGAGGATAGACATGAACAAAGTGACTATACAGAAAGTGAGTTATTATTTTTTATGTTGGCTTTGTGAAGAGATAAGGGGGATTTAGATATAAAGGCCATAGAGTTGACAAAGTTTATGTTGTGGAAATGGGATGGGGCAGAATATGGGAAGACTTAAGAGTGGGGAATGGAGAATAAAATGGCTAACAGGTTTATCTGGGCATAATTGCTGAGATATTCTTGACTTCGTTTAAGGAGAAGCCAAATACATCACATCACATCACATCACATCTATTTGTAAATCGATATATTAATTCTACTATTTTTATATATTTATGTATTTTAAATTATATGGGCTCACAGACTTAGGATGGAAACAATTTCTATTATAATTTCAATTATTTATATATATTATAAACAATGTTTTTGGGAGTAACCGTGTTTAATAAAATAAAAGTAAAATATCTGACGTTTCGACAAGATAACATTTGTTCTCAACTGCGTAATGTAGTAACCACATCTGTTGTTGCAGAAATAAGAATTGTGTCACGTGGTTGTTGAAAAGTTTGACTTAAATTTGAGTGGTTTTCTTTCATTTGTATGAGGAAACTCTCCCATATGATGATAATTTTATTGTTTCATCTTGCTATGCATATGGAAGTTTTCTCACATAAATGAAAGAAAACCACTCAAATTTAAGTCAAACTTTTCAACAACCACGTGATACAATTCTTATTCTGCAGCAACTACCTGAATATTACTTTGCCCAGTTGAGGGCAAGTAATATCGTGTCAAAACTTAGGATATTTTCTTTAATTTTATTTTATTAAGCAAGGTTGGGAAAACATGCTTTATAAAATATCTTTTTTCCAACCTTCCTTTCAACATATATATATAATTTTTAGTTTAATTGTTTAGATGAAAATCTAGGCAGTATGTTGTAATATTTTTAAATAGCAATTTCCAAAAATAATATTCTAGGCTAAAATAAAATATGAGAAATTGAAAGCTAAGGTAGTTGAAATAGTATAATCTCTCATTCCTATTTCGCATTTCGTTATTAGCACTTTACATTATTCTCTTACTGCCTTCTTTAGATAGCTACATATTTTTATAGAATCCATCTTTATTAAATAAAAATTTAAATGTAAATATTATGGGTTTTTAAACCATTAAACAATATATAAGTTTCACTTCTAATCTTAACAAAATTGAAAATAATATTACACAAGAGTGTGTGGATATTTAATAACATTTTAAATACTCATTCTATATTATATAGAATGATAATTGAATACACAGCATAATATAATAACAACACTGCAATTCTATATGCATAAAAATGATAGTGATTCTCATCTTAATTAATATTTTTTAAAAAATATTAATTCTTTCTATCAAGTATGACATTATTAAAGGAATAATAATAATAATAATAATACAAATAATAATAATAATAATAATAATAATAATAATAATAATAATAATAATAATAATAATAATAATAATAATAATAATAATAATAATAATAATAATAATAATAATAATAATAATAATAATAATAATAATAATAATAATAATAATAATAATAATAATAATAATAATAATAATAATAATAATAATAATAATAATAATAATAATAATAATAATAAAAAACAACTCTATCAAATCTAATTTCCACACTATAATACACAAAATAAATCAAATAATTGTTATTAACAAAATATGTATACAAACATATCCAAACTTAAGAAACTAAAACCTATGACATATGTAACTCTATACATTAATCATAAATGTGCTTTAAACAATTGCAATGTAAATCAATCATAATCATGTAAAACCTCTTATGAATCAGTAAAAGTACATTTTTGAATCATACTACTACTACTACTACTACTACTACTACTACTACTACTACTACTACTACTACTACTACTACTACTACTACTACTACTACTACTACTACTACTAGTATAATACAAATCAAATATATTGTACTTGTATATTTATTATTATTGATTAATGCATTCAACAATATCATGAACCTAATATATCTACCTTTTTTTTAAAGATTTTTGAAATTCAATATTATACTTTTTTTAATCAGTAATAAATTTACAACTGACCATGTGTTTGGATCACAACATAAAGTATAAACAAAAACTTTACAAATTCAATCTTTAGGCCGCATATATAACAACAATATTTTATTCAAAAAATTAATAATGATTAATGGTCTAATACATAGATTATATATGTGAGTTTTTTAAATATTTTTAATAGTCTTTTTCTAATGACTTTGCTGATAAATATGATGATAAGCATTACATATTGTAAAATATTTCAATTTTTAAAACAAATGGTAAATCAGTCAAAAAAATATATTTTCCTCTAAACACAGTTAACTTTTTTTCTTTTTTTTTAACATTTAAAAATCTAAATACTGTATTATAAAAGAAATTATTTTTCTCTCTGTCCCATGGGAAATTTCAAACCAGCAAATCAATATTTATAAAACATCTGAAATTTATGATAAATATTTTTTCCCAACAAATATTCTTAAAAATTGAAAAGCTGAAGTTTAGAAAAAAACTTATTTGTTTAACCTGTACAAATTCTGACATTTATTTTGTTTCACTTGGTGAGAGTTTTTGAAAATGCTCAATCTTTCACTACTGTATAAAATCTTTATTTTGGACTAAAACTCAATTAATTGGACCTGATTTTTTTTAATTTTATTTTATTAATGAATAATATTTTAAAAAAATCATATTTAGTCTTTTTAAATATTTAAAAACTGATTTGAAAATGATAACAGAAGATGTAAATTTTACCTGCAGTGATAGTATAAACACTTTTTCAGAAAATGAATAAATTCTTTTTTATTTTTAAGTTTTTTTGAATGCTATTAATTAAATGCGGATTTGTGATAAATCTATCAAATACTGCTTTAAAATCTGATATTTGGTTTATAATTATTAAAATATTTGAAAAAAATTCTAACCCCATGTTAATTTTGGCATATAATAACATTATGTAATGAGTTTCACAATCAGCATGAGCAAGTATGAAACAATGAACATACTTAAAAAAATTATTTCTTTCAAAAACAATAGAGTAAAGAATATTAATATTTACCAACTATTCATAAGATATTGGTCTTTTTAAAAAAAAATTTCAATTAAAAAATCAATAAAAACATTGCAGGAGAATCTACATTATTTAAAAAATACTATACTAACACAAGTTGATATAATGGTAAAAGGCAATCTAAAGCTATGGATGGACCATGCTTTTTCTCAGGAAAACAGCCAACAATTTTTATCAAATATGATAATTATCAAGTTAATTGATCAGCATTTATATTTTACATTTTTTTTTCAAAAATAATTAAAAGAAAAATTTATAAAATTTATTTTGAATGGATATTAAAATTTTTTTCTTTTCCTTCAGTTGAAATTTTTATAATAATAAAATAAGATATTTATTTTATATAGCATGTTGTTTTTATAAACTGTAATAGTAATAATCAGTCATTAAGCTGATGCACATGTGCTTTGTGGATTTAACTATAAATGAATACTCTCACTTCCAAACACAAGATAAAATCTTTGTAAAAAGATAGAATGAATCCATCTATCCTTTCTACCCAAGGGTCATTCATTCAGGCATAGTTAAGATAATTTAAAGTGATTTCTTAACATCTTCATGCTCTCATTCCCAAATGCTTAAGATTTGTCCATAAATAAATGCTTGGGTAGAAAATATAGATGGATTCATTCTATCTTTTCACAAAAATTTTATCTCATGTTTGGAAGTGAGAGTATTCATTTATAGTTAAATCCACAAAGCACATGTGCATTAGCTTAATGGCTGATTATTACTATTACAATAATAAAATGATAAAAAATTTCTGTAGATTGTTCTTGTATTCAATAGATTTTCATTAAAATAACTGTTGTCTAATTTATTTAAATAAAATTTAAAATGGTTTAGCTTAAGCTTGACTAGAAAACAAAAGAAGTCTCCTTGGAATAAGAATTAAAACATAATAACATAGCTTTGCATTCCATTAAATTTACATGATCATTCATTATCCTTTCAATGTATTACAGCACAAAAAATATTTACCAAATAAACATAAAATGTTTTGTAGGAAAAGCTAATTTTGTAGTAATTTTATTTTTCATCATTTCAAGCTATCTCTCTATGACTTCAATTCTAATTAATTATTGATTTATTACAATGTCGTATTCCCTCTATAATGCTTTACATTATCTTAAAATAATAATACAATGTAAAATTTTTGTAATTTAAAACAAAAAATATATAAAAGATAATTATTTAAAATAAATGGCCTCAAGTAATGTGTGTCCATATAAGCATACACCCACACACATACAACATTTACATTAAATATTCCTGAAATGTAAATTTATTAAATAAATAAATATACAATTTTAATTTATGAATATCTCTAGATAGCTAACAATTTTAATTGAATTGCTGATTCAATTTAGCAACTTTATAAAAAATAAAAAAAATTAAACAAGACTAGCCAAAATTTAAAAACTAAAAAATTGGTTTCCCGACCAAAACAGATTTCTCAGTGCAACATCAACAATTATATACTAATTACATTTCCCAGAATTCATGATTATGTCCCACATTCTTTTAATATTAAAAGTACTTTTAAATGTGTTTATTGCTTTAGTATCACAAATTTTTAATTATAAAGATTTTTTAACTCTTTATTTCATTTCATTCAAAGAAGACTATCTTAGCCTTCTCAAATATAATACCAAAGCCTATGTCTTTGCATGGCTATATAATGCAGAATGAAGATATTTATTTTTAACCCTACTTTTATGAATGATTATTCTGTCATTTAAGCTCAAATTCTTCTGATCTATGTATAACTTTTTACAAAAAACATGGAATAATATTTACCATTTCAGGAATAGTATTTTTATCAAAAATCTCTTTTGTATTATTCAGTCATAATAAAAAAAATCAAAGAGGTATTAATAAATAGAAATAAAAAGACTTTAATTCGTAGATGATATGTGAATGTTAAAATTCATGAATCTTGGAATATCATATGATGCTACTTACTTCCACTAATTTTAAAAGATTTTCAACTACTTTTTATAATAATTATTTATGAGATTTATTCTCACAGTTAATAATTTATTATTTTGTTGTTATTACATTAATTAACCTGTACCGATATTTTTATTTGTTATGCATAGGTAATTTTAATTTGATCAACAGTATACTTTGTTAAAATTTGAATATCACAATATGAATGCAATGTTTGGAAAGTTTAAGTATATATATATTAAAATGAAAGATGTCTTATTTATTTTAGTGTCAGCCATATGGTCTTCCACATTGTTGTGATTAAGTTTTCAGAGTTATGAAGGATGTTAATAAATATAGCATTCCAGAGTTTTTAAATGTTATTTTATAAAATATAACAACTGATTTAAAATAAAATCAGTAATATGCAAATGTTAAAATAAATTATTAAATGTCACATTTTAAAATAATAAAATGGGTTTATCAAAAATGTTGAAGTTTAAGAGAAATTGATCAATTATATAAACTATCCTCAAAAGTTTCTCTTATCAAAGAATGCAAGGAATGTATTGTACATCTTAGTTGAGAAATAGATTTTAAATAATTGAATTAAAAATAAGTTAATAAAAAAAAGAGATTAATCTGAGATATGAGATTTGAAAACAAGAAAAAATTCATGCAATTTAATAATTGCAGTGTTTTGCGAGTAATCAATTAAACAATAAAAGTGTTTAATTAAAAATAAATTCAAGTCATAAAGTATCAAAAGTAAGATATTATTAAAGGTGTTAAAAACAAGAGCAAAAGTATGAAAACTGAAATCTGAGGATGTTAAAATAAGATGTCAAAACTGATATATGATCAGTTTTCTTGAAAGCATTCATGGTTACATCGAACCATCAATATGATGACTGAGTAAAAAAAGAGAAAAAACTGCTGATTTCTGAAATCTACCCTGGATCTCTGACAAAACTGATCAATTTAAAGAATCTCTAATTCAAATAAAGAAACAATGCTTAAACTTTAAATTTGAAAGAGAAGAGATTGTTAAAAAACATTATGGTAACTTACAAATGGAATTATATTTGCCATCACACGAAAATTCAAACTCCTGCTGTAGAATTTTTGTTTTGTAGTGTAAAAAAGCTGTTTAGACTGTTATCTTAATGTATTAATTATTTAAGTTTTATTTTAGTATATGTTTACTTCTAAAAAACTATATTTTATATTACTGATTGATTAAAGTAGAAAGTGAACGTTTTTTTTTAAGAAGTTAGTTGATGCTGATATTTAAAGCAACTGAAATTAACTAAAAAACAATTCACTTCACTTTGTATTTAATATATATTATATAATGAGCTTGCAAATAGCTTGATATTTGACTTGATTTATTTTATATATATATATATGTATATAGGATGGAGAAGTTTATGGAGGTGAACCTGGGGTGATGTCACCCCCCCCCCAAATACAATGAAAAAATATTTCAAATAATGACATTTAAAGTATAATATTTTAAGATATAAGATTAAAATAAGAGATATTAAAGTAATGTTTAACATCTAAAACATATAAGTAATGCCATATATTATAGGAGTATGAGAGATCAGACAAGTTAACTCACTACAGTAACTATAGATATAATCGTAAAATAAATTCACCAGCATTATAATTATAAGTAAAAGTAATACTCAAGTACTAACTATTCATCATCATGAATGATCACTAATAAAAGTAAATCAACAGTCAATCTTATGACTGGATTTTAAATGGGTTTACTGTAGATCAGCTTAAGGCAATTATTTAAACATAATTTGAATCCACAAACTAAGTGTTCATCTATCAAAATACATAATAATCAAATAATTCTGGGATATTAAATATGCTAATCATCATGAATGCTCTAGCCATTTAGTGTACTGGCCAATTATAAACTTAATTTCTAATAGAACCTAAACTAAAATAAAATATACTGCACAGGTTTTAAATAATATACTCTTAGCACCAACCAGGATATCTGGATGACTCTAAGCATTAATATACATACCATTTTATATATTAGACCATTATGCTCAAATCTAGCTCAGAGAACATAAGCTCTATAACTGTTACTGTGACCCAGAAATAATGTACTATATAATATTCTAAAAAACTTAGAATCAGTTTACTGGAATAATTTTAACAATTGAATACAACTTTATTAGTAACAATTTTTAAAAAATGAAGTAAAGTCATTAGATTAAGGCTATACACACATAAATTAAGCTTTCTGATTTTGATTAATATACAATAAACAACTATTACATTGTGATTTACAATAACTCTTAATGGGTTTACATACAACACATATATATTGTAACAGGATGGGGAGATAAGGTGAACCTGGGATGATGAAAAATCATCATCACTCCCAACTGAATTAAATTTTAATTTTAATATAAAAGTAGATAAGTATAAAGTTTATATAAGTGAAATATATTTAAGGGGAATATGAGATCAATAAAATCTCTGAGAGATCATTGAGAGATCAGAAGAGCAACTAAAAGCATACTTAACCATCAAACAGCATTATAAAATAAAAGTAATTATAAGTAATACTCAAAATAAATCATTCATCATTATGAATGATCAACAATTAAAATAAATTAGTACAATAAATCGACAGTCAATCTTGTGACTGCATTGGAAATGGGTCTTCTATAGACCAGGCTAATTACTGAGCACTTGCCAGCTTGGGAAATTACCTAACCATTAATTTGGAGGCACAAACTAAGTGCTCACCCATCAGAATACATAACCAGAAAAATCTAAAAAATAATGCTGGGATATTAAAACATGCTGATCATAGTTAATGCTCAGGCCACTTGTTCTGGCCTATTATAAACATAATTTTTAATAAAACTAAACTAAAACAAAAAGTAGTGTGTGGGCTTTAAAGATTATTCTTTTTTGCACCAACCAGATTGACAATTGATTATCTCTGGATGCCCAAAATCACTAAATATACATCCCTATTTATATATTCATCCTGTGCACAAATCTAGCTCAGAGAACACAAGCTCTATTACTGTATGTGATCAAGAGATGATGCAATACAATTTTTAACAATTGAATACAAATTTATTAATAATAAAAATATACAAATTGGAATTAAGGTCTGTAAAAATAAGATTACACATACATAAGCTTTCTGATTTTGATTATTATACAAAATTTCCAATGATCACATTGTCATTTACATAATTACTATTCAAAATTCAAATTGTTCCATTGACTTACATATATGTTTGCACAGACACACAATTTCTAATATACAATTAATATATTTCAATTGATGCTCAGTAATGACCAAAAAATGATTAAATTTTACATATATGGCTATTTTAATTTGTTACAATAATAGTATATTTTTATAATTAATTTCTTTGGAAAATATGCATAAATTTCATACATATACATGTGTATAAACAAAATATAGATATAATTTAAAATCAGTTATCAAATTCTATTACAGTTGTTTTAGTCAATTTTTGAAAGGTTAGAAAAGTTTTTATGAGGTTACCCCTTAACTAATTATTAAATGTCTTTAAATTTAAAAATATAGATCTAAAATATCTTCTCAAATGAATTATTTAACAACTCACTTTTGTATACACGTTTGTCTGTGCTTCTCTTTGCATATAGATACAGCAGCATACATATAACTACTTTATTCAGCTGGTGTTTTTCTTGGGAAAGTTGGTGTTTGGTCAATCTAGGCAATTGTCATCCATCAGGTAAAAGTATATAATCCAGGTATAGTTGGCTTTTTCCCTTCTATTTAGACTTGGATTTGGTAAGCCCCAGGCCAGCAAGCTGTTTTCCAGAACATGTTTAAGGCTATGAATTTTAACACAAAGAAGTGGGTCATTTTTCTCCATGTGAGTTCAAACTCCACTATTGAACTGAAGAGCAGCTACTTCTTAGCATTCTTACATCCTTATGGCAGTTCTCTGTATAATTCTACTAGCCATCTCTGCAGCTAGCGTTACTGTTGCCATTCTCTGCTACAGTTACCAACTCTTCACAAAATATTTTATCTAACTTTGCAGCTGACTCTGCAGCTAGTTCTTCTGTTAACCACTCCTCAGAAAATTAAAACCAAACTTTGCAGTTGGCCTAGTTGGCCACTGCTTAAAATATCAAAACCAGACCCTTCTGGCCAACTTTTACAAAACTGCAAGCAAGACTAACTGATATTTTTATCAGCCTTTTTATAATCTTGGTTGGGTCATGTGATAAAAACATAGTGACTATTTTCAATTAACTTTAATTTTTTAGAATTTGACCAAAGGTGTGATCTATATACATGTTTTTACTTTGATATCAATTAATTAAAAGATTTTGAAAATAGATATTTTTATAATTATCAAAAAACATGCTTATTTTTCAATTTTCAAAATCAGAGTTACAAATAGTATATTTATTAGACCTTTTGAAAATATTTATTTCATAATAAAATTTTACTTTAAACTCAGTTATTTAACTCTTTACTTATTATTATTTTATTCAGTGAATGTAGAAAATTTATCTACAAAAATTTGTCTGTGTTTATTTCTACTTTTCCTTTATTATATATATATGCACACACACATAATTGTGTGCTATGTAACCCAACTGGTTACAATATATATATATATTGTAACGGTCAGAAAACGTGTGACTTGTAAACATAATGCGGAATTCGACCACCATACAGAACAGCAGCACCATCGAGTAGCGAAGCCACCCATGGTACTGAGTTTGAACACAGTTTATCGGCTCCACAATACAATCCACGAAACAATGCATCTGATGCGACATTAGTAAATATTTCCTTAGGCATGGGGGTCAGGGATATGCAAGAGACTCATGATTTTATTCTCGAGTTAGCCAATAACCAAACTAATATTAATTAAACATTCATATTTACATAATTGAGGAAATATTATATAGAATGGGTATCGAATAAATGAAACGTAACTGCAGATGTATAGTTTAAAATTATTTATTAATACATTTTAATAAAATCATTTACTAATAAGATTTTAGGGATTTAAAGCTTCAGTAGCGGAATTTGCGACATGAATATATTTTAAAGAGTACATTTATTTATTTAGACATTATTTTATATTGAGGATTTCAGTAGTGGTATTTCCGATACTGTAATGTTTACAAAAGGAATACATTTATTTGAAAGCGTAATCTAGCTACCTAAAATTTTTGAGTAAGTATTTCTAATGCATGCCTGGAGGAATTTATACCTTTGCAATGCAAGAGTCTAAAGTATGGGTTATAAGAGTAATGGCAGACATATATTTATTTAATTAAAATATTTATTTATAACTAAGGGCAAACATTTATTTGAGAGTGAATTATGCAGATAATGCAAAGGCGGAGTGATATATAGAATAATAAGATCAAGTGAAGGAACACGTGGTACGCTTTAGAAAGGCGATATGGAATGGCAGTATATTGAAACTGCAATGCCACGAATGAATTTATAAAACTGTCAGGCTGGTCTCTGCCACGGCCCGACAAAGTAAGGTGTCACATAAGCATAACCAGGGACAAGCGGTATGTGTTGCAATTTGCCGCTGGCTGCATGACAGGTCAAATCCTACGGGAGCATTTATTATGTCCGCTTGTGTAGGACGACGGGGGTTAATTTCAACCCTGAAGAATCCGGAATATTTATGGCGGAATAGATCATCGCATCTGTAAAACGTAACACATGTATACTTATAAATGATTATGATAAGATTTAAATGGATTTCTAATTCGGCCCGACATTATCAACATTTACTAAAGAACGTTGGTGACTCTCAAAGAAATGTAATTCTATGGAAAATTCATGATGATTTAATATATACAAAACATATATAAATTGGGAATTATTATAACTAATACGTCAGCCATTTGCGAAGTTGTAGACCCCTGCATTACAATAAATGAAGCATTGAATGCGTGTCGATTTATATGAAAGTTATTAAAGAAAGTAAATATTAATGAAAATTTGACACGCATTCATTGTTTTAAACAATCATAGATTTAAACTTTGAAAATAGAGACAATTGTGAGCATGCAATAATTAGATAATAAATATAAATAAAATGTAGATTTTAGAAATACGCACCCCAGATAGAGTGAGGTAAGCTAGAATATTAGAGAAATTTACATATTAAATTAATTATTCAATTTAGTTATACAAAGGGTAGTTTTTACATTTTATAATTTAGATAAGTAGTATGAAGAAGAGCTATAGCATATTATTGGAGTACTCTAGAGTTTGAACAGACAGGTACCTGTTTTATAAGAAGTTTTCTGATTCCATTAATTTAGCAGCAAAAAGTTCACGAGTGGCAAGTCTTTCTTGTATTTAGATATTCATTTAATTTCATGGCAGCAGCAGCCTTCTCATTCATTTCAGGCAGCAGATATTCATGGTGAATTTATGACGGGCAATGAAAGTTCAGCATCCGATAGGCCACCTCCCGATGGAGAATAATCTAGGTGCTTTACTCGGTCATACCTTGGCAGGAACAAATTATTTTTATATTTTTGGAGACTCTCAGTGATCGAGAGCAAAGCTAAAGTTTAAGTGAATGTCTCCAGCCAGTCTAAGATGGCCTCTTTTTTTATCTTGATCTTTCACATTTTTGTTAAGATATTTTAGGTTCTACTTAATCTGCCCTGAGGATAATCAATGCATTTTGTTGGTTTTTAATTAAAGAAAGCTGCCGTTCTATTGTTTACATTTTACATTTACTAATTATATTTTGGGGAATTTTTCTTTAATTAATCTATTATCTATCACTGACCGATGCTTTTAAATTTCAAAAACAAAAAGGAACATAAGATTATTTTAACTTTTAATTAAATATTACATCAGATATTTTTAGAATTATTATTAAACGAAATTTAAACAAAGCAATAAATACGAACTTTATAATCCAAAATAAATGATTAAAATTATACAAAATTATATAACTAAAAGAAATCTAAATTATATTATTTTATCCCTATTTATTGCGTTTAATTTGAGATCGAAATGTGTGCATGTTTATGCTGAATTCTACATATATTTATACATTTTTAATATTGTTACACACACAACTCGATATCAAAAAGTTTAAATTTGGGTGGGATAGACCGGTCAGTGAGAGATGACAGAAAAAGGTGAAACTTAAGATTCGAATACGAATCTTACTGTTTCAATATATATATATGTGTGTGTATGTGTGTGTGCACAGACCTGCATTTTATACTATGCAATGAATATATTTCAATTGACATTTAATACAATTAAAAAATGATTAAATTCTACATATGTGCTTACATGACATGCATTAATATATGCACACAGAAACATGGCCTAATAATTTATGAACATATTTAAATGTACAAAAAATACCTGATTAAAATTTTTAAGTTATATTTTAATGATACAAATATCATATACTAGGTTTACTTAAAACAAATATATATAATCACACAGACATACAATATATATAACTTATCAAACTAATAAAATTATTAAAAATATTTTTCATAATTAATTCCATTTGGAAAATATACGTAAAATTTATACATGTGCATATCAATAAAATATAGACAATATGAATCAGTTATCAAATTCTATCTTTACTAATTACAGCTTTTTTTCTTTCTTTTTTTAAAAAAATAAACTCAATCTTAACAGGATTACTGTTGACTGATTAATTATAATGTCTTTAAATTTAAAACACAGATTTTAAATGTTTCTTTTCCTATTATTTTCTAATCTAAAAAGATTTTTGAAGTTGTTTTTTTCTTTTTTAAAATAAAATTTAAAATAATAACATTCTCTCTATATACGTATCACTATCACATGTTGCTCTTAATTATAATGTTTTTAAATTAAAAAAATAGATTTTAAAATGTCATTTTACTAAAGAAATTATTCAAAATTTCTTTCTCATTACTTATATACATTACTCACCATTGTATATATGTTTATCTGCACTTCTCTGCATGTAGATATATCAGCTTATGTATAATTACTTTTTCAGTAAGCTGAGATTAAGCTGTTTTTAGTGAGATTGGTTTATAGACACATTGGAAAAAGTATAATTCAGGTATGGTTGGCATTCAATCATTTCCTTTCTGACTAGAATTTGATAGACTTCAGGTCAGCAAGATATCTTGTCCACATTTAAGGCTATAGAGACAGAGAAGTGGGTCTTCCTTCCAGGTGCATCCAAACTCCAGAATAGTGAACCAGCAACAGCTGCTTTCTTCTGTTTTGATTTCAGCTATCTCTGATCCATGGCAGTTATTTGTATAACTTTAAAAGCCAACTCTGCTAATCTTCTAACTCTTAAAAAACTACTATTAGCTCTCTCTTTTTATGTTCACCCTTTTTTACAGTAGGATGACAAAAATATATTAATTAAAAACTATTTTTATTATCTCTCTAATTTTTTTGAAAACAACTTTGAATTTTATCAAAGCATAATCTACAAAGATTTCTAACTAGACAGTGAAATGTATACAAGCATTAATTAAAAGATTTCAAAAATAAACCATGCTTGTTTTTAATTTCAAAATCAGAATTCAATAAAAATATTTGTTTAGACCTTTTTAAATGTTTATTTATAACAAACTTTTATTTTCAATTTAAAATTATTTAAACCTTTATTATGATTTTATTTTATTCCAAGAAATGTAAAAAAATATCTACAAAATATTTGCCTGTGTTTATTTCTACTCTTTCTTTCAACTTTATATATATTTGTGCACACACACTATGTTATTGTGTACTATATATATATATATATATATATATAAGAGTTTTTCAAATGTGAAATTGTCAGATGAATAATCAAATTTGTAATATTCACTTTAAAACAAATGTGCACACTTGTAAAATAGTTAAGCATTTAAATAAAATACTGATATTTTAAGTTAAAGGTTTAATTTATTTTGAAATTTTATTGAGCCCACTTGTATGAATATGCACTCTTCTACTAATTACTTTGAGTTAAATTTTATATATATTAGAACTTATTGTGAATATGCAATTATTAGATGTCTGTTAAAAGATTTATTTTGCACAATATCTATATAGTGGATTTATTCATGGTTTTATTTTGTAAATTTGAGGAAATATCCAAAGGACACCTTAGTTAATTAAGGAGTATTAATAAATAAATATCAGACTCAGCTTCAAAGAACCAGCTCACATAAGTAGTTTGTGTTACTGTTAAATTGGGATTTGGACCTAAATTAGCCAAACACTAGGTTTATTATTGTAAAAAAGATATTAGTTAAATTATTCCATATTAGGTATCTGTATGTGATTATGCTATTAAGCTTATGATATAAATAAATGTATTATATTTGTGAGAGTCAGCTATACATATAATTATATTTGGGATATATTAAAGATCAGGAATTTACTCTTTGGCTCATGTGCTAGATTATAATATGTAAATTAAAGATTAATGTTTAAAATTAATTAAAATACAATTTGGGCATTTTATAAATAACTATTGTATTTCACTGTTTATGTGAACAAAAAAAAGACAGAAAGGAAAAAGAGATTGGAAAAATGGTTATATTGGGAGAAAAAAAAAATTATATTTGTATAATAATTATAATAGTTTGTAATTAATTATTGTTTTATTTTTTTAAATAATGTGTTAACTTTTTTATATGTAATATTGGCTGGTCTGCATATTTATTCCTTGTCTATTTTATTGGGAATAACTTTTATTCTTTGGGATTGAGTCTGCTATTACAAATAGTGGTTGAGTAGTGGCTATGATCACTATTATAATTATTGTTGTTGTTGTTGTTATTGTTGTTACTATATTACTAATTAATTAATAAATTTATTAATCATTATTTTATATTATTACAATGAAATTATTTAAATACTAAATTAAATCTTATATATCTTTATTCTTTTCAAACATATTCAACAAAGGTGATTGATATCAAAAGTTAACACTGGTCATAAGAATATTTTATGTGTTGTGGATATCTATATAATTCCTTTTAGAATTATTTAGATGGTGTTATGTTTTATGCTTTCTTGATGATGGTTACTAATTTATTGAGGGCTGGAATATTCTAGATACCAATTAATCATGATTAACAATGACAATCAACATTCATATAATTATCTCAGCACTTTTTAATATATGTTTTGCTTTATATTTATGGTTGCACTTAAATATAAATATGAAACAAAAAATATATTATGACATGATTGGCATTGGTTTGATAATGATTACTAAGATTTTATAGGATTTCTCTTTTAAATTCAATCATAAAGAATGACTGTTGATGATTTTTTGCTGGTAATGCTGTACTTATTATTTATATTTGGCTTCTTCTTTTAATGGTGTTGGTTTATTATTTATGTCTTTTGAGGATGAATGCAACAGAGGATGATTATATATACTTATAATTGCTTCTGGATTCCTAATTTTTTTCTTATTTGATTTGGATGAAAATAGTGATTGTTTATTATTTTAATACCCCTATATAATTTTTTTTCATGCATTTACAATACATATATAGAATTTTCTTTTTTTTCTAATTAAACTTAGAACAAAAGAGCTTTTATAGGCTACTAGAGAAAATGGTAGTTGAGGAGAATGTGTCCTTCCACTGCTAGAGATGTCATTTCTGCTTAAACATGCAGAAATATCAACAGTAGGGACCCAAAAGCAGCAATGTTTGTTCCAGCCACTAGGTGACGCTGTTCACCATGCATAAGCACAGGAACATTCCACCAGCTAGCTGGCACCAAAGCTGCCTGCTTGGTGGCATTGATTGCAATGCATAAGCACATTTAACTTACATAGTCTGCTGCTACCAGCAACTACCAAGTTTCTAGCCCACTACTGTTTCTCCACACTACACATGGAAAAACTGTGCTCTCTAACTGCAATATTATTGCAAGGTTAATGTCTATGCACATATTACTTAAGAAATAGATAGTGTATAATTTAAAGGTGTGAATAATTTACAACCCACAACTATTTAAATCTGCTTTTGTTATTAATATTATTATATGCTATTTCATCATCTAATATATACATGTATTTTACATTCATTGTTTTTAAAAATCGATCTTTTTTTTAAAACTATTTTATCTAAAAATGTTTTTTTAAAAAAAACATGGCCACTTCTATTTAAATCTGCTTCGACAACTAAATAATGTTACATTCTAATTTCACCTGATAAATTGATGTATTATTAAATTAATTTCTTTTTTAAAATTGATATTTTTTTAAAGATTATTTTTTCTAAAAATAATTTTAAAAAAAAAGAAAATGTAATCTTTACAGCAGACTTTCGATAACAATTGGGCTAAGCTGATTTTTACAATTTTTTCCCCTATGGCAATATTTGTTGGAAAACTTCTGTCTATTAATAATAAAAAATATTAAATAAATTGCAATAAAATGAATGACAATTATTTTAATAAATAAAATATTTAATAGTATATTTGTTGTTGTTTAATAATTCACCAGTCCAGTGATCCATTAATTCATTTAAAATGTAATTAAACTGGTTATTCAAACTATTGGTTGTGGAATTAGATATTTGTCTATGAGACATGATATTTGATGGTTTAATGAAGTACATGAATGTAAAATGAAGTTGAAAATGGACTACAGGTACTAAACTGATATGACTGAAATGACAGTTTCAATGATGATGAATCAAACATATTGCACTATTTACACTATTGATTAAAATATAATAAGCAAGTAAACCAGAGAATTATCCAAACAAATATCAATACTGTTCTGCAGACAAATAAAATAAATTAGAACCAACTCAAACTAAACTGACAACTTCTGTGACAAGCCACCCCCTTTCTATCATTAATTACTCACTAAAGAAATATATTAAACATCTAAAACTTTCAAATTATATCTACAAGTGCTTTTAAACATAGTTTTAAATCATTAATAAAAAAATGTAAAAATTTCAGGTTATTTCATTTTTTTAGTAAGATGCCATCAGATGTTACTGATACAGTGCTACATAATTATAATCAATATTTCTGGTGCCAATCCAGAAGTTTACAATATATATAATCATATAAAATGAATATAATAATCAAAATACTCTGGAATAAACTTTACACTATTCAATATTCCAATATAAAAAAATCAATTATAACTATAACTAGCTCATCATCCTGTTAAATGTTACTCAGGATGGTGCACACTACTGTAAGCTGGTTATAGTTATTCTTGATTTTTTATATTGGTATATTGAATATTGTAGAGTTTATTCCAGAATATTTTGATTTTATATATATATATATATATATACATACATTTTCTTAGCAATAAAACAATTTTGTAGTGTTTTTTGATTTTTTAAATCATATCAAGTCTTATAATCATCTATGACTAGGAGCAACAATAAATAATCATAGTTTAACAATATAATTTCAAGAATTTAGTGAGCCATGTCTCAGAAAATGTAACAAACAAAATATACACATCTTTGATAAGCTTTATTTTGTAAAATTAACAAAATATTATTAGGGCATTTTTGACTACTTAATCATATTAGTCATAATCATGGCATTGATGGTAAAAAGAATATTGTAGCATTTATTAAAGAAATAAAACTCATAAAAAGAATATTGTAGCATTTATTAAAAAAACAAAACTCAATAGAAAATTTCAGAAAAATGAAGAGTGATGCAAGAAATAAAATATGAAGACTACAGGACATACCACTTGAGATCATTGATAAATGCAGAGTACTGGCTCTTAATTTACAGAAAAAATATTCCAGAAAAGTACATTTTCTTATTGCCAAACAATGTGTAATGATCCCCCCCCCACCAGTCACTTACAACTTTGTTAACCTCACAAACATGACCCACCTAATAATATTAAAAAGGATTTTAAATTATGGCCCACAATTTGTCAGTGGAATTTGAAAATACCCAATAAGGGAGCTTGCTTCTGACATCAAAATTTGTAATGACAGCCAGCAAGGAAAGACTGTTACTGGTCAAATTATGTAGAATGTTGCATGAAAACAATCAAAGAGTCAAGACAAGGCATGGTTTAAATGTATAGACTCTATTAAGCAATATTTTTTATGAAAACAACATGGTTTGTATGAAAGAGGATAAAGGAAATCAGTTCACTTTATTATCCAATAAGGACTTTGCCACAAAAATGCACACACAAATTAATAAATTAATATTTAAGCCAATAGATTCCTACAACTGAAAAAGAAATAAAGATAAATTTATGTTCACTGTTCTACACAAATTTTGTAATAAAACATTTTAGAAACACAAATGTTTTAACAACTATTCATCTGCTGCAACTTCCAACTATTCACCAATATAAAATTACAGAAATCCGATTGACTTGATAGATTCTATTATTACAAGGCTTCGAAAATGATTGGAAAATTGCTTATAGATCAATTTGGCTTTGGTAAATTTACTCTCAAGTTTTTATTCGAATGTGTTGATAGAATTAAAAATATTTGACTCAATAAGCAAGACTTTTTAGCAGCATTGAACATCACTAAACTGTATGACTCCACCCCACATATATTATTTATACAAATTATCAAAGATACTCCGAATAAAGGGATGTATAATGTGCAAAGGACTGAATTTATCTTGAAATACTAAGACTGGATCCAAAATGAAATTATTGCTTTATTTAATAATGTTTACAGTGGCCTATGGGCCTTCCTATAAGTGGTATAATCTCAAATATAGTGATTAACACGTTCAAAGAACAAGCCTTACCTAAATACTTTGAGTCCATCCTCTTCTTGTTATATATATGTTATGTGGATGATGTCTTTATTTGGCTCCCCCAATATGTAAATCAGTAAAATACTGACTAACCTTTCAATGCCTCTTCATTAAAATGAGCACAAGAGAATGAGAACCATTGACAAGACATCAAGTTCTTGGACTTGTACATTCAATGTGAAACCATCCACTTCAACTATAAAATGCTTGTAAAGTCTATTCACATTTACAACACCATATACTCTGAATATCACACCATAGCCTCACAAACTAGTTAGTCTCAAGCCATGTTTGTATAGGAACCACTATCTGTGTAAGTTTAAGTCCAATAAAAAAATAACATTGATTCTTACATCACAAATCAATGTAACATCGGATACAAATCATAACTCTTACTCAAACCTTTAAAAATGTTTATTACAAAGTTAAACACCCACCTATAGAAACCAATGACAAAACCTGGATATTACTACCTTATATCCTGGTTCTGCCCATTGGATTATTGAATTCTGTGTTTTAACTCATTAAATCAGCCTTTGCACCTCTCCCACACTTAATCAGCTAATTACCAACACCAAAGGTACTCTGCCCTTAGACCAGAAATCACAAATAGTATACAAAATTCCGTGCAACTATACTAACTGCCATGCTGTATGTTATGGGAAATTGCATGCCAACCTATCCATCTGAATTGCACAACATCGATATCTATATAACTACTAAAACTCTCAAACTGATACCAAATCAATCTTCAATGAGCATGATCCAACCTTGCGAATACCTTCAAACCTACATCTGCCAGTGCAGTCTGCTCTGAATGTAACAATATCAAGAAGAAGAAGAAAATGGCCTGGCACATTGCCAGAGATAAACATATAATTAACAAAAAAGATTCCTGCATCCCCTTTTCAAAAAAATGGCCAGTATAAATAACTTATATACCATTCAAATATGAAAATTCCTGATAAAATTTAGTTTCTTTAATAAATGCCATAATATTCTTTTCACGATCAATGCCATGATTATGACTAGTATGATTAAGTAGTCGAAAGTGCACTAGGCATATTTTGCTAATTTTACAAAATAAAACTTAGTTTAACAATATATAATAGAACAAAAGTAATTGTACCTCCCAATGAAAAATGTAAATTTCAATCAACTATAAATAGTTATAATAAAACCATCTATCCTTTACTTTTGTTGGCATTTAAGCTTGTTCATTAACATTGTTCTAAATCAGAGAGAGAAATCAGACTTTTTTTTCTTTTTTTTTTTCATATGTCAAAACATCGACCGGGAAGTGAACCCATGACAACTGTCTGCAAGCAACTTCTTGCTTGCAAGGCAGCTGTGCTGACCTCTCAGCTACCAACGCTTGACTGACATTTTAATTTATATATAGAAAAACATCTGAAAATACTATTTAACTATTCAGAGAGTTAAGGTAGTGCTCCAGTTTTAAAAACTTCCAAATATCAAATGAAATGCCAGTTTTAATAAGTGTTACAATAAATAATCTTACTATAACAATATGCAATTGAAACAGAAAATGTCAGTCGATTATTGGAAAGTTAGAATGATAACATTTATCTTTTTAGCTTAGTTGGTATTTAAGCTTGATCCTCTGGATAATTGAATTGTGATTTCAGTTATTTATTCTGTATATAAAATAATAGACAGACTTCACTTTCTTATTTATAACGTCAGTGAAATAATATAGGTGCCATTGCACCTGAACGCAAAGCTAGCACTTTCAAGAGACGTGCTCTTATCTTCATAGCTCTAAATGAATTAATTATATGCAATTATGCAAAGTTCAAGTTTAATTGCTCCATTTTTTTGAGATCGTGAAACATGGGTCCTTGTGATTGATGGCATTGCAATCCATCGCTATGAAGCAGGCCTCCTTCACTTTTCTTTTTAAATAGTGCCTTTCTGTGCAGACCAGGCTGACATATTGAGGTTCACACTGGTGTCCTGTTATTTTTTGATGAATTGCAAAAATTGAATAACGTGATGGATCTGACTGAGCTTTAATATATGCATATTTGTGTTGTTGTAATCTGGTTTCTATTGCACGTTATTCAATTTTTGCAATTCATCAAAAAATAACAGTACACCAGTGTGAACCTCAAGATGTCAGCCTGGTCTGCAAAGAAAGCACAATTTAAAAAGAAAAGTGAAGGAGGCCTGCTTCATAGCGATGGATTGCAACACCATCAAACTGCAAGGACACATGTTTCACAATCTCAAGAAAATGGAGCAATTAACCTTGAACTTTGCATAATTGCATATAATTAATTCACTTAGAGCTATGAAGATGAGGGCACATCTCTTGAAAGCGCTTGCAGAATAGTATAATTTTATTTTGTTTTAAGTATAAAGTAGCTTTGCGTTCAGGTGCAATAGACCCTATGTTATTTTACAAGTATATTTTATTCGCATGCAAGGTCTTCAAGTTAGATTTAAATTACAACATCAGTGAACTAAACTTAAACACCAATAAAGCTAAAGAATAGATGGGATTATTCTATATTTTTATAGCTGGTTGATGTTTACATAGCTTATTGGGTGATGCAGCTACTTTTGGTTCTGTTAATATATACACCTAATTCTGTTTTCACATGATAGATTGCTTCCTGAAAATTATATGTAAAAAATACATTGATAAAAAGAAAAATTAAAAGATTGGTTCCAGAACTAAGAAATCAATTAAAATAATGAAATAAACCTACGAAAAATCTTGTCAGAATTTTATCTTTTTTGCATGCTGCTCTTTCTGTACATATACTTTTTATTCTGTAAATAAAGTTTATTCTTACATTTTAGAAATAGCCATTTTGCTGTGTTTTCTGATGAAAACCAGTCTGCTGGTTGAAATATTAAAGCAGCTTTATAGAGAAGTGTCTGTATAATGGATGCAGACATTACTTTGTATTGTTTTTTCCCAAAAAGTAGAACCCTTTAGACAACTTTATTGTTAAAATAAAATTGTATATTAATTATGAAAATTTGCTTAGCTAATAAAGAGATAACTGGGAGCATGATTGGGATAGAATAACAAAAGAGCAAGCAGTATGCAAATTGAAGATGATCACATAACTAGTGAGCAGCAGAGAATTGTCAAGTTATTAATGATGCATTTCTTGAAAGGAAGAAGTGATTATGATAAAGTTAAATCAGTAGATGCTATTGCAATAATGGAGAATAACTAAGAGTTAATAATACTCTTGTACAGACATTTAAAAGAGTTACAGCAACTCTAACTTAATGAACTGTATGTGTATTCAGGGTGTGTGGAAATAAAGTATTTTCTGCACAAAATTGTATGATAATTCTTGTTATTATACTATTACCTATTGCTATTTAATTTATTCATTTTAGTAATAGTCTTCAGCATAGATAAATAAACTTGCTGAAATAAATGTTTTTGTGTGATTTAATTTATTACTAACACTGATAATGGCTGGAATTATAGATCCACCATGTATACAGCACATGATATCAAATTTTAATTTATAATCATTGCATATAAATAAAAATGAATTATATGAACATAAACTTCATCTGGAAAAAAAACAAAACAAAGAATTAATATAAAAATTGGGAAGAATATATAATTTGAATTATACAAAACAAGATTTTATTTGCTGCCACTTTGTGATAATGAATACACAGGTTTGCGCATGATTGCAATATTACTGCTTTCACTTAATTTTGTTTCAGAATACATTGACTTTCTAATAGCAGCTTCATTACCTCTAATAGTTCTTATGGTAGTTTCATGTAAACTAAAATGCTTTTCTACAGACATTACTCCTTCTTTGGTTGCAAGATGATATAAAATTTGAACTTTCCAAAAAAAATCACTTTCCTGTTTCTTTTATGTAGGCAGATTATTTGACATTGTATGAGGGCTACTAAAAATATTTCAGATTTAATTACCAAAACATAGATTCAAAATATGCATGCAATATATAACTTATCATCTATTAACCTTTATGCCATCAAAAATTCTGGCTGGTCAAGTAAGTTAAAACTCTAAACTTTTGATTGGTCAATTACAAAATCAGCAGTAAAAATATATTCATCTTTTAATATTATATTCATTTTAGTTTTGTTTGTAAAAAGCAAATTAATAATTTGTCAGATTACAAAAATGAATGAAAGTTTTTTCGAAAATAAATTTTTATTTATAATTATAAAAATATTCTATAATGGAGAAGCTAAAAGGAATGTGTGTAACCTATTAGAAAATGCTGCGCATGTGATTGATTTCTTTCACAATTTATGTTCATGTAAAAGTAAAAATTATTTATTAAAATCTTAACTATTCTTCTAAAATAATTATATTTTCAGTATATTTTATCAAAGTAATTTATAATATGTAAAAAAAACACTAAAAAATACTCTAAAACATTCATTTTCATTTTGAAAATCAAAACAAAGAACTTGGAGCTGTCAAAATTGTTGACAAGCACTCCCTTTTATTCAAAATGAAAAACAACCAATTAGTGCCTTAGAAAGTCCACCTTCCCCCATTGTTCTAGCTTCAAATTTAAATATTGATTTTTTACTTGTAAAATAATTCTAGGGAGGGCAGCATCTTATGGTATTTTTTAAGCTTTAAAATGAGTGTAAATTCTCCATGATAATGTAAAAATTACCATTTTTTAAGCTAATTTAATTATAATTGGAACAGTTGGCAGAATGGTTAAATTTCAACAAAATTAATAAATCGAATCTTGCTTTAATTTTTATTAAATTTAGGTAACATCAACACCAACAAGGCTCACTTACTTTAAACCTAATATCAAAAATGTCAAAATGCAAACAAAACATCACACTAATAAGATACTTCTCCCTTCAAAACAAAATGTCAAAAATGTTAAAATGCAGACAAGCAAATTTTTCCATTTGCAGAAATATTACTGAGAAAGAGAATAAACAGGTGAAAACATTTTTTATCAAATCAAATAATAATAACACATACATTGCTTTTCTTAGGTTTTTGATTAATGGTGCTATTTCAAAACAACTCTTATAAAAAGAGATTTTTCAAAAAAAATTATGTTAAATCAAAATTATTTGAAAAAAGTTTGTGTGAAAACAGAATTAGATGTTTATATATATGTAAAAGAATAAAGCAGTCATTTAAACAATCTATTAAAAATAAATGTTTCTCCTATGATGCATAAGAAAGTGATGTAAGAGAAGCTACTTCTCATTAGTTTTCACAATTGCTGAGTAAATGATCTTTCCATCTTTGTTTTATCCTCCAGCTAAAAATGACTAGATATCTATTTACTGACCAACATTGAGTGGTTAAATAAGTTAGCTATGGGGAAATTGTCTAAAAGACACCCTAAACCTGATTGAAAATCTGAAAAAAAATTCCAAGATTCATCTTTCTAAAATTTAAACTCCAATCATGATCATAATGACAGAATGTGCAACTACTACACCATGAGATTATCTCTCATCTTCTTTTCATCTCTCTCTCTCTCTCTCTCTCTCTCTCTCTCTCTCTCTCTCTATATATATATATATATATATATATATATATATATATATATATATATATATATATATATATAATATTATTTTTCCTTTGTTATATATAATTCTTTATGCACATATATGTAAATGCTTTAAGAAGTGGATTTCATTTCTTTTCCTTTTTAATTTAGCTGATTGCATTTTCAATTATCTATAATTATGGTGTTTGTCACCGGAAGTGTACACAACTAAATAAAAGAAAGAAATATAAGCCTGCTCTTTAAAGCATAGCACTTACATGTGCAAAAAAACGGTATATATGTGTAACTGTGCGTGCACGTGTGTGTGTAAGTTATAGGGAACTAAATTCCTAGCATCTCCAAGTATAAATATTAAATTTTATTGAGGGAAAAAAGCACTTCATTAAGGAGTTACTTACCTGCTGCTTGTTGATGCTTTTTTTTGTTTTTCCGATATTATTAGTAATAAGTAGATGTTATGAATGAATGACTGATAGATTTAGTTCGGAATCCATGTATCTGAATTTATTTGAAAACTATTCAAATATTAGAAGAATTATTATAAGTGCTCTGAACTTAAGTCTAAGATATGTATAAAGCACATTAATCACTACAAAAATTAGTGTCATGCAGTCACTGAGATTAATATAGGTTTCAGAAATTATAGGTCTCTCATAGATCAGTTCTCTCTCTATACCTTGAAATAGTGCATTTGTGCAATCATATTTCCACTTTTTAATTATAAAATAAAACAATGCGGATTTTTTTATTACCATTGTTGTTATTATTTTCCATATTGTTTTTTTTTCATTATCTTGGGTTTTTCCCCCCAGAATAACAAGGGGCATACTTATTACGAGTCAGTATGCGAATGATTGTTAATGATGATGGTCACAATGCAATTTACAACCATGCAAGAGAAAAAAAAAAAGCAATTAATATCTCTCATACTACACGAAAATTAAAATATATTAACTAAAGCATATATACAAACACAACATGGGATTTATAGTGCAGTAATTAACGCATTACCTGCCCGTGATTCAAAATTCGAGTCCGAGATAACTTGAATTTTTTTTTATGTAGCTCAAACAATTTTACGATTTTTTTCCAGATATAAAGCCCATAGACAACTGAACAATCTATCCAATCCAATTTCATTGTCAGTAAATAATTATTAGCTTGTTTTATCTAGAAAGAAAAATAAGAAAGAAAATCAATAAAATCTTTTACCAACCTGTGATGGGCTAACACATAGTAATAGCTTCTTTTTAAAAGGGTTTCTGTAAAAATATATAAAATAATCAAATGATTGAAAATATGTGTGTCCTAATACCAAAGTAAAAGACTGAACTTCGATTCAGAAACTTTCTGCTCTTCAAATTTATCTTACTGCTACTGTGTTAAACCGCACAGAGCTTTCGCTGTGGAAATATGCTGAAAGGAAGGCATTTTATATAAACTCAGCAAGCGTTAATAATTTTATTTATAAATTTGAAAATTCCGTAACATTTTTTAAACATAGGCTCGTCAATCAATTGCATTACCTTGCCACTAACCCCTCCACTAAACCTGTTCTTTATATTTTTGTCATTTGAAAATTTTATAAGCATATTCAAGATGACTTTTTTTTCCTAATTGCTGTCAACTAATCAACTTAATTAGAGATTATTTTTAAATTACTTTATCAACAAATGATTTACATCTGTCAAACCCTCAGTAATACTCAAAGCCGAGAGAAAGAGATTGTTTTGAAAGGTGCGAAATGCGAAGGCGTCATCGATCAAAATTTAATAAATTATAAACTGTGATGGCAAATTAACGGGATCTTGTTTATTTTTTTATCTTTATATTTTATAAAACTCATCCATTTATATTTTATTTCAATTAAAATTTAACACATGCTAATAAGTATTTCGTTGATTTATTTTTTAACAGCTGATCATTAATAATAATAATAATAATAATAATAATAATAATAATAATAATAATAATAATAATAATAATAATAATAATAATAATAATAATAATAATAATAATAATAATAATAATAATAATAATAATAATAATAATAATAATAATACAGGAGTAAGACCATATGAATGATTCCAAAGTGATAACTTACCTGCATGGCTCTTTTAGATTCCTTAAAACGTACTGACTTGGTTATGATAATAGCAGTCCATCTCTTATCTCATCTAATTATCCTCTTCTTCTTTTCATTTTCAATTTTTCTAAACATTATTTAAATTTCTAATATATTAAATAATCTCATAATAAAATAAACCAAATTTGATTTGGACAGTTGTATTTTAAGCGCATTCAGGTATAACCTGATTAAGCATTTACTACCTTGACTTCAATGTGTTATTGACTAACACCATGTACCTAAAGTTATGCTAAAACAGCAGTTCACTTTAATATATCGAAATGCTGTATATTTGATTTAATGTTGCCTTTGTTCTTTTTTAATATATTTAGAGCACCCATTTAGTCCGAATTAAATGGGATAGAGTTTAATATTTCCGATATTTGTAGGATTTTCTTTTTATTTCGGCTTTCTGCCCATGTGAACAAATTGGTTAAACAGTTAACAATAACATAACTCGTTTTCTTTTTAAGTCAAGATAAAAATATTTTCTATAACTTTTTAGACACATTTTATTAATCATTCTAATTCTATAATTATATCTTTTAGAGAACATTGTTGACTTCTATAGTCATCTGAAATTTAGTTTTAAATCAAGTATATTTGTCAAGCGTTGTTAGCCGAGAGGTCAACGCAGCCGCCTTGCAAGCAAGCAAGTGGTTGCAGACGTTTGTTGCGGGTTCACCTCCCGGCCGATGCTATGACATATGGGAAAAAAATCAAGTATATTTCAATAGAAATATGCCTAACAGGCTTTGAAATATCGTGGCATCTAAATGATTGTTGTCATTACTACATATTAAAAAATAAATAAATAATCAGTGACCAATAACACCTGTTTGTTCTCTCACATATATATTTTACTTTTGATCTCTTGTTATTACTCCTAATATATATATATATCTCTATAATATATTGCGTGGTCTGCAGTCTCTGTATGACTCTTTTGCTAAGGCCCAAGTCTCACATCTAACAATAAGAATTGGCAAAACACTTTTATTAAAAATCTCCTTTTCTAATAAATAGGTATATTTTCTTTAATATTATTTCTACAAAAATCGTCTATGTTTATTCTGTGATCAATTTTATCCATTAAGATTATATCTGCATTAATAATCCAACCAAAGTATTTGTAGTTGTTAGCTTTTTTTAATTTATCATTATAAATCCTTATTTTCTTCATTTGAAAAAATTCCTTGATTGAAATCTAGATGAATAAAGTCATCTCCATTATCTTTATTGTTTTTCTTCTATTTTGATTTACAATATATTTTTTATAAATCTGCTGTAAAATTTTTGGAGATATGGAGTGAGTCTGTGTACATCTTTGTGATTGTTAATCTTTTTAATATCACTATGTCATCTAATCGATGCTGTTGCATTTTGATATTGTTCAGAATTTGGCAATATCCTGGAACTACATCTTGCTGATCCAATACTTTAATCACTAAAAAATGCTTATAGAATCAAATGCCTCTTCATAGTACACATATCAAGAGCATAATGGTCACCATGGAGGCTAAACTCTCCATACAGTAGCACCATCACTGCAAACCAGAATAATCAATGGATGCACAGATGGTGCTACTGTACGTAAAGTTTAGCCTCTGTGTAAACAGCTTGTGTAAGCATAAGAAATGGTGATCATGTGACAGAATGGCAATCCATATTTAGTGATCTTTACTATAACTTCTCTCCATACTAGGATTTTATCCATTGTTCTAAAAACAATTTTAAATCCAGATTGTTTTTTTAGTTGGTTAAAATCTAAAGTTTGCTGTAGAAGAGTTGTAATTATCTTGGTAAAACTTTTGTGTAAAACGAATAAAAGATGAATTTCCAATATCTTCTCTATCATCATTTTTAAATATCTATATTATTGCTACATGTAATCATGTAATATATCTTTATCATTTAAAGATTTAGTATATAATTTTGCTAACAATTTTTCTATTTCTTCATATACTTCTTTTAAGATATCTATTATAATTTCATCATTACCTGGAGCCTTTCCCTTCTTCATAGATTTAATTGTATGTCTCATTTCTTCATTTAAAATTCTGCCAATTTGTAAGTAGTTGTAGAGAATATTTTTCCTTGTTCTTTATTACCATATAATTTTTTATAGAACTCTTTCATATATTTCATGATGTCATAGTAATAGTTTTATCTTTTCTTCTTATTGCAGAAATTACTTTATCTCCAATACCAAGTTGTTGTTTTACACTTTTAATACTTTTGTTCTTGTCTATAACTTTATTTGCTCTTATATCATTATTAATTCTTTTCATAACATTTTCCTAATGCACCATTTTTATACATTTTTTTCATATTCCTTTTCTTTTTAAATTGTCTTATCTCAGAAAATTGTACCTGGTCAATTGCTGTTTTTTTCTTTTACCAGCTATCTTTATTGCAGTTTTTAATAGTGTATTAGTTATCTCCCTATTAATTTTTTCCAAATCTGAACCATTTGCAAAATCTAATAATATGTTAAATTGATTTTCAAGTTCTAATTTAAATTTAATGTCATGTACCTGAAAACATGAATATCATCTGTGAATATTGTTTTTTTTATATATATATTTATTTCACTAGTTTTGTATGCATTAACTTTACATTTCATTAATCAATGATTACTTCATGTATTAAATATATTAAGAACATTAAAATCTTGAAATATATATTTTCTGTTACAATATAATCCAATTCTGTTGTACCTTCATTTGGATATTTTCATGTTCATTCCCTTTTAGAATTTTTTTTTTTTTTCAAAGAAAAAAGTCATATTATAAAGTTAATATTTTACTGTGAATTTCACTAGTCTATATCCTCTCTCATTTCTATCACCATATTCAAATTTTTCCACAACACTTTCACCTTTCAAATATTTACCAATTCTAGTATTAAAGTTTCCCATGACAATTTTAAAATGTTTCTTGGTCTGATCAAAAGCCATGTGTACATCCATATAAAAATCCTCTACTTTTTCACCAAATAATAACTTGTTGATGCAAAAACCAGAATTATCTGTACTTGATATCTTCCATTAAGTTGAATAACCAATCTTTTTACTTGTCAAATGTACCACCCATCTCCACAGTGTTGTTCTTCACTTTTTATTTATAAATTCTACATCACGTATGCTTCTAATATTTGTGTTTTTTATTTTATAGTACAGATTTACTTTTTAATCCAATTCTCTCTTCACCTTTTCTCCTAACTTCATAAAGTTCAGCAATATCTCATTTAATGTTGGACAATTCTTCATCCAATTTATGCAATCTTTCTTCGTTTGAAATTAATTTGCAGTTGTAAATATCTAAATAAAAGGTTATCATCAAATGCAACCTGGTTTCACAATCTGAGGATCTCAGCATCCTCAACCTTTGACTGTCAACTGGTTCAGACTTTATAGCATCCTGGAAAAAATGGATCATAATTTAACTCTACCTATCATGATTATAAATATATATTTAAAAAAACATTGATTCATATTGTAACCAGTTGGCTTACACAGCATACACTAATATAAATATATACGTAAAATAAAGGAAAAGTATAAATAAACACAGGATAATTTTTTGTAGATATTTTTTTTATATTTCCTAAAATAAAATAATAAGTAAAGGGTTAAATAATAACTCTGATTTAAAATAAAAATTGTTTTATAAATTAAACTTTTAAAAGGTCTGAATAAATATAAATATTGTATTGTTATTATTATTATTCTGATTGTGAAATTTAAAAACACAATATTGTTTTCAAATTTTTTTAATTAATTAAAACATGTATATGTTTTCAAAGGGATTAGAGAGCTAAAAATAAAAACTCTGTTTTGAACAAGGTGTTGTTATCACCTTAGATGATTCTATAAAAGGGCTGATAACAAAATTAGCTCTAGTCTGGATAGTGATTTTTAAGAGAACAGTTTGGCTTGCAATTTTGTAAGAGGTAGAAGAAAAGCTAGCTGTAAAGTTGGCTAAAATATTTTGTGAAGAGTTGGTAACTGTAGCAGAAAATGGCCACAGTAAAGCTAGCTGCAAAGATAGCTAGAATAATTATCAAGAGAACTGACATGAGGATATAAGAATGCAAGGAAGTGGCTGTTGTACACTTCACTGGTGGAATTTGAATTTACATAGAGGAAAATGGGTCAAGATTTCTTTGTAATTCATAGCCTTAAAAGTGTTCTGGAAAAACAGCTTGCTGACCTGAAGCTTGCAAAATCCAAGTATAAGTGGAACTGACTACAGAAGAAAAAAAAGCCAACCATTCCTGAATTATGTATTTTTACCTGATGATGACAATTGCCTGGATTGACTAAAAAAAACAACTTGCCCAAGAGGAACACCAGATGAATAAAAAAGTAATTATACTTATGCTGCTGTTTATCTATATGCATAGGGAATCACAGATAAATATGTCGCATGTATATACCATGAGTTATTTTATTTTAATAATTCTTAAAACGACTTTTAAAATTATAAATTAATAGCTTAAAGCAAAACAAGTAAATAATTTTCTTAAGTCAAATGTCTAAAAGAAAGACTTTTTGGTATATATATTTTGTAAAGAAATAATTTTCATATTCATTAAAAGAAGAATATATAACTTAAATGCAAGCATAATTTTGTCTGAATAAAAAATAAATAAAATAAAAATTGTTAAACTTTGAAAGAATTAAGCAACAGGATTTTATATACTTTCAACATTGAATTAATTATAAAAAATATATAATATTATTGTAACAAGTTGAAATAGATAAAAATCAGTGTGTGTATATACACGCACACTCATATATGTAATTTTTTTTTGATTAAATGTCAATTCATTTTTTTTATATTAATCATATGTTATAAATCAAGCATCTAAGTGCATATATAAGTAAACCATAGTAATATAATGAATTGTAATTTTGTAAATTAATGTAACAATTTAAATTCTGAATAGTAATTATGCAAATCACAAATGTAATAATTACTTTTATGTTTAATTGAAATGTTTTCATCATATGCTATAAAACATATATCTGTGTATGGATATATATATATGTCATATTATTATTACTATTTGTGGGATATTCCATGTAGCTTTTTCACTACACGGAATATCCCGCAAATAGTAATAATAATATGACATCTTTTATCCATAAAAATATTAGAATTAATATATATATATATATATATATATATATATATATATATATATAGAAACTAATTGAGAAATATTGTCAAACCATGTAATAACTTTAATTGTGTATATAATTTTGTATACTTTTCAAAATCAGAGCCTTATCCTATAAGACCTTAAATATCATTTATTTTTATTTTATTGTTATTAATAAACTTGTATTTAATTGTTAAAATTGTATTCCATCATCTCTTGTTCACATACAGTAATAGAGCTTGTGTTCTCTGGGCTAGATTTGGACACAGATAAATGGGGATGGGTACTTAGTGCTTTGGGGCATCTAGAGATGATCAATCATCATCCTGGTTGGAGCAAAAGAGGATACTCTTTAAAGCCCATGCAATATCTTTTATTTTACTTTAGTCTTATTAAAAATTTACATTTATAGTTGGCCAGTACAAATGGCCTGAGCATTGATGATGATCAGCATGTTTTAATTTCCCAGCATTATTGTTTTGATTTCTGATTATTGTGTATTTTAATGGATGGTCACTTAAATGGTGCATCCAAGTTATGTTTAAAATAATTGCCCAAGCTGGAAGAGGCTCAGTAGTTAGCCTGGCCTACAGAAGATCCATTTCTAATCCAGTCACAAGGTTGACTGTGGAGTTATATTTTTTATTATGCAAATCCAGCCACAAGATGGACTATTGATTTTATTCTGATTTATTGGACTGATTTGTTTATTCCCAACAATGATAATGATGGATGATTATTTCTCGAGTATTTACTTATATTGATATTTACTTGATAATGCTGGTTGATAAATAATTATGCTTTTAGTTGCCCTTATGAGTTAGTTGGCTGATCTCTCAATGCTCACAGAGATCTCTTGATCTGCTCCTCTTAAATATTTTGTACTTATATTAATATTTTAAATTATTTATATTTTAAGTTTACTGTGGGTGATGATGAGTTTCCCATCACCCAGTTCAAATCTTTTTACACCACTTTCCACTCCATATCCACCCCCCATCCTGTTATAATATACATTCATTCTTTCTTCAACAAAACTCAACTGATATTTCAATTAAGAGCTATATGCTAACTGAGAAGAGAGATTCTGATATTTCTTGATATTAAACTCAGAAATAAAAAGCAGATAAACTTACTACTTTGACTTATGTATATTAGTAAGCATTCTATCCATATTTGTGTATTATATGAATAATCATATAATAATAACAGTTGAAACAACAAGAATGTATGAAGTGGACATTGGGAATTTATTTTGCTTAGTTCTATAAAATTCCTTCAAAGAGAACTCAAATTCCTTTCTGCAACAAAACTTTAATCATTATATAATATCTAAAGAGCCTGCTACTATGCAACAAAACTTTAATCATTATATAATATCTAAAGAGCCTGCTACTAGCTCTAAACAAGCTTAATTTTTTTTTAATGATAAATGCTACAGGAGAAAATACATGAAGCTTTTATCTATGGTGGTCCCCATCCCCAGACCAGTTTCGAGCTATGGCTCTCATCAGTGAAGAGCTAGAACATAAGATTCAAAATATTAACTCAAGCCAAGCATTTATCTAATTCTTAAATATTAAGAAAAAGATCCAAATCTTCAGACACCTACATGTCTTCAAACTCAGCTCTTTAACCAAAGAAACTATATGAACCTGAACTAAATTCAGAGATCCCATATATTAGTAGGCTTAGCAATTTAATATAGCCAAAGCCCTAATAGCAAAATTATAATACAATTAGATAAATGCTTGGCTTGAGTTAATATTTTGAATCTTATGTCCTAGCTCCTCACTGATGAGAGCCATAGCTCGAAACTGGTCTGGGGATGGGGACCATCATAGATAAAAGCTTCATGTATTTTCTCTTGTAGCATTTATCATTAAAAAAAATTAAGCTTGTTTAGAACTAGTAGCAAGCTCTTTAGATATTACATATTGGTAATGCAAGCTATATAGGTCATGTGATATATGACTGATTTTTACTATTATAATTTTGCTATTAGGGCTTTGGCTATATTAAATTGCTAAGCCTACTAATATATGGAATCTTTGAATTTAATTCAGGCTCATATAGTTTCTTTGGTTAAAGAGCTGAGTTTGAAGACATGTAGGTGTCTGAAGATTTGGATCTTTTTCTTAATATTTAAGAATTAGATAAATGCTTGGCTTGAGTTAATATTTTGAATCTTATGTCCTACCTTCTCACTGATGAGAGCCATAGCTCGAAACCGGTCTGGGGATGGGGACCATCATAGATAAAAGCTTCATGTATTTTCTCTGGTAGCATTTATCATTAAAAAAAAAATTAAGCTTGTTTAGAGCTAGTAGCAGGCTCTTTAGATATTACATATTGGTAATGCAAGCTATATAGGCCATGTGATATATGACTGATTTTTACTATTATATATATATATATATATATAATATTCAAATCAATATATACATCAAACTTATTATATATATGTCATATAATAAGCTTTCAAATAGCTCTTAACAAGCTTAAAATCTTGTTAAGAGCTGTTTGAAAGCTCATTATATAACATTTGAAATACAAGCTTGTTAAATTAAGGCATGTGATATATGACTTGATTTCTTTGTAATAATATATATATATTCTAACCTTGCTCTCGTGTAGCTCCACTTCCAGATAATATATGTTATAAAATAAAATAGGTTCTAGCTCAGTTAATAGTTAATAAATAAAATATTCAGCATTAAAATTAAAATGTTTCACTAGCTCAAATTTACAATACGAATAAGGTTCAGTTTATAAAAATAAATTAAATAAATATTTAATATTTTCATGAGACTTGAAGTGAAAATACAGTTGAAAAGATAGATTACATTGAGCCAATATCCCACAGGATACTACCTCAATGGCATAAGAACATTATCCCCCCTTTATTACTATTTCAAATAACAAACTCATAGTATTCTTACGACTTTAATAACTTCTACTCACTAAGATTAAACTAATAATTAAATCTTAATCTTCTATTTAATAATAATCTAGCTCAAATAAAATAATCTCAGGTTCATAAAGTTTATTCTAAGTTAATTTAAAAATACGGTAGTAAAATATGAGAAGGGATTTTATGTCATAATCTACTACACTGAAACTAATAATAATAAATAAAAGTAATAATATTCTTCATTGTTTAACTAATTCTGTATATCTTTTCTTTTTACTATAATTTTATTACCATAATAAAATAATAAAATAATTTTATATAATCTTTACCTTCATGTAATGATATAATAAATACGTGGTAGCATTTTAATAATCTGACAAACAAAATATGTGTGGCAACTGATAGCATATAATTTAACATAATATTGTGATAACTGATTTATGACCAATAAAATAATGCAAGATTATGATTATTTAATTATAATGAATACCAATAAAATATTTAAATTCTTAAATAATTCTCTATTTATCTTTTTTTTGTGCAAAATTATATATTTGTTTCGATTATTATGCATATATCATGATTTCATGCAGCGATGTGGAGAAATAAATAACTCGGACACAAAATTTTTGAAATAACAAAATTTAACAAAGTTTATTACTAACAATAAATAAATAAACAATTTATTTACACTATTTACAGTGGATATCCTTAACCTTTTTACTTTACAGTTTGATCTACCGGGTTATAAAAAAAATAATTTATATTTCAATTACATCTTTATTTAAATTTAGGACAAAATTAAAAAAATAATGTTACTATTTGGTTTCTCATTATGGTTAACTTATTACAAATATATTTATCTACTTTATTAGCAACAGCATTTTATCCTTAATATTATTAAACTATCTTATTTTAAAAATTCATACTTAGAAAAACATTCTATAGAAAACAAAATTTTATAATGAGTATGGATTTCTCAAAAATATTAAAAAATTTCATCTTGCAAAGTCAAAGATGTTACACAAATATTATCCAAAATTCAGTACTAGATTTTAGTATTTATCACACAATGTTTACTAATCATAATATATTCTTCTTTAAGCCTTACTTTAGTATGATATAAGTGTAAGCATCAATACATGTCTGTTAATAAATAAACAAAAAATATACTATGCATATTGTTTACATAATTTACTTTGTACTATTGTATTTTAAAAAATATGCAATACTTATTTTTCTCTTAAAAAATATAATACTAAAGCATTTAAAATTATTATCACTTTAAAGAAAATATCTTTGTTTAGATACTTTATTTTAAAAAGTTTATATTTCATTTCCGAAATAAAATTCAAAATATATTCTATGATTCTTTCTTTCCTTAGGATATATACTTTAGATCTTCAATTTTAAGTTATAATATTCTGCTCCTTATAAGCAAATAAACTAATCATATACAAAAACGATAGCATAACCTAAGTTCTAAATTATTTATCATTTCTCTTAAACATATCTTACTAAACAATACAGTTACATGAAATAAAGAAAGCGAAAACAGATGCATAGGATTAAGGAAGAAAGCTAGAGTATTACTCTTAACATATCTCAAAATCATGGCACAGTGCGAAGAGGTATGGCATTTACCTGCCTAATATCCTCTAGTACAGGGATGATGTTAAAGCTATTTCTTCAGCTTTATTAGAACATCAAATATTTAAAGAAATATAAACACTGTCCAAATAAAATGTGTATCAGTCATAGGGCTTTGTTAACTATGCTGATATTCACATAAATCTTATTTCCATTCCTTATAACATCCTATTTCTTAAAACAAATACATCATCTTGGTTTCCTGCTAACTATAGTACTTCCAAGCCACTATCTCAACATTATTTCTCAAGATTTTTCTACATCTTACATCGATAAATAACTATCTGCATTTACAAAACAATAAATAAAATTCATTAATAGTTAAACAATCTTACTATCCCATAAGAAAAGTTGCTTACTTCATTGCTCTGTATGTTTAATCATATACAATCTACTTAGACAATATTTGAATATCCAATGACATGAAAATTTTAAAAGAATCACATAATTATTTGTTATGTTGGATTATATCACTAAATAAAAAAAATTGTCGTATGCATATTTTCTAATCAATCCTATCTCATAATGCTTTTTAAAATGTTGTATGAAATGCGATACATATAAGTATAAACTTTTACACTTCATTCTTCGAATTTATGGATGATCTAAAGAAAACAAAAAAAAATATACATTATAAATTATCAATAGCTACTATTATTACCAATAACCTTTATCTAGTCATCGTGTTCAGTAGGTTTTTCTTTACCCACTTGAGCATTGCAGATATAAAAAAAAATTCACACCCATACACTTTATATTAAAATATTTTTAGCTAAATTATTAGATTGTTATATTATAAAATTTTAATATTAATTAATTAATGTTTTTATGTTTTTTCCTAATCTTATATAAAAATTTAGATTTAAACTAGGTTAACAAAATAAAAGGAATCAAAACTATAGTTACATATTTTCTTGACGATAGTTCCTGATAAGTCCAAAATGTTTATTATTTTCTCTAGAGTTTTTAAAAAATGTTCTTCTCCAAGCGCGTTAAAGTTTAAAATAAAAATAATTATTAATCCATTTAGTAAAATTTATAGAAAATAATCCTTGGTTTTAGTATTTAAGATGATAATTATTAAATCATAATATTAATTAATCCCATGAAGCCTCTTAGTCTTCTCTACCAATATTCTCTGCGTATCCGATGCATCAATCCATCTAATTTAACTTTAAAATATTCAATAAACTTTTAAGTACTATTTGTATTTCCATGGATCCATCTTTTTTTTCATCTATGTGTTCACTTTTTATCTATGTTTCCTTCTTGATACATTTAAACTTTCATTTGGTATTTTTTATAAATCTCTTTTAAAATAAAAACTTCAAGTACTTTTGAACAAATCTTTTCCAAGTACATTTTAAATAATTCAAAGAACGGATATTTTAATATCAAAACGCTTCTGTAACATATTTTCCTGGGTTCTTTATTTAATTCTTGAAAAATATTTTTTAAAAAAAAATGTTACCTTCAGAAAGTACATAACATTTTACTCCTTTTGATATAATATTATATAAAATAATTCATGCAATATACAATTGTCTTATTACTATTTAAAAAATAAATCTTGGATAGGCTTATAAATAATAATGCGTCTCCAATTTTTTCATTAGACTCCGTATGATGTCCATGCTGTGTTTTTTTTTTATGTACCAAAAAAGTTCTCCAGTTATGCATAAATAAAGCTGTATCAATAAATATTTCAAATATTTTTTCAGTATTACAATTTATATCCATTTTATTTCGTAGTATATCCATTTTTTATTGCGTAGTTTAGGTTAAACTTTTAGATGAAATACGACTGGTAAGTACTTTAAAAAATTAGAAAATCATCTCCACAAAGTTTCTAAATATATAATTTTTTTCTAAAACTTTCTTTTGCAAAAACACTTTAAAATTATCAATTAGTTTTTGCAAAATAAACGATAAGAAAGTACCAAAAAAAATTGACTTTCTCCGGTTTCAATACATTATTAATCTCCCCCGATAACTTAGTTACAACGATATTTATAGTCTGTAAGAATACCTATTCCTATTGGTTAATTCTTACTTTAGCTTGAGAACAAATTTACATCTTTTTAGTTTATAGTAGAATTATATTTGAAAATAAAAAAATTATGACATAATGAACTTAAAATATTATTTAAAATATTACTTTTAAATAAATTATTATTTTATTAGAACTATTTAAACATTTAAAATAACTTTTAAAATAACATTTAATAACTTATTCCATTTCTTAATATTCAATTAATCTATTTTTATTTAAATAAAATATTTAATTTTTATATTATGAATGTATTCGTCTTTATTACATTATTTAAACATGTTATATGATAGTTAACTTAATGTTTAATACTATTTACTTTTATGATAGGCAATAATTCTATCCAATTCTATAATATAACTTTTAAAATATTTTAAACTTTGTTATTATTTCAAACAAGCGTGTGTGTGAGAGTATACATTAAAAGTCACATGATTAATAACTTTGACAGATGATTTTTAATCTATTTCTCTGCCCAGATTTATAAAATTGATACACTTATTATATTATATAAAATAATTATAAAAAATTTGGAAGAATAATTTTAAAAATATAGAATTAGATATAATTTTCACCATCATAAAGTTTATTTTTAAAATATATTATATTAATTTTGACTATTAAATATGACTATAAATTTAAACATAGCATTTACTAAATTATCAGTTTTAAACTATTAAAGTCGAATTTATTAAATATACTTTTAATATTTATAGCTGTGTTATTTAATATGGCCAGCTTTTACAACCATATGCAACAATATTTAAAGCTTTACATAACTATTTTTAAATAATTCGCTATAATTTTACATACTACGTACTTGCTTTAGCTTTAAATTGTACTTTAAAAATATAATTGACTTAATATCATTAATGTATTAAAAGAACATATTCTAAAATTTAAATTTTTTAGTAATTGACTGTTATAAATTATTACTGACCTATAGAAAAGGGCACAATATATATATATAATAAATTTTTTATATAAAAAATAAATCTAAAACTTACATTATAAACAGGATAATCTACAAAAAACTCTCTTTGCAATAAAAGTAGAAAACTTTTGAAATTTTCAAACTTGAACTCGTGATTAACAAGATATGACCACACAAAATATTGCGAGCCTACTTTCTCTAGATCTGGGGGTCATTTTAGTATTTATGTATTGTCATGATTTTAATTTATTTTAAAGCTTCTTAAAGTTTCTCAGAACAATTTAAATTTGTCATCCCACTTTTTTTATTTTTTGGATTTTTTATACTGGAAAATGATTAATCAAATTGGCCTGTATGGATATAATATATTCTTGAGATTAAAATATGTTTTGGGAGATACCATATAGAGGTCTTAAGTGTTGGGAAAAAATTTCCATGGTCAGAATGACTGAGATCACGTTAGTACTTGCAAGACTTTAATAAGACTGTGATACGTGGATATAAATTAATTTTCCATAGATATTCCACAACATTTCATTTATTTTTTATTCAGGACTAGGATGTCCATAAATGGGGTTAGATCAAAATTAAATTTCTATCTGCCACTTGCCAAAACTTTTTAGAAAGTATATTACATTTTTAAAAATACTTTAGATATCCCGATTGATTTTTCTCTTATCATGAGAATTTTTTCCTGTCATTGAATACACGTGATGCCTCCCAAACTTATTTTAATTTCCAAGATGATAAATCCATACTGTCCAATTTGGTTAATCATTTTCCAGCATGAAAATTTTTTTTAAAAAGTGTGATCATAATTTTAAATTGTTCTGAGAGTAAGAGGTTTTAAAAAAAAAATTAAAACAATGACAATGCATAAATAAATATCTAGGGCAAGTGGAACTCACAGTGATTTTATATGATGTATACAGCTAATCGTGAATTCAAGTTTGGAAATTTCAAAACTTTTTGTCTTTATTGCTTAAATTTAAAACTAGAAATAATTAGAAGAATTGTAATGGGTTGGAAATAAGAGCCACAACAAACGTTTCCCATTCATCTGTTAAACTAACTGAAAAAATAAATAGTGTTGGTGTTAATGACGGAAAAATTATTTGTCTGTGCTGAAGAATTTTATCAACATGCATATCAATTTCTCTCTTTTCTGGGCAAAAACATTATTTCTGAATGAAAACATTCACAAGAAGCTTGGTAATATCAAAGAAGTTAAAAGTTTTTTCCCTAAATACTATAGTTAGTTTTATTGTTTTCAAAAGTTGGGATTAAACAATATAAAAATGAAGAAGAAATTGCAAGTACTGATATCAATACTATTAAAAACTTTCCCATATCATATAAGACTTTTAATTAAAAAGGGAGGTTGTACTCCTAAACAAACTTTTAATATTGATAAGATAGTCTTCATTGGAAACAAATGTCAGCTCACACATTTCGCAAAAAGACAAAAAATGTTTGCAGGTTTAAAGCATCAAATGATACAGAATATCTTCACCTGTTATTGCAAATGCTTACACCATTAATAAATTGAAGCTTTTATTACTAGAAGTGTGATTATTAGAGTTCTAAAAATATTTCCAAATTATTATTATCAGTTGTATTTATATATTGGACTATTTCCATCATCTAGTACTAAGTATTGAATGACTTTAAAAAATGTAACTTTACTTAAATATTCCCATTACCTTCAACTGTTAGTAGTAGCAACCAGATTAATATATGCACAATGTTTTAAGGACCCTGACCAGTGACAGCATTAGCATAGGACTTGAACCTGGAATTTTAAAATTTTTGAATATTGAATTTTAAATTAACAATCTAAGCAACTGAGCCACCCTTCCAAAAGCAACACTCAGTAAAAATTTCATATACTTATCTATGAGGTTCCTCCTGATTTCTCCACTTTTTCCTAAGAGCAAAATTAATTAATGGTTTCTATACATTATGTATAGTCACACTAGTTGACTTGTGGAGTTATTCACCATTGTCATGTGAGCAGCATCTTTGAATTTTCTTCTTTATACCTTTTTCTCTCTATCCAATATTTTTGTATTTTCCCAATTGAACATATATTCATTAGTAGATACATGATCTGCTGCTTAACACATTGGTTTTTGTCTTCTCATCATCAGTTTGTGTTCTTGCAATCACTCTTGAATGGGGTGACTGATATCACCAATATACATTCTTCCACATTTATATGGAATTTTGTAGATTCAGTTTTTTCTATTCAGCATTTCAAGTTTAGGCTTTGTAGATGTTATAATTCCACATAGTGTGGTATGGCTCTGGTAAGTGTTCTGATGTTATACTGATTATAGATTTTGGCTCAATTTGTCTGCTAATTTTGGTATGTATGAATATACTACTGTACTAATATTGTTTTCTTGGTGGTTCTTTTGTTATCTATTTAAGGTTTTCTTGATAACAGCTGATGGATAACCATTTTTCATAAGAGTTTGTTCTATATAAACCTTTTTTCTTTTTCAAATCACTGATTTCTGAATAAACTTCTTTTGCTCTATACATGACTATTTTAAAGATTATTTTGCACCATGTGTGAATTTTTTTTTCTATAATGAAAGACTAGATTTTAACCCTGCAGAGATTGCATTTAAAATAATTGTTACAGAGGTCACATGCATCTGAGAGATATATTAATTACTAGTTGTTATATTGAACTACTTCCACCATCTACTATTAAATGTTGAATGTCTAAAAAATTTTGAACCTTATTTACACTTTTCAAACACAAACAACTGTTAGTAATAACACACAAATACACAACACAGATTAATACATTGCACAATGTTTGGAGTGGTATTATTCTGTGATCTTTTTCAGGTGTTTCGGGTCTAACCAGTGACAATATCAGCATAGGAGTTGAACTTACACCTTTAAATTCTTGAATATTGAATTTTTGGGCAAAGCTCTAACCAACTGATAGATGATGGAAATAGTCCAATATATTATAATATCTAAAATATCATTATCATAAATCTTCAGGCAATTTATTACTATTATATAGTGAAATCCTAAAACATTAAAATCACTTCATATTTGCTTTTACTATATTTATATAATAAAGTACCTGATTTTTTTTTCCATTTACAATCAAAAATTATTAAACAAAGAAATATAAAAATGTAAAAAATAAAAATATTTCTTTTTAAATAATGGAAACATGAATATTGGTTGAAAATATAACCCAAAACAAAAAATGACCCACGCATTGGTGGCCAGGCAGTTAGCATAGCTGCCTTCCAAGCAGCTGGCCTGGGATTCACGTTCCAGTCAATGCTTTGACCTATAAAAAAAGATTAACATTAATTAATCCAAATCTTTAATAAATGACTTTACAAAATGTATTTAATAGCCATACCAATGCCTCCAAACATAAACACTCTTCATAACTACAGTATGAAGCTTATGACATTTTTCAGATGTAATTTGCTTTGGAATATCACACATCCTTAGGAAATTATATTTTAAATATTGTGCTTCAACATCAGTTACAAATAAACATGCAACTTGACATTATTTTGAACCTATGAACGATAAATATAACAATATTTTTGAAAAGCGTTTGTATCTCTCGGAAGAGATGGACCTTCAAGGGTCAAAGCTACATTAATTTTGGATAATGCTATGGCTCTGGCAATGGATTTTGACTGACTGTCTAATAATCTTTCCACTTGAACTATATCCTGCTCATGGATCGAGAAGTGATCAATATTTTTTAATCGCATTATTTGGCTTAGGTTTGAAAAACTAATAAAGAAAATAAATGTGAAAAATGAAAACAATATCCAAGTTTATTAGAAGAATTTCAATATTTTGAACTTGAAAGCTCGGGCTGTTGTAAAAATATATAGTAAGAGTTCCAGTCACATGAAATTATTAATGCTTTTCATTCTGGTCTTCGATCGAAAGTGTGCTCAGCTGTATGTAAAAAGTAAATAACAAAACCTTTTTAGTTGCAGATGTGAAAAACATTTTGCTAATTTATTTCAAACATAAATTAAATAAAAAACTAATGCAAAAAAGCCAGATTTTCTAAAACAAAATTATTTTAAAGAGTTGTTCTCTTCCATTAACAAATCAAGAGCTGAAAGAAATGGATCAAATTATAGCTGATGAATAAAAAAACTGAAAAAGCTGATTAAACAATGTCAAACAATTGTGAAACTGACTAATACAGACTTGATATTTTTTAACGTCTAGAGAAGCTATAATTTTGTTAATGAAATTGGCCCATTATTTGAGTGGTCATCTAAGTCTGAAATGTAAAATAATGTATCCATATGTTAACATGAATTTTTATTTTAACAAAAGTCTAATCAAGAATGTAACCTCAACCAAATCCTTTTCATAAGTCTTGATATCTTTAGTTCTCTAGCTTTGAATTTTTTTAACAATGATTTACTTTTATAACGGTGATAATTTATATCTTGTTTATTTTAGTTATTAAATTAATGTAATATATATATAATAATTAAAACAAGAATGTCCTAACTTGCTTTAAAGCTTGCATTTTATGATCACTAGATGGAGCTTACCAATAGCTCTAATCAAGCTTTTATTTTATAAATGCTGAAAGAGAAAAAATTCAAAATCCCTATCGGGGTTCCTATCTCCAGACCAATTAGTTTTGAGCTTGTGGCTCACCTCAGTGGAGCACTGGGATTCTAGAAACTAGATCTAAAATACTAACTTAAAAGTCAGCACTTATAAAACATGTTTCTATCAATTTGAATGCATGAACTTATCAGACACATAAATATCTTCAAATCCAGCCTTACAAACCAGATAGTTATATGGGTCTGAATTCAGCTCAGTTTCACCATACAGTAATAGCCTCTGCAATATATAGCATTGCAAAAACCTTTAAAGGTACACTTATAATAATTAAAACAAGTTATAAATTTTGTAACTTACTCCACTGACGTGAGCCACAAGCTCAAAACTAATTGATCTGGAGATAGGGACCCCAATAGAGATTTTGAATTTTTTTTTCAGCATTTATAAAATAAAAGTTTGATTAGAGCTATTGGTAAGCTCCATCTAGTGATCATAAAATGCAAGCTTAAAAGCAAGTTGCAAAATTTATGACTTGTTTTAATTATTATAAGTGTACTTTTGAAGGTTTTTGCAATCTATATATTGCAGAGACTATTACTATATGGTAAAACTAAGCTGAATTCAGACCCATATAGCTATCTGGTTTGTAAGGCTGGATTTGAAGACATTTATGTGTCTGATAAGTTCATGCTTTCAAATTGATAGAAACATGTTTTATATGTGCTGACTTTTGAGTTAGTATTTTAGATCTAGTTTCTAGAGTCCCAGTGCTCCACTGAGGTGAGCCACAAGCTTGAAACCAATTGGTCTGAAGATAGGGACTCCAATAGAGATTTTGAATTTTTTCTCTTTCGGCACTTATAAAATAAAAGCTTGATTAGAGCTTTTGGTAAGCTCCATCTAGTGATCATATATATATAAAGTGAATTACAATATTGATACATTGAATAATAGCTTTTATATAAAAAAAATATTAGAATTTTTATTGCTTTAGTAATCGATTAATCTTTATTAATATTAACTCTATAAGAAAGTACATTCCTTTCAATACTAGTTCATTTTTTGCATAATTTTTTGAAACTAATGAAGATCGCTAAATATAAAACAGAAAATTAATGAACAATATTTTTCCTATCTTACATCTTTTTTTAAATCTACTTATCATTTTTATAAAAATCTTTTTTGTTGTAAATACCTTCTGATTTATACCTAAATATCTTCTTTTTTCCATTTTATATTTCTCTTTTTTTTACAATATAACCACCAAATTTCCCCAATTTATTCTATCAGAGGCATTATCAAAATCAATAAAATAAATATTAACCTAGTTTTTCCTATATATATATATATATCAATAATATTTTGTATGTTTTCATTTGCATCTTTTATCACTCCATCTTTTTAAAATTTGAGTTGTTCTTTAAACAGAAAAATTTTTAATTTTGGTACAAATTTATTTTTTAAAACTCTTAGCACTACTTGAGTTAACATGTAAGATTAAGTTAAAAAGTCTTTAAATTTCATTAAATTAGATTTTCCTTTATTAATATTTAAAAATATGATTTACAAGTATTACTTTCTTATGGGTCTGAGACATGGACAGTTAATATATAGATGAGTAATACAGAGGATGCAGATTACATAGGAAAATAGTGATTAATGATATATATATAGTAAAGAAGAGAAATAATTATGTGTCTTATACATATTACGCACATACACCTACTCTAAACTACCTGCTTGTGTGGGTAGGAATAGATAAAGTAAATTATATAACTTAGGAATTTTCAATAACAAGCTATTATTTTTTATAAAGTAAATTAATACTTGTTTTTCTTTTTATTAAACAAAGAAATTGACTTTTTTTTTTTATTGCTTATTAATCGTAAAATCATTTATTTTTATATGACTTTGATATAAATATTGCTTCCAGGGATTATGAAATAGGCTTTCAAAATTCATTAAAAAAAAAAAACTACTACAAACTATTATTTTTTAAGATTTAGCTTTTCCCCCTCATCTGTTTATTTTATTCTTGAATGTTAATCTGTTTTTTTTTTAAATAGTTACAGGTGTTTTTTTTACGAAAAAAAAAAAAGGGGGGGGGGGACTATATAACTGCTTAGTTAGCTGCTAGATAAGTCACGGGACAATTAACGACTTTAGTGATTGGTTAAAAGCAACAGTTCAAAACATGTGATCAAACTAATTTGTTATGTTTTACTTAATTGAGAATCAATATTGAAATCTCTAGCTATTGAGTCCTATTTTCACACTCAGCTAAATGTTCACACTTGGCATATGTGAACATATAATATATTAAATTATTACAATTTGATTTTTAAGTTCCAAACTCTCTGCAATCATAATTTTGACATCATCCACTTTATATAAATATATTCATGATTATTACTAATAATTTATTGGATTAGAGATTATCATATTATTTAGTTCAAATATATGCTTTAAATTTTATTTAAAAATTAATATATCTGTTTATTTAATTTAATTAAACTTAAATACTTAGATTAATTGAACTTTATGCTCTTTTTGCAATTGTAATATCTTTTTTTTTAGATGATATAAAAACAGAGCTATCTTTAAATAAATATAAATATCCTCAGCTCTTTGATTGTAATAAGATGATTGGCTTATTAAAATGTGATCTAGATTGATTCTCAAGGGGTGAAATGGGAGGCCAAATCAATTTCAGTCTAAGAGAAATCATATTTATTATATACTATAAAAAAAGATCTATTTAAAATAATCAAAATGAACAAGAACTTATTCTGAAAATTTATTCTTTTAAAAATATTATTAACAATAAATTGTCCATATTAATTTTCTTTTGTGAAAAAATAGTTGTGGGGAACTTTCTTTAATGTTACTGAAACAAACTCTTAAGTTAAAGAGAAAAAAACTTCCTTTGATCAATTGCATAGAATTTGGATACTTTGACATTACATGACTTTCTGAAGGAGCATATAGGATATATTCAAGTATGCACTGTTTACTCTGGATTTTTTTAAATGAACTAATGATTATATACAATACTATATAACTTATTTCCATATAACCAACATCACCAACATACATTTGTTAAGAACATTAAAAGCCTAAAGCTAAACTAATCAATAAATAATCAAAATTACCCCAAATTCACAACTCAACCAGTCTAGTCTTGCTAATTTATTTGAGTTGTGAATTTGAGGTAAGTTTAGTTATTTGTTAAGAAGTATGACTATTCTAACTCTAAACAAAAAAAGCAAAGAGCAATAAAAATAAGAATAAAAAATTAGACAACAAAGAAATTTAATAAAATCAAATATTGAAATCAGAATTGCTGTGCTGGAATTAAAGAATGTAAATTTGATTGTGTAAACATTCAATTTCATTGCCACAATTGGTACTGAGAAATGACCAATGGCATAAAGGGCTCATAACTATTAGGATCTGTATTAATCTGAGTGACTAAAAATGGTAAGAGAAAAAGAAATGGAGAGAAAAAATAATTGTAATTAATTTGGTTATAAATATTAGTAATGATTATTAATAAATTAAGTAAAAAAAATAATAAAGATAAAAACTATTTTTTAATAAATGCTTTTATTTATCATGCTCTAAAAACAAAAAAAAAAACTTAACTGTTCTTCAACCACAATTGGAGGGGTTTAGATTGAACTTGAAATAAAAGCATGTGTGGCCCACATAGGGATGAAGTTAATAATTTCTGGACCCTTCACACACACATTTTTATTTTAAGTTCAATCCGAAACCTCCAATTGTAGTTGAAAAAAGTTATTTTTTTGGCTTTAAATACATGATAAATAAAAACGTTTACACCTGGGTCTCATTTTACGCGATAGATAGGTTCCTCAGAAAACATGCGCAAACGAAATCGTGCAAAAATAGATGTAACTTACATTGAAAAAAGGGGGATGCGGTCTGTGATTTTTCAAAATTCATGGAAAAGCAAAGCACCAACATAAAATTACTTTAAAATTCGCACAAAAAAAAATAAGGAAATAAAATATGACTAATAAAAAATTTCAAATTTGAAAAAAATTGATACAAGACAAACTTTTTTTAACTATAATATTTAATTTTATTCAAAATAATATATTTTTATGCATAATTTACAGTACAGTAATTTACATTTTTTTATACACATTTTAATTATTATGATTTTCTGGTGACAATGTAATTAGTAATTAATCTTTGAGATGATGATTTTATTAATTGTTTATGAAGCTTGCGATATCCAGACATACAACCATTTAGCCCTCGTTGGAATTTAAGAGTACATTAATGATTAGTGTCATTAATAAGAAAGTAATAATTGATTACATTCTTTTTTAAAAAGCAAAAACAGAATGTGATTTAAAATGCAAAATTAACATGCACAATGTTTGAACAAATTTACATTATAATCTTGTAAATTTTAAATGTGTATACATAAAATGTGAAAATCATGATTTTAATTTAATTATTGCATAAAATCTTACTATTATAAAGCCCTGAAAATATTGAAATTACTAAGATGAAAGTCGAATTCCAATAATGTGCTATTACTTTCAATATAACATAAGTGCATGAAATTTATTATTTAAAGTAATAGCGCATTATCGAAAATTGACTTCCAGTGAAACACAAATCGCATAACTTCAAAATCATGTTAAATAAGTCCGCATAAGAAGAGACCCAGGTGTACTATAAAATATTATTTATCTCTATTATTTTTTAAGTATTCAGATATTTTTCAATTCCCTTTTTGTTAAGCATTTTATCTCTGTATGAATTCAGTTTTAAATTCTACGTGTCAAATTGATTTAAAGTTTTAGAAAATTTATTCATTCAAAAGATTACAGAAAATAAATTAATTTGACACTTATAGTTTATATATATATATATATATATATATATATATATATAATACTATAAGTGATATATATATATATATATATATATATATCACTTGATATTTGTGCAGTAAGTCAAATATGCATATGATTTATGTATATGCCAGATTTAGTATGAGTACATTATTATATGTGTCTAATAAATCATTAAATTTTTCAATTGAAACCCCCAAAAATTGTTCATTGTTTAAAACATATTACATTCAATTTTAATAGTTATAATTTAAAACCAAAAAAAAAAATCTCTATACATCTCTCTTGTTTGTCTTACTTAAACTATATTTATAAAACAAGCAAACACACAAACAAACGAAATGTTTATACCACCCTCTCACACATATTATTTAAACTATATGAAATCAACAAATGCACAACAAACAAACATACAGAGAACGTAAGTTGAAAAAAAGTATTTAATAACTTTCATTTAATATAATTATGATATATTATTTCTTAACATAACTGGCAATACAGTAATCACACATCAAAGCATTTAGAGAGTTGGTGAACAATTATGTGATAAAGCCTACAGTCTGAAAATTAGTAGGCAGAATAGCAGAAGTAAGTAACTAACTATAACATTTATATATAGAGAGCTTGCAAATAAGCTCTTAACAAGCTTTGCAGAATATCCCCAATTCCAGACCAGTTTCTGCTACTAGCATCCTCAGTGAGGTGCTAGGATATTCAAGCATTAGATTAAAAATACCAGGACAAGCCCATCACTTTATCTAATGTATAACCATTAAGTAGAAAATCTGAAATTTTCAGACATCCATGTGTCTTCTATCCAGCTATCTAACTTAAATAGCCATATGTGATTGAAATAATTCAGATACACCATATATTAATAGCTGTAGCAATATAAAATCACCAAAACCTTAATAGCAAAAAATAAAATTACAAAAGAAATCCAAGATAGATCTCACATGACCTAATTTACTAAGCTTGTATTACAAATGTTATATAGCTTGTATTACAAATGTTATATATATATATATATATATATATATTATAACGGAAATGGTTATTCATACGGTTGCTTGATTTGATTTAAATCTTTAATACTTTCAATTATATTTTAGACTTATTTATTATACTTTTTTTTTTTTCACAACTTTGATTCTTCCTTTCATTTATTTATTTATTATACATTTATTTTTTACAACTTTACTTATTCTTATTTCTTATTTGTTTACTAACAGTTTTGCTAACCAAAATATCCCGGCTTAGCTTCCAACTGTAATGGATTGTTTATTTATTTAACCATCGCCATTACAATACAAGCAGAGAGCTAATACAGATACAAATTTAACTTCATATCTATACCCTTGACTGAACCCCAAGGCAATACATACATATTATCTTGGCGTTATTTTTCCCGGCCAAGAACTCTCAGCTACTGAACAGAGCAAACTATTTCAAAGAAATTTAACGAATGTCCAGTGCTTGCTATTTATTTTCATATAATTGGGAATTCGCACGAACAAGCAGCCCATGAATACCTTTAAAAAAAATCAGCATTACCCTTTAATTACTAATTACAGTTTCCTTCCTGTCATAGCTTGGTGATAGGAGAATAAAGCAAGGACACGAAATTTAATGATAAATATGTTTAATACTAATACTCACACTTGATATAAAAAAAATACATTATAATAATAATTACAAAAACACACTTATAAATACATGGTTATAATAACATATGAAAACAGATCAAATATTAAAGTTCTGAAAGTCCTGTAGATAGAGTTCTATTTTATCGAATTATTAATTGCGTATTTAGTTATGAATAGTAAACAGATTAAAATGCATGCATGCTTTTACCTAGGCTTTGTTGTAATTGTCCCATGGGTATTTCTTCTGAGCGCTCTTGATTAACCTCCTCAGTTTGTGGGTTTATTTTTGTTCCAGTTTTTCTTGTTGATTCCTTAGATTCTCCATTAACTTCCTCAGTTTGTGGGGTTATTTTCATTCAGTTTGCTGGTTGATTCTTTAGGTTGAGTTTCAATTGACAGCTACAGAAGTGGCGGTCCCTCTAGCAGGTCAGGCAAAGATCTTACATTGTGAGTCAGTGATGAGATGGTTTGAATCCGAACCCACGTCCCTTTAACGCCACTAGCCACACACTTCTTCCATTTTCTTTTAGCTGTTGCTTCTCTAAAGTCTCTACTAGCAATGCCAGACAAAAATTGTAATTTTCTTAATCTCATTCTTTTGTTCATTGTTTTTAAAAATTTTTAATTAAGACTTAGATTTCCAACCAATTCTTATCATTGTGTTTCTTTATTTAATTAGTGGCCAGAATGTAAGTCCCAATTAATTTAACAGATCAGGCAAAGATCTTCCATTGATAACATTTCTTTGTCCGTGGAATTTAATTTGTCCAACAGACTTTTACACCTACGACCATATTGTTTTTCATTTTATATATCACATATTACATTTTATTTAAATTTACAATTCATTCATTTTTTTTCACATTTGTCTTTTACATTTTATTTTGATTTGTTATTATATAGTTTTTTTTTTAATGAGAGAGAAGACACGCATTTCTTTATGCATCCTTTTCCCCTCTCCCACAATAAACAAAATAACTTTCTAGAATTTGACTTACAAGAAAGAAAGAGATGCATTTCTTTATTTATGCACCCTCCCTCCCCTTCTCTTACTATTACAAAATCCACAGTAATTTTGACATTGGAATTTCAATTTTTTCTTTTCCTTCCTTTTTTTTAAAAAAAATTTATTAGCTAATTTATTTCACCTTTATTACTTTCTAATTTTATTAATAAATATATATGTGTGTCGACGACTTTACGTGGTCGTCACATTACACTCCGCCCGTTTTTGAGAATTAAAATCGGGTCAAAACTTATTCTGAGATGAGAGCTTATTTTAATCCTTTGCTTTCAACTCTTACTTCTGCTTTTATTACAATCTTTTCCCACTCTATCATGATGAGTGATGAAGATGATGAGGATGACTGCAGAGAGACAGCTAGGTAAAACTAGACAATTCTTTCCGATCGATTTTGGCTGATCAACCAATTTAATCTCAACGCATACGAGACCATGGCATAACTTAACTCTATCAAAAAAAACATAACAGGGGTTTAAAGCATGTGAACAGCAGGATATTTCTACTGCCTGCTCATCTTGCACAAACAACAAATTCTTATTCTTTATTTATTTATTTATTTTATTCAAGGCACTAATTCTTATTTCTTCATTTATCTATTTTGAGACACTAATTCTTATTATATTGGGACACTAATTCTTATTATATAATGGGTCCAGGATTCTTACTGGTGCTTCATTTAAAAGTTTAACCATCGAGAGCCATGAGAATCTAAAGTGCGAAGAGATGGTTGAATCAAGCTCAAAATATGACCCAACATAATGCATACACACACACATATATGCCTCAATCTGCAACCTCATACACCTATCAGTGATATCTATCATTTAAGCATTATCACTGTTGTTCATTTAGTTTAGTTTATTAATTATTAAATGGCTCTTTAATGAGCCTAAACGATTCTTATTTTATTTTTACTTTTATTTATTTGTCAATTATATCTGCATTTATAACTGACAGATTGTGATACGAATAAACTATTTATAGATTTCTTTTCTTTTTTTTGTTATTACTTTTATTTACATTGGTCTTGCTGTGCTTGACTGCACATAAATACGCATTAAGTTTATCATTGATTTTACTCCGTGAATATCATTATTATTATTTTTTGTTTATTATAGTAACTTTAATTATTTGTCATGAGATGATTTGCCCCACCTGTCATATATTTTTTAAAAAAAATTAACTTTATTTCTCTTGATCCCATGACATTATTGTTTGATTGAACTGACCTATCTGTCCATTTATTTTCTTTAAGATTAGTTTTTGTCTTATCCCTCCTTATCAGCCTTAGCGACTGAGCATTACATGTCCCCTTTTCCTCCATTCCTTGTGCTACTACGAAAGCATTATTCCCATACCTTCATCTGATTATGTAAGGGCCATCATAGATAGGTTGAAATTTTATATATATATATGTTTCTCAGGATGGCTCACAGGCAGCACTCTTACCATGACCTCATCTCCTATCTTAAATATGATTTTTGCTGTTCCCTGTCTCCGACATCTTAAATTGTCCCATCTTTTTTAACCGGCTGAGTGCTTGCTCTGCGTCCTTCCTTCTATTTATCGATCTTGTTCCCACTGGTAGTCTGGTCTCAAAGGGACACGGGATGTTTTTCCCATAATGCAAACAAACAGGTTCAAACCCTGTGGATTCGTTTTTTGACCAGTTTATCATATTTACTATTCACGGGATTTCCTTTACCCATCTTCGATGGTCATTCTGGATGTAGATGAGTAATAATCTCCCCAATTCCCTCATAATTCGTTCACATGGGTTAGACTGAGGGTTACGGATTGACGTCAGTATGTGTTTTATCCCATGTTTGTGAACCCAATTCTTCCATTCGTTTGATATGAATGGCGTTCCATGATCCGATAGAATTTTCTCAGGAATTCCCACAGCTCTGAAGTGTTGTTGCTCTAAAGCCCTCATGGTTTGTTTTGCATTATCCTGAGTTACTGGATACGCCGCCACTAGCTTCGAGAATATGTCATATGTGACAAGCAGATATTTCATTTTATTAAATGGGGGTAATGGCCCATAAAAGTCAATTGCTATTAAACTATTGGGTCGCTGGGTATAGATTGGTTGCAATGGACCTATCCCTGATGTGTTAGGCGGCTTCGTTTTTCCGCACACAGCACATGTGCCAATGACGTTTATAATGTTAGCATACATTTGCAGCCAGTAGAACCAATGGCTGAGCCATCCTTCCACCTTCTTCACCCCATAATGGCCATATGTATTATGTATGTGTTCAATCACTCGTTTCCTCATGATGACCGGTAAGACAATACACATTTGTTTCTTTCTCCGAAACACACGCTGAAGGACTCCTCCTTTTAAGCAGAAGTGCTTCCTGTCCTTCCACAATGGATTCTCCTTCATGTCAGTCATAGGCTGATGTTGTAAATAGTTTATTATCTGTTTGCAATCGTTGTCCCTTCCTTGATGCTCTTTTAATTTCCACAACTCATCTTCCATTGTTCCTTCTCCATCCATTTCCGCTGTGGCTATATATACTCCATCACAGCTTAAGTGTTGCCCTTCTGCCACTGGATATCGGCTTAGGGTATCTGCTACAATGTTCTCTTTCCCCCAGCAGTACACTACTTTATAGTTAAATTCCTGCAGGAATAAACTCCACCTTATTAGCCTGCTATTTGTCAAAAAACTGTGGTTAAGAAACTCGAGGCTCTTATGGTCAGTCATCACCACTACTTCAGAACCTATCAAATATTGCCTAAATTTCTTAAATGCCCACACAACTGCCAGTGCTTCCTTCTCAGTCACGGTATAATTCACTTCCGGTCCTTTCAGTAAGCGACTAATGAAGCAAAGGATTCCGTGTTGCCCCTTTTCTAGTATTTGAAACAATGTGGCCCCCAGTCCGAACCCGCTACTATCCGTCTGTATGAAGAACGGTCTATTGAAATCAGGATATGACAGCATAACCTCCCCTAAGAATCCCTCCTTCACTCTTTGGAAACTTCGCTCATGCTGTTCACCCCACGTCCATGCTTTCTCCTTTCTTAATAAGTGTAGTAATGGCTCCATGTCTAGTGAAAAGCCCCTATAGAACCGATTGTAAAACATACACAGCCCCAGGAACGATTTAACATGTTTTTTATTTTGAGGTGTTGGAAACTCCTGAATTGCTTGGATTTTTTCCGGGTTAGGTAGTATTCCCCTCTCACTGATGATATGGCCTAGAAATTTGACCTCAGTAGCCATCACGACTCTTATTCAAATTGATTCTCATACCTTTTCTTTTGCACTCGTCTAATAACCGTTCTAAACGCTCAAAATGTTCCTCTGTATTTTCTGACGCAACAACAATATCATCCACATATATCACAACAAAATTTTAGCCTCTTCCGACAACACTTGATCTAGTCACTGCACTAGCCCCGCCCCACTATTTTTTAACCCAAATGGAATTCTATTAAAGTTATACACTCGTCCATTATACCTAAATGCCGTATATTTCCGGTCCCTTGGATGCAACTTAATTTGCCAATAACTGGACATCAAGTCGAAAGTCAAAAATATTTTTTTATTTTTAAACCTTGTTAACAATTCATTATAGGTGGTGGAGCGTTCGTACCAAGAATGGTTATTCTGTTCAACTGTCTAGCGTCTATCACAACCGAATTGATCTGTCCTTTTTCTTTACTGTTACGATGGGGTTATTATATGGGGATGAGCATTTAGATATGATTCCCCATGTCAGCATTTTATCTATTTGCTCTTCTACCTCACATTTATATTGATAGGGTATGGGATATGCATGAGCTCAATAAGGCTGATCTTCCATGAGCCTTATCCTGTGTTCATACCCCTGGATCTCTCTGGGAATCTCCGAGAATACCACCTCATGGCATTGTAATAATTTCTTCAGCCTATATCTTTGTCTATCACTTATGACTTTCGATTCATCTATCACTTTCAGCATTTCTATCTCCATCGAGGCATTTTGTATATAATCCATTTTATCAGTCTGTTCCCTTAAATCCATTATAAATGGAGTTGTTACATTACCCATCTCTGCCTGATTATGTTTAAAATCCAACACACACTCATTTTTATGCATAAAGTCTGATCCTAGTATAACCTCATGGATTAATCCTTCTAAAATCAACAATACATGATCATATTCCCTATTAGCTATGCGTAATGTCACCCATACCTGTTTTGATGCCAGTTTGACTCTCTTTCCATTAGCCATTATGACATGTGTTGTTTTCAAAGGTAGGATTTTAATCCCTGGGTTGACACCACTCACTTTATCAAACATCTCCTGTGACATAACAGATATCTGACTCCCCGAGTCTAATAGTGCAGTAGTCCCAATTTCTCCTACTCTTACTTTTATCTTTGGGCAGATCTGCGGTGCCATCGTAGATATATTTTCTTCCCTGTTATGTACCAAATTCGCTAACTGTATATGACCAGCTTCCACGTTTTTGTCTCCTCCCATACTATTATCTAAAGTTATTAAAACCTCAGCCATCTGTTCTAGCATTTGCTTGTCAATCATCATTTGTTCTATCTCTGTGGGCAAGCCTCGTCTAACTAGCCGCATGATTTGCTGTTCTGTCAATGGGTGTATAGTGAGCGCTCTCGATTTCGCTACCTGTCTGCGAAAAAACACGTGAAGTGATTTCCCCAGCTGCCATTTAATTTGTGCTATTTGAAACTTAAAACTTTCCTGAAGCTCCTCCCCCCAGTAGCTTGCTAACATCGAGTGCTTATATTCCTCGAATGTCACCGATTTTACTTGTAGTGAGTCCCATCAAAACTGGGCTTCATCCTGTATGTGACTGCATGCTATGGCAACCCTTGCCTTGTCACTCAATCTATTCAAGTTGCAATACTGCTCCACACTCTCCAAATGCTCATTCAGCATCTCTCCCTCCTGTCCTGAGAATGTTTTCACTCTTAACAACTGATTGGCTGCCTCTGTTTTACATATATCTGCCCATGTTTGCATGTTTTCCTGTTCCTCCTTTCTTTCTTTCTTTCTTTCTTTCTTTATTTCTTTCCCTTGCTCCTCTCTAAGCATGTCTACCTCTCGACACACTGTTTCTAGCCTATCCTTCACATACTCCATCTCATCATTTACTTGTTCCACCCTTGGACTAAACCTTTTATTTAGTCGTTCATCCAACTCTTCTATCTTCCTACTATTTTTCTCATCCCTTCCCCTCATTTCTATAATCAACCTTTGCTGGCCTTCCATTAATTTCGTGAACATATCCATTATATTGTAGCTTTCTATTTTATTTTTATCATTAACCACTGTCTCCATTCCCTTTCTAATTTCTATATCTCCTTCACTAGCTATTTCTCCGGACAGTTCCATTAGTTCTTCGGAGGTTTTTTCTACTTCACCCACTAGAGCGTCCATTTTTGTTTTTCATCTCATGTGCATCAAATTTATTTAACACACACTCACTAATCATTTATATTTTATTCTACGACTTTATTATTCTAACCCTATCCGTATAGGATTATATTACTTTACTAACTTTATATTTCACTGACACTAGGTATGTTTGTTCGGCTCTCCCCATCTCACTCACTAATCATCACTCACCCATGCCTGCCTTCAAGACCCCTCTGCAACTGTCTCCAATTTACAACCTAACTTCCCAAATTATATAACGTTCTCTTTCTCTCCTTTTACCCTCTAATATTTATTTTATTTCTTGCTTTTGTCTACCACCTAGCTATTTTTTGATTTGTTTATTAATTATTGCATAAACTATTAATTTTGTTATACTCGAATTCAAATGGGCTGAACTTGTAAACGTGACAATATATCCCGAACTGGCCCCCAATTATAACGGAAATGGTTATTCGTATGGTTGCTTGATTTGATTTAAATCTTTAATACTTTCAATTATATTTTAGACTTATTTATTATGATTTTTTTTTTTTCACAACTTTGATTTTTCCTTTCATTTATTTATTTATTATACATTTATTTTTTACAACTTTACCTATTCTTATTTTTTATTTGTTTACTAACAGTTTTGCTAACTGAAATATCCCGGCTTAGCTTCCAACTGTAATGGATTGTTTATTTATTTAACCATCGAGCTAATACAGATACAAATTTAACTTCATATCTATACCCTTGACTGAACCCCAAGGTAATACATACATATTATCTTGGCGTTATTTTTCCCAGCCAAGAACTCTCGGCTGCTGAACAGAGCAAACTATTTCAAAGAAATTTAACGAATGTCCAGCGCTTGCTATTTATTTTCATATAATTGGGAATTCACACGAACAAGCAGCCCATGAATACCTTTAAAAAAATCAGCATTACCCTTTAATTACTAATTACAGTTTCCTTCCTGTCATAGCTTGGTGATAGGAGAATAAAGCAAGGACACGAAATTTAATGATAAATATGTTTAATACTAATACTCACACTTGATATAAAAAAAATACATTATAATAATAATAACAAAAACACACTTATAAATACATGGTTATAATAACATATGAAAACAGATCAAATATTAAAGTTCTGAAAGTCCTGTAGATAGAGTTCTATTTTATCGAATTATTAATTGCGTATTTAGTTATGAATAGTAAACAGATTAAAATGCATGCATGTTTTTACCTAGGCTTTGCTGTAATTGTCCCATGGGTATTTCTTCCGAGCGCTCTTGATTAACCTCCTCAGTTTGTGGGGTTATTTTCGTTCCAGTTTTGCTTGTTGATTCCTTAGGTTCTCCATTAACTTCCTTAGTTTGTGGGGTTATTTTCATCCAGTTTGCTGGTTGATTCTTTAGGTTGAGTTTCAATTTACAGCTACAGAAGCGGCAGTCTCTCTAGCAGGTCAGGCAAAGATCTTACATTGTAAGTCAGTGATGAGATGGCTTGAATCTGAACCCACATCCCTTTAACGCCACTAGCCACACACTTCTTCCATTTTCTTTTAGCTGTTGCTTCTCTAAAGTCTCTACTAGCAATGCCAGACAAAAATTGTAATTTTCTTAATCTCATTCTTTTGTTCATTGTTTTTAAAAATTTTTAATTAAGACTTAGATTTCCAACCAATTCTTATCATTATGTTTCTTTATTTAATTAGTGGCCGGAATGTAAGTCCCAATTAATTTAGCAGATCAGGCAAAGATCTTCCATTGATAACATTTCTTTGTCCATGGAATTTAATTTGTCCAACAGACTTTCACACCTATGGCTATATTGTTTTTCCTTTTATATATCACACATTACATTTTATTTAAATTTACAATTCATTCTTTTTTTTTCACATTTGTTTTTTACATTTTATTTTGATTTGTTATTATATAGTTTTTTTTTAATGAGAGAGAAGACACGCATTTCTTTATGCATCCTTTTCCCCTCTCCCACAATAAACAAAATAACTTTCTAGAATTTGACTTACAAGAGAGAAAGAGATGCATTTCTTTATTTATGCACCCCCCCTCCCCTTCTCTTACTATTACAAAATCCACAGTAATTTTGACATTGGAATTTCAATTTTTTCTTTTCCTTCCTTTTTTTAAAAAAAAATTTATTAGCTAATTTATTTCACCTTTATTACTTTCTAATTTTATTAATAAATATATATGTGTGTCGACGACTTTATCACAAATATGCTCTTAACAAGCTTTGCAGAATATCCACAATGCCAGACTGGTTTCTGCTACTGCCATTCACACTGAGGTGCTAGGATATTCATTTGATAACTCTTGCAATATTTTCTGAAGCTCTGAAGGATTATTTAAAAAAAAAAATACATCATCTTCATAATCTAGATGATTTAAATAATCTCCATACAATTTTATTTCCTTAATTTCCTTTTTTAATCTTCAGACTACTTTTTATAGTAAACTGATAAAAAAAAGTTTTGGAGATATGAGATCCTTCTGTTGTATATCCTTGTTGATTTTAAGCTTCTTAGTATTACCACATAATCTAATCACTGTTGTTGCATTTTGATAAATCATCTTCAAAACATGACAATATCTCCTTTTTATAACTTGATGTTTCAAAGCTTTAATCACCATGGAAATGCTTATGGAATAAAATCCCTTTTCACAATCTGCAAATCCAAAACATAATCACTATTCATATTCATTAGTCCTTTTTACAACTTTTGCCACTACTTAATTCATTATGTTAAAATTACTTTCAAATACAATTTTTTAATTGTTTTTGTACATATTTTGTATATTAATAATAGAAGATTGATAGATTTGTATTGCATTCTTCTAGTTATCTGGTACATTTTCATCATTTAGATTTTATTGTACAATTTTGTCAACAATTTTTCTATTTCTTCATATGCTTCTTTTAAAATGTCAATAATAATTCGTCATTTCCTGGGAGAGGTTTCTCTTCTTCATACATTTAATTGCACATCTCATCTCTTTACGTAAATTTTTGGCAATTCAGAAAATACAGTAATTGTAAGGATATTTTGTCTTCTCATTGTTTATTGCTGTATAATTCATTACAGAAGCCTTCAATACATTTCATAATGTCATTTCTTTTTCAAATAATAGTCTGTTTTTTCTTCTTATCACTGAAATAATTCTTTCCAATACAAATGTTGTTTTATACTTATGAAATTTTTACTCTCTTTTGTAGCTTTTCTAGTGAATCCACATATTTTCTTATATCATTATACCTTTTTTTCTATAACATTTGAATCAATATTTTCATATTCCTTTTTTCCTACATATATTGTTTTATCTCAGTCAAAGATTTACTAGTAAACTGCTTCTTTTTTCTCTCAGCTATTTTTGTTACATGAACTATCTATCTTCAAAGTCTTTCATTATTCATTAGCAAGTTCTAATTTAAATTTATTGGTTTCTGTAGGTTAGGAATATCAACTGTTAATACTGTCTTTTTAATAGTTTTTGTCTTTCTTGTTTTGCATTAATATGTATCTTACATCTTACTAATTGATAATGATTTCCTATATTAAATCTATAAAAACATGACAATATTGCAAATCATCATATTTCCAGATGGCCCAAAATATAATCAAATTCTGTTTTACCTTCATTTAAATTCTTCCATGTCTAGTTTTAATATTGTCTAAAGTAATTTTATATTGAATTATTAAGAAAGTAATAATACTAATATGTGATTAATGTTTTAAACTTATAAAGCACTCAGTAAAAGAGTGTTCATTTTTATACATGCATATTATAATTTTCATTAATTTTTAAGAAAATAATTTGAAAAGAAAAAACACATCTAGGCAATTTATCATCTACACTTTCTAAAAATTGATAAGAAATTGGATTGACTACAAGTTTTTAAGAATGGCTATAATTAAAATGTTTGACATAAATTTTACTCCAATGGCAGACTAAAATATATGAGATTCCCTCTAGATATGTGAAATAACATTATTAGGACTTTTCCAGAATGAATTAAGGCAAAAAATTAAATTCTCACTCTCTACAGAAACTTGATTGCCCACAAAAGTGAACCAGTATTAAGTTGTTATAAATATAATTCAAATAGTTCAATAAATATATAAAGGATTTGCAGTCAACAATCAGGTTATATATACCAGAACTCTGAAATAAATTATTCAGAAATATTTTATATTTATGATCACAAGATTATTTAAATTTAATTTGGATGCTATATTGACATCTCGATTTGTGGGTAAATTACCAATAAATTTTGTATATAAACTTTAATATATACTATTAAAAATTTAAACAAGAACTTTTAGTATAAAATATTACAGATATATTATGTATTGTTATTTTATGTATTTTAAAGTGTTTTATAAGTAATGCATATGTATAGTAAAGATTGAATGTTTTAAATATTTAAGGTTTAAATACTATTTTAATTTTGTGTTGATAATAATAAAAAGCTTACGATAGGATTATTTATTATTGACAATTAAAAAGAATATTTTTTTAAATAAATGAATTATTAAAATTCAATTTTGAATGTTATAAATTTTAATTTAATAAATAAGTATAGGGCAAAATTGAATAAATACTTGAGATTATTTGACAGTGCAAATTACTAGAATTTAAATAATTTTTGAAGTTCATTTTATAATAGTAACTGCTAAATGGCTGCTATACCATTGTAGATTCTTGTTATAAAATAATAATACAACTTAGCTAATTTAAATGTATGGATTTATTTGTTATTTATTTATGAAGATGTTGAATCTGAAATGTATATGTATTTACGTGTCTAAAAGATTCACGCTTGCAAGCTGAATAGAAACTGTTTCATAAACGCTCAGAGTTTGTGTTTAGATTTAGTTTCTAAAATTCCTGTCTTTCACTGATGATAGCAAATAGCTTGAAATCATGATCTGAAAGTGGAATTAAAGTTAGAGCTAGTGAATGCATGCTCTGACGTTTATGTAAACATATGCTTGACAGTGTTTTTGGTAGAACGCCATCTGTTGACATAAATACAAGCGTTAGCAAGTTTTTAACTTGTTTTTTGTTTTTCATAAATGTACCTTTGAGATCTTTCTAGCAATGATATATATTGCAGAGGCTTCTACTATGTGGTGATGCTGAACTGAGATCTGACCCATGTAGCTATCTGGCTTGCTATGCTGAGTTTGAAGACATTACTTGTCTAAAAGATTCACGCTTGCAAGCTGAATAGAAACTGTTTCATAAACGCTCAGAGTTTGTGTTTAGATCTAGTTTCTAAAATTCCTGTCTTTCACTGATGATAGCAAATAGCTTGAAATCATGATCTGAAAGTGGAATTAAAGTTAGAGATAGTGAATGCTTGTTCTGACGTTTATGTAAACATAGGCTTGATGGTGTTTTTGGTAGAATGCCATCTGTTGACATAAATACAAGCGTTAGCAAGTTTTTAACTTGTTTTTTGTTTTTTATATTTTTTATATAATTAATATTAATAAAAGTCATAAAAATAGTAAAATTGCTAGATTCTAAAATAAAGATTCTATTGTGTGTTTTTATTATTCTGCCTTAAGTATAAAAATGCAGATTTTAGAATTCCTGCTGACATGAATTAATATAATGATATTCATACTTGCAGATGGGCATTTCTACTTTTATGCTGAAAATAATGATCTTCATGCCTTTTATTTATTTAAATAATTTATTAAATAATACAAAGGAAATTTTTGATGGAATGTTTATTTCTGGAGTAGTGTATATTATCTCTTGGTTTTGTAAGAAGGTATACATATATCAGAGATGTTTCAGCTTAAATGAAAGGATAAAAGTATTTAAAAGTAGAGTTAAAATAAATATCACAGTTCTGCTTTATATATCCATAAAAAAGATACAGACCATGCTATTAGTTTTGATGAAGCTAAGGTTATCTTCTTTGAAAGAAATGAAATGAAAGGAATTAACTATTCTATTTTTAATCATGAAACTTTCTTGGGGTGAAATTCAAGTAATTGTATTTGCATTTTTCACCCTCTTCTGAGAAATTTTGTGAAGCTTTTTTTTACAGCATTAAAACTCTTGTATAATTTTTTTTTCTAATATTTTAATTTCAAAAAAATCTAAACAATGGCAGAATAATTGAATAATCAGATCTTCAAAGTTTCTTAAACTCCATGATGGATGTCTATTATATATTTGGAAATTTCAAACTTTGTAAAATTACTTTGAGAAAATATTATGGCGGTCTAAAAACTTGATTTATTGAAATGTTTATGAATATTTTTGTATCATAATAGTGTAATAATTATTAGAAATCAAACATATATATTATTACATATTTATTTTTTACAGAAATGTTTTATTTTTAAATATAAAAGAACATATTCTTGTATAATTTTGCAATAGAGATCAAGGTCATGAGAAATACAACTGTCTAGAAATGATGTCATTCAACAGTCAGTTATAACATTTAGCAATATTGTAAAAATTATGAAAAAAATTTAAACTTTTAAAGGATAAATTGGTAGATTTACTAGATATTAAAAATAATTCATTCAGATTTTTAGAACAAACATCAAACAAAGAAGATTCTGTTCATTTTGAAATTGAATCTGCTCCATGTGAAATTTGATATGATAGCACTTTGTTTTAATTAAAATCTAATTTTTAAAATAATTCTGAAAATCAATATGATTTTTTAAAATTTATTTAATTTCTAATCAAAAATATCTGTCAAATCAGATCAATGTTATTATATTCCGATAAATAATAATGATTTAATATTAAAGTAAAAATTGAAAACTTAAATCTAGTGAAAACAAAGAAATCTGTCAAATGTTAACAGAGTGCAAAAGGGTTAAGGACTCTATTATTAAAAATTTATGATTATGAAGCAATTAATTTATTTAAAAGTTATTGTAAGGTTAAGGGTTGATGGGGTATAATTGGAATTGTAATATTTAGTATAAATTTGTTGTCATCTTTTAATGCTTTACACTTGAGAAATCTGTTTGTAGCTGTGAAACCATTGGTTGTATTTTAAACTTTTTTTGGCTAGTCTGGGAAGTTGTAACTTTGTGGTAAGGTTGATTATTTTATTTACTAGTTTAGATTTAGGCTTTTAATGTTTATATGTTATCTAGAGTGGCATTCAAAAGAGAATTCTCATTTTGAATGCAATAGACTGACAATTTTTCTTTCACTCTTTGCCTGGGGTAGTTAACTTTGATTGGTGTAATGTCTTTGCCCCTAAGCTTTTCCAGAGGGGGAGAAAAACACTTATATTCTGATCAAAACTTGGCTGAACAACTATTAAAACCGTTGTGCCACAAATAGCTCTTAATAGCTTTACGTATCCACTTTTGTTAACAAAACTGTAACAAGTGCACGATGTTTTTCTCTAGCAGCTTATATATCCCTCTGAGTTCTTTTATTATGACTTATCTGCTACATTCCAAAAACTTAATCGCATGTTTTCCAAATCCATTTTATTGTTCTTACTTTAATTAGATATTTTTATCTCTGATAAAAATAATCCCACAACTTGTTTTTAATTATAATTATTTTCCATTATAATTATTTTTACTTTCAATAAAATAAATCGAAAACTTCTGAAGTAAATTGTCTCTAGTAAACTTGCTGTTTATTTCTCACAACAAATACAACACTTCCTCCACTCGCTCCAGAAGTTAGAGTTTATTTACGTTACACATAATCATCCAATATGCGCGGTTTCCTTTTTCAGCTTGGAGAAAACTTGATTTTTCCTATTAATCGATATAACCTTGAAAATTGTGTGAACTCTTCTTTTTTCTCGCTGCCTTGAGTGCTTTTTTCTCTCGCTTGGAGAGACTCTGGGTTTTTCCTGTTCTGCAGTTTTTGTCTCTGGCCGGTCACTGTCTAAAGATTTCCATTCTAAAAAATCTTCGAACGTGTCAATTTCATTTTCACTTTCGGCCATCTTTTCCTGTAGTTCCATTTCATACTGCTGCCAACTCTCTACCTGTTTGGATAATTGTGACATTGTGAGTTTGCTTTTTAAATCTTCGTTCGATCTTTCAAAAGTCTGACATTCTGAAAATTTGCTGTGTAATTTTTTACTAAATTTTGAAATTTTGTTGTTCCAGTTTTTCTTTTAATTTATTTAATTCATAAACATCCAGTTTTAATTTGTGCACTTCTTTTGATAGTTCTTTAAATTGCAAGTTGAGTTGTAGCTCTGATTGCATCTTTCTCTCAAGCATGGCAGCTAATTTTTCATTACGTGACTCCAATTCTTGTAGTTTTTTTTTTTTTATATGTCATAGCATCAGCCGGGACGCGAACCCACAACCGTCTGCAACCAACTACTTGCTTGCATGGCGGCTGCGATATCTCTCGGCTAACAACACAAGACAATCTCTCATGGCCATGCTTTTTCCCTTAGTTGATACATAGCCAATGGTATACGTTTATCATCTGTGCCTGGATTACATTTTGTTTGACGTGGCTTTTTGCATACAGCTGCTAAATGTCCTTTAAATCCACAGTTAAAACAATTTTCTTTTCTCCATTTGCAATTCTTGATACATGACCAGTTTTACCACAGCAGAAACATTTCACTGTTAACATTTTCTTTCTGTTAAAATTTTCATTCTTCAGCTGCTGACTTCGATCTGTTTTATAAACTGCCATCTTTCTGTTCTCTTCTGAGTTGTTTCTAAAAGCTACAGCTTGCTCAATTACTGCTTCATATGCTATTTATTTTTTAATAGCAACTTTGTATGCTAAGTCACTTTCTGTTAACAATGTCTGTCGCAATCTTTCATCGTACATTCCCCACAATAATTGATCCAGCAAAGCTTGTTCTAAAAATTCGCCATAATCACAGTTTTTTGCCAGCTGTTTTAATGCTATATCATAGTCTTTAATTTTTTCTTCCCTGGCTTGTTTTCTGTTTCTCAGAGTTAATCTAGCTATGTGTCTAGATGGCTTTGGGCTAAAATAGTCCATTAATTTTTTAACTATATCTTCAAACTGTACTCCATCAGTTATCGGTTCGTCCCATAATTTATTAATAATTTCTATGACTTTGCGTCCTCCTAAACATAAAAGTGCGGCCACTTTTTTTTCTTTATTTTTTATCCCATTTAACTTTAAAAAATTTTCCAATTACATTATATAGAGAGGCTATTCCTCGGCATTTTCAATGCTAAATTCAGGAATACTGCTTTGTCCTAATGACATTTTACTTGTTTCCAAATGTATCGGTTGACTTTCTCATCTCGCTTATTCTTTCAAGTTTTACTAGGTTTGAAACTTAGACTGTGCCAATCTTGTAATGTCTTCACCCCTAAGCTTTTCCAGAGGGGTAGAAAAACACAATCTGATCGAAACTCGGCTGAACAACTCTTAACACTGTTGTGCCGCAAATAGCTCTTAATAGCTTTACATATCTACTTCTGTTAACAAGACTGTAACGAGTGTGCAATGTTTTTTTCTAGCAGTTTATATATCTCTCTGAATTCTTTTGTTAAGTCTTATCTGCTACATTCCGAAAACTTAATCGCGTGTTTTCCAAATCCGTTTTATTGTTTTTACTTTAATTAGATATTTTTATCTTTGATAAAAATAATCCCACAACTTGTTTTTAATTATAATTATTTTCCATTATAACTATTTTTACTTTCAATAAAATAAATCGAAAACTTCTGGAGTAAATTGTCTCTAGTAAACTCGCTGTTTATTTCTCAAAACGAATACAACAATTGGCTATTGTTCTAAGTCAAAAGCTTTCTAATTAAATAATTATAAATATTTCCCTCTAAACATCCATTTAAATATATATATAAAACAAAAATTATATACATTTGACATAAACCACAATAAAAAAACATTCTTAAGCAAACTGTTATAAAAAGTGAATGGTTTCTCATGAGGTCATATGACATTCAAGAATCTGCTGAGACCATTTGAGTTTCACTAAATGGAATTTTAGCTCTCATGTTTGTCACTCTACCCTTTGTGTTAAATGCATATGGCAAGTCGTTATGAATATGGTCGATTAAATACTAGTAAATGTTTATTAAAGTTAATAAAAGTCTTCAAGCATATTTCTACTTACATCTTTTATATATCAGTCCTGCCATTACATCTTATATAAATAAAATACATTAGAATTCAAATGTCATTTACCCAAATATAACAGTTGCAAAGATACAATTAAATACCAGAAAAGAAAAATAATCACTTCATTTTCAGCCTAAAACCACATAGCCGTTATTACTATAATTGTTCATATATTACGTACGTATTTTTGTTGCTTGGGTAGTACATACACACACGCACGCACGATGTATCATTAAAAATAATTCCACGGTTACTTCTCACTTTATCATAGGGGATTTTTATTTAAAATACTTATCGTTTAAAAATCTTTGAAATTAATTTAAAACTTCAAATGTAGAAATATTAAGATAATTAAATAAATAATGTTCATTTTAATAAGTACGGTTATGTTTTTAATTTTTAACAGTCTTAAATAAATATAAGGTAGAGAAATGTGTGGGATGAGAAATTGTGATAATTGAATTAAATGTAATTATAAAGAAACAAACTGATGCTAATTTCGTTTGTAAAAAGTTGGAAGTTAAATTAAGTTCAAAAAAAAATTCAGTTAATAAGACTCTATTTAGTAAAAGTTGTAATAACATAATTTTATTCAAATTTTTAGAATAATCAAGTACTTATAAGAACAAATAATGAAACTGTCAAGCGTTGGTGGTCGAGAGGTCAGCACATCTGCCTAACAAGCAGTTGTCCCGGGTTAGCGGATTCGCTTCCCGGCCGATGCTATGACACATGGGAAAAAAATAATGAAATTACCTTATTGATGAACGATAATCATCATTAGACTTAGATTATTATATTTAGCTATTCCTGAGAGGCAAGCCCTTCACATCAAACCAAATCGTCTTTTTCCAAGCCTTTTCGGGTTAACTTCTTCATTTACTTCTATTACTCTTCTACATAGTCTTTATAATTCCTCTGTTTCTAATGATATGTCTAATATTAATATGTTCCATTTTATAATGTTCTTCATTAATAATATTTATTTTACTTGTACATGATTAGTTTTATTTTCTAACTCAGCCTTTTTTAAATCTACATGTTGTCAAGTCTTCACTTCCCCCTCTGTGACCTTTTTTTAATTATCTATTTTGTAAAACTATTTCCAAACTAAATTTTTAACTAGTCAAATTAAGAATCATAGATCACATGACCCTATCTCTTAAGCTTTTAGGTTATAAACAATGAGGATTGCCAATTCCTTAACAAGCTTTGTGATAAATGCTTAGCCAGAGCCAGCACTTTAAATATCTGTCAGGAACGCCCCCGCAAACCCCTGACCATGGTTTTGTGCTTTGACACTCCTCAGAGAGGTGTCAGGGTAGGTTCAGACACTAGATCTAAGAATACCAACCCAAAGCCAAGCACTTACCTAAAAGTTATTTATTGAGTTGGATAGCTGGGTTTGAAGACATGTAGATGTCTGAAATTTTCAGATTTTCTACTCAATAGATAACTTTTAGATAAGTGCTTGGCTTTGGGTTGTTATTTTTAGATCTAGGGTCTGAACCTACCCTGGCACCTCTCTGAGGAATGCCAAAGCATGAAACCATGGTCAGGGATTTAGGGGGGTTCCTGACAGAAATATTTTAAGCGCTGGATCTGGCTAAGCATTTATCACAAAGCTTGTTAAGGAATTGACAATCCTCATTTTTTAAGTTTTTAACAATTATATTTTTCAAAAATTGAATTTCAGTGAACCAAAGTATAATATCCTATTTTCATTGAAAGCCTGTTTCCTTTTTATTAGTTTCACCCTAACTTTTTCCTTCCATCTTCATTTATCCAATTTACCAAATATTTTAAATGATCATCATATTTTAGAATTTTCTATCCCAAGATTGCTCATAATCTTATATTCTTCATATTATTAATAAACTCATTCTAAATGTCTAGACACATTCATGATAAAACTTTTCCTGCCTTTAATGCAAACCTTTCTAAACATGATGCAAATTATGAATTCAACAACATTAAATTGTGGAGCATCCTTGTGGAAAACAAGGTACCATATATAACAGAGGCAAAATTCCCCATATATTAGTGCCACCCAGTGCTAGCCAGAGTAATCAATGAATGCAAAAAGGTTTTTGCATAAAATCCCCATCTTGTGCCTACTTATCCAATACCCTTAGACTAGTTCTAGCTTGTAGCTTTCATCAGTGAAGTGCCTTAGATCTGAGAGTACTGCATCTATATCTTTGGAGCTAATTCAATCTTCCAGTAGCCATGTTTTACCTATATAACTAACTATAAAGCTAGAAACCCAAAATAAAAATACAATTTAGTTTTAGATACAAGCCACTAATGAAATATGTAAGTTAGAAACTAGTCTGGGGATACTAGATGCATAAGCACTATACAGAGATTTTATGCAAAAACCTTCATGCATCTGTTGATTACTCTGGCTTGCATTGAGTGGCACTACTGTACAGTGAGTTTTGCCTCTGTTTTGACAGCTTGTGTAAGCAAAGGAAATAGTGATCATGTGATTTTTAGTTGTTTCATACCACATATAACAAATATTAAACCTTTGATAAATCTGCAAAAAGAAAATTCTGAATATAAGATCAGGTAAATAAAGAAGACACTAATAAAAGGGTCCAGCTGTATCTTCTATCCTCTGGAAAGGTATGTTATCAAAGTTAACAATATTCAGCTTTTGGTAATGATAAGTTCATACCTTCAGAATACATTTATCATTCATATAAACAGTTGCAAAATAATCTTATATATATTCAGAACTACAATGTGTATCATTTCACATAGATAAATATTTTAAACCTCAAGATGTGAATGCCTCAATCATTTAAGCAAACAAATGTAAATCCAGTTTTCTCTGTGACTAAAGAATGTATATAAAAAAGAATATACAAATGTGTAAACGAAATTGTATTCATTACATATGTAAATAATGCTGAAATGAATTTTATTTTACCTAACATCTCAAAATAGTCACTAAGTACTCAATTGTAATAATATTGACCAAAGATTAAAATCAATGTTAATATATAAATAATAAAAAATTTAGTAGGAAATAGGTAATATATTCATAACTACAATTTTACAATCCATTGTATAATAAATTCAGTTGAGCATCATTTTTTCTGCAATGACTAAAATTTCATTGTCTTCTTTTATTTCCACATAAGTTTTATGGCCACAAATAAAAATAGATTAATATTTTGTTTTGTTTAGTTGACTGGAATGTTAACACTGTAAGATTTGACATTGTATTTATTATATGATGAGTGGGAAGGGTCTTAAGTCTACATAATATTTCATGTTCCATATTCACACTGAGTTTGATTTTTCTCAAAAGGTATTAAAAGTAAGTACTTAGTTAGAGACCCTGCCTTAGGAATGTTAGATAATAAATATCAGAGTATTGCTTATATCTACAATAAATACAATTTTATTAACATACATGTTTTTGTCTATATTTATTTTCATATAAGTGTATTAGATAAAAACAAGAGCAGATTCAATTTTGTTTCCTTAGCATGTTGAAATATTAATTTTATGAGACTTAATACATTGTTTATCATATACATTGAGTGGGAGAGATTACATTTCTGAATGTGGGGAAAACTTTTTATCCTCATGGATATTGTCAATTATAGCAAATAATATTTTTCTGACTACATTAAAGGCAAATGTTGTCTCGGTTTACATGGATAGAATATTCTTATTTCTGTTCTTTATTAGAATAACAATCTGTCAAAATATTCAATTCACCATATATATAATCAGTTAACAATTAAAAGGCAGATCTCAAGTACCAAACTAGACTACATCTTCAAATATTTCTGACTTATTCTATTTTTTCAAATATTCACTACTATTTCTTTCTGTAAGGTTTTTTTTCTTCTTCCATCTTCATAGTCTTTTCTAAAACATCTTTGCTTCTAAAGTCAATTAATTGTAAATAATTTATTTCAAAATATCAAGAATATTATTGCCTATTTAATCAATATTTAAATCATTCTAATGTTGTTGTTTTTTTAATTTTTATATAAATACCATTTTTAGGTGTATATTTCTTATATTTTCTGCCATTCTGGATAACTACCTGTTGTTTGTTGGAACTAGAGTATAAAACAAACATGGAAACTCTTATTACTCAGAATTTGGATTATTTGGTTCTATTAAGTGCTATTGGTAAGCTTTCATCATACAACAACCTTTTACTTTACTTATATATTGCAGATATAATAAAAATTGTTAACCAAAACTTCTTTTGGATATATGTGTATATAAATTTATTACACTGACATATACCAAATGTAATAAAAGACAATGACAACTGATTCAATAGTAGACACTACAATGGAACCATGACATCTGCTATATTATGTTTAAGATCCTTTCATGTATATTATACATCATGTGTAATAATTCAAATTTTATTGATAACAGTATATTGCATATGAATTATGAACATACAGAACTTTTCAATATCTATATATATACACATATATAAATTTCAGTAAAAAAGCTATTATAAGTTAATGAAAAAACTGGTTTAGTTTTGGGAATTGTCAATTGGTAGTAATTGCTTGATAACATCAAAGGTTAAAGTTTATTTCTATTTAAATGGATATTATCTTCTCATTTTTGTTCTTTATTATAATAACAGTCCATGGAAATATTCAATTCAATATATATAAAATACATATTTTGCGGGTTCATCCGTGTTAAAAACTTTTAATATTAATATACTGACGTTTCGACTTGGTCACACAAGCCATCCACAGAGTTATAAAAGGTAGAAAGATGGTTGTAGAGGCGCTACAATCACTGATTTGAATAAAATGTTAAAATTCCACCAATAGCAAAAAATGTTAAATTTAGGAATGTTTTTTAAAAAAATCTTTCCAAATAGGAGGAAGTTTACATGTATCATCTCGCTTATTGATACAATCTGGCCTTTTAAGTATCTCAATGGCTTCTCTAATTTTGCATTGGTAGAGATTATCACATCTGGATATGATCCTGGTACTAGAAAAATCAATTTTATGACCTGAATCTATAGTATGGAGTGAGAGTGCTGATGATGATGAGTGTTGTTTAACTGCATTAGCATGCTCATCTCTCCTAACACTGATGCGACGATTACTCATACCTATGTAAGAAGCTTTACAATTTTTACATGAGATTTGATAGACACCATGAGATTCAAGAGGGATTGAATCCTTAGGCTTGGTTATTATATTGCTGATCTTTTGATGAGCAGAAAATGCTGTATCTATATTATAGCGTTTTAATATACGTCTGATACTGTCTGTAGTTCCTTTTACATATGGAACACAAATCCTAATAGCTGATTTATCATCTTTTTGTTTCCTATTTTTTCTATTTTGGGCTTGAAATAAGGCTTTTTTTTATAAATTTGTAATTATAACTATTTGCTAATAAAACACTATTAATATGATTTATTTCTTCCCCTCTCTACGGATGAAATTTCGGTTTTAGAAAAAGGTTTTAATTTTTCTTTAACACCTTCCCGGATACCTTTTGAGAAAATTGTTAGTAATGTTGAATCAGCTCTCGATAAAATTGATTCTACATCGGCTGATTTGGCTAGAGCTGAGATTTGTAATATTTTTAAAAAAGCTAAGCTTCCTAAAAATAATATTTCAAAGAAAGAAAGACAAGCATTAAATAATATAAAATCGGACAAATCAATTGTTGTACTTCCAGCTGATAAAGGTAATGCCACAGTCGTAATGGATCGTGACATTTACCATAATAAAATTTAGATCTGCTTAATGATAAAACTTATAAACTATCAAAAAGAGATCATACTACGTATTTGGAAAAAACAACAAAAGCTATTATTAATAAATCACCTATTGAAACAGAGATAAAAAAATAAAATAATCCCTCATGAAAAATCTTGTGTCTGTCCAAAATTTTATGGACTTCCAAAAATTCACAAACCAGATACCCCCCCCCCCTTCGTCCAATAATATGTGCAATAGGTTCTCCAACTCATATTTTAGCCAGATACTTAGCGGATTTCATTAAACCTACAATCCCATCTATTAAATCATATATTAAAAACTCTCTTCATTTTATTTCTGTTTTAAAAAGTTTAAAAATTAATGCTAATGACATTCTGGTCAGTTTTGATGTCGTGTCTTTGTTTACAAACATTCCAATTGATGAAGCTTTAAATATAATCTCACAACGTTGCAATTTACCGGACCATATTATTGCTTTAATTAAACATTGTCTCTTAAATATATATTTTGTATACAATGGACAGCATTACAGACAAGTTTTTGGTACTCCTATGGGCTCACCTATCTCAGGAGTAATAGCTGATTTATTCATGGAATATATAGAAACTCGTGCTTTAGAATCATCATCTTTAAAACCTCTCATTTGACTCAGATACATAGATGACACTTTTGTCATATGGCAACATGGAAAAAATAAATTAGATAATTTTTTCTTACATTTAAATAATATGCATCCTCATATTAAATTTACAATGGAGACAGAGTCTGATGGAAAACTCCCTTTTCTTGATGTTCTAGTCACCAGAACACCAAATAGTTTATCTTTTTCTATTTACAGAAAGGATACACACAGAGACAGATATTTGCATTTCCATTCTCATCATCACCCAACTCAGATAGTTTCTGTAGCCAAAACTCTTTTAAATAGAGCAATTAACCTTTCAGATAAGACACATCTGAAAGATGAAATAAATCATATTAATAGGGTTTTATTAGCAAATAGTTATAATTACAAATTTATAAAAAAAAGCCTTATTTCAAGCCCAAAATAGAAAAAATAGGAAACAAAAAGATGATAAATCACCTATTAGGATTTGTGTTCCATATGTAAAAGGAACTACAGACAGTATCTATCGGACGTATATTAAAATGCTATAATAAAGATAGAGCATTTTCTGCTCATCAAAAGATCAGCAATATAATAACCAAGCCTAAGGATTCAATCCCTCTTGAATCTCATGGTGTCTATCAAATCTCATATAAAAATTGTAAAGCTTCTTACATACGTATGAGTAATCGTCACATCAGTGTTAGGATAGATGAGCATGCTAATGCAGTTAAACAACACTCATCATCATCAGCACTCTCACTCCATACTATAGATTCAGGTCATAAAATTGATTTTTCTAGTACCAGGATCATATCCTGATGTGATAATCTCTACCAATGCAAAATTAGAGAAGCCATTGGGATACTTAAAAGGCCAGAATGTATCAATAAGTGAAATGATACATGTAAACTTCCTTCTATTTGGAAAGATTTTTTTAAAAAACATTCCTAAATTTAACATTTTTTGCTATTGGTGGAATTTTAACATTTTATTCAAATCAGTGATTGTAGCGCCTCTACAACCATCTTTCTACCTTTTATAACTCTGTGGATGGCTTGTGTGACCAAGTTGAAACGTCAATATATTAATATTAAAAGTTTTTAACATGGATGAACCTGCAAAAATGTATTTTACATATTTAACCGTGCAAATCTTCATTTTAACATATATATATAACACAGATATTTTTGTGAAAATAGTATGCATTATAGCACAAACAAAATTAAAAAATAATAATGTAGTTACTATTAATAAATTGAAAAAACATATATATATATATATTCATTCAAAAAATGAAAATAATTAAAAACTTACTGTGTCTTTATCTTTAAAAATAAAATGAATAGCAAAGTGTCAACTTTTATCATAGTTAAATACACTCTGAATAACACTCCTTTTCTTTAAGAACATTTCCCCCCTAAAACTCATAGTAGTTGTCTTTTTATCATCAAACTATAGCCTTTCTAGTTATTTTGATGTTTTTAAATCCATACTGATTTTGAAGTCTGTACAATCACTTCTATTTGTTATTATTTGCTTCAAATTCTTAGCCAACTCTTTGAATTTTAAGTTTTCTTAAGAAATACAAGTATGTTTTGTAGTTCTTTTTTCTAGCCATTGATAAATCAGTAAGTTTCATTTTTTCACTTGTAAAGGATACTGTATGAATTTTCTTACATTTTGTAGAACTTTTAGCTTTATGCTTAGAAAACATTTGAAAAGGATAAAAATAGTAAACAATAAAATATATATATTTTAAACATAACCTGAAGAAACATTATTAATAAACATGACATATAGTTTTCAGAAGTGGAAAAATGGCGGCTGCCATATTGTAAATGGTATTAAATTTATCAATTTTAATGTTTTTATATTTTGTTTATTTACATGTTTTTTTTTTTTGCTTACTAAAATGTTTTGGATAGTATATAATAAAATAGGATATATTTTATTCCACATTAGAAACTCTTTTAGGTGTTTCTGGATCAAATTTCAAATCTATTCACTAAACATAATTTATCTTGGTTATTTGATTTTGTTTCTCATTGTAGCTTTTGCATTGCTTCTAGGCTCAATCATTGATTGTTTGAATTTTTGGATCTTATTACCTTGAAGAGTAATTGTCTATTGGAGATATGAGATATTCCTTTAAATTTGTACATAAATTTATATATATATATATATATATATTTATCATTAGGTAGTTTAATTCTCTGCTTGAAAGTTATTTTAAGTTTTAAAAAAAACTTTGAATTAAAAACTATGAAAATTTAAATTACTTTTTCATTTTCAAATTCAAAGATTCATAAATTATAAAGATTGGTTGGTAGAATTCTTTACTTGATCTGTCGCTTTCAGTAGGATAATACTATCCAATTTATCATATAAAAACATTCTACATCATTTCTCTTCTCTTTTTTCTTTTTCTTTTGTCTGTTGCTATATGAAATTCCCTTTTGATTTGCATTATTCCCATCATCTATAAACATTGATGATATCACTCTGTTTTCCTTCCTCTGGTCAATTGAATTCTGTAATGTAATTAGGCGTAATGTCCTAAGTGTGTCTTTTTAATGATATTTTTTTCTGATCTATTTTTAATACCTAAAGAATATATTAGATTTAAACAGGGACTTTACAAGGCAAAAATATAAGTTTTTTTTTATAAAGAGATAGTAAGAGGAAGATAATACTTTCCAGCCTAATAACTAGGGATTATAATTTTCATCTTGTAAATGTCTTAGCTAGATAACCATTCACTGGCAATAATTGGATGGTTAACTAGATAGGTTATAAATCTGTTACCCCACTCCCAATCGTAAGTTGTAGGTATAACTTGAATTATTAATCACTATATTACAAGAATCGGATTATTTAACATATGAGTATTTGCGTGTCTGCATAATTGTGAAAAAAAATCACTATGTAAAACAGAAATCACTCAATGTTCTAGCACCGGAAGTGACCTATTATCTGCAATTCACAGACCTTTAGTTCTTGAGGCTGCCAATTATCTATTAATATTTATGATTATAATAACTTGTAAGACTATTTAAAAAGTGTATATACTTTTAGCTTTAAATCTAATTACATTTTGTGCACGAATGAATTAATATGTGCGTGTTTGTATTCATGTATATTTTATTTATGTGTGTGTGTTTATGCATTTATATATATATATATGTGTACGTATATTATTTCTGAATCAGTTGGAATAGGTATTAGTTTAAAACGACGAAGTGATCATCATCAATGGAAATTTACTTATTGCTTGCTATTTTCTCAACACAATTTGTTTAGCATCTCATTTATTAGAGCTATAAGCTTTAATGAGTCCTTAATATCGTTAAGATATATAATTCGAAATAGAAAAAAAAAATTTCACAAAAAGTATAATGATTAAAATTTTAAATTAAATAGACGTCAAGTTGATAATTAATTGTTTGCTTTTTTTTTTCAAACTAAATGTTTTAATTGAGTTAAATTGAAAACACACTAACATTTATTATATGAATATTAATTATTTTTTTAATAAATGATAATTTTAAAAATATTATTAAATATAATAATGATGATTTAATTTTTATGTTAATTAAATGGTTTCCCTCTTAAAAAAATCTTTAAAATGCAAATTACTGATTTATATTGATTATTTAAAAAATCATATTCTTGTAATATTAATGAGCGGAAAATAAACTAATATTAATTTACATCCTTTATTGTTGTTGTTGTTGTTGTTATTATTATTATTATTATTATTATTATTATTATTATTATTATTATGCAATAATAATAATCTTTATTAATCCTTTAGGTTACATAGCATTACATAACTGTGATTGTAAGGGTTACAGTAATCATTTACAGGTTTTTATATGGATTAATTTTTTACATTAATCAGATTTCAAGGTATATTTTTTTACAAATTCTGCTACTAGTTTTGGCAACAAAGATGAGTATCAAGTTTAATCGTCAAAGTCTTAAAAAAAACTTTATTATTATTTTATTATTCTATACTTCATTTATCACTTATTATTATGATGATGATCATGATGATAACCATCATCATCTCTCTCTCTCTAAATGAAATAAAACCAAAGCTATGGTATTTGCCTTGCGAGGGCAAATGATTATTCTTTTTCGTTATATTTCTATTGCAAAAAATATATACATGATATTGATTTTTGTTATGACAAAAGCAAATTGTAAGTAGTATTGATGTTCGAGTATTTGGGTTAGGTCAAGATCCATGGTCTGGTCATGTGATAATTCATTTTTACCAAAAAATGTTGTATTTATAAATGATGTTTCATTGGTTACCTGATTTATTGTATTTCTGTCTGGAAGATACAGTTGACTATACAATTTCAAATCTGAAAATATTACACAATTATTCTCTGGGTATCATTTTTGGATGTAAACAAAGACCAATCTGTTGGTGATATTTTAATAAGTATAGTTTGTTTTGTGTATAGTGTATTTTAAAAATACATAATCTATTGATTTATGCTGATAGCTTCTCCACATCACACCAACTCGCTTTCTTACCTCATTCATCCATTCATATGTTATCTCTTTCTATGTACTTTACAATTTCTTGTAGTTTACAATTTCAATTACCCATCTGTTATCATCTCTTTGAGAAATATGTCTGGCCCACTCCACTTCAGTCTCTTATTTTTCAATGATGTCAATAGCACCTGTTTGTTCTCTCACCCATCTATTTTGTTTTCAATCTCTTCTTGTTACTCTTAACATGCATCTCTCCATACATCTTTGAGTAGTTCTGAAAATTTTTTGTATAGCTTTTCTGCTAAGTAAGTATTCAAGTCTCAGATCCATATGTAAAAACTAGTAAAACATATTTAATAAAAATCTTCCTTTTCAGATGTGGAACAAAGCAGATCATACTTTAATATATACTATAAAAAAATTGTAGTAAACAAAATATAAAAGCATTAAAATAGTTTGTTAATTATATATTATAATTTATTTAATGCACATTGATTACCTAATTAATATTTACTAAGGCAATAAACCTGAAGCATGTGTGGTTGAAAATTCGAAGGTAGGGACCTCTACAGGTCTTAACCACAAGCTTACACCTTGGAAGAAAAGAGGGGCACCCTTCTGTACTTCAACCTACTTTATATATAAATAGGTGAAGCTGAAATGGTTAAATCTGAGAATGTGAAGCTATTCAATACTTCACTGATTAAGTCCACAATTCCTATTATACATTAGTACTCATGAAATCTTTCAATTTACAACAAGTCAATGGAAAGATCTTATAGTTAGAAATCTATTACAATAATTTAAAGTTGTAATTATAAATTTATTTAATGCACATTGATTACGCAAGTAATATTTGTTAAGGCAATAAACCTAAAGCATGTGCAGTTGAAAATGCAAAGGTAGGGACCTGTAAAGGTCTTAACCACAAGCTTATGTCTTGGAAAAACAGAGGGGAACCCTTCTTTACTTCAACCTACTTTCTATATAAATAGGTGAAGCTGGACTATAAGATCTTTCCATTGACTTATTGGAAATCGAAAGATTTTGTGAGTACTAATGTATAATAGGAATTGTGGACTTAATCAGTGAAGTATTGAATAGCTTCATGCTCTCAGATCTAACTGCTTCAGCTTTACCTATTTATGTAGAAAGTAGGTTGAAGTAAAGAAGGGTTCCCCTCTTTTCTTCCAAGGTATAAGCTTGTGGTTAAAACCTGTAGAGGTCCTTACCTTCGCATTTTCAACTGCACATGCTTCAGGTTTATTGCCTTAGTAAATATTACTTATGTAATCAATGTGCGTTAAATAAATTTATAATTACAACTTTAAATTATCATAATAAATTTCTAACTATAAGATCTTTCTATTGTCTTGTTGTAACTCGAAAGATTTCATGAGTACTAATGTATAATAGGAATTGTGGACTTAATCAGTGAAGTATTGAATAGCTTCACACTCTCAGATTTAACCGCTTCAGCTTCACCTATTTATATAGAAAGTAGGTTGAAGTAAAGAAGGGTTTCCCTCTTTTCTTCCAAGGTGTAAGCTTGTGGTTAAGACTGTAGAGGATCCTACCTTTGCATTTTCAACTGCACATGCTTCAGATTTATTTCCTTAGTAAATATATATATATATATATATATATAAAAGGAACTTGAACTCAGACTTACAATTGCCCTACAGATATGCACTTCATCTTATACAATCAATACACATGACTACATACATGTGAAAAAATTAAAGATCTTCAATATACATATTTCATGCTGAACCAGAACTCATCAGTTGGTCCAGATCACCATCCCCCACACATATGCATACAATCACTGCAGTTTATATTAAGATTAACAAATCTTTAATTTTTTATGGACAAGCTTCAATCTTCTCCCACCTTCAACTTTTCAGCCCTCCATACCATTGAAAATCTGATGAGGGAACACTCAAAACCTTTATTGATGCCAATATTATTGTCATACCCAGGTTGACTTTAAGTCACTCTGATGCCTCTCATATAATTTTAAATATAGATAAGAGGGATGGATAGAATACAGGCTAAATATGTAATATGTGAGAGATCAGAGTAAATTAAAGTCAACATGGGTATGACAATAATATTGGCCTCAACAAGGGTTTTCAATGTTCCATCATCAGATTTTCAATGATATGGATGACTGAAAAATTGCAGGATGAAGAAGATTAAAGCTTTCCATTAAAGTTTGATGATTTTCTATCTTAATATAAACTGAGCATTGGTTGTTTAAATATGTGGGAGATGGTAAACTGGACCACCTGATAAATACTTGTTCAGTATGAGTTATGTATATTGGAGATCATTTATTTTTTTTACATGTATGTGGTCATGTGTATTGGTTGTATAAGATAGAGGGCATAGCTGTAGAGAGCTAGAACATCTAGTCCCTTCTAATTTCATTAAGTTCAGTATAGACAATATATGTGAATATGCCATATTTAGCCTGTATCTGGCCCACATCTTTTCTGTGTATTTAAATAGATACCTTAAGGTCTATATTTGAGGGGTCAGAATGACTTAAAGTCAATATGGTTATGACAATAACATTAGCATCAACATGAGCTTTGAGTGTTCCGTCATTGAATTTTTAATGATATGGATGGCTGAAGAGTTTGAGGGTATGGATGGCTGAAGAGTTTGAGGGTAGAGAAGATTGAAACTTGGCCCTTAAAGTTTGAAGATGTGCTATCGTAATATAAAACGAGCTCTGATTGTATACATGTGTGGAAGTTAGTGATCTAGCAGAACTGATGAGTGCTGGTTTACTATGAGATAACATATATTCAAGATCATTTATCTTTTTCACATGTATGTGGTTATGTGTATTGCTTGTATAAGATGGAATATACATCTGTATGGAGCTTGAAAATCTGAGTTCAAGTCCCTTATAATTACATTAAGTTTAGTATAGACATTATACTTAAATAATATTTTACATATATATGTATTAAAAATAAAATCAGTAATCAGAATGGGTTCATTGCTCTGGAGAAGTTCAAGTTCAAACTCTGGAAGTGCCAGAATTGGAATCGATAGAGGATCTTAAGCCCCAGAATCTGACATTATGTTACTGTATTTAACCATATAGTGTATGCTAATCTGTTTTATCTGTTTCATTCACAAAACTGTTGGTAGAAAACTTGGTGTATTTGTAATAAATTTCAATATATATAATAAATAAATAAATAAAAATATTATTATTATTATTGAGTAACAATTGAATTAATTTATTAATGTCATGTTTATTGATGCTTAAACAATTATCCTTTTTATAAATATATACCCAGGTTACCGATATTATGTTTGACTTTGCCAAATAGTGTTTCAGAGCTTCAAGAAATGTTAGAAGGGCTATCAGACAAAAGCAAAAAAATAGGACTAAAGATAAATACTAAACATATAATAAAAACATTTCACTCTTCTTACACTTTAAAGCAAAATATATTTATTTATTCTTTACAGTTTCGACTGTTCCTAGCAGTCTTCATCAGATCTACAAAATTTAAACATTGTATTAATACAACCATATTTCATACATATATCTATTATAATCTTACAATTTTATCAACTTAATTATTAACATCGCTTTATTCATTAAACTTATTATTCTATAACTTTTAACTTATTAATTCTATTTTATCTTTTATTTTTATTTATTTTTATTCTTAATTATTATCATATTTATATTTAAAAGTTATAGAATAGTAAGTTTAATGAATAAAGTGATGTTAATAATTAAGTTGATAAAATTATAAGATTGTAATAGATATATGTATGAAATATGTTTGTACTGATATAATGTTTAAATTTTGCAGATCTGATGAAGACTGCTAGGAATGGTCAAAACTGTAAAGAATAAATATATTTTGCTTTAAAGTGTAAGAAGAGTGAAATGTTATTATTATACGATATATATAAAAAAGCAAAAATAAAGAAGGAAAGAGGAAGAGAAAGTATCGAAGATAAATACTAATAGTTTTTTTAATAATAATAATAATAATAATAATAATAATAATAATAATAATAATAAGAATAATAATAATAATAATAATAATAATAATAATAATAATAATAATAATAATAATAATAATAATAATAATAATAATATCTCTTTATCAGCTTCATTTCTCACTACACTTTACCAATGAATTCTATTAGCATCCAACCGATCAACATTCCCCATGACTAATAAATATACATATTGACAAACATGTGCTAAACTGCATCCAGAAGCCAACAGAGATTATCCTTCTCCCATGCTTGATATTAATAACCACCAGCTATTCTGCTCCTTAACTATCACCTAGTCACTACTAAAACAACCATCCATTCTATAATACATCATAATCCAACAATAACCATAGTGAAAAGCATTCAGTGTTACTATTCTTCAGTCAACAAAACTCATTCTACACTAATTACTTTCAAGTTCATTCACCACCGACTCCAGAATTTACTCATCTATCACAATCTATCAGCTGTCACCTTATATAATTCTACTCTGAATTGACTTTATTATTTGTACAGCATCCATAGCTTTATTTTATACTACATGAATTATGTTACCTGCCTAGCATATTAAAAGATTAACAATTAAAAGAGAACAATAATCAAGATTAATTTAATGACTGTAAATAACTTTCAATATGATACCAGATTTTATAATCTTAGGTCATATTTATCTATCTATGAAATTGAGTTTTATATTGAACTGTTTTTTAATACTTTAATGACTAAACTTGACATCCATCTCTGTATCAAAAATAGTAGCAGCATTTGTAAAAAAATATACCTTGAAATCTGATTATTGTAGCTCTTTAAAATTAATCCATATAAAAACCTGTACAACATGATTGCACCTGTAATCCTTACAATCAATGTTACATAATACTATGTAACCCAAAGGATTACTAAAAATTATTGTTGAAACATCATCATCATCATCATGATAATAATAATAGATTGATATATGGTACCATAAAAATTGGGCTAATTTGGTGATAGTACTATAATTTTCATAGCTACATCTTATTGTTTATTTGACCTCTTCTCCATAAGTTTTTACTCATATTGTTATGTGTTTCCATATATTTTTCTCAATATCTCATTTAAAATTTCTATGTAAACCTAATTTGACACACACACACACACACACACACACACATATCTTGTTATGTAATAATTATTTTTCTTTCAATTGCTGTAAATCATGTTTTCTTTTCTATCACAAACAAGATTGTAAAACTTTATTACATATGTAAAATCATGAATTCTTCAGGACCTCATGTTTTCAAATGCAACTTCTGTAACACTTTTTGAGTCTCAATAAAATTTACCCTTTGAAATGTAATAATAATAACATCAATAATAATAATAATGATGATGATGATGATGATGATGATGATAACAACATTATATTACAAAAAATTATTAATACAAAAGCAAACGTAATGGATAAAATTAATCCATAGAAAAGAAAGATTTTTATTAAAGTTTTATTTATTTTTACATACGTGTTTATGTTTTAGATATTTAATAGGCAAAGAGTTCAGAAAACACATAATATGGATAAATGTATGCTGAGAGTAACAAAAAAAGATCAAAATCAAAATATATGGATGAAAAAAGAAATAGGTATTACTGATCTCATTAAAAGATTTAAGAGGCTGAAATGGAATTGGATTGGACATATCATTGGAAGAGATAACAATAGATGAATAAGTGAAGTCATAAATTCTATCCTAAAATATTGCAAAAGACTTGGAAAGTTACCATGTATGAGATGTTTGCCGGATTGATTTGAGGAAAAAAAAATATGGATCGAAGAAACTAAATTAAAAACTTAGAGTTTTTCTTCCTGAAATGAATTGATAAATGCCAAAAATTATGAAAATAAAATAAAATTTTAGAACAAAATGCAACAATATATATATACATACGCACTGTGTGTGTAAATAATACCTTTACATTATTTATTGAATCTTTAGGGGTTTTTTTTTATATGTCAAATGCGTTGACCGGGAAGCGAACCTGGACCAGCTGCTTAGAAGGCAGCTATGCTAACTGCTAGGCCACCTTTAGTTTGTAATTTAAAAAACAATAACAATACATTAATTTATATATTCAGATATACTTTTCTTTCATAGTCACACAGGCATACATATACATACATTGAGTATATGATTTTATTAAAGCAAAGTAATAAAAGGTGATTGTAATTAATGGATTTTACTATTGGAAACGTAAATTACATTACCGTTGTGTTTTAATCTAATCTGATCAATCCAGATCATCTTCGGACTTCATGCTAAGACAATACTAAATTTTTAGCTAAGTTTTGTTTTATCTTAAAAATTTTCAGATACATGAAAATTTTGATGCTCCACCCAGATTTAAACCTCCAGGCAGGAAGAAGAATTAATACTACACCACAAGCCTTTATTTAGACAATAAAAACATTCAGTTGATAGCAAGTGATCATGTGTGAATTTATTATAATTTGCTTTTCATTTAGTTACATTATAAATGTTAAAGAATTTTAATGAGTTAAAACTATATTATAAGTAAGGAAGTATTTTACATCAATATACATACAGATTGTATTCAGTTACCTTAAATATGTTTTTCAGTTCTTTTTGAATTTTTTTGAAAAATTTACAGAAATGAGTAAAATCGTTATCTGTAATTATAATGGTAAAAAATGCTTAAAAATTACAGTTAATGCATTAACTTGACTATTATTTTTAACAATTAATAAATAAATTTAAATTCATTATTTATATTCACTTGGTTTTAAAAAAAAAGTTAGCATTGTTATATGCCAGACATTTCATACTGTAATAATAACGCCATTTTTATACACTTTTATTTAACTTAGTCTGTTTTTTGTCTGCCTGTTTGGATAAAATCTTGTAACTCAATATTTACCCACACCCCAATTTCTAATCTAGTTGAAACTTTGCATACATATATATATTTTCAAGCCAATATTTTTTTATTATGAAAATTGCAAATGATTTTAGCGAAAAATTTATTTTTTAATTTTACATGAAATTTAGCACATTTTAAGATACTGCCATCTAAGTGGTTTGTATCTAAAATTTCTTAATTCCTAATTTTTGAAATAATATAAAACTAAAGAGTGGGAAAAAATTAAAGAAATGCTTTTATTCTCATAAATGCACTAAAAAATAAATTTTCTTCAGTTTTCATAAATAAAAAATGAGTCAAAAATACTATTATGATATTTTACAAATCAGATTTTCAAAGAATTATTTAATTAATTTGCAACTAATGCCCACTTAAATGCCAATCTATTCATACAGATGAAAATTTTGGTCAATGGATTGGCATTGGTGCAAGGAAATGTATCTTAGTTTCAAGCTTATTTAAATGATTTCCTGAGAATTAGACTTGTGAAATATCATAGTAACATTTGCAGTCCAACACTTTTATATGTCATTTTGATTTACAATTATCAAATTAATTCAACCCACATCTTTGACACTATTCACTTTAGATAAATATAGTAATGATTACTATTAATCATTTACTAAACTAGAGATTATCTCTAGTGCAGATATAAAATTTACTCACTTAAAGATTAGTATATTTAATTTTTTAAAATTAATTCACATTTGTGAATAGCACCATGTGTTTGTGTGTTTAATTTTAAAAAATCAGATACATTAAGTTTTAATTGAGTTTTAAAGTTTATATCTATGCTAGAGATAATCTCTAGTTTAGTAATTGATTAATAATAGTCATTACTATATTTATCTAAAGTGGATGGTGTCAGAGATGTGGGTTAAGTTAATTTGACACTTGTGATTTAAAATGTAACTATTTAACATAGATAAATATTTTTTCATATAATAAAGATATATATGAGAGATAGTAATCTGGACCAAGAGATGAGTGCTAGTTCAACACAAATTGCATCTTGGGAGTCATTTGTCTTTTATTGTATCTTTATTTATAAATATAATAAACAACCTCCATACTTCACCATTCTTTTTAAATTCATATAAATATAAAGATACAATAAAAGACAGATGACTCCCAAGATGCATTTCGTGCTGAACCAGCACTCATCAGTTGGCCCAGGTTACTATCTTCCATATATATCTCTAGTATATGAAGAGTATTTATCTATCTTTATTTATATGAATTGGAAAAAATACGTGGTAATATTGAGGTTATTTAATGTATTTATAAACTTTTATACGTGAAAGTTGAAAAAAAAATTTTTTTTTACTTACTAATGAATTTATACGAATAAAAACATTTTTATCTTTTTCAATATATTTATGGTATATTTCATAAATTATGACCTACATAAAAGTGATCTGATAAAAAGAAAACACAGTAAATTTAAATTTTAATATTAACTATATTTACCTGATTAGAAAAAATATTAGTTATGCTATATGGAAGAACTTCCATAATGCAGTAAAAGTAAGATTGTTTTAATAAAATTGTGACTATATAAAAGTAATGGCTAATAAGGGAAATGTTTTAAAAATATTCCTATACTCCTTTAATTTATTAGTGAATATTACTTGAAGAAATTAATTTAAAAAAAACATTAAATTTAAATTTATCATGCATACAATTTTCTGATTTTTTAAAAAAAATTGGATTAATAAAAGTTGTGTTTACTTTATAGGCTATTTAAAAATTGTGATTTAAGTAAATGTGAGAGCTTCACTGATATTACCTTTTTGTTGACAAACAGTATAAAACTGAAAATTGTTTTCTTTGGATTTTCAACATAGTTGGAAATATTCGTTTAAAAAGAAAGTATATTCTGGATACATGTTCCATTAAATTAATTGTTCTTGGACATTGAAATTGTCATATTTTGCCAATTCAGAATAGATTTTTTTGGGTGCTTACCTATTATAACCATCGGAGTGATCATTGCGTCTTCTGTATCTGCATTATAGGGTGCCACCAGGCTATTTGAACCTGAAAAATTTATAGAGTAGGCATATATGTGCTGTTAAGATCTAACTTTTACATATATATTTTATTCTGACCATCAGCCCATGCCACTGGCTCGTGGAGATGCAGAGATTTAATATAAAACTTGCTTAAAGGAAATATATTAATATTTAAAAAAAAAGAAATAAGCCACTGTCAGTAATTAACACACAAACATTTACTAACAAACATATAAATAAAATTGAGAAATAAAATTTATTATTTTAGATTGGTTATTAATTTTTAAATTTTTATTTTAAACAATCTGCACAGATGAATTTAATAATATTTTATTAGAGTGTTGAGTATGAATAAACTACATAGATTGAATTTGAAAGAAAATATTCTATCCCTTATTTAACCTTAGGCCAAAATTTTGCATTCAAACTAATGTCAATCTATCTGATATATTGATGTATTCAGTGCAGCATGAATATGATGGCACAATACCATACTGTCAGGAATGCATATCTGAACAGCATAGTTATAGAAGACATTGTGTCTCATCCAGCACAGGAATGGTACATCTGTCTGGTGAAAAGAATAATAAAAAAACTCCATAGGAAGGGACTGTGTTTTCCATCTTATTATCCCATTCCATACGCTAAAGGGGTGATCCAAAGAGCAGGGAATTCCATCTGCTTCCAATGGTCAGTGAGAAATGGGACTTATTTTGCCCAAGTATGGCATATAATATGATCCTGCACATAGTGGATCTTCATGCTACATTTACTAATTACATCAATATATCCAATCGATTAACCCAATTTAACTATGAAACAAATAACCTAAGATTAACCCTCTCTTAATTAACCTTTTAACATGTTTTTTTTTTGGGTGGTTGTGGTAAAAAAAAATCTATTATTTTAAATTGTCAACTCACTAAAAAGAAAACAAATCTTTATTTAACCTCATAATTATATTATATTCAAATCAACTTATATAAAATATATTTTATTTTTATTTTTTTTGTGTATAGCTAAAGTTCTTTCAATAAAATTCTTTAATTATTTATTCTCTAATTTTTAATTTTTGAAATATTAAAATTTAAAATATAATAAAATAGCTAATTTATACATTATATTTTATATTATTTTTTTTTTTTACTTTTCTATTTTTACTTAAATCTTTTTTTCAAAATATTTATATTTTTTTTAGTTTATTTTTTTATTTTTTTTTTATTAAACAAATATAACTTTACAAATCTATGCAGCCATTCATGCCCAACTTCAATTTAACATTTATATAATTTAGTCAATAAATATTAATAAAAAAATATGGAAATGATTTTATTTGAAAAATCAAATATATAAAATTAAACATTATTAATTGATTTTGAAATCTTAAAAGTCAGATAAAAGTTCATTTTAAAATTAGGTTTAGTTGATTATTAAAAGCTTGTCAAATCTTGATAAAAGTTCGTAATTACTTTTAAATTTTTACAGTTCACATCTTACTGTAGAAGAGCCTCAGTTCCTGGTGCCAATTCCCATGAAGTCTTTATTGGAAGACTAGTCTGTTGTTCCGGAGGTGGCCTTAGCAGGTTCAATTCTGGTACTATTTTATTGTAGGACCCATATGATTCGGATCTACAATAGTGCCATTCATAGATTAACAGTCACTTCAATTGAAATAAGTCCTGGTACTATTTTATTGTAGGACCCATATGATTCGGGTCTACAATAGTGCCATTCATAAATTAACAGTCACTTCATTTGAAATAAGAGAGAGAGACTGAAAAGTGCTTTTTTTCACCCTTCTCAAAAAATCAATCTGGAACTAACTTTTAATTTGAATTGTTTTCTTTTTATAGTAATCCTCCGGATTCACTGAACATAGTTTCCTGTTCCAATGATTTTCACTAAGGTTCAAGCATTGGTTGCTGCTTCTATTGGACATCTAATTTTTTTTGTTCTCTTATCTATATCTTTCATCTGACTTTTTTATATATAAGAGCCCCAAGGGCTAGTTTGCTTTTCGATAATTAATAACACAATCATTTCCATTTACTGAGATTACATAGGAATCTTTTTTCATTTGTTACTTTTTACTAAAATTATTTTATATTTAGGTCTTTACTTTTGAACTTTCAAATACTTTTTTTTATTATTTAAAAAAAATACTTTTAAAGTTTTGCATCTGTGCGAATATATATATATATATGTTTAACAACTCTTTAATTTTAGCTTTTAGTTTTAATTATGAATTTAAGTTTTTATTTTAAATTTTAAATTAATGTAACGGCATATTGTACACCTTTACACTATATCATATGTAATTAAATATATATATATATTATTCATACTGCTTTTACATAAATTAAACTTCTTTACATAAAAAATGTTATAGGATTTTCCCACACAAGGGTGTCTGCCCAAGGCTCTAGTTTGGGGGCCCAGAGTTGCAAAATGTCTAGAATTGTGGGTAATCTAGGTAAACAAGATAAACAAAAGATAAAAAGTTCCTTAATGAAATTACAACCTTTTTTTTTATCCTTTCAACTAAAATAAATGATTTTATTAGGCACATTATATTATCTTGTCATTATACTGACTATTTTGTTTCATCTTGTCATTTATATTTTTATTTCTATTGACAAATGGCTGTTCTGATGCATCTAAAAATAAAACCAGTTATTTTTTGATTTAAAGTACAACACAATTCAAAATGCAGCAAGCTACAAAAAATGATTGGGTGTCCTATGGTTTTGAAGTTTATTGGTGCAGGCTTATACAGGTGGATATGACAAAATAAATTTTTGACATTGGGTATACAATTATGACTGTGAAACAGATATATAGAGTTTTTTTTTTTGAAAACACATTTTATCACCATGCTTGAATATATTTTTTAATGACATTCTATGAGACTTGAGTTATTTTATTATAATGATAAATATAAATATTATTTATATTTCATCATTTCAATTGATATTTTATCTTAAATCTTGTAGAGTATCACAGTGCCATTAACCTTGTGGAAAGTAGAGGAAAGCACTAATGTTCCTAACCTAAGAGCTACTTCATAATATGGTGATCTCTTTAATCACATGTTTTTCTATATCAGATTAGCTCATACTATTATGCTCAGCAATAAAACTATTGATATTTTTATTCTCTTTGACCTATTGTTGTAGAAAATTTCACACCATTTTTATATATCATGTGCAGCTGAGAACCAATAAGTATTATGGTTATTTATATAGCAAATAGATCAACACATTGTGGAGATTTTTTTTTTAATTTTCACTATTTCATTGACAAGTATAATAAATGAACAGTAAATTTTTGTAAAAAAATGATGTTAAATTAATGGGTTTTGGAACTGTCTATTAATTACCTACATATATCTTTATACACACATCTGAGATTAGTTTCATTCTGCACAAATTATAACTTTTTTTATATCATTTATAACATTTCAGTTTTATTTCTATGTGGAAGATTTAAAATTATTTTATTTTGATAATATTTCAAATATATTTTTATTAGTTAATGATTGGGGTATTTTTATTATTCTTTCTTTTTTATTCTCTATGCATTGATTAATAACATATATAATTGTAATTAATAACACCTTTATTTTTCCATTTTATACAAAATGCAAGCATAATATTTACTTGTAGAAAATGGAAAAAGAGAGATGTGATTAATTATAATTATATATTTAATGATTGCTTAAGGATATAAAATCATTCAAAACTTTTTAAAAGTTAATAAAAATAAAGCATAAGTAATTTTCTTTTATTAAGAGGGTTTCATAAGTTTTGAAGTAGCATCTCTTTCTATAATACCACAACTCGTGTTGAATTCCAGATTGGAAGAACTTTGAAAATATTTTCACATTTCTAAAGATAGCTGATCTATAATCATCTAGAAAATCATCTAATAGATATTAGTAAATAGTTATCTAGCTACTATTAGGAAGAGAATAAACATCTGAGGTTAATCCAGATTGATCAGATAAGTATCAGTGCACTGTCTATAAAAATGAAACGTGTTTGTAATATGATATATTCTTCATCTGCGGTGAGATAAGCATAATACTACAACGAACACTGAGTCCATAGATATCTTTATCATAACTCCTACATATAAAAATCTGAGTTTATATATATATGTATATACCTGGGTCTCTTTTTACGTGGACTTATTTAACACGATTTTGAAGTTACGCGATTCCTGTTTCACCAGAAGTCAAACTCCGATAATGCACCTTTACTTTAAATAATAAATTCCGTGCACTTATGTTATATTGAAAGTAATAGCACATTATTGGAATTCGACTTTCATCTTAGTAATTTCAATATTTTCAGTGCTTTATAATAGTAAGATTTTATGCAATAATGAAATTAAAATCATGATTTCCACATTTTATGTATACACACATTAAATTTTACAAGATTATAACGTAAATTTGTTCAAACATTGTGCGTGTTAATTCTGCATTTTAAATCACATTCTGTTTTTGCTTTTTAAAAAAGAACGTAATCAATTATTAATCATTGTGTCCACAAGTTTATTTTTAAAAGGTCAGTAATAGCAGTGGGCACAATTAAATTTGACAATTAAAATCTGATTTTTAATTGTAATTAACAATTTAAAAATTACTTACGACGACTTGAAATTAATGTGATGTGAAATTTGATTTTTAAATGGAATTGAAAATTAAAGACAAAAATAAGAATTTAATTTTTAGTTGTTAGTTTCATAAACAATTAATAAAATCATCATCTCAAAGATTAATTACTAATTACATTATCACCAGAAAACCATTGACACAACATGAGTGTGAAGTTGGCACTAGTTGTTTGCAAACGAACGTGTTTTTCGGCAAATAGCTATAATAATTAAAACATGTATAAAAAAATGTAAATTACTGTACTGTAAATTATGCATAAAAATATATTATTTTGAATAAAATTAAATATTATAGTTAAAAAAAGTTTGTCTTGTATCAATTTTTTTCAAATTTGAAATTTTTTATTAGTCATATTTTATTTCCTTATATTTTTTTTTGTGCAAATTTTAAAGTAATTTTACATTGGTGCTTTGCTTTTATGCAAATTTTGAAAAATGACAGACTGCATTCCCCCCTTTTTCAATGTAAGTTATGTATTTTTTGTGCGATTTTGTTTGTGCATGTTTTCTGAGGAACCTATCTATCGCGTAAAACGAGACCCAGGTGTATATATTGTAACATTTATTTATATACGTTGCAAATATATTGGCATTTGGTAAAAGCTAAAAAAATAAAAGTAAATTTAGATTTTTTTTGACTAATTTTTTTAAAAAAAAAAAAATAACGTACAGTGAAAGTTAAATTATTCTTTCTTTTTTTTTTATGTAATTAGAAATAAAAGTTAGAATTGGAGAGAACAAAAGACACAAATTACCAATCTAGATAAGAGAAAGTAAAAATATTTCAACTAATTAAAGATGGCAAAATTATGCTGAAAAAAATAAAGACTTTGTAACATAAATTTTATAAAAAATATATAAGATTATCAACGTATATTTTTACAAACAAAAGATATGCGCAGGAGTCTGAAAACTGGACCTCTAGTATAAAAAGGAGGGATTCGGTTGGAGGAACGTCTTGTTCATTGGTTTCTCTAGTTGGTCTTGGATAACAATAATATATCCAAGATCGTTCTACGCTGAAGTAATTCGGCATGGTGGAATGAACCGGAGCTTCTGAAGACATCGTGCCTGAAGATGTATAACAGAAAAGTTTTTGTGACTGACTAGGAGAATGGACCGCAAGATCAACTAATAATCAAAGGCCATGAGCTCATTTTAACCCCGAAAAACTATGCATAGTTATCTACAACCATCGTGAATTCACTAAAACTTACCGGTAAGTTATGCTTCATTATCCTGATTGTGACAAAAGTAATGTTTGCAAACAATTCTTAAAAATATGTTTAAACAATCCCGATAGAAACATTAAATTTCTTGTGCAAGAGACATTCATTTTTAAGTAACTTTCTAGAAGAAATTTGGAAGTGAACTGTAATTGTAAAATTGTTTTTTATTAATTGATTCACGTCTGATTTAAGTGTGTTCTCTCCAATTTATTTGATTAATAATTTCCTTTAAACATTTTTTATCTATTAGAATAAAAATATTTCTAATACCAATTTTCATTTGTGCGTTATTAATAATAGTTATTATTTTTTATTATTAAATTTATTATTAGTTTAAGAAGATTTAAGAATGTAATTTACCTTTGCCAATATGTTTGAATAAGCCCAGGAATAATAATCTTAAAAAAATAATTCTCGTTACGGTATGATGTAATACCTATTAGTTTAAAAATATCTTTCCTTTTTAATTTTCAAGATGCTATGTGATGGTTCAGTGGGTTCTTGCAGAACTCTGGCCCCTTTCAAATAAATTAAAAGCTGATGTCGTCGATAGCATAATTCTCAACAATTACAAGGCCGAGTTGATCAGGAAATATAGCTATGTTTTTAATAGAAATCAAAATACAACTTTCTTCTTTTTAACATAGCTTGATCAACTCGCGCGCAATTTACATTAGCGTGTAGAGGCCTAGCAAAATGGAAAACGTTATAATATATTCAACAACATATGCTAATGTTAAATTTTCTAGATAAATAGTCGTTTTATAAAATCTTTAAAAATAAATATTTAAACTCCATACCACTTTGAGACATGTTTAGTTTTATACTGAAGACTTTTTCAGAAAATCATGGAGATACAAGCAACAACCCCAAATATTTACAAAGATCTAGCAGCAAATATTTAAATTAGAAATGCTTGATTCAGTTAAATATCAAGAGTAAAAAAAAATTAATACTCTTGAAACTGCAAATCTAACATTTTACAAGTTATAAGTAGAAAGTTAAGAAAAAAGTTCTTTAAGCAAACTATATTAATAAGTCGATCTTTTATACATATATAAATTTCCATGTGTGATTTAGAGGAATAGTAAAGTGTCATAATCTGGGTATTAAATTCAAAATCGACTTCAATTATAGTACTTTTGATACTCAAAATCCTCATGAACTCTTAAATAATAATAAAAGCATTTGATTATTATAATTAATTAATTAAATGTATAAAGTTAAATTAGAGACTAAAATAAATGGTTATCTACTAATATTAAAAACTTTAGCCAAATAATTATTCTAACCTCCCCCACAAATAAATATTTAGTCATCATGCTAAGGCAAAAAAAAACAACAAGTATCTTTATTGAATTGAACTAAGGATTCCTTCAAAAAGTCTTGAGATAAAAATCAACCTCAAACATGTATGCTTGACTCAAATTTCAAATGTAGAAAAACATAAAAGCATCCACACTTGCCTCTTAATCTGTTTCTAGCCAGTCATGATGTTATTAATAATTATGAAGTGTTCGGGGCATTATTTACAACACTAGTATTGCTTCAGCTTTTCTTTGCTATTTTGTAGCTATTTATTATTTATTATTCTGCCATTTGCATTTTTTTTTGCAGTGGAAATTGAACCTATAATTATTAGTTTAAAAAATCCACAGAATATGGCAATAGTGTTGCGCTCTCGTGCAAATTTCCAAACTGAAAGAAAGCTGATAATGTCCTGATTGGTTGTATCATAATACAAAAACAAATCTATAACACCACTAATTGGTAGATTATTTTGCCTCAGGCTTCTCCAAGTATGCTTTTTTCTTTTAGTATTTTAGAAAGAAAAATTCTAATTTTCAATAATATTTTTAAGCTTATTCATGCAACATATTTATAAAACATTTATTTTAAATAAAAAAAATGCATGATTACAATTAGTTTAATTTGAAATGTTAGTTTTTAATTAAGAAGAGAAATCATAAAAATCTAATTATGATACAGCAGAAGTAATTTTACTGCTTAAAAATAATTGGTTTCATAAACATCCAGTTAAGAAATTTTTTGTTAAATTTTAATAATAATAAGTGTAATTTTGAATTTTAAAAAATACTTTCATTTTTTTATGATGTTTCACTTAAAATTAGTTTGTATTTTAAAAATGGAATTCAAATAAGAAAAAATTTCATTCAATGATTTTTATGATTAGTCAAAATTATGCTCCAATACATTGGTATCATTACATATTCAATTTAGTACTTTATTTTTTTATTTTGCAAAGTTCAAATTTTATTTTTCAGAATACACCTGGGTCTCGTTTTATGTGGATTATTTTAATGCGATTTTGAAGTTATGCGATTCATGATTCTTCTTAATATCTTTCATATTTCACTATATTTATTAGATATCAAGAAATTTAAATTATTAATAACTTATTTTGACTTGAAATACTTTTTTTTTTTTTTTCAAAAATATAACATTATATTAGCAGCTAACGTGAATGTGGCCTGAAGCTGTATTTAGAATTTTAGCCTCTATGTAAATAACCTATTTATACTAATGAGTAAATAATAATAATAGATTTATAATTATATATAAAAATATCGCAACAAATATTCAAAAAATTTAAATTTTTAAACTGTATTTTGTTATATATAACAGAAATAAATAATCTTTTAGATTTTAAAATAAAAAATGAAGATTTTATAAACTTAAAATAATTTTTCTAATGATAATATATAATCTTTTTGTTTTGATTACGATCTCATTTTTTTAATATAGAAACAGAAAACCATTAACACAGCACAAAATTAAAAGTGGCACTAGTTGTACATCACATCACGAATAAAAATAAATGTCTAACAGGTTTTTTTGGGCATAATTGCTGAGAGATTCTTGACTTTGTTTAAGGAGAAGCCACATTATATCACATCACATCACTTTCAATCTGATTTCTTACCAGTTTACAAATGAATGCTAGTGGTAATGATTAAAATATGTATGAAAAATGTAAAATTAAATACTGTAGTTAATAAAAAAAGTAAAAAAAGTTTGTCTTGTATTAATTTTTTTCAAATATTTGAAATTTTTTATTAGTCATACTTTATTTGCTTATTTTTTTAAAGCAAATTTTAAAGTAATTTTTCCTTGTTGCTTTGCTTTTATGCGAATTCTGAAAAATACAAAACCTATCCTCCATTTTTCAAGGTAAACTAAGTCTATTTTTGTGCAATTTTTTTAATTTGGGTTTTCTGTGGAACCTATCTACCACATAAAACGAGACTCAGGTGTATTTTTAATTTTAAATTTACATTTGTAATAAATAATGTAAACATTATCAAAATATAAAATAAAGTAAATGTTTGATTGTATAAATAAATTTTGGAAATATGATCACAGTTATCACTAGCGTCTTTCAAATAAAAATAGAAGGAATGACTAAAACATTGCATGAACATCATTTTCTATACTTACACAAGCTGTTAAACTGTAGCAAACTTTCAATACAGTGGTGTGATTCAGCACAAGCTATAGTAATCAATGGATACTAAAAGATTTGTGCACTAAATAGGGAGAAGGGAGATTTTATGCACAAACCATTTAGCATCCATTGGTTACTATGGCTTGCACTTGGTGGCACCACTGTATGAAGAGTTTGCTGCTGTTTTAAGGCTGGGAGATTTGGATCTATAATGAGTTAATTAGCAGTTTAGACCAGCTACATTTTAGTCTTTTAATTCATTCAGTGATGGCAGTGACACCTGTTTGGTTTTTATCTATGCTTTTGATCACACATATTTTTTGTTTTAATATGGCTACTGTCTTGTATTAAGAATCCAGGCCTCAAACTCTTACGTAAGCACAAATACAAACTCCAATAGTTAAAAAAAATTTGCTCTCAAGCATATGGACATATTGTTCTATAACCTTTTAAGTGCTTATTTTTTTAATACACTCCTTGCTTAATTTGCTCTTCATTTGTATTTTTAATAACAAAAAAATTTTCCTTTATTTTAGCTTTATGAATTTTATTAAAACATAAGTTCAAAAATGAAAGTAATCTGAAAATAATTAAAAAAGAATAATAAAAATAAATAAACTATCAAAGCCAAATATTTCATTTCAACTTTCAGTAAAAAATATATTAAAAAAAAGATTCTCCATTAAATCTATATTTTTAAAACAAATTTATTTAAAATATAAGGTCAAATAATGAAAATACTATTTCAAATAATTTTAATTATAAAAAAATTGTATAATATAGTAATAAAGTTATTGATAAAATATATTTCTTATTTGATGTCAGTAAATTTCCAGTTGATTATTTTTTTCCTAATAAGCAAATATATTTAAATAAAAACTAAATGTAAACATCATATACTTTAAAAAACAATTATATAATAGTTTTGTAAATATTAAATATTAAACAAACTGTAAACTTATTCTTTTATTGTGATGTCAACATTTTATTTTGACAAGCATATCAGGGTTATTATCTTTAGCAGGGATTGAACACAGTGCTGCAATGATGACTGACAACTATTGATATCTAGATACTAAAGTTAGAACTTATTAAAATGTTTCTAGCCATAAAATTACTTAAACCTTATGCACTTTGTCATTTTCTTTGTTTTCATGTTCAATGTTGAATTTAAAGTTACTACTACTACTACTACTACTACTACTACTACTACTACTACTACTACTACTACTACTACTACTACTACTACTACTACTACTACTACTACTACTACTACTACTGACTACTATTTGATACTACTACTACTGACTTTATTTGATAGATATTTTTGTTCACTATTGAAACAACTTTTTACATTTTATTCCTGAAAATATTAAAATATGAATTTGTGATGAAAACAAAAAGCTTTGTACATCATCATTTTTAGAAAGATTATTTTCATTTTCCAAAATGAATGAAATCATTATTATTTGTCATTTCTTTTTAAAATCTGAATGAAAATTTATTTATTCCTCTTAATTCTAATGTTCTATGCTTTAAAAACTTTAAAAAATTTAATATTTATTGCAATATTACAACATTTTCATCCTCGCTATAATCAATAACATGGATGATGTAGAAAGTAAGCTTATAAATGCATTCAGGGTAAGTTTACATTCTATTTTTAAAAATAAAGTATTTCCATTTAAAATAACTTATTAATAATTTATATTCTTGATTTGTAATAAATATTATATACATTATTGTGCAAAAAGCATCTCTAATTGTAATAAATTTGCAAATAAACACATTATTATTTCAACTACTTTCTCTAAATAATTTCATAAAAATGGTGAAATCAGAAAATGTCAAAATACAAAAGAAGGAAGAACTCACCAAGGCAAGTGGAGAGCAGAACTAAAGCTCTGTCATGTTATCAAATTTTTTATTTTTAGCCATCTATAAAAAAAATTCCAAATAAAAATATATTATACTATATATAGAAAAATATGCATATTTAAAAATAAAGCTTATGAAAATTCTCAATAGGAGATCAGTAATTTTAAAAACAAAAGATCGTTACTTAAAAGGATGGTATGGTTAAAGACTTTTTTAATTTAAATTTTTACCATCGAGTAAGCATTTCAAGTCTGATTACAGGGTCAATGAAATATTTGGTTTATAATATCAGTGGCCAAATGACTAATCAAACTTAACTCTATAATTAATATCATCCATTATATTTCAAATTATATTAATGGTTAAATCAATGTCCTGTGTAATTTGATGAAGTGGTAGAGTATCCAATTCTAGAATCAAGAATCATTGATTTGGTATATGAACTTTTTATGAACTCCCAAACAATAAATCATTCATTTACTTTTTTATAGGTTCTTCTAAATCGTTACTATCAATTTTATCTTCCTTTGAAAAGCTATTGAATATTATTTGAGTCTTCTCATTTGTATTTAATTCTTTTTTTTAATGTAATAGCACTTGTAACATTTGCCTTCAGGTCAGTAACATTATTTGAGAAAAAACAACCATATCAATAAATGAACATATCTTAAATAATTATTATTTATTTTTATCATTTTGACTTTCCCCTTAATTCACAAAATACTTACTTCTCTTAAAAGTACTGTAAAAAAATTTGTAGAACTGGAATCACCTTGTCATACATCCTTAAAAATATTGGACTTCTTAATATGTTGAAGTTTGAAAAATATTATTTAGAATTTAATAATACTTTGGGCTTACAACCTGATATTTCAAATTTTTCATTATTACAGAAATCATTATAGAATAAAATGTCTTCTATCTCTAAATTGAATCATGAAACCTTTCTATAACTTTAGTACTTTAATATAACTTACTATGTTATAACTTGTTGTAATCCAGCTCATTTTTGTGGGTGTTATGTTATTGGCTTGTGTCCATTGCTTTCTGGAAATAATTTATAGTGATACTATCAAATAGTTTACATTGAACTGATAAGATATTAATGGATTTGTATTTTCTGATATTTCCTTTTTCATTTTCTTGAATATGAGCATAATTATTTTATTTCTCCAGTCATCTGATAAATATTTGTTATTGTGATATTTGATCTGTAGCTTTGCAATTACTTTTCAATTTTTTGTATACTTCTTTTGGAATAATAGCAACCTAGTGAAAATTATAATAATAAGTAGATTTAAATCTTTATCTAGTGCCTATTCATCCAATATCCTCAGATTAGTTCCTAGTTTATGACTATTATCACTGAGAAACCTTAGATCTGAGAGCAATGCAACTAGAACTTGGATTTAATGCATCTCTTCAGCAACTACCTTTCATCTGTTTAATTAACTATAAAGCAGTGAACCAAAATTGAAAACTCAGTGGTGTATGCAATCCAAGCTAATTGCCATTATAGTCATACAGACCTGAATTCAGTTCAGTATCTTTATATCTTGGTGTAAAGATCATAATTTAGTTCAGTATCTTTATATTTTGGTGTATTTGTTTTTTATAATCATTGTTACCAACATCATTTGGCTAGGGGTGATAATAACCCCTTAAAATATCACAGGATTACCATTTATTTGTCAAATCATTAAAATAATAGCAACATTCTCCATACAATAGTGCCATTTAGTACAATCTGTAGTAATCAATGGATTCTAAATCGTTTGTGCATTTAAATTTCTATCTATTGCCTATTCATCATCTCTCTAGACTATATAGTGATTTAAATACACAAACCTTCAGGGCTCTATTAATAACTATACCTTACACTAAGTGACAGTATTGTATAAAGAGAGTTATTACTATTTAAATAGATTGTACAAGAAAAAATGATGATCGTGTGATGTTTTAATTGTGTAATAATTCTAGCCAAAAAATGTTGGTGACTAGAATATATAAAAAAGACAAAGGATACTGATACTTGGAAGACTATACAGGTTAATTAACTAGGATTGAAAACATGATCAAGTACATTCCTCAATATTGCTGTAGAAAGGATTATACCTGTACATCAAGCCTCCCACTCTTGTGGATTTATTTTCATTATGTAGACAATGTTTTCATCTGTGCCCCTAACTCTGTAATCTCTCAAGACCAGAGAGAACTGTCTCACCATACCTTCTTGTGTTTAACTTGAGAAAATGATAACAATTTCAAATGTATTAAATATCTAGTACCTCCACATATGATTCCACCAAGCTGCTTTGAATTATAAAATGGTTATCAAACCAATTCACATTCGTGGCTTCATTCATCCTAATTCCTACACTCCAGGGTCTTATAAACTTTCTAGACTTAAGACCTTTTTGCATGGTTATCAACACTTATGCAAACAGACAGGAAAGACAATGTCAGCCCCTATATTTCAAAACTGCATAGTGATGGATACAATAACTCGTTACGCCTGCAAACTGTTAGGAATTTTTATAATAAAATATAACACCCTCTTCCATGCTTGATGCAAAACATTGGATCTTCATTCCCTATACACCTCCCATAGATCATTGCATTACTAAAATTATTAACACTACACATCGTATAGCTCTGCACATGGTACCCTACCTCCATCACCTTCTTTACAATTCTAAGAATGCTTTATCTTCCAACCTTCACTCCCAAATCATTTACAAGATCAAATGCCATGATTCTGCCTGTCCTGCCATATATTATGGTCAATCTTGGGCAAATGTATTCACACATATAGATCAACATGTCTATTTATACAATAAAGCTGGTACAATCACAGAAATACACTCTATATTTTTTGAACATTTTTCTGCAACTGGATATCCTTTTGTTCCACCTTTTCTGATATTGTCTGCATCAAGTGCAATGACACAAAGTGAAACATAAAGGAGGGGTGGCATATATCAAATCCCAAGCATGCCATCATAGGAAGCAATCTTGTGTTCCCATCTTGAAGAAATGGTTTGTTTGCAATACATAGCATTCATATGCAAATTTATGTAACTTAACACAAATCATATATATATATATCAACTCTCTCTTTACAGTCATTTATGCCTACGACTTATATTAGATGAAAGCTAACTAAACTTAGTTGTTTAAAATTACTTTTTGTTAAAGTTTTTCACCATAAGTGCACCATATATATCCATTTACATTGATCGAGATAAAACTCTCTACTGTCATTATTATATTGTGTTTTCAGCTGGACTCATTGTTTTATGCTTGACTAAATAGATAAAAGATAGTTGATGGAGGAATGCATTAGACCCAAAAGTTTAGGTGCAATTCTCTCAGATACAAGACTCCTGACTGTTGACAGCTATAAGCTAAGAAATAGTCTGGGGATAACAGATGAGTAGACACTAGATAGGGATTTAAATGCACAAGCCTTCTGGCAGCTATTGATTACTATATCTTGCATAGATGACATTATTGTATAAAGAGAGTTGCTATTACTTTAGTAGTTTGTACAAGGAAAATAAATGATGGTCACATGATATAATGATTCTATTATTCCCCAGAAATGTTTCCATTTTTCATAGATTTAATTGCAAGATGCAAGTCTTCATTTAAAACATATGCTATTTTAAATAGTGATTGTTATTACTGTATGTATGTTTGTTTGTTTTTGTTGTTTTTTATTATTATAGGTAACTTGTGTAGATATTTTTTTTCATATTTCATAATTTTTAATGATATATTTTATTTTTATCCTATAGCTTTATATCACAGAGTTTTTTTTTTTAATTTCACGGTTATGATTAATCTTTTTACTAATATTTTATAAAATTTCAAACGTTCAATTTATATAAATGGATCACTTTAATATATATGTGTGTGTGTGTGATTTTAGTTTGCAAGACTGTTGTATAATATTTTTCTCTGCTCTTTTTTTTTATATTATTATTGGAGAGGCCTTTGTAATGAAATGGGCTACTTTAAGGTTTATTCCTTTGCCTCTATCTTATCTTATATATATATAAATGTGAACAGGTATTTTAGATTTGTCTAAGTATACATTCGTATGTTAATATTAGCAACATTGTTTGGACTGGATATCCATCAGCCAAGTAACTCAAGACTATGGTAGAAATGCCTGAAAATTAAAAAAATTTACAAGAAGGAAATATGTACACAGGCAAATATCCAAAATATATACTCAAGATCTTTATCCATGAAATTTTCACTCTAATGTATATATAATTTAATGGTTTGAGATCTGATTTTTTTTTAGGTTGATCAACTTGGATTTGAAACACAAATCATGGGTAAGCAGACGTATTCTAATCACCACAGCACACAGTTTCTTATTCGATGTTTCAAACAACTATTTATTTTTTATTGTCACAAAACCTACCTAGCCATAAATCTAAAGGTAAACCATGGACCACATCATCTTATTAGAGGTAAAGACTGGACTTTTTTTCTTTGCTATTAGCATGTTAACCCCACTATGACTGCTCAGATTGTATGGATCTTTATATTCCATCTAATCTTAAAAATCGCCACTCTAGATTTGAACACCAGTTTGTAGTTATGGAAATATATACTAATTATTGCATTGTGAAGTTTTGAGTAACTGTTTATTCAATACAAATGTTGAATGTTTAGTGAATTTAGCAAAAATTGAATAATATATAGGGTATAAGAGCACAGACTTTCACACAACACGACCCACCACTCTATCTAATAACACGAATACACCTAAACACATATATGTTGAAAAGATAAATAATCACCAATATATGTATTTCATGCTAAACCAGCAATCATCAGTTGGTCCAGATTATCATCTCCACGCATATATACTATAAGTGCTCAGATATATATTAATATAGACAATCTTCATACTTTAATGGACAGGCTTCAATCTACTCCACACTCCAACTCTTCAACTGTCCATCCAAATGAAAATCTGATGATGGAATGCTCAAAGGCCACTCTGAGGCCAAGATTCTTGTCACACCCATGTTGACCTATGGTCGGTCTGAACCCCACATGTACAGGACATAATCCATTTAATACATATGCAAGGATGGGCAGACATCTCTATATAGACACAGGTATATAATAAGCCTGTGTTTCAGTAATTACAAAAATTGAATAAATAAATTGTATGCTGATTCTAAATCCACCCCCAACACTCAGATAACAGAAAAACATTGATCTATAAAAAATTTGATTAAGGAAGTGAATGTTTATTTATACGTTTGGATTTATGAAAAAATGGACTATAAACAGATATTAATAAACTAGATAGAAAAATAAGAATTACATTGGACATATTTTTAAGAGACAACGAAGTCATGAAAATTGATTAGAATTCTGCAATTGTAAAAAATGAAAGAAAGGGAATAATAAAATGTTCTGCGTGGATAAGATGATCTTAAGAATGTAGTATATTGCAGGAGATAAGAAATTTTAGAGAAGTAATCTGAAATAACTTTTTATTACGATTTTGTGAAAATAATGACACATTATAAGACAAATATATGAATAAATTGTTATATATACGTAAAAAAGATCCAAATAGCGTCTATTAAAAACACAACGGCAAAATCATCTCTCCTTGGATAATGATTTTAAATGAGTCTTTCTGTTATTTTAACACTTTAAAAATTAATTTATAACCTGCGAATATAATTTAGTTTTAAAAAATGTTGACTAGCTCGGCACTTACTGAATATTTAATCATTTAAACAAGGTTAAAATGGTTTTCTATTTAAATTTTTTATACATGCTTGCACAGACATACAAAAAAAAACTAAAATCAAATTATATTTTTTATCTTTTTTTTTTAGAAACAAGTGTATTTTTTTTTTTAGAAATATGATATTTTTAATTTTTTTTACTACGTCTGCATCGCACTTAAGAGCCATTCTTTGAGAACGTAATCCTTAAAATACACACAATTCATAAATCAGACGATAAAAAAAAAAAAAAGATCACGTGGCACTTCAGACTGAATAAAATCAAGAGATTTCATTGACAAGTAATTTTTTTTCATTCATTGGAAATATATAACAACAGCTGTTTTAAAATATATATATAGGATCAAATAAATTGACATAAAAATTGTCAATAAATTTTAAATATACATTTTAATCAATTTCTCAAAGACTAAAAATAATAAAAAACCGTCGCCGATCATTGACTTCGAATGTTAGAAGTTGTGTTTTTTATTTTAATTCTCCATTGAATTTATTTAATTTCATTTGAAAAACTAACTTAGTAATTGATAAATGTAAAATAAATATAGCAAATAGATTTTTCTAGCTTTACTGATTTAGTTTCTTTTTGTAGAACGAACTGTTACGTCAATGTGCGTCATTAGGGATCTTCTCCTTAATTATAAAACAATTTTCTTTCAAATAAAGATATTAAGGGATTATTTAAGAAGTCTAACGCAATTTAATAAAGAAAAAGTTAATCTTTTAATGCAAAATATATTTAGTAATTATCTGTTAAAAAGTTTAATTTTTTAAGTCTTAATGTTAAATAATACACGCGTATATTGATATTATGTTTAAGTAAATGAGGAAGTGAGTGGACAAATCAACAATACATTTATTTACTGATATATAGTTTTATATATATGTATAAAAGTTAGTGTGTTTTTGTTAGTATAATATATTTATCCAGGAATAGAATTAGTGAGGCGTATATGGATGACATGCATGTATTACATTAAATAACTTTTATGGCATTTTGGGACGTTACTCAGTCTGGAAGAACTAGTCTTTATGTATATAACTAATACAACAACGGTTTAAGATCTCTATACATGATTTTTTGGCGAATTACTCATTATATTAGTTTAAATACATACTAGTCTAGAAAAGAAAGATAGTCTCTGCTCAACAATTAGACCGCAACTATATTACCTGGGCAGTATTGAGAGTGAATTGAGAGCAAAGTCAAAGACAATAATATTCAACATTAATTTATAGCAGACATTGGAAATGTTATAAATACAAAACCAAATGGTAACAGTGATCAAACAGTAATATTGTAGCGTAACTCTTCACACTATTTGGAAAATTCCATTTGAAAACGTACAGACTAGCTTGGTTTATTATGGCAATTTACTACAATTTGCTTATAACGAAAAAGGGTTTGGATAAAATCAGGGCTAATCACAGTAGAAAACAAATAGAAACCCTCTTATTCTCTAAAGTTATTCACAAAACAAAGACGAAGATGTGCTTATAATAATTAAATTTAGTTTCTCTTCCAACTTTATATGACTTAATTCGATTTAATTGAAGCATTGCCATAAAAAAGATTATCAAAAAAATATCATAAATGCTACATTTTCTGATGAAAGTAACTCAAAAATTTGAGTGATGGTTTATCCTCTTTCTGGATTTGATCTAGAATATGTGTTTTTAATGGAATCTCTTTTGAATTTCAAGTTGTGATATTTAAAAAAAAAAAGTAAAAAGTAAAAGTTGTACACATATATAAGTGTAATAATGTTCAAGGCTAAAAGGGTTTGTAAGTAATCATTAAAAATTAGTCAACATTTAGACAATCCAATATCAATAACAATCAATAATTTCAAACTGTTGTCAAGGCAACCTCAACAAGTAATAAATATTCCACCTTTATTGTTATGTTTCCTTGACAACAATTTGAAATTGCTGATTTTTATTGATATTGGGATTGTCTAAGTGTTGACTGGTTTTTAATGATATATATTATTCATAAATACTCTTGCATTTATTTATTGTTTTAGTTTTTCGGTTATAATGAAATAAATACAAAAAGAAAAGTTATGACAAGATAAGTTACTTTTTTGTATCTATTGCAAACAATAATTGTTCCATATTTTAATGTAATATCTTAAACCAGTGTCCAGTTAAGAAAATCATCAGATCATGCTAACAACTGAAATATTTTCCACTTTATATGAGATTGTAAATAAGAAAGAAATGTCTCTGCCCTGTATAGTAAATATTTATATTAAAATGGATACAAAGGCAGCTTTATATCAGACAATGAGGATAATTGGTCACTCAAAACTTTTTATAAATCAAAAATCTAATATAAAAAAAATGACGAATTAAATAGTTTCCAGTGACAAAAAAATGTAGCTGTTTGTTAGAGATCTAAAATATATAATAAATTTTAAATATATGATAAAACAACTTAAAACTAGGGGGGGGGGATAAGAATTAATAAATAACATTTTATTAAAACCATTACAATATCACATGACTCTGTCACATGACTTCAACTTACTCAATGTTGTTTCAGCAACATTCTTTTTTTTCCATTATATATATATGAATAGACGGAGATGATAACACTGGTTAGGGATTTATTAAGCACTACCACTTTTATCTACAGTAGGTGACATAAATATGGTTAAGGAAAAAAATATCTGCATTTAATTAAGCTTTTTTTTAAAAAAAAAAAAAGGGGGGGGGGGATTCATCTGATTTCTAATAAAATTGTAATTTTAAGACTTGCACCTGTCACTATTTTGCCATTATAACAGACAAGATTGACATCAAGTTGAATCATAATTTACTAAATTAAAGTGAATCATATGAAAAAAAATTAAGTTGATGTAATTTTGATTTCCTAATTTATTTTGATATACTTTATAATGTGTTATCAATGTTTTTTTTTTTTTGTAATTGTCTTATGAATGAAAACTTTGAATTTTTTTAGTGATATCTTATCACATTTTATAAATAACACCCTTTGCCCATCATTTAGTTTTTTATGGAAATGTAATCTAATTAGATAAAAATTAAATTAACTCTTCCATATTTATTCTCTCTTTTTTACTTCTTTTCATTATAGTCACTTTTAGTTCTTTTGTTGGATCACCACTATTAGAATGAGTAGGCTATTTATTATGAATTCAATAATTGAACATTTCTCAATTAATTTCAACAGTAGTTTATATATATTTTTAATAGCTGGTAGTTAGAATTACTGCAAATCAGAAGTTTTCCAGTTTTAGAATAAAATTATATTAGCAGAGCCTGGACCAACTCTTTTCTTCTTTTTTTACTGAACTTTCATGGAAAAAAAGACATGTTTAAAGTGGGTTTTTTTCCATTCACCAATGTTTTTGTTGTACTTTTTACATTTCTTGTTTGAAAGATTTGAAAAATTTAGGCTTTTGATATTGTTATCTATATTTCACACATCACATGATCACCATTTCTTATGTTTGTTTAAGCTGTTAAAACAGGCAAAACTCTTCATACAGTAGTGCCACTCAGTGCAAGCCAGAGTAAGCAATAAATGCAAGAAGGTTTATTGCATAAAATCTCTGTCTAGTGCCTACTCATCCAATATCCCCAGACTAGTTTCTAGCTTGCAGCTTTCATCAGTGAAGAAAGCCTTGGATCTGAGAACACTGCATCTAGATCTTAGAATCTAATGCAACCTTCTAGCAGCCACCTTTTATCTCTACTTAACTACAAAAATATGAATCTAAAATTGAAAACCAATATTTTCAATCCAAGCTCATTAGCTTACATAGTCATATAGGTCTAAACTCAGTTCAGAACCCATACATTTTGGTGTCTTTGGTTCTTTAATAACCATAGCCACCACTATCCTACTAGACAGGATTGGTATTTAAACAATAAATACCACATGATCACCATTTCTTATGCTTACTGAAGCTTCTAAAACAGACAAAATTCTCCATACAGTAGTGCAAGCCAGAGTAATCAATGGATGCAAAAAGGTTTAGTGCATAAAATCCCTATCTAGTGTCTACTCATCCAATATCCCCAGACTAGTTTCTAACTTGTGGCTTTCATTATGTGATGTTTAGTGGTCTAATACTAATCCTGCCTAATAGGATAGTGGTGACTATGGTTATTAAAGAACCAAAGACACCAAAATTTATGGGTATGAACTGAGCTCAGACCTATATAACTATATAAGCTAATGAGCTTGTACTGAAAATATTATGTTTTCAATTTTAGACTCGTAGTTTTGTAGTTAAGTAGAGGTGAAAGGTGGCTTGCTGGAGGGTTGTATTAGATCCTAAAATCTAGGTGCAGTGCTCTCAGATCCAAGCCTCCTCACTGATGAAAGCCACAAGCTAGAAACTTGTCTGGGGATAATGGATGAGTAGGCACTAGATAGGAATTTTATGCACTAAACCTTCTTACATTTCATTAATTACTCTGACTTGCACTGAGTGACATTATATAATCACATATAATATTTTATATTTTTAGTTCTATAATATAATTTCATTAATTACTCTGACTTGCACTGAGTGACATTATATAATCACATATAATATTTTATATTTTAAGTTCTATAATATAATTTATACATATATTGTAAATTTAATATTTTATAATTGGAAGATTTATTTTCAAATATATCTCTATTTCCTACACCAAATGTTTTAAATTTTTTATATTGAAAAATTTCAAGAGAAATGTAATGTTAATGTATTCATTGAAGAAAATATGATGGTCTATTATAATTAGCTATGACATTGAAATATTTCAGAAAGAAAAGTTTTCTACAAAAAAGTTAAAGAACGATGATATAAGCAAAATAATGGACTAAGGTGGTCTATATATGTGTTCTATATTTCTACATTTGTGTTTCACAGATTGGTTTGTATAATCCTTGCTAAACTCATCTTTAGTTCATTATTATTAGTACTACTACTATTACTATTACTTTAATATTTTGGTTAAGTTGGAAATGTTGAAATGCACATAATAAAATTGAATAGAATGGAATTATTATCATTACTATTACAACTATTACTACTACTATTAATACTTGTATATTTCTGTTATAGTGAAAGTGTTGAAATGCAGATAATAAATATTGAATTATTATTAATATTAGATAGAATGATTTGAACTTAGGATTTTTAGTCTATATTTATTCTCTGCTTTTATCTCATACAACTGATACACATGACCACATACATGTGAAAATGATCAATGATCTCCAATATATGTATTTTGTGCAGAACCAGCACTCATCAATCAGGCCAAATCATAATCTCCCACACATGTACACAATCAGTGCTCAGTCTTAAATTTTACTGGATAGGCTTCAACATTCTCATTCTTCCAACTATTCAACTGGCCATTTCACTGAAAACCAATGATGGAAATCTCACAACCCTTATGGCATTTGATATTGTAGTCATACTCATGTAGACATCATGTCAATCTAATCCCTCATATTACTGGACCATTACATATCCATATATATTAATAGGAGAGGGATTGGGCTGAACTTATCCTATGGTGTAATCTATTTCCCTGGCAAAAATATAAGAAACATTTAGTATAAGCAAATTACTAATTGACATGGAAATAGATTACATCATAGTATAAGTTCAGTCACTCCTTTTCTATTAATTTGTATGGATATGTAATGATCTGTAATATGAGGGATTAGATTGATATGATGCCTACATGGTTATGACTAGAATATCAAATCCACCAAGGGCTTTGAGTATTCCAGCACTGGTTTTTCAATGAAATGGATGGTTGAAATGTTGGAAGGGTGAGAAGATTGAAACTTTTTATTAAAGTTTAAGGAATTGCTATCTTAATATAAGCTGAGCACTGATTGTGTATATTTGTGGGAGATTATAATGTGGCCCAACTGATGAGTGCTAGTTCTGCATGAAATACATATATTGTGAATAAATTTATTTTTTTTGCATGTATGTGATCATATGTATCAGTTGCTTGAGATGGAGTGGATGATGAATATAGAATGAAAAATTCTAAGTTCAATTCCTCTACTTACATATATAAAAAACATTCAGTATAATCAAATTATTATTATTACTACTACTACTACTACTACTACTACTACTACTACTACTATTATTATTATTATTATTATTATTATTATCATCATCATCATCATCATCATCATTTATTTATTTATAAACGTCTAGCAGAATTTATTGCAGCACTTCTTGCATTTATTTTTAATTTAACACAACTGTTTATTTTTTCCTAATGTTAGTAAATGTGCCAAAATGATCCCAATTTTTAAAAATGGTTCCCATAACTGTATTAATAACTATAAACCTTTTTCTGTTTACATACTATTATTCGAATTTTTGAGAGATATGTTTATAATAAAACTATTTCAGATGTTAATAAAATCATTTTTTCTTTACAACATGGTTTTATTTTTAATAGATCAGTTGAAAGTAATTTTCTAACAATATATGATCATGTAGCACTTGTGATTAAGGATCAGCAGAGACTTGAGGTTATTTGTTTTGATTTATCAAAAGCCTTTGAAAAAGTAGATCACATCATTCTCTTTCATGAATTACACAAAATGGGTTTTCCCATTAAACTTATTTATTGGTATTGGGACAGTCCACTGGAGGGAGCCAGGGATTCTGTTTGGTTCTGCTTCTGGCTCCTCATTTCATTCCCTTTTTCCTGCTTTGGGGAATTGTACTTCTCTAAAACTATCCCTATTAAAAAGGAGAGTTTCTTAGCTCTCTTTTCATATACAAGCCATATAAGGAGTGTAATCACAAGAACAATTTCAACTTTTATAAAAATGCTATGTAAATATATGGCAGCCATTGAAATTACAACAGATTTCTACAGAGATTTTACATTTTAATGAAAATGTTCATTTCACTTAATTTTGTTGAATGAATGAGGCAGTCTGGTTGTTGGGAGGGCCCTCAGGGGCCTAAATCCTAGTTTTTTGTGGGGGAGACTGGGATGAGGGTGCTGTGGTAGTCATTACCAACATTGGTTTTTCTCATTCACAAGATAGGAAAAATAATGTTATTTATGGTGATTTTTTAATGTTAGCATCATGAATGATTTTATCTATGTATTATTGCAAAATAAGTTGCAGTTTGTCCTCATGAATCTAATTGCAAGTGATTCACCTTATTTAATTTTATTACTTCCAATGTTGTTATTGATAGGGCTGGCCTTTTGCTGTTCAAGTGAATGATTTTTAGCAGAGATATTTTGAAGCTTGGGTTTTTATTCCTTGTTCTCCATAGTTTTTTCATAATTTTTCCAAAGCATTCAGGATTGCTCTCTTGTGAAGATATTTGAGGCCATTTGGAAGAACTGAACAGTAGATTGATTTAGTCCATATTTTATGTCATCTCCAAGTGTTTTCCTATTTCTCAACTTACCTACTGTAAATTGGATTTCTTAATATTGTACTCCTAAAACATTATTCATATTTGAATTCTAGACTTCACAAATAATTCCTAATTTTACCTTTTAATTAAAATTTTTCATCAGAGAGTCTGGTTGTTGGGATGGGCCCCAGAGGTTTATCCTGGTTCTTTTAGGGGGGGGCTTGGATGAGAGTGCTTTGGAGGTCATTGCCAATGATGATTTTCTCATTCACGAGAAAAACACTATTCCTAGTGGTTTTTAGCATTATTGTTATAAATGATTTTATCCAAGTATTATTGCAAAGTAAGCTGCAGTTTGGCTTAATGATTTTAATTCCAAGTGATTCACCCTATTTAAATTTATTATTTCCAATGTTATCTTCAAGTGTTTTCCTATTCTTAACTTATTCATTGCAAATTGGTTTTCTCAATATTGTACTCCTAAAATGCTACACATATTTAAACTCTAGACTTTACAAATAATTCCTAATTGTAACATTCATTTGTCTTTAATGGTTAATCTTCTTGTGGGTTAATGCTTTGAGTTTCCATGGGTTGATCAATTTCTGGAAATGATATGGACAAAAAAATTCAATGTGTCATTTCAAATCTCCATATCATCATCATCATTATCAACCATTATCAATCCACTGCAGGATGAAGGTCTCTCCAAGTTTAATCCATCTTCTCCGATCTTTAGCTTCTCTTCTCCACATCACCCCTACACATTTTCTTATTTCATCCATCCATCTTACATGTGGTCTCCTTCTGGGTCTTTTACAATCTCTTGGAATCCAGTTTAAAATTTCAATTGTCCATCTATTATCATCTCTTCTAGCAATATGTCCAGCCCAACTCCACTTCAATCTTTTAATTTTTTCAATGAGGTCAGTAACACCTGTTTGTTCTCTTACCCATACATTGCGTTTTCGATCTCTTCTTGTTACTCCCAACATACATCTCTCCATACTTCTTTGAGTGGTCTGAAGTCTCTGTATTGATCTTCTATTAAGTGTCCAAGTCTCAGATCCATAAGTAAGAACTGGTAAAACACATTTGTTAAAAACCTTTCTTTTCAAACACATAGGCATATTTCCTTTTAATATCAAGTTATTTCTACCAAAAGCACTCCAACCAAGTTTAATTCTATGATTAATTTCCTCTATTATGTTTCCATCTGTATTAATAATCTGACCAAGGTATTTGTAACTCTTAACTTCTTCTAATTCATCATAATCAATCTTTATTTTCATATTTGGAGCAAATCGATTAAACATTACTTTAGTCTTTTTAACATTTATCTTTAGTCCTACTTTCCTACTTTCATCTAATAACTCCTGCAACATTTCCTGCAGCTCGGAAGCATTATTTGCAAAAACAATCTCCATATTACACTATGTAAATCAATATTTTTACCTTGTAAAACATTTTATGTTCACATCCCTTTCCCATTTTATGTATTCTTCCCCTTTCACCATGTTACTCCTAAATTCCATTTTACCATGTAATCACTTCTTTGTAAAACTTTTTTTAACTGTATTTGTATCTATTTTTTTATGAATAAACTTTCATCACTGAGAGAAAAAAAACTTATTTATTGGTTTCAATTCTTTCTTTGTATTAGTCAGCATATATCAAATTCAATAATAATATTTTATTTAATTTTGAATGTAATTTGGGTATTCATCAGAGTAATATTTTAGCACCCATGCTGTTTAGCATTTATATTAATGACCTCAAGGAATTAATAAAATATTATTTTTGTGCTATGCTGATGACTGTAAAATCTTTAGAAAAATCACATCAATGATTGACTGCACTCTCCTTCAAAAAGATGTTGATAATTTTAGTTCTTGGTGTGATCTAAATAATATGTCAGTTGATTCTAATAATAAATGTTCCCTTATTTCATATTCTAAGAAATCTGAGATTAAAATTTTTTTTATTTTATTAATTCTGACAAAATTAATTTTGTTGAATTCCAAAAAGATCTGGGAGTTTTATTTTTCAGTAATGGATCTTTTCTTTCTCATTATTGAAATGATCATTGTTAAGTTTTTAAAATCATGGGGACCATCATTAGACATGATTATCATTTCAGTGATGATACAAAGTTGAATTTATTTTTCTCATTGATTCTTCCCATCATTGAATATTGTTCAATGATTTGCGGTCCTAATTCTAAAAACAAGGCTCTAATTTATTGCAACCAGTGTCTTACAAGTTCTTCAAACCTGTGCCTCTGGGAAATAGAGTTGTTCTTTATTTTTCTTTTAGACGGAAATATAAATATGTTTAGAAAATCATCAATCAACAAGTTATACTATATGATATAATTTCAAGGTTGTGGTTTGCAGACTGTACTGCCGCCGCTAGAGGCGCTGTTTCTATGTTTTCACACAGAACATACAGGGTAGGGGCCTCAAAAACAGACGACGCTTTTTCTGCCGATAGGTGGCGCTGTTCACCATGCGTACGCACAGGAACCTTCCATGCGTCGTCTGCTACCAAGAACCTAGGTGGCGCTGATTGCCGTAAACACATCTAGCTTATGTGTCGTCTGCTATCAGAAACTACCAAGATTCTAGCCCACTACGCGGCGCTGTTTCTCCACGTTACACACGGTAAAAACAGCAACCTCTAAATGCCTCATTGCTAACGTTTATGAACATAGTACTTAAAACATTCAGGGCCTATAATGTACAGGGGTGAATAATTTATAAAGTCATAACTATTTAAATATACGGTCAAACGTAATAATTTTACATTCTATTTCACCATTTCATGAATCGATGTATTTTTAAAGTATGACTTTGTAAAAAGCGATCTGTTTTTTTAATTATTTACTCTAAAAGTGGTTTGTTTGTTTTTTTTTGTAAATAAAACAAAACGTGATTTTCGGTCTGTTTTTTTTTTTTAAAAAAAAAAGCTAATTTTTTTCCCTACGGCAGTATATCGTTCAAAAATGTATTATTTTAAAAGATTATTGTTTGTAAAACTTTTTTTTTTACACTTTCAATTAATATTTTCAATAAATTTTAAAGTAATATAAATTATATTTCGGTTTATAGATTACTATTTCGAAAAATAAAGTGTTAGTTGCGTGCTGGGTATACCGTGTGCTTGTTACTCGCGAGCAATAATTCGAAGATATGTTTATCAAAACTTCCTCTCACAATAATATTAAAGGCATAAATATTTATTGAAATTGTATTTAAAATTTTAGAATCATTTTAATAACTAAAAATATCATATACTCACAAGGAAATTTCAAAATAATAGGTTTAATAAGTACCGTATGAGAAAAGTAAGAGTCAGAAAAAAAAAAAAGATTTAGAGCAAAATATATATACATTTAATATCTTTATTGATGGTTGGAATTTAAAAAGTTTCTTTCAAAACTGATGCTCGTGTTAGGCTTGTATACTGTTAAAATTAAAACTATTCGTCCTCATAAATAATTTGGAAGACATTGCCTGTCAAAATTGGATAATCATTGAAAATTATATATGATCTTAATAGCCTAAAATTCAGAAGCCTGATAGTACTGTCTTTGCCAGTGCACTGTTTCTTTCTTTCATTATTGATACATAAGTAAGAACAGGTAAAACACATTTATTAAAAATCTTCCTTTACAGACACGTAGATATATTTCCTTTTAGTATCAAGTTATTTCTACCAAAAGCACTCCAACCAAGTTTAATCCTATGATTAATTTCATCCATTATGTTTCCATATGTATTAATAATCTGACCAAGTTGTTTGTAACTGTTAACTTCTTCTAACTCATCATAATCAATCTTTATTTTCATATTTTGAGAAAATCCATTAAACTTTACTTTAGTCTTTTAACATTTATCTTTAGTCCTACTTTCATCTGATAACTCCTGCAACATTTCCTGCAGCTCTGAAGCATAAGTTGCAAAAACAACTACATCATCTGCAAAATCTAAATGACTTAAATAATCTCCATTTACTTTCACTCCTTTAGCTTCCCATTTTAATCCACAAAATATTTCTTGCAGCACTGCTGTAAAAAGTTTTGGAGATATGGAGTTACCTTGTCTTACACCCTTCTCAATGTTGACTTTAATAATCTTTGTTAAAAAATAAATTTACTGATAAAGATTTCATAAGTTTTCCAATCAGCTTCTAAAAGCTTATAACTAAATCCTCTCATTCATTCCCAGACAGAATTATTTAGACTGCAAGTGAGACTTTGTTAAGAGAAAGCAAAATTACGCTGGAAAATGAGACACCAACAATACAAATCTAATATCACTTATGTTGAGAGAAAAATCTATTAAATCTTAAACTAGACAAATCTATAAGCATTCTTCCTGCTAGCAAGAGCAATGTAACATTTGTAAATGGATAATAGTAATTATGATACAATAAGAGCTTCTCCCAACAGACTAAAAGTCCCATACTAGCTATGAATCACAACTGTAAATATTATTTAGAAAGCATCCCCGATCACAACTATTTCAATGATTCAGAAAAAATTAGATTGACATATTTTGGCAAAAATTCCACATCTTTGTGGTCATCTAAAATCAATAAAGGCCAGGTTCCATTAAGATCTATTGTTAATTCTGAAAACTCACTATATCAAAAATTCTAATGTTCTTCGTCCTTTGGCATAGAAGAGACAGTTCTATGTTAGAGATTCTAAGAAAATTGTAGAATTAATCAACATGAAAAGTGAAGGAACTAACATATTGGGAAATTTTGATGTGAAAAACTTAATCACAAAAGTACTCTGTGATAAAGCATTATCTAATGTAAAAAAAAGATTAAATACCAATAATAGTGTACAAACCAGAATAATTCTTCCACTTGATAGTTTATTACACTTAACATTCTGCACAGCATACTATTATTATATACTATAGAATTCTTCCAACAAAATCAAAAGATGCTTTTTGATTCCTTATTGCTATCTCTGATCAGCAATATTTACATGGAAGAACTTGAAACTACAACCATAAATAAAATTCTATCTACAATTAAAGTCTGGCTTTTCTATGGCCATACGATAAAGCATTTCTACAAACATTCTGGATACTATCAATAATTATGTTCTTTTAATTAAATTCACAATAGAATTAAAACAAGAACAGACATTACAGTTCTTAATTTTCTTTTGACAAGATTCCCTCATAGCAAAATCAAAATTACAATCAACAGAAAACTCACACACTCTAATCAGAATAAAAATTCTTATTCAGAAACCAATAACTTGGAAAAAGAAAAATCATAAAGCATAAACTCTCATGAAAAATACTTATCCATCAGCTATCATTATGAAATAGCCAATTAAAAGAAACACCATAAAAACAATTATAGGTATTAAAGCGTATCCATAGATATTAGTAATTGCAGCTAAACTAAAGTAAATCTGTGATCAGTATATTAAGATTCCTTTCCAAAGTCATAAGTGCCCTATGAAAAAGTCTAACTTCTATAAAACACAAACTGCAAATATTGAAAAACAAAAACTGCATCTATGAAATACCATGTGAATATGGAAGAACATATATGGCTGAAATCATCTGACTCATTTCAAAATACGTAATTAAAAGAACAAAAAGTAATGATTAAAAAGAAAAACCAAATGGACCTAAAATACATTGGACAAGAAAAATAACAGGCAGAAAGTAAAAAGTAAAATTTGTATAAACCATTCACATTTATAGTAGATAACTTTATAAATCAGTCTAATGTAAATAATTCATAATATTTCAAAACTACTCATTAACCTTGCCCTTAAAAAAACTGGAGAAACCAAGAGAATCTTCATAGATAAATATATAAAATTTCTAGTGACTTGGTTTTTCAGAATAGCCTAATTAGTAAGAGCAAGCATTATCTTAAATTCACAAAACTAAAATCGAAGGTTCAATTTCCATGCTAGTACTTTCACTGGTAAGGCCAGCAACATTTGAAGAAGAGATGAGTAAAAAAGAGCACTCAAAATGTTGTAATAAATTAATCTGTATGCTTTGCTAACAGTTGAATGTATTTAAAAGTTTAAATAAAGTTAGATATCTTTTAAAAATATTTCATAATTATTAACAGATGATGGAAATAGTTCAATATATAATTACAGGTAAAATCCCTATCATCACAAATTTTCAGATAAACATTTCCTGTTTTCAAGTCAATATGTATAATGCTTGGGACTGTTTTTGTTTCTCCAAAATAGTCTAAAGACTTATTTGAATTGAAACACCTAATGTAGTAAGGAATTTGACTGCAATGGTATGTTGACTAGATATTTTGAGGTTTTATTAATCAACTATCTGGCTGGGGGATTTAACTATTAATGGGATGTTGTTTATACATGTATATCATATTTTGAAATTCTGAAAAAGCTAAACTCAGTAACTTTTCCTAAATTCATTTATTTTTGTTTTTATAGAATATTTGCTTATCAATAGTTGTTCTTTATTAAAATTAAAACTGCAAAATTTTTATATGTTCATTCATCACCTGTGTTATTCACCTCCAAATCATAAGTCTTTGACTTAGTAAATGAGACTTATGCAAAGCATTACAATCAGAATGGCATTGCTTTGGGTGAGATGAAAATCTATCAGAAGATAAGTCTGTTTTATAGCAGTCAAGATAATTTCAGGTCCAATGATGTATATTAAAATCACTGTTATTAAAAAGCTAGTAATTGTATTTGAGTTGACCGAATGCCAGACCATTGATTCTCCCTCCCCCAACACAAATATTAATTTCTTGAATATTTAGCACTGCACATCGTGCTCTTGATTGAATGCCTCCAGTAGTTAAGTGACCAAATTTATACTTAAATAAAATTGGAGTGAATAAGGCATGGGCATTCACTATTTCATCCTAGCTCAGATTAATAAAAAATGATCAATGGTCAAAGATTTTCTTTGTCTGTTTTCTTTTTTTCTCCTGAAAATTTTTTAAAATTATTTGTTCCCTGATTGTTTTTAATTAAGATATGAGCATTGAAAGTCAGAAATCCAATGCACACAGTAATTGTTTTTACTATAAAGTGCTATTAAAATGGTTTAGTATCTTTGGACTTCTCCATAGAATTTCATTTATAACTTGTACTGCAGCTACACCTGAATTTTGTGACTGGGCAATTATGTAGCCTACAACTATTGTAACTGTCCAATTTTTGTATTCTTGAACCTAAATATTTAAATTATTTGACTAATCTCATAAAAATAAAAATTACAAACATTCTCAAATTGCATTAGGGAAGGGGGAAGCATAATTTGTGATTCATTTTAAAGATAATAATATACAAAATAAAACTCTAATTTTATTCATATCTAATTATGTACCAATAAAGGCTAAATACCTAAACATTTAATAACCTCTTAATTCTTATGATATTTAAGATAATTTAGAGTTGAACCTAACAATATGAAAAATTAGGTAAAAATATTATTCATTAGTAACTCTTTTGTCTTACTTTCAAATAATTCAAATTAATGATACGAAAACAGATATAGAAAGTATCTTTCATATTAGGAACAAAGAAATTATAATTCTTTAACATACCACTCAAAAGAAAATTACTTCTTATATTTATTTATATTCATTAATTATAAAATTGTTAATTATAAAGCACCCATTACATTAAATATTAGAAATATACTTCAAATAATATATATAAACATGCTTTATAAAAATGTTTTCAATTTAATAATTCAAGGAAATTACTTTAATATGTTGACTTTCCCAGTATCATTATCTAATCTAATTGTTGCTGTTGCATTTTTATAAATATTCTTTAAAATATGACAATATCTTGGATCTATACCTCAATGATATCTCTAGAATTGTCATTATGATGTATTATAGCATTTGTGATCAAACAGAAAACAGTGGCAAACTTAAAGGAGATAATAAATATACTTGAATTTATTTACTGGTTAGAATCTCTACAAATTTTCTAATATAATGTTTGTGAGTAGTTAGGTGGTTTAATGAATCTATAAATGAATTTCTAAATAGACAAATTTTAATATATATCACCCAACAGAGACACTTAAATATTTACCAATTTCAGAATATCAACTAATAAACTATAATTTACTTTGATTAATCGTTAAGATTTGATTTAATGCAAGAAATTGTCTACACTCAGGAGGTTACAAATTTCTTGTCATCCTATTAATTGAAAGGAAACCCTTTGATTCCTCTTGGAGGCCTTAAAGAAACTGAGCAAGGCAAATTCTTAATGTCCACTCCATATGTTCTTGTCATTTGCAGCTGTTATTACTATGTGATTATTCATACAGTATATAAACATGGATGGGCTGCTCACCAACACGCATTAGCCAGCGCAACGAAGTTATTGGATTTTTACCTCTGAGTTTAAGATCAAAAAACACCATGGACTTTCTTCTCAGTTGCCTGATAAGGCAGAATGAATGCTTGTGTAAATGATAATATTTTTCCAATATATATATACAATTATGACAGACAAAAATAAATCATGGCCCTTATTCCCAGGAGACTGTAAAGTCACCAACCAAGGCAGCAGTTGGTGGCCGAAGGCAGAGGCTGCACAGAATCCCCATGCCTTTTTTATTTAGGCACTTACAACAGCAGATCACTTTCAAGTGAAGAAAGATTGCAAGAGTTAGAAGAAAAACTGTCTTATATTAAATGGGATATTATTGGACTTTGTGAAGTTAGAAGAAAAGGCGAAGAGACAATTGTTTTAAAAAGTGAACATGTACTCTATTATAAAGGCACAAATATTGGAAATACAAGTGGAGTAGTATTCATTATAAATAAAAAGTGGAAGAACAACATTGTGGAGATTGATGGTGTATCGGACAGAGTGGCAAGATTAGTTATACAACTTAATAGCAGATACCAAATGCAGATAATTCAGGTTTATGCCCCAACAAGTTCTCAAAGTGATGAAGTAGTAGAAGATTTTTATATGGATGCACAAAAGGCTTTTGGTCAGAGTTAACAACATTTTAAAATTGTTATGGGAGACTTTAATGCTAGAATTGGTAAACAAATGAAAGATGAAAGTGCTGGCGGTAATTTTGGTTATGTTAATAGAAATGAGAGAGGACAGAGACTTGTGGAGTTTGCAGGAAAAGGAAAACTTTATATTATGAATTATTTTGAGAAAAATTTTAAAAGGAAATGGACATGGAAGCATCCAAATGAAAATACAGCAGAATTGGATTATATTTTGACTAACAGAAAATACATATTTCAAGATTGTAATGTTCTTAATAAATTTAACAGAGGAAGTGATCATCGATTAGTAAGATGTGAAATACATGTTAATGCAAAACTAGAGAGACAAAAATTATTAAGAAAAACAATATTTACAGTTGATAATCCTAATTTTCAGAAACATTCTAATGAATTTAAATTAGAACTTACAAATAATTTTCAAGTATTAGTAGATTTTGAACATGATTCAGATTTGAATGAAATTAATATGAAAACAACTGATACACTTTTAAAAACTGCAACAAAAATAGCTGGTTGAAAAAAGCTGCACTTGACCAATAACATTTCTACTGAGACTAAAGAATTTATGAAAAAAAGAAGGAATATGAATATATACAAAAATGATGCATTAAAAAGGATTGAATATCTCAAATTTTGTAAAATGATGCAGAAAAGATTTGAAAATGATATAAGAAAGTATAACTGTGAACTAGCAAGGAAAGCAGCAGAAGGGAATGAAAGTCTCAAAAGTGTAAAACAACATTTTGGTATTGGTAGGAAATTCATATCTGCAATAAAAAAAAAAGCTGGAATTATTACTAAAAAGAGAGATGACATCATGAAATGGATAGAAGACTTTTATAAAGAATTATATAGTAAATAGTAAACAGAGCAAAACTCTCCATACAGTATTGCCACCTGTGCTAAACAGAGTAATCAATGGATGCCAGAAGGCTTGTGCATAAAATCCCTATCTAATGCCTACTCATCCAATATCCCCAGACTAGTTTCTGGCTTGTGGCCTTCGTCAGTGAGGAGCTTTGGATCTGAGAGCACTGCATCTAGATCTTAGGATCTAATGCAACCCTCTAGCAACCACCTTTTATCTCTACTTAACTACAAAACTATGAGATTGAAATTGAAAACACAAAAAATATTTTCAATCTAAGCTCAATAGCTTATATAGTCATATGGGTCTGAACTCAGTTCAGCACCCATACATTTTGGTGTCTTTGGCTCTTTTACAACCATAGCCACCACTATCCTATTAGGCAGGATTGGTGTTAAACCATTAAGCATCACATGATCATATATAGGAAATGTGATCATGTGATGAATTATATAGTAATAAAGAAGAAATACCTCCTATATCTATGACATCTTCTGAATTACCCAGAATTTTAAATGAAGAAGTGAGACATGCAATTAAATATATGAAGAACGAAAAGATTCCAGATTCCAGGTAATAGTAGAATTATAATTGATATATTAAAAGAAGCAGGGGAAAAAATAGAATTTTTTTTTTGCAATGTTATATACCAAATGTCTAAATGATAAAGATGTACTAGATGATTGGAAGAATGCAGTATTAATATTAATATTTAAAAAAGGTGATAAAGAGGATATTAGAAATTACAGACCTATCAGCCTTTTATCAGTTACATACAGATTTTTTACCAAGATAGTTACAACTCGTCTACAGAGAACATTGGATTTCCCCCAACCAAGATAAGCTGGATTTAAAAGTGGTTTTAGTACAGGAGATCATATCCAGGTATTGAGAGAAGTTATAGAAAGGACAAATGAATATGAGTTGCCATTATGTTTTGGATTTGTAGACTATGAAAAGGCATTTGAATCTATAAACTTTTCTTCAGTGATTAAAGCATTGGATCATCAAGGTATAGACCCAAGATATTGTCAAATTTTAAAGAATATTTATAAAAATGCAACAGCAACAATTAGATTAGATAATGATACTGGGAAAGTCAACATTGAGAAGAGTGTAAGACAGGGTGACTCCATATCTCCAAAACTTTTTACAGCAGTGCTGCAAGAAATATTTTGTGGATTAAAATGGGAAGCTAAAGGAGTGAAAGTAAATGGAGATTATTTAAGTCATTTAGATTTTGCAGATGATGTAGTTGTTTTTGCAACTTATGCTTCAGAGCTGCAGGAAATGTTGCAGGAGTTATCAGATGAAAGTAGGACTAAAGATAAATGTTAAAAGACTAAAGTAAAGTTTAATGGATTTTCTCAAAATATGAAAATAAAGATTGATTATGATGAGTTAGAAGAAGTTAACAGTTACAAACAACTTGGTCAGATTATTAATACATATGGAAACATAATGGATGAAATTAATCATAGGATTAAACTTGGTTGGAGTGCTTTTGGTAGAAATAACTTGATACTAAAAGGAAATATATCTACGTGTCTGTAAAGCAAGATTTTTAATAAATGTGTTTTACCTGTTCTTACTTATGTATCAATAATGAAAGAAAGAAACAGTGCACTGGCAAAGACAGTACTATCAGGCTTCTGAATTTTAGGCTATTAAGATCATATATAATTTTCAATGATTATCCAATTTTGACAGGCAATGTCTTCCAAATTATTTATGAGGACGAATAGTTTTAATTTTAACAGTATACAAGCCTAACACGAGCATCAGTTTTGAAAGAAACTTTTTAAATTCCAACCATCAATAAAGATATTAAATGTATATATATTTTGCTCTAAATCTTTTTTTTTTTTTCTGACTCTTACTTTTCTCATACGGTACTTATTAAACCTATTATTTTGAAATTTCCTTGTGAGTATATGATATTTTTAGTTATTAAAATGATTCTAAAATTTTAAATACAATTTCAATAAATATTTATGCCTTTAATATTATTGTGAGAGGAAGTTTTGATAAAGATATCTTCGAATTATTGCTCGCGAGTAACAAGCACACAAGGTATACCCAGCACGCAACTAACACTTTATTTTTCGAAATAGTAATCTATAAACCGAAATATAATTTATATTACTTTAAAATTTATTGAAAATATTAATTGAAAGTGTAAAAAAAAAAGTTTTACAAACAATAATCTTTTAAAATAATACATTTTTGAACGATATACTGCCGTAGGGAAAAAAATTAGCTTTTTTTTTTTTAAAAAAAAAAAACAGACCGAAACTCACGTTTTGTTTTATTTACAAAAAAAAAAAACCACTTTTAGAGTAAATAATTAAAAAAACAGATCGCTTTTTACAAAGTCATACTTTAAAAATACATCGATTCATGAAATGGTGAAATAGAATGTAAAATTATTACGTTTGACCGTATATTTAAATAGTTATGACTTTATAAATTATTCACCCCTGTACATTATAGGCCCTGAATGTTTTAAGTACTATGTTCATAAACGTTAGCAATGAGGCATTTAGAGGTTGCTGTTTTTACCGTGTGTAACGTGGAGAAACAGCGCCGCGTAGTGGGCTAGAATCTTGGTAGTTTCTGATAGCAGACGACACATAAGCTAGATGTGTTTACGGCAATCAGCGCCACCTAGGTTCTTGGTAGCAGACGACGCAAGCTGCCAGCCAGCTTGTGGAAGGTTCCTGTGCGTACGCATGGTGAACAGCGCCACCTATCGGCAGAAAAAGCGTCGTCTGCTTTTGAGGCCCCTACCCTGTATGTTCTGTGTGAAAACACAGAAACAGCGCCTCTAGCGGCGGCAGTACAGTCTGCAAACCACAACCATTTATTTATATATATATTTATTTATTTTACTTTTTTTTATTTGTTACTCCCCCTCATTATTGTAGTATATGCATTATGTTTATCCCTTTTATTTTTAAAGTGCAAAGTGTAATTATTATTATTATTATTATTGTTGTTGTTGTTGTTATTGTTATTGTTATTATTATTATTATTATTATATAAATATGGATAAGTGCTCCATTGTCTCTTACTCTAGAAAATCTGAAATCTTAAGGTTTTCCTACTATATTGGTGATTCTAAAATTATAACAAATAATCATCAAAGAGATCCAGGAATAATATTTTCCAATAATGGGTCTTTTCATAATCACATTAATTTTATGGTGAATAAATCTCTTAAAATTGTAGGAGCTATTTACAGATATGGAAAGGCATTTAATAAATTTACAAAGATTAAACTTTTTATATCCTTAGTTCTTCCCATCTTGGAGTAAGGTTCAATTATATGGAGTCCTCATAACAGGATAGATATCATAAGAATTCAGTCTGTTTTTGACAAATTTGCAAAATTGAATAGTTTAGGTAATGAACACTAGAAAAACAAGAGATCTCAAACTTCTTCATAAATTTATTTCCCAGAATATTTCTGTATCTAATTTGCTTTCTAATTTAGGTATTAAGAAACAGAATTATAACACTCATTCATACTCACAATATTTTTGAACTGAAAATTTGTAAATCTGATATATTAAAATTTTCCTCTTGATTTCGTTTACTTAGAACTTATAACAAAGATTTTGGTAATGATATATTTTTAATTTGGATTTTAAACAATTCACTAACGTCCTCATAAAAAAATATCCTTAATTTCATTTGATTTTTATTTATTTGTGCATTTTATTGTTTCTCTATTTTATTGGTATTATTTTTTTGTTTTGTTTTGTTTTTTTAATGCTTATTTAGATTTGCATATAATAATGACATTACTGTGCAATCTATAATTGGCTAAATGCTGTTGATATGTACATTAAATAAATAAAGAATTGAATTATTATTATTATTATTATTATTATTATTATTATTAGTAGTAGTAGTAGTAGTAGTAGTAGTAGTAGTAGTAGTAGTAGTAGTAGTAGTAGTAGTAGTAGTAGTAGTACAACTATGGCTACTACTACTACTACTTACTACTACTATTAGTAGTAGTAGTAGCAGCAGTGGCAGTGGTAGTTGCAGTAGCAGTGGCTGTGATAGTAGTAGTAGTCATCATTATCACTGCCACCACCACAGCAACAACAGTAGGTGGATGAGTATAGGAGTAGTAGGAGTAGTATTAGTAGTAGCAGTTCATAGTAGCATTAGCAGCAGCAATAGTAGTATCAATCTTTTGATTTTTATTAGCACCTGAAGATAATGGCATTGAAAAATTTCAAGGTCACTTTTTTTGTTTTATAAACATGCATTGACTTTTGATATTTTATTATAAACATTATACTGCTTTAAGATTATATTTTAAATTTCATATCATAAAAGATTTTAGATTTTTTACTTTATTTATGTTAGATTGCATATATACAATACTTTTTTTGTTAGAAAAAAATACATTTTTTTAGTCCAACCCTTGGACAAAAATATCCAGCATAAGGATTAATAAATATACAATCCATTATTATAGTTTTAATCACATAGATAAGTAAATTGCTTTTCAGTGAAATTATTTATGTTTACAAAAGAAGAATTTGAACAAATTGTCAACTCTATTACTGCAAAGATTTAATAAGCTCCTTATCAGTTCTGTCATTTTTTAATAAAAGATGTACTGACAGTTTAATCCATATTTGCAACATTTTATTTTTACAACTAAACCATTAATTCTATATCAGATTTGACTAATCTTTATATTATTTATTACAAATATAAGTTTACTGATGAAAGACATTCTAAAAGATAACATGTTAATTTTGCCAAATAAAAAAATAAAGCACTTAAGAAAATACTTAATAATAATGATGGTCTTCTTAACATTGGATCAAACCATATTGGATTGTAACCATGGTCTATTTATAAAACTTACTGAATGAAATGTTTCTTATTTAAATTCCATTTTTAAAATGGAAACAAATTTTAGGTGAGATATCATAAAATAATGAAACTATGGTTTAAAATTTTAAATTGCATGTATTATTAACCTTCTCATCCAGTTTTTTGTTTCACTTGTAAACATTCAACATTAAGTTTAAATATTAAACCATTACTACTTATCAGAAAATAATAAATTTGCCTTTGTTTAATATTTAAACAGCATTAAACTGTTGCACATGCGCTTTGGATTTTAACTATAAAATAAATGAATACTAACACTTCAAACACATGATAAAGTCTTTGGAAATGATAGAATGGCCATCTATCTTTTTGAACCCAAATGTTTTTGTATGGGCAAATCTTAAGGGTTTGAAAGTAAAAGCATGAAGATATTAAATAATCACTTTAAGTTACTTTTACATGTTTGAATGAATGATGCTGGTGAAATTTACTAGAATTTACAATACGTCATTCTTATTTGAAATTAAATGTATGTAAATAAGTCAATTATTTTATATAGCGCAATGTTTATAAACTGTAATATTTAAACAGCATTAAACTGTTGCACATGTACTTTGGATTTCAACTATAAAATGAATAAATCTAACACTTTAAACACATGATAAAGTCTTTGGAAATGATAGAATGGCCATCTATCTTTTTAAACCCAAATGCTTTTGTATGGGTGAATCTTAAATATTTGAAAGTGAAAGAGTGAAGATATTAAATAATCACTTTAAATTACTTTTACATGCTTGTATAAATGATGCTGGTGAAATTTACTAGAATTTACAATATGTCATTCTTATTTGAAATTAAATGTATGTAAATAAGTCAATTATTTTATATAGTGCGATGTTTATAAACTGTAATATTTAAATAGCATTAACATTGGGCTATATAAAATAATTGACTTATTGACTTTGTTTAATAGATATTTTTGATTACAAACAAAACAAATTGCAAATATTCACATTTTATTTTTGAAAATATTAAAAAAATGAGATTTTAATCAAAATAAAAAACCTCATATCTCATCATTGCTGGGAAGATTATTTTTATTTTCAAACATCAGTGAAATATTTCTTATATGACATTTGTTTTTAAAATGTAAATGAATAAATATTTATTTCTTTTAAATCCATCAACTTGTGTTTTAACTCTTTTGCACTATGGTAGCATTCTGACAGATTTCTTTGTTCTCATTTACTTTAAGCTTTCAATTTTTACTTTAATATTTATTAAACCATTATTATTTATCAGAATATAATAAATTTGACCTCATTTGATAGATATTTTTGTTTAAAAATTAAATAAATTTTAAAAATGACATTTGATTTTTGGAATTATTTTTTTTTTAAATTAGATTTTAATCAAAATAAGTGGTTTTATCATCAAATTTCAGGTGGATCAGATTCAATTTAAAAAATCTTTTTGTTTGATATTTGTTTTAAAAATCTGAACAAATTATTTTTAATATCTAGTAAATCTATAAATTCATGCTTTAAAAGATTAAAAAAATTAAAATTTTTATGATATCATTAAATGTTATAATAGCCTGCTGAATGACATAATTTCTAGATAGCTATATTTTCCATAATTGAAATCTCCATAGTAACAATATTCAGAAGAATACACTTTTATATTTAAAAATAAAACATTTCTGCAAAAAATAAATATGTAATACTATATATTTTTGATTTCTAATAATTATTATACAATTACAATACAAAAATAATCATAAACTTTCCAACAACTGCATCATAGTTTTCTCTTAGAATAAAACTTCTTAGTAGGAGGGGGGAGAAATGTATATAATAGAACTAAAGAACAGATAAAACTTTTTTTTCTATCTTTTTTTAAAGAAAACAGCTTTTATAAAGTAAAAGCTAGATAAATATTTAAAATCAGAATGAAAATTAGTCTGTAAAAATAAAATGTAAAACTTTCATTATGTAATTAGTTTATTAAATTTTGATTAATAATAGAATAAAAATCAATAGTTGTATTAATTAAAAAAAGTCTACAAACTATCTTATCCAGAATATTTAGATGAATCTGAGCAATGGATTAAGATAACCAGAAATGGAAAATTAATTAAAAGACATTTCAAGTTAAGATCTAAATTAAAAAATAACGATAAGAAATTAAAATAATAGGAGATAAAAGAGTATATAAAGTCGCTCTCTCTATTATTAGTCAGTCTGATTTGTGATATAATCTAGTTTATGATATATAGTCGGGGCTGCAATTTGCTACATAATTCATCTATTCGGATTATTATTATTCAGTTCGGACAAAATGCAGACTCCAAACAACCAGAGATCCAGATATTCAGAATGCAGTAGTAAGCTGGTCACTCATTGCTGTGGGAAACATTAATGGAGAAGCCGCATAAGCCATGGAGGTGTCCAACAGGACTTCATGCCCCAAACCTTTGCAAGTCAACTATTTCAATTGAAACAAATACTAGAAACTGATACCAAAATCATAAAATAGATGTTACCACTATTCTCTCTCTCTCTTCCCCAATGCTGAATCACAGGATGAAAACAAGCCATGAATCCATTGATGGAGAACCAAAAAGGCCAACCAGTTGGAAAATACACACAATGAAACCCTAGATAAAGAAATTTAAAATATATTCTGATCACAGTCTGGACTCTTTATATTTAAATGAATGAACTTTAATTAAGAAAAGACTATCATAATTTAGCCTAAGTAATTACTTATATGTTTTTTATATGTAAATTTCAATATTATTGTGTTATATTATTATATACACGTGTGTTTAAAATAAATATTAATGTTTGCCTTAATTGTTATTGTGTCTACTTTCTCTCTTGTCACTGCATCACCAGTCAATTATTGTATGAGTTACTTTATGTGTTAAGTAAATATGCTGGACCCTGAGACAGAGTATGAGCTAATCATGGGATATTTCAAGTGCTGGATTATGGGCCTATCGTCCAAGCAGGTTAGTTACTTCTTGTAATTAACTGGCACCTGAGGTTTACTTCTAAACAAATAAAATGCTTTGAATTGTTGGGGTTTGAATCTAGCAGTTGAGGTGGACCATTGTCTGGAAATGTGATTGTGTTATGCTTTGCATAGCTCAGTCTGACTGTGGGTATTGTTGATAGCTCTGCTATTGATGGTATTCTCCCCTCTGTTTGAAGGGCCGGTCCATTTACGTAATGTTGAAAACATAAACTTTAAAATTATGTTAAAAAAGGTAAAACCCAATTAAACAGTTTTTTTAATGGATCCAGTTCAATATATATAATTAAAAAATGATCAACACATGGACAATCCTAATATCAATAACAATCAATAATCTCATTCTGTTGTCAAAGAAACCTCTTTTTAATAATTACATTCACACAACAAAATCAAAAGTTTTGGCAAATTATCCCAAAGCTGATCTAGATGAGGGGTTGAAACCTAAAATCAGATCACACCTGGATTCCTTCTCCAATGCTCCATGATCTACTATCTTATGAATGACAGATATAAGGTTACACTCGGCCTCTTTTAGTTAGTGTGTGGGCAGTAGCAAAGGATGGAGTATGAGACTCAGGAAATAATAACCAAAAAAACACACACACATATAGCTCACTAGATGATGCATATATTAATAATTAATGAAATTGAAATAGATTTGGATACGATTTAGGATAGGTTGCAAATAACACACTAAATATTTTATAAGCTTAATATCTTTTATTATTAAAATATAAGTTAATTAATAAAATGGAAGTGCATTGGCATTTTACACTAACCAGTATTTCTACAATGATGAGCAGAGTTAAATACAAGGTCTCATCTTTTATTCACTTTAAATCATTTAATTTTAAGTTATTACAAATTAATATTTTTATTTACAGTTTATACTCATGCCTGAATTATGCTATGCACGAGGTTTGCTAAGAAATAAGTTTACAAGAATGACAATATTTAATATAACTTATTTATTAAAATTATGCAATGAGCAATAATGTACTCCCTGTACAGATTGTTTTGTATAAACTATATTTGGGGTTATGACCAATGCTGAACTGAATAATAGTATGGAGGGATAAACTGGTGTTTTGCAGTGTCACTTCAGAGACTATGGCCCTACATAAACTAAATAAGGGTTGCAGCCTAAATGTGTAATTATTCATGGGATTTAGTACCAAGCACTCAGTTTCTGTGGACAGTATGACTTGCTATTACAAAAGATAAACCCATTTAGTTTGAGAGATCAGGTCAGCTTAAAATGTGGTTCTGGACCCTCATGTTCCAGTTCTAAAAAAAAAACTGTCCGAACCAATACTAATGGATTGGCATTAAACCAGAAGCCCATTTTAATAAGAATATATATATAGCAAGACATATTGCATGTATGTGCTTTATAAGGACACATCTGTAACGCTTTCCAAAATGTCAAATTAATATTAAAATTAATGAAGTGCTAAATCTATAGTTTCAATCTGGAAAACTACTATATGCCAGTTTATGGATTAGCATACATAAAACATGCTAAAAAGGATTAATTAAAGTGATCAAGTTTACAAATTAAATCTAAATAGTTTATATCATAAACTAAAGAGGAGGAAAGTATATGTGGGACTTAACTAATTACTTATAATATGCTTTAAAATATCATTCTTGCTATTAATTAACTAGACATAATATACTAGCATGCAAACCATAATCATGATAAGCTAAAACATAGTAGCTTAACTACATATATGTATATGTAAAGTAGGCATCAAAATGGAGATTCATGTGCATGCTTAAGAAACAACATAACCATTTACAAGAGAGCTTCTAATCATCTCTCTAATATTATCAATATTAATAATCTCTGTTTTGAATCACGGCATATGATAAATTAATAAAATAAGCAATAAAATATAAAATAAGATAGGCATGACCACAGATTTGGACAGTATAAGTATAATAACTGAATATAGTTATTATATTGAGAAAAATTATTAAATTATAAATATTCATTTAAGTAGGCAACAGTGTTACAATTATTATTAGTTTAAATTAATGTTACACTACAAAATTTATTACAGTTACATTATTTAGATTACAGAGTTTAATTATTAAAAAATCATTTAAGTTTATAAATTTATGAATGTTCAACCTTATAGCTAGCTTAAGAAATTATTAAAATAGTTTAGTTTTAGATTTCTTTTATAGAGCTATGCAGGAAGACATGTTATCAATCTTCTTTTAGCTAAAGCATCCTTCATGGTGTTTGACACTGGCATTCTTCATTGGGCAGCTTTTCTCCAATGTCTTCTTGGCAGGCTGTGGGTATTGAACTTCTCCATCTGTCTTCTGAAAGAATATGGCAAAATTTGAGAGTTCTAGCTTCTAGTTTCCATTGTAAAATTGGGCATAACCTCTGGCAGTAAAATGTTTCAAAAAAATAAGAGAGTGAACTTTAGTGTTTAATTATGAAGTTTTTATACTAACTCTTTGACAACTTCTGCAAAAGCCATGAACTTGTTTATAATTTTCAGATTTTAATCTTAAAATTTTAACATATCTTTATTAACTTTAGAAAAGACAAAAGTAAAACCTAAGTGATTCATAAAATAGTGCAGCTTGACTGCCTTTTTTTTGTCTTAAAATTTATTTTAAACTTATTTTAAAAATCTGCTCTTGGTTCCTGCAAAACTAAACCAGGTTGCGTGTGGTGTGAGATTTTACAAGAAACAGATGATCTTTTAAAAGAGATTTAAGTTTTGTAAACATTCTGTTATATATGTAATTCTTTCATCTCTAGAATTGGAGATTTATATGTGAATAAAAGTAAATTTGTACTCTAATTTTATAATAACTTTAAAATAAAATAATTCAATTGCATCGCAATGCTTATAAAATCTATTACATTGCAGATTTCTTTGCATATATATGTAGGTGCATTTATATACATACAACAATGTTTACACAATTTACTTTTAATTATATTGTTTTATAATTGAATATACATATAACTAACTATATGCATACAGACATTAATATCTATGCATGCAAATATAAATATATGTATGTATGCATAAACATATGTTAATATATGATAATATATGCAGACTTGGAGGGGTTTGAATTAGAGAAAGAATACTACTATGGAAACATAGTAGGTAAAATGGAATGTTAAACAAAATAATACCATTTTTACATATATATATCTGTATATATTACTTTTTGTAAATCTCCACATATACACTCTAATACAAATTTTAAAAAATATAATTCCTTAAATTTTCTAATAGTTTCAACTCTCCTGCAATCTTCATCAGAACTACACCATTTAAATATATAGTCATATAATCATTATTCTATGTACAAATAAAAATACATATTTTACATTATTATTCATAATCAGATTTTATTTTTAATCCTATATCTTTATTTCTCTTTTTTTCTTAATTATTATTTCCTCATTATTTTTTTCTTTGCATTTTTATTTTTTATCTTTTCTTACTATCTGTCATTCTACATTATTCTCTAACATTTTTATTATCATTTTATTTTACTTTTAATATCTATAAGTCTAATTCATTTCCTTCCTTTTTATTATTTATCTATACTCATTCTTTTATCACTAATTTTTATTCCTATTCCTATTTTTATTCTCTTTTATAATTTACTTATTTATTTTACTCACCTTTTGCATAACCTTCTTTTCTTTTTTTTTCTTTTTTTTTCATGTGTCATAGCATCAACCAGGAAGCAAAACCACTAACCTGGGACAACTGCTTGCAAGGCAACTGTGCTGACCACTCAACCACCAATGCTTTGTCACCTCTTTTTTTTTTAAATTTATAACTGATTCTTTTTTCAAAATCCTTAGGCTCTTTTTCATATACTCCTTTAATACAACTCCCTCTATTACCAATTTCTTTAACTTTTTATTCTATTTTAATTTTTATTTTACAAAACTTTATATATATATACATTTTCTCTATTATTATTAATATTTCTATAAAAATAATGTCTTTACTCCCCCATCTCTATTAAAATTTGATTTTATCTTCATACTTAATATAGCTTCTTTTATATCTCTATCTCTTATTTTATTAGTATATCCTCTCAAATATTTATCCTGTTTCCATAGCATACATATAAATTGGTGAGTTTTTATCATACCTATGCTGAATCAAAGATTGAATTTTTCATTTCTTCTACATATTTTGTTCTTATCTTATTATTTTTACAAGATCTACATTCTATTTCATACACTCCATTTATATGTTTTTCTATTTTTTTAATATATTTATTATCTAATATATCTATTACATTTCTATTTTTTATTTACTATCTTATATTTAATTACATTATTATATTTTTTATTATTTTTTTAAATAATTTTATTAATTCTCTTAACTATATTATTACTATATGTTTTAACACCTATATATTCATCCTCTTTTATGCTAACTTTCTTATACTTTTCCTTCTCTTCTTCTTTATATCTTTTTTCTGATTTTTTTTTTTTACTTTTCTCTATTATTTTTTCTTGATATTCATTATTTTAAAATTCTTTAACTATTAATTCTACCTCTTGCTTATATTCTTCTTCATTTGAATAATAATTAATAGCTCTATATACTCTTGAACAATACAACTTAATAATAGAGGGAGTTGTATTAGAGGAGTATATGAAAAAGAAGCTAAGGATTTTGAAAAGAAGGTCAATTATAAATTTAAAAAGAAAGAGGAAGGTTATGCAAAAGATGAGTAAAATAAATAAATAAATTATAAAAGATAATAAATAATAAAAATAGAAATAGGCATAAAAATTAGTAGTAAAAGAATAAGTATAGATAAATAATAAAAAGGAAGAAAAAGAATTAGACTTATAGGTATTAAAAGTAAAATAAAAAAGTGATAAAATATATTAGAGAGTAATGCAGAAGGATATATAGGAAGAAAAGGTAAAAAATAAAAATGAAAAGAAAGTAGAAGTAGTAAAGAAATTATGAGGAAATAATAATTAAGAAAAAAAGGAAGTAAAGGTATAGGCTTAAAAATAAAATAAGATTATGAATAATAATGTAAAATATGTATTTTTTATGTATATAGAATATTGATTATATGTTTAAATGTTGTAGCTCTGATGAAGACTGCAGGACCGTGGAAACTGTTAGAAAATTAAAGGAATTATATAAAAAAAAATTTGCATTAGAGCGTATATGTGGAGATTTATAAAAAGTAATATATATGAATATATGAAGGAATGCAAAAGTAGTAAAGGAGAATATATAAGAATATCTGTATATCGAGAATAACGTTATCTTTTTTCTATAACTGGGCTTAGATAGGAAGAGATTAATTATTTAATTTATAAATATGATTTGTATGACATAAAATTAATTTTTTGCCCATTCTTAAACTTTAACTAGCTAATGCATATGAAATAAATCACATTTATTTATATGAAAACTATCAGATTTTATATAAAGTCTATTATATCGCTATCAAATATACACATCTTTTTCTTAACCCAATAATATTTTGAAGCCAGCTAATTTATTTGCCTCATTAACTAAATACCAGTCAATTCTCTTCCAAATGATTTATTTTAGGATTATGTCTTTTTTAAATATATATATCAATTTATCAAGTTTAATATATCGTAAAAAAGAAAATCAACTTCCTGTCACGCGCTGTTTACAAATGTATATTAAAATCGCCGTGTCGCCAGTAATAGTTTAAAAGCACAGGTGAATTCATTTATGCTTACATATGCGCCTACCATCCTCAGATCTTGAATCTATTATATGACTGATGCTCAAATTGACAATTATATTATAGAAATTTAGATATTCTATCATAGGAGAAAGACAATCTCATTGTTACCCATCTTCAATTAAACGTATATTAATTATGAATAAATGTAAATCTATTATTACTAAGCGCTGAAATAATTATAATCGTAAAGAAGGAAATAAACCTACAGTCAAGTCTTGTTTGCCGGTGAGTGCACAGAGATTTTAATATATACTTATAAACACTACATGATTGAAGTTGATTTCCTTCTTTACAATTACAATTATTTCAGCCCTTAATGAAAATAGAAATACAAGTTTAATATATTTAATTAAACAGAGAAAACAATTTATAAAAATTATAAAATTAGATACACAATTTAAGCTCCAAGTTAAGTAATAATTTTATGTTGAAGTAATGATAACTCATTATTAAAGATGCTAAATTCGAATATAGGTATAACTAATATCTATTTAAGATTATTATAAAATAGTTACAAAACAATATAATAACAATAATAAAAGATGAAACAGTAATCATACCTCAACAGTATTGAATTTCTTTTTTGACATCAAGATAAAATATCATTATTTTTTTCTAATTGTAACATATTTTTAATCACGGTTTATTTTATTAACTTTATAAGCTTTAATGACTTAACAATATAACTGAAAAATTAAATAATCTAATATCTTTTTTTTTTTAATGTTATTTTATATATAGCTAGAGATTTTAAAACCCCGCAACTACTTTCTTTTCGCTTGATTCAACTAGAAAAAATCGAGCGTAGGAGGCTCTTTTGAGCTTAAATTTTAATTTGATGAGATAGAGTTTTGATTAGTATTTACTTATTAAGGACGTCACAAAACGTGTTAAAAAGATTTTTTACTATTAACGTATATAACCAAAGTTAATGGTTTACTTTCTATTTCACTGGATTAATGAAACTAGGATTAATTATATTATTTATTAGTAATCTTTTAGTTAAATAAAAGGTGATATTTTTTAAAAACTTTTTCTAAAAGATATCGTATTCCATTTAATAAAAAATTTATAAAATCCAAATTCGATTTTTTAGATAAAAATATTTTATCATTTGTTTTATTAATTTAATAATTAAAAGAATGCATTTGATTCCTAATCTTTATAAGTTATATTCAGCTATCTGTTATCTGTTTATTATCTGCCTAACGGTCTATTATAAGTTATATTCAGCTATCTGTTATCTTTTTATTATCTGCCTAACGGTCTATCATTATCTTTTATCATTTTTAATTTAACGAAGATTGGTATTCCTGTATACATTTTTTTATCTATTTCTTGTCTATTTAATTATCTAGTAGTCTACCTATATAACATTTATGTATTTTTTATCCTTCTAACTGCCTGTTTCCCTAACTAATATCCTACCTAACCTTTTATTTCTTGTTCAATAGTGCATCTGTTAGTAGGAATAGTAAATGAATGCCGGTTACGATGGAAATAATTAATATGGCTCAGTAAACTCCAGCACTTTACTGTTGAATTTTTGTTTCAACATATGGATTAATTATTACTAAGCTTTTTTTTTTTAAAGTAAAAAAAAAATAATAATAATAATGTAAAGAAATTTAAATGCCTTCACATTTAAAACAATAATTATGGGCTGTGCATTATGAAATGTTATAGCTAGAAGTCAGTAAGTAAAAAAAATAAATATTACAAAAGGAAAGAATCGTTAGCCAGATTATGGATAAACTCCCATTTTAAAATATTTGCATTAAAAATATTCCTATTCCAAATATATTGATAAGAAATTGATGTTCTTCATTAAAAACAATTGTCATTCATACTAGCTTTTAACAGCTGTTATTTTATACTCTTAATGACACGGAATTATTTTTAGAAATGTGTTGTCGAAAGTACTAAAAATGCAAAAGAAGTTAATATTACCTGGTGCATTAAAAATGCAGATTGTAGATTAATATACTTTAAACTGGTAGTTGCATTTAAAAACATCCAGAATAGTTGTTTGATAATAGTTACAAAATTTGAGATATGGTTAAACAGAAACACTAGCTGTTTCTGTTTAACAGGATAAATACAAACGTGAAGCTTCTAAGGGGAAATAAGAATTTAACTACTAACAGTTCAACAACCATCAAAAACATTTAGAATGATTGGTGGATTAAAACTGCAAAGGAGATGCATTAAATTGTTAACCTTGATTTCTCCGTGTCATTTTAATGCAGGAAACTTAACTATGGTTTTGAAAAATGATATTATAATTTTATTAGATCAATGGCTGAGCTTTTAAAAAAATATCATAATAACGATGATATTTCAAACAAATGAATGAAATAATTGGTTACCCTTTAAATAATGATAGAAGAATTCAGATGACTACTTTTAAAATATTACAATTTAATTTTAAAATGCCATACTTCATCTACTCACAACTATGATACCTTCTCAAAATAAATATCTTAATGATTCTTACAAGTAATTTATTAATTAGAAATGATTAGATTATTTTTAGCCACATATTTACTTTAAACTTTAATAAATGATATATATATATATGAAAATATCCCACTGCATACCTCCAGCTGAAAATTCAAATGCAAAATGTACTAGTCACTTTATATTTATTCATAGAGGGCATTGCTAAAAAAACATAATGTTTAAGAGGATCATTTGTACATTATTATTATTATTATTATTATTATTATTATTATTATTATTATTATTATTATTATTATTATTATTATTATTATTATTATTATTATTATTATTATTATTATTATTATTATTATTATTATTATTATTATTATTATTATTATTATTATTATTATTATTATTATTATTATTATTATTATTATGATGATGATGATGATGATGATGATGATGATGATGATGTAACAAAGCATCAATTAATTTCTGCATTTAGAGAGAGATTAACACCAAGTGTCAGAGCAGCAATCTTTGTGCTCTATGCATACTGGTGTACTAGATGCACCTTCCTAATTAGTAACAATTCCAGGAGGCATCCAGTTACTTTTTCAAATAAACTTGCAATGATACAGAAAAGGGATAAGATACTGGCCAGACCTGACATTTATGCAGCCACCTGGTCATTACTTAAGATTAAATCAATGTTATAGTGACAAAAATGATGAAATTCTTAGGAACTGGTATAGTTATAGTGTGGTTTTTTTTGAAAACTTGAAATCTTGAAATAATAATAATAATAATAATAATAATAATAATAATAATAATAATAATAATAATAATAATAATTATTATTATTATTATTATTATTATTATTATTATTATTATTATTATTATTATTAAACATAATCACATGGAATTATTAATTCAACTCCATTCCTCTTTTTTTCCATATGTAATATTTTAAATGTAGCAATAACTTACCATTTCACGCTATATATTTTAATCCTATGAATAAAAACATTTAAAAAATATGATAACTTCTACTTTAATAATGATTAGTAATAATTATTAATTTAGTCATCTGAGAAGATTGGTGTTATCATTGTGAGCGTATGAAGTTTGGCAGCTTTGGATTAAATTATAAGCATTTAATATTGATAAATGCTGAGTAATGATAATAAACATATGTGAGATGTTGTGACCTGGATTAATGGAAAAATTCTACATTTTTTAATGGTTGCAATTTTGTAAGATTGTCAACATCATAAAATACTGATATTATGAAAGCATATTGTTCTCATAAAATGAAATTCATGATAAAAATACAAGATGATTATAATTAAAAACAAAGTTTGATTATATGTAGTAATAAAATGCAATTAAAATAAGTAGAAAATACAATTTACTTACTTAATATTTATTCAGTATCCAAGTAATGTAGCCTGTAAATTTTTTTGTGACTCATCCAAGATAAGTGACATTTTTATTTGCTGCATTCAAAATATTGAACCCACTTTGTAGGTTGTCTTTTGAATGGGGAAAAGTTACACAATCCTCAACATACTGTAAATCTAGAAACAAAAAATTTGAACTTCTTGGATTTTGCTTTAATTAAACATGATTCAAATCACCAATTTCATTATTATATCTGCATCCCATTTTGATCCAAATTTATAAAACTGCCTATAAATATTTGTCTAAAGATTTGTGATAATGATATATTAACTATGATAAGATATTGAACTATCTCTTTCATCTATTATTAAATATTGAATGGATAAAAAAAATTAAACTTTATTTAAACTTGTTAGTAATAACACACAAATAGACAACACAGGTTTGTAATTACTAATCGGTGATGTCTGTTTGTGTGTTATTACTAACAAATTGCTTGTGTGTGAACAGTTTAAAGTTTAAAATTTTCTATGCATTCAACATTTAATGATAGATGATGGAAATTAGTGTATGTGACTTTCAACTATGCTCACCAACAGACATGCATAAACTGCTACCAAAACATTTATACCATTTGTGGACATATAGATGATGGAAATGAGAACATAGCAGGTTATGATATTAATGTGTTGTCAACTCTTTGCTTTGATATTGAGAATGTTGTTGAAGATAAAATTTCAAACTAAACTTAATCTGAAAATGCAGGACAAAATATAAAAATAGATTCTGATAAGAAATTTCCTCCTTAATATTTGGGGACCACTGTATGAGTTCCTATCCCAGATTTAAACAAGGAGCAGGGTGGAAAATCATCAAAACATCACATGATTACCATTTCATATGCTTACACATGCTGTTAATAAGAGTACAAAACTATCCATATGGTAGTAACACCAAGTACCAGACTTTGTAATCAATGGATGCAGGAAGGTTTGTACATAAAATTCCTATCTAGTGATGACACTACTATTATTAATAGCATGTATAAGCATATGAAATGATGATTATGTGATGTTTTATGGTTTTATCTGCAGGGTAATGATAACTGTGGTTTTTTAAAAACCAAGATGCTAAACTGAATTCAGATCTATGACTGTATAAGCAAATGAGCTTGTGTTGGAAACATTATGCTGGAGAGTTGCATTAGACCTTAAAATCTAGGTGCAGTGTGCTCAAATCCAAGGCTTCTCACTGATGAAAGTCACAAGCTAGAAACTAGTCTGGGGATGTTGGATGAGTTAGGTACTAGATAGGGATTTTATGCACAAACCTTCCCACATCCATTGATTATGAAGGCTTGCACTTGGTGGCACTATCATTATGAAGAGTTTGGTACTTATATTAAGAGGCAGACTGTATCTTACTATCTTCTAGTGCTTGTTATGAGTGTGATAGATAATGGTTTTCCTCAACTTGAAACTGCTGGAAGAATTTTAAACCAGCTTTATGCCACTCACACTTCATTTTATGTCCCAAAGACTTACTGAAAGTTGGAATGTTCCTGATAACGAAATAGCTCTCCATCCAATCACTTCCATTCAGTTCATGAGTAGTAGTCAAGGGTTTATGAGATGTATTTGCAGGACCAAGTGCCAAAATTTAAAGCATTTTTGTATGAGAAAGGCATTTAAGTGTAATTCAAAATACCATTCATCTACCTTGTAGCAACAAGTAATTCTCTGCACCCATCTTTTTCTCTTTATGTAGAAAAATGCTGTATTTTATATTTTGTATTTGTTACATTTTCACATGTACCTTTTCAATAAAAATAAAAAAGTTTTCCATACTATGCTGAAAACCTATTTTGCATTCTTTATAATGCCTAGGTATTTTATATAATATCTAAAAAAAGTATGTAAAAAATTTAAATGAAAATATAATTTCGTACTTTGTCCAAAGCGTCATGCATTATATAGAATCCCTAGATATTTTATACAATGCTGGCTTTTGACAATTAATTTTTTAAAACATTTATTTATTTATTACTGAATCATTCACTATTATCCATTTCTTTTTCGCTGATGTTTTAAGTACATTATATTATCTTTTATCTTTTATTAAAAAAACTACAAAAAATATATGCAAATATATACATATATGAGACAAATTCTTAAGAGAAAAACACTCTTGTCAATTAATTTTTAAATAATATCAAAATTACAACTTATGCTTCTAAACTATTACCAGTTGAGTACATGAAGATTTTAAAATACATTTATGAACAGTGCATAAATGGAAGTTGATTTCGTTCTTCACTATTACAACTCTATAATAAAAAATAAATATTTCTCCACTTTCTCTTTTTTTAATAAAATAAATTGATATAGTAATAATAAATAACCAAAATTTTTGAGGTGGAAAAATATATACGTCGAAAAACCATAGTATATAAAGTTTTTAATGAGGAGATTTTAGATGGGAGAGAAAGTTTTTGAAACCTGAGTTTTGATATAAAAAAAACTTTTAAAATGAAAAATGAGACAAGTGTACTCAATTAAAATAAAAATATGATCCTTGATTAGAAGACATATTTTTAATAATTCAAAAATATTCATTTATTCATTATTACAATGTCTATTTTTTTAAAGGGGGGAGGGAGTAGAAATAAAATTTGTAATTAATTTTTATATTCTAAAAGTTTAATGTAATTTGTTAGCCATAGGCAAGTATTATATATCTGTAATGATAAATAATATTTTGATCTTGAATAAATGTAATGTCATTTGAGTCTTTTTTAAATAATAATTAAACTACCCTTTAGCTGCCATGTTTAATACCTTTTTACAATAAAAAATATAGACCACTTCTTGCCATATTTAACATCTTTTTATTTAGTAATAGCCAGAAAGCAAACTTAAAACAATATATATATATATTTTAATGTGAATTGATTTTTAAATTACTGATAATAAGTTTACAGAGCAGAGGTATCGCACTCATTTTTAAAACTCTACAATAAATGAACACATGTCATATATGTAATGATAAGTAATGTTTTAATATTGAATAAATTTAATGTCATGTAAAATTTGCAAGTTGCCTCTAGCTTCCATCTTTAATAACATTTTACAGTAAGAAAATGAACCACTTCTTACAGTATTTTAGATCTTTTTATTTAGAGTTATTCAGAACAATAACAGTCTGACAGCAGATTCAAATATATACATATATAAAGTATTCAGGTGACATATGTTCAAGATAACAACTAAAACTTTCAAGTTTCATTATGCATCATTATTATTTTTAATATCAATCCACTGTATTATACATATCTTCTATAGAAAGTGTTTCATATATCCAACATCATAGAGTGAGAGTATATCTTTATTTTTTCACAGATAGGATATATCTGAACAAGAAAAAAATAAATCTTCTGCTTGTGGATTAGGAAGCAACAGCAAAAATATGTGTAAAAAGTATTTTAAGAAAATGTAATTGATACATGAATGAACTTTCATTGACTTAAAAATAACAACTAATGTACTATTAAACAAGTTGACAAATAAAATCTTTGTCAAGCATTGTTAGCCGAGAGGTCATCGCAGCCACCTTGCAAGCAAGTAGTTGGTTGTAGACAGTTGTGAGTTTGCCTCCTGGACGATGCTATGACATACGAAAAAAAAAATCTTTTTTTTTTGCTTTTATAATATTTCCATAATCTTGATCTTTCTACAAGCCACTTTGATGCAACAAAGCACCATCTATTGGAATATTATTACACAAAAGTATAACCATTAGCTTTCCATGCATTAAAAATAGGATTTATTACTCTTGATACATTAAAAAAGTGGAAAATGTTCTAAGAGTTTAAACATCCACTGAAGATTAATCAGTTCTTTTAAATTAAATCAATTTTTAGAAAACAACCATTACTTAAGATGCTGGAAATTTATCAGAATACATGCTAAAAGACAATAAACATAAGAAAAAATATATATATAAAATTTTAAAGAGAGAAAATGTATTTAAAATTTTGGAGATTTGAACGTCCAAGTGTTCACTGTATTAAATTCCACACCTCCTAATGTCGAAGTCAATCTACAAAGCAGTCAAAAATAAATTTTATTTTTATTCCAAATCTCTGGTCTCATATGAATAATATATTTACACAACAATAACTGTGGGAATGAGTATTCAATCCAAGGTGTTGTTTCCATTGCTTCATTCAATTTAATCCTAAGTTATATATACAAGTTAGGGAAATCAAATGCTCATTTTATTTAGTGATCTTACGAACAAGTAGGTACACTACAAATATGTAAAATTTAAATTATATAGTGCTAAATAACATATAACATTGTGAAGTGATGAATTTCCACTGCTGACTGTATTAAATTCAATGTTTTCTAGTATTAAAATCAATTTACAAAGCAAACAAAACATGAATCCACTACTGATACCTGTATTCACATAGAAACAATCTTCCCCTAGAATAAAGAAAGAGACAAGCAAAAAATGAGTTAAATATGAATTTTGGAATGATTATACAAACCAATCTGTGGAACATAAGTATGCCCATATGTATGCTACCTTTAAACTTTTTTGCAGCAAACTTTTCTTTATAAAATATTTCAATATCTAGTTTAATTATAGCTTTCTACTATATTCTATTTTTACTCAAATTCTTCCAATAAATTCAACTAAAGTACGTTTTAATCATTATGATAAAGGCTATCTCTCTCCCAGAATGCAATGTTAAATTTAGTATAGAATGTTTTTAAAAAAAGACTTTTATTCTTTTTCTGCTTTACATATTCAATCCAATAGACATTTCTTCACAATTGTAGACTCAATATCATCAATTCAAATAAATGAAGAAACACATTGGTCTTCTATTTTACCATGGTATTTACAGAAAAAGCAATTTTATATAAAAAAAATTCACTGCCCTTATGTTAAGTTTCCAGAGTGTCCATGTTTCATTTCCATACAATAAATCTATCAAAACAATAATTTTATATATAACTTAATTGCAGCAATTATATTATTGTTAATAAATACATTATTTTTTTTAATTTGTTAATTATAAAAGTCGCCCACCAGAATATAAACTACATTTCAACATCCAAATCCACTTATATGCCTAAAAATCTAAAGAATATTTAAAGTTGTTTACTTTCTAAAACTAATAATTGTGTAAGCATTTTACTGAAACTTTTTTTCTATTACTGATTAATGAAATACTTTGGATGGCTCAGATGGTTAGAGTGTTAGATTAAAATTCAGTACTCAAGAATCTAAGAGTCCAGATTCGAATCTTATGCTAGTACTATCACTGGTCAGGCCAGCAATATCTGAAGAAAAGGAAAGAATAAATACCTCTCGGAATGTTGTACATATACTAACCTCTTTGATGTGCTATTACTAACAGTTGAATGTATTTGGAATATTTAAATAAAAGTTAAATTTTTCTAAAAACATTCAATACTCATATTAGATGGTGGAAATAGTCCTAAAAATACAACCTAAAAACTTGTTTATCAGTAGCATTCGAAAAATTAAAAGTATTTTATATATCAGCCTTTTAATTCTCAAGAATATGATTATTATCAGTAGAATAAAAATTCAGAAATGAAGAAAATGAAGTTCATGTTTTTGCTTTTAATCGTTCAAAGTCACATATCAAATCTTTATTAGAAATAATATTGTTGATCATTTGATGAAGTATTTAAAATGGTGCTCATTGTTATTGGAGGAAATTGTGGATGAAAAACTAGCATGAAAAAGAACTAGATTGGATTATCTGGATGAAGTTAAGGGAAGATATACAAATTTATGACAGATTTGTTGTTACAGAGACTGGTAAAAAATTATGCTGCACACCAATCTATGTATTGATGAGAGAGATTATAGCTTAATGCTTGCTTTGTAAATGCAATCATAAAAATGATAATTGGTTAAGATATCTGCCTGAAATTATGTATGACCTGATGTTTTCAAGTGTCTTACTTTCAATAATAATTTTTATATATACAAGAGCCTATCTGCAATTATATTATTGCCTTTTAATACAGTAACAAACTCTCCATGCAATAGTTCCACCTAGTGCAATCCTTAATAATCAATAGATGCAAGAAAATTTGTCCATAAAATCCCTATTGCCTACTCATACAATATTCTCAAGACTAGTTTCCAGCTTGTGAGGTTTGTCAGTGAGGAACCTTGAATCTGAAAGCACTGCACCTAGATATTTGAATCTAATGCAATCCTTGTTGCAGTCACATTTTACCTGTTTAGTTACTATAAAGCTATGGGTTCAAGATAAAAATACAATAATGTTTTTAATACAAGCCCATTCATTGGTATAGTCATATAGATCTGAACCACCGCAATCACTATCATTCTATGGACAGTATTAATATTAAACCATGAAAACATCACATGGACACTATTTCATATATGTACACAAGCTATTAAAACAGTAGCAAGGTCTACATATAGTAGTGCCACTTATTGTAAACCTTAGTAATCAATGAATGTTTCTCATGATGAAAGCCACAAGCTAGAAACTAATCTGTGAATATCGGATGGGTATGCAATAGATAAGGATTTTATATACAAACCTTCTTGAATCCATTGATTACTAAGACTTGCATTAGTTGGCATTAATGTATGGAGAATTTGCTATTGCTTTTAAGTTTGTGTAAGCATACAAAATAGTAATTATGTGATGTTTTAGTGGTTTTTATACCAATCTTGCACATAAGATGATGGTGACTATGGTTTTCAAAAACAGAACATCACCAAAATATATAAATACTGATCTAGATTCAGATCTCTAAGACTATACAATCAATGAGATTGGATTGAAGACATTATTATGTTTTTATCTTTAACTAAATAGTTAAAAGGTGACTTCTGGAAGGTTGCATTAGATCTTAAAATCTAAGTGCAGTGCTCCCAGATCCAAGTCTCCTCACTGATGACAACTGTAAGTTAGAAAATAGTGTGGGAATATTGGATGAGTAGGCACTAGATAGGGATTTTATGCACAAACCTTCTTGCATCCATTAATTACTAAGGCTTCCACCAGGTTGGAAGTTATTACTATTTTAACAGCTTGTGTAAACATAGGAAATGGTGATCATATGATGATTACTGCCTCTTGCATGAGAAATTATAAATAACCGTTTTACGTTTTCATGCAGAGCACCGTTTTCAAAAGCTAAGGTTCATGATGTGTAGATGGTTATATTTTAAGTACAGAATTCCTTAATCTGGAATGATTTTATATTAACTTTTTATTAATAAATACAGATAATTGTCAGCATTCGAATAATAATCCCTTACCAAAGAATTGAAGGCAAATGAAAGCGATCATTTTTCCGCAGAAAATATTTTATACTATATTACAATAGAAATATATATATGTGGGTGGACATATTCCTTTGAAATGAAATTATTTTTAATTGTAAATGTTTTACCATTAGCAAAATATTACTTATTACTATTTTTTAATAAAATTTCTAACTCAATATTATTGAAGTGCATTTAGTAAAATATTTAAAAAGTATTTTATTATTACAATCTTGCATGCACTCACACATCGTTTATAAAATAAAATTCCTTCTTTCAACTTTTATTAATTAAAATAAAATTACTTTTTTTTTCTCGTCACCCTTACGCTACCTAGTGTACGTTTTAAGAATCAATAGATGCCAACTGATAAGTGCTTAATAAATTCCTATCAAGTGCTGTTATATCCAATACCCCCAGACTACTTCTGGTGTTTAGCATTCATTATAATGAGCACTGGATCTTAGAACAGAACAGTTGGACTTTTTTATTTAATGTACTTTTCTTCTAGCAACCATCTTTCTTACTTCTTTGTTTTACTATCAAGCAACTATTCCAAATTAAAAACATTAATTTGCTTGTATAATTATATAGGTCTAAAAACAGTTCAGTTTTTACATATCATGATATCATTAATTTTTTAACAACTGTAGACACTTCTGTTCCCTGGTTGGGATTGGTCTAAACCCAATTATGCAGTACATGACACATATTTATGCCATGCTACTCATCAGTAAATTCTTTTTATCGCATCACATTTGTTCCATTTAGTGTATATTCTAGTAATCAATAGATGTCATATTGTAGTGCTTAATAAATCCCTATTATTTATTGCTCATTTAATATCCTCAGACTAGTTTCTAGGTGTAGGCTTTCATCAGATACAAAAAATCCAAGAGTCTCTGCTCCAAGATCTAAAACTCTTCACTGATGAAATACAGAACCTATAATTTCTGGAGATATTGAATAGGACAACACTCATTAGGGATTTCTTAAGCACAACACTAGGTAGCATAAATATGATAATAATCTTTTTGGGTGTGTAAACAGCATTCTGTAAGTAGGGGCCATGTGGCGTTTAATAGTGTAACATCTTCTTAGCATGTATTGGCCTAGGATTCAAATCCAGCTGGAAATTTAGAAATCTTTTAAAGTAGATAATTAAAATTGTTCATGCAAGGTTAATTTCTTTTAGCTAGCAAGTTATAATTGATTTAGTTATTAATTTATAAATTGATAAATAAATGGGTATATAGTTTCACCTTGACAGTAATACAAAGGATATATCAGTTAAAACTTTCATTGATTAGAAGTTTTCTGCCCTCTATTGGATTATTTAATTATACATAATAAATAAGACAGATTCGGCAAATAACACATTAACTTATAATGAATTTATTATACTATATGCAAATCAAATATGTGTAAAATGAATACTATTAACAATGAAGCATTTTAAATGCAATATAACAGATTCATAGCAACCAATTGATAGAAAATGTAATGTATAATAATAATCACTTCCCCAAAGTTTTATAGCATGCTTTCTGAACTCTTTTTCAATAAGTTATCAGAAATAGAAACGTTCTAGGCTCTATTTTTTTTTCTTTCACTTGATTTACTACATACAATATAATAGTTCTGAGGGCAACAATTATGAGATTCTTTCTCATGACAAAAAATAAAGAATTGTTTTTAGATCTACATATTGATCTTTTATATTGATAAATATGTTGTCTAAACTGAAAAGATAAACATTTGTCTCTCCATAATAAATTACTTATCAATTAGATCCCCACATCCAATAGAAAATACAATTTGATGTCTGTCTTAATATAAAGCTAAATACTGATTGTATATATGTGTGGAGATGGTGATCTGGACCAACTGATGAGTGCTGGTTTAGCACGAAATATGGATATTGGTGATTATTTATCTTTTCAACATGTGTGTGAACAGGTGGGTTAGCAATATAAGATGGTACTGACAGTTGTGGGTTGTGAGAAAGTCTGAGTTCGAATTCCGCATATATTACATATATAAATGTAGGTGTTAAGCCTGTACAATGTATTATTCTTCGTATTATATACTAATTTGTTTAAAATTATAGGAGGCTTAAATTTTATATTAGTATTCTTTGAACCAACTTTTCAATTTTAAATACAATTTGGAAATCTAAGGCAAAGAAATCCATTTCTTATTCATCTTTATATCCTTAAATTATTTAACTCTATTATAAAATAACCAATTAATAGTTTTCATATTGTATGTACTCTATCTTGCATAGTGATAACAATGCATTTGTGATTACTGGTATAGCTCCAAAGCAGCTTACATGAGAACTTATACTCAAAATGTGTATCCTGTGGAGGAATTAGAAAATTTTAAATATATGTAATCAAATGGTTTATTGCTCAGGAGTTTTTCAGAATAAACATCACATGATCACCATTTCCTATGCTTGCCTATAATTATTAAAACAGGCAAAACTCTCCATACGTATTGCCACTCAGTGCAAACCAGAGTAATCAATAGATGCCAGAAGGCTTGTGCATAAAATTGCCATCTAGTGCCTATTCATCTAACATCCCCAGAATAGTTTCTGGCTTGTGACCTTTATCAGTGAGGAGCCTTGGATCTGAGAGCACTGCATCTAGATCTGGCTGATGGAGTGTTACATTAGATCCTAAGATCTAGGTGCTGTGCTCTCAGATCCAAAACTCCCCACTGATGCAAGCCACAAGCCAGAAACTAGTCTGGGGATATTAGATGAGTAGGAACTAGATGGGGATTTTATACACAAGCCTTCTGTCATTCATTCATTATTCTGGCTTGCACTGAGTGACAACACGTAAGAAGAGTTTTTCAGAAGGGACAGAGCTGTTCTGTGATTTTGAACTTCAAATTCTGCTACTCTATCATTAAGTTAACCACATAGAGCATGTTTTTATATAATATGGCAACTGAAAATGTTTAATGCACTGTCATCACAACTTACATTTTTTCAGGTATTTCCTCTATTTCTAAATGTGATTTCAATTTTCATCTCTTCAGGTATTTATGTTATTTCTTGGTGCATTTGCCTATTAATTTCATATACATTTATAAATATATTAACCCTGTAGTGAGGTTGAATTAATAGATTGGAGTCAGCTTAATTTTTTTTAAAAAGTAGCCTATAGTCCACACACCCAGACATTTAGTATTGAACTGCATTACCCTATAGTTTTCTTTTACACTTTTCTGCTGTTAATTCATTTATTTTAGTTAGGCAAATAATGAATACAATTTGTTTTAAAACATACAGTTTCTCTTGTATGAAAAACGATAGATTATAGAATACATCAATCAAAAACAATGAATATCAATAATTATTGCTTGATCAAAGAATTATTTTACTCCATTGATCTATATATGCATACTTATTAAACTAAGTATAAATTGATGATATAATATGATATTGCTTCTTCTTAACAGAAAAACTGCATCGTAATGCCAGTTTATTTTTTATTCTTACAATAAATGCATATACACACACTTGATTAATCCAAACTAACTAGATACTCATTTATAAATACTAGGGATGACTATTTAGGTTGCTAAAGATTATCTATGGTAAAGAAAAATTCTAAGCCTATTTGTGATCTAAAAAAATTTCAAAATTACGTCAGCTCAGATCTGAATACGAAAATATGGGCATGATATTCTAAACACCATGACATAAAATTTTTAATATAACAAAAGTACTCACAAAGAGATCTTAATTATAAGTACAATATATGTATAATAAAGCTTCAAGTTAACAAAAAGCTAAATTAGTAATTTTAAAATTTTAACATCTCACATATTCTTGTGGAATATAATTTTATATTTCACTATAATTATATAAACTGTAACAAACTGTAACAATCCTACTATTTGGCAAATATGATCGTCAAAGATAAGCATAATTTATAATAATTCTTTGGATATGAAAAGTTAATGTTTAATAATAAAAGCTAACTTTTGACATTTTCACACTTTAAATCCGAATAACAGATGAAACAAGATATGAGTAAAATGAAATTTAATTGTAAATTGTATTAATGGTCAGACCTAGCTATATTAATAAAAAATATTATAGCCTACGGTCACCTTTCAAGAAGTGTGTTATGGGTTTACAAAAACAAGAATTATGACTGATTGTCTAAGAATGATCTTATATCAATGATTTAATCAAAAGGAATCGTGATATTTTATGCTTGGCAAATAATAAATTAAATTTGTAGTTTTATGATGATACATATATATATGTGTGTGTGTGTGTGTTTGTATGTTTCTACATATAGAATAACTAGATATTAGGATACTTCTATCAATCAATAGCATTTGATTATTATCATTATTTTATACTTTTTTTTTATCTGTCAAAGCGTTGACCGGGAAGCGAACCCGGGTCGGTTGCTTGGAAGGCAGCTATGCTAACCGCTAGGCCACCAACGCTTGACATTTTATACTTATTGTATGGATGTTTTCAGACAATTTAACTATTAATAAAATATAGCTTTACAAAGTCCATCATTTCTGTTACTGTAGCCATTAATTCCACATTCATTAACTATGTGGATTAGATTTATATTTGTCCATATCTACATTGATAAATAACTGTTAAATTTGATTCATAAAGCAAGTGAATACAATATCTATAGATTGTTCTGAATCTGTCAGACTAATTTAATGCTGAAGGTTCTGGAAATTTAACATTTGTTTGGAACTTCATAAGAGGTTTACTTTTTATGCCATATTTTTTGAAGTTATTCCTTTAAATATTGAAAAATGAATTTTGGTTTGACGCGAGTCTTAGATAATATAACTATATCTCAAATTACCTAGAAAGTCAAACTATTTAACAGATTTTTATGCATTTTCTATGAGATAATTTTTTTCAGATATTTGGTAAAGGGATATGTGGAAACAAAATATTAATTCAAGGAAGTAGACTTGAGTATACCAGCAATATTTCTCATGGTGATATTTATTTGAAAATCCAGAAGTTTAGTGAGGACAATTTTCTTCTAACAGATGTACAAGTATTTATCAATAAGAATAACTAGTAATATGAAATGGACTACAAAAAACTAGCATCAGAACCACATGTAGTGTCAGTCATTTTTAGAAACTATTTTAGATCTAACCTTAAATAAAGGGAGAAAACAAATTAAGCTATATTCCAAAGTCACTCCTAATTGTATGAAATATTAATATGTTTCTATCTGTTGTTACAAAGGTTATATTCGCTTTAGTTTACCTGTTATTTAAATGAGAAATTGAGCATAATATTTTTTATAGATTAGGAATAAGATCACAATCGTTGAAAAAAGTCTAAAGTTTTCATAACTTTATTAATTTATCTATGTAATATTTACTAAGGCTGTAACCTCAAGAATATACGTGTAAAAATGCTATAGTAGGGATCTCTACAGGTCTTAACCACAAACTTACATTTTGGAAGAAAAGAGGGGAACCCTTCTTTACTTCAACCTACTTTCTATATAAATAGATGAAGCTATTCAATACTTCACTGATTAAGTCCACATTTCTTATTACACATTAATACTCGCGAAATCTTTTGATTTATAACGAGTCAATGGAAAGATCTTATAGTTAGAAATCTATTACGATAATTACTTATGTAATCAATGTGCGTTTAAATAAATTTATAATTACAACTTTAAATTATCGTAATAGATTTCTAACTATAAGATTTTTCCATTGGCTCATTATAAATTGAAAGATTTCGCGAGTATTAATGTGTAATAAGAAATGTGGACTTAATCAGTGAAGTATTGAATAGCTTCAGGCTCTCAGATCTAACCGCTTCAGCTTCACCTATTTATATAGAAAGTAGGTTGAAGTAAAGAAGGGTTCCCCTCTTTTCTTCCAAAATGTAAGTTTGTGGTTAAGACCTGTAGAGGTCCCTACTATCGCACTTTTACTCGCATATTCTTGAGGTTACAGCCTTAGTAAATATTACATAACTTTATTGAAAAAATTTTCTATTTTTGGAAAAAAAAAAAGACTCTTTTTGTGAAATTAAAGCGATATCATTAGTTTAGATGAATTTCCTGCATTCGGAAACTGGATGATCACTGATGAATATGGTAAATAAATTGAGATAACTGAATACTTTGGGAGATCATTCTGTAAAATTTTAGAACTACTAGAACTACCATTTAAAATCATTTAAATTTTTCTATGGGCAAACATATTGTCAGTTAATAATAACTTTGATTCACTTAAGGATTTTAGAAACTTTTAGAAAACTATTTTTTTCAAAAAGAATTATAAGTTGAGGTTATTTTGAAACCATTTTTAATGTGAGTTGTTAAATTTGTAACAGTAGCTTCTTTGTAACCTAAAACCAGCTTGATAATTCTCAACTATTGGCAAAATTCTTACTAATGTGATTTTTAAAAATATACTCATTAGGAGCAGATAATAACGATATTTGGTAATAATTTTTTTGATCATTGTTGAATTTATTTGATTTTAAACCCAGTGTGGATTTCTTTTTAAGCAAAATCATTGGAATAAAATAGTCATCTGTGGTTATTTGTTTATCACCCATTTAAACCCACTATATTTTAAAACTTACATATTTAATAATGTACATACATTCTTATAGGCAAATAATAAAGATATCTATATACATTAGATATGTGCTTGTTTGTCTCCCATGTGTTGGTGTTAGAATGTAATTAAAAATACTATTTAAATAATACATTCATTTTGCCAAACGCAAAATATCAAATATGTATTTTTTTTCTCAGGAAGTTTTCTGCATTTCGTTTAAAATAATGAAAATTTTTTACGTAGGAGGACATATTTCTTTGAAATGAACTCCTCTCCCTCAAATGCTTTCCCATTAGCAAAATGTTAATATTTATTACTTTTCTTTAATAAAAATTTAACTATGTGAATAACTTTAGCTTAGTTAATAATATCCAAATGAAAATAATGTATCCTTAACGTCATTGGTTCAATTTACTATTTAGAACAACTGAAATAAAATGAGTCATTTAATCACACTTGTAGACGGTCCACAATTTCAAATTAAAAGTAATAAAAAAATATTTCTCATGGTATATATGTGTGTGTGTGTGCGTGCGTATTTAAGAACTTAAATTTAATATTAGACAAGCGAAAGGATGGTGTTTAGTAGAATCGCTTACCATATCTTTGACTTATTCAAATCTGGAATAAAATTTGAAAATTATTTCACATGAATATATTCCAAACAGGGTAAGCACTGTTTCAAACAGCTAGATCAGCGCAAACAGGCTAAGTAAATATAAGAAAGTCAAATACGGATTTTGCATATTTCTACAAACTAATCCGTGAAACACAAAAATATTCACATACATCATATCCTGGTTCTTTAATCCACTTATTAGATATTTTTTGATTTTTTTTTTTTAACTTTTTGAACAGCAATATTATTTCTTTGTGTAAGATTTTAACACCTTGCTTACATCTGAGATATTCACTGTACCCTATCTTTTCTTTTTTTTTTAGCGAATTTCACAGCCAAGTAAACACAGTTTGATAGATGGTTTTTTTTATCTATAAAGCAATGTAAAACATATATGCGTGTGTGCATACATAAATATATGCGCTATGAAGTTATTTGATTGGTCATTTATATATAAATCTTTATCAATAAATTATATCTTTGATATTTCTATATACTTTATGAAGCCCTGAATAGATTAATGTAATGTTGGAGGATCAGATTCAAAACTAAAGATTCCTAAATCTTAGCTCAACTGTCACATGACTTCTTAAACGATTATCTTATTTTAATACTTATAAAATATTTGAACACTTAAAAACAGAAAAGACTTTCATTGGTTCCAATATCTTTATTCTAGCTTAACGCTTTCGATACTTACAGGATCATAATCCTATCTTTATGAATTAATTTAGCTAAAATCTAATATAATCTGTATCTGTTTATTGTTTGTAGGATTTGCATAAAATTGAATTTGTTGTTTTTTTATATTCAAATCTATGAAAACGATATTAGAAAGGCCATTTTTTTAGATAAAGAAATGCTTTTTTATTTAATGGTATTTGTCTTTGCCTATAGTCCATGCCGTTTTAATCTTTTTCTTTATGTTGCCTCTCTCAGTGCATACCATGTCTGCTTTAGAGAGATCGAATTTGTGGCAATTCATGCTCAATGAAAATCAAGGAGTATTCACTGTTTCTTTTTGCCTTGATGTATAAGTAGTTGTGTTGGGTCAGTCTTGTGGACAGATTTCGAGAAAGAAGTAAAAGTATTCATAAAATATTTATAAAAGTAAACTAAAAATATCTTTTAGATTAGTGGTTCCCAATTTTTCTTTACCAGGGATTCATTTTAAAGTTAATTAGATTTTAGGGACACACCAGAAATTTTAGGATAAAAAATAAATTTTATACATATATTTATTATAAAGAAATAACTTTTATTACATATAATATTTATATTTAAAAATCAAAAAGTTTCAGTCCTAATATGATACTTGTATTTGTTGTTCCTCACATAATTTCTTTATTCTAGGATGAATTGTAGATAAGGAAACTCAGAGTTCTTGTTCTATGGAAAGTAGACTCACGTTTTTTGCTTTTTATTTCAGCCATTAATGAATATGCCAATTTGCGTAAATACAAAATAGAGAAAGGCAATAGAAAATTTTAAGACCTTTGTTGATATATTTGAAAATTCAAATGTCATTTTTATCCAAATTTCTGGTACACTCATTTAATCAAATTCTATTCTTAAATTTCTATCATTTTTTATTTTTATGTATTCTTTTTATGATATAATTAAAGAATAGTCAGGATTTTTGTTAATCAAACAGGGAATTCTAATCATATTCGGGAATATGAAAATATGGAAAATAATGCTGAATTTTTTCTTCTAATGTCATTAGTGTTTCAGTTATTAACTTTCAAATCTTATCATGTTTAGTTTTTGACAAATTTATAAGAATTGTGTGCTAAAGTCTTACTGAGGTGACTGGTTAGTTAAGCCTGCATTTTTTTAAATTTTATGTACTTTTAGTAAGCTTGTATTATTTTTTTAATATAAATTTTGATATTTTGATGATACACTTAAAAAACTCTCATGACACACATATGGGTCATGACAATGTTTTAGATAATAACGATTGTTTTTCTGGTTTAACTGTATTTTTTCTTATGTTTGATCCAAACTTATTCTATTTATTTATATTATATAACTCTGAAAACATTATATATATATAAGCTTTATTTAATTAATTATATATATATGTGCACAGAGCATATATATATATTAATTGATTTCGTACACTAATGAAGTAAAACCTTAACTATTTAATTAATTATATATAATAAAAATCAACCCTTAAGCTATCAACAATCTCAACTTATACTCAAGGCAATCTCCTTTAACAATAAATATATTTTGGCAGTCAGAGAAAAATCTAATTTATCAGCCATTTATTCACACATTAAATTAACTAACCATGATATCAGTTTTAATAAAAACACATATTCTGGCAAAAATTGAACAATATGACCAGAGATTGCTAAGGGAAGCTATAGAGATTTTTAAAAGACCCAAGAACATAAATGAAAAGTTTGAATTTAAAAAAATTAACAATATTTGGAAAAAGCTATTGGAGGATAAAATATATTTTAAAACTTCTCAACCAATAGAATCTGAGAATGAGGAGAAAATAACAAAAGAAAAAAGCCATGATTTTAAATCTCACCACACACATTCTTATGATTAGAGAAAGAAACTCTGAGGAAAGTACTTATTATTGTACTGAAAGATCAGCTATTTAGCTAATATATTTTTATTACATGGAAGCTCTAGGAAATCCATGAGAATATTAGAATTAACATATAATTATATATATTGTAATGTTTTACGCTTGGATTTAGGTCTTTATTTTACCACTATAAAGAGCTAGTTAAACAAACTATTTAACAAGAATGGTCCATTCCAGTAGGAGTTCAGATATTTCAAGAATATACTTATATTTCCTGCTTAATTGACCTAATATTTCTTATGATTTGAATTGCCGGCAGAATCAGTTTTATATTTATTTTAAAAGCCGCCAGGATACCATCGCATCACAGTAAATAACCAAATGTAATTTTTTTTTCTCATATGTCATAGCATCAGCCGGGAAGTGAACCTACTAACCCGGGACAACTGCTTGTAAAGCAGCTGTCGCTGACCTCTCGACCACCAATGCCTGACAATGTAATATTTTTTAAAGAATTTTTTCCAGCATTAGGTAATTTATACATTTCTCTAACCTTAATAATAAAATCTAAATAACTAAAATTAAGAAGGTATGGTGAAAAGTTAATATCAGTGTTAAATATTTTATTAGGACTAAAATATTTAAATGATAAATTGTAAATTGCTAGTAAATCGGAAAGCACATACACACACTCATTCAGATAATAACATATAACAAATACTTAATTCAAATAGTTCATATTTCAATTTTCTTCTTAATTTCTTCTAAAAAGCAATTCATGAATAAAATATGTATTTATTGGTAATTGGAATTCATAAGTAAAGTTTATAATTAAATTTACTTTGTAAACACTTAATTAGGCACACGTTAGGGATGAATAGTAGCTTACTGGTAAGTTATGTGGATTTATGTGCATCATAGATTATTGTAGCATATATGTATTTCTTTGGATCTAGAGTTCATTGGAATTTCTTCTGCCAATATTTTTACATTCCATTTATGGCTAGATTCAAAAGTTTTTTGGAGTTTCTTTATGTCGAAAGAAGGTGTCCATAAACACTCTGGTTTCCACTCCCGCATGATGAATTAGTTCAGCAGATGAGTAGTCCTGGATAAAGATAATTTTCTCTACCCAGAACCTCCAGAAACAGCAGCCAAAAAGAAGAACAGATAAGACAAGACCAACTCAAAGTTATTTGGTTTTTATACGCTTGACCAATTTTGAGATTTCTGCACATATATTTTTATCTTTTGTTTTATTCTCAGAATACAAGTTGGTAATCTTGTACATTCCTTATTACTTTTTAGTTACAAAGTCTTTTTTTATATAAATTATTTCAGCCATATTTAATTATTGCATAAAAGGTTTTCCTCTGATTGTAATTTTATAATTTTGTTCATTTGTTTATCTGGATAAACAATCTGTATGCATTTCTATTCTTTCCAATTTTAACTTTACTATAATTAAATAAATCATATCAAACACAAATAACTTTCATTGTATGTATCAAAAAAATAAATTATGTTAACTAAAAAAAAATAATCTAAATTCCATCTATTGAACAATTTTTAAATTCTACTTCTTTTAGCTTTTTTAAATATTACCAATGCTAATACTGTCATGAACTATACATATTTTTATTAATTAATTAATCTGTTTTTTATAAAAATCTTTATTCTTTGTACAACGCTCACATATCACCCATCAACATCAACAGTTTATGTGATTTGTATATTTATGTATATGTGTATATATTTTATAGTTCTGAAGAAGATTGCAGGGGCAATCGAAACTGTCGATGTTGATGGGTGTTATGTAAGCATTGTACAAAGAATAAAGATTTTTATAAAAAACGGATTAATTAATTAATTAAGGCAATGCAATAAAGGAACAAATTAAGATTACATATTTTTATACAGTTCATTACCACCAGGGTTATGGGAATGAGAATAAAATAGGGGCTTGAACTCATTTTATTCTCAATAAACCTCATTTTGGTATTCTTTGTTTTTTTTATGTATTAGCATCATCCACAAATGGTGTGTGGCTTTTAATCTCACATTTTTAAGGTCTAATACAGTGAAAATGAGCACCTGTATCTCTACAACCCACACATGTCTAATGATAATTTCTCATATGTTTTGAGACTTGTAAGCTCATGGTGACTTGGTCCATCTCCACTTTCTTGGGACCCTGCTACTATTAGATTGATGGGCATTTAAGGATGAAAGTTGGGGCTATGATTTTCCCCTCTTCAGTATCCACCTACTCAATCACCACTGTGACTTAAAGTCTACATCAGCTGTGATCGTGTTTTCTTTCTATAGACATATAAAAAAAATTATTTTTATTTTTTATATATAATCTGGTTTAAAGTTGTTGATTTTACAATTATGACTTATTTCAGGTTGTGGTTGTATTGTTGAAGTCCCACCTTGGGAAAACATTGTAATGTTTTACATTTGGATTTAGGTCTTTATTTTATGCACTATAAAATGCTAGTTAATCAAACTATTTAATGAAAATGCTCCATTTTAGTAGAAGTTCAGATACTTCAAGAACATACTTATATTTTCTGATTAACTGACTTAATATTTATTATGATTCAAATTGCTGGTGGAATCAGTTTTTTTATTTAAAAGAGCACCAGGGCCATAGTCCCACTGATACCATAACATCACTTCTTCAAATTTTCACAGTAAATGTAATATTTTTTTAAGAATTTTTTCTAGCGTTCGTATATTAAATGAACATGTTGGCATAAATAATTTATACATTTCTCTAAACTTAATAATAAAATCTAAATAACTAAGATTAAAAAGGTACAATGAAAAGTTGGTATCAATGTTAAATATTTTATTAGGACTAAAATATTTAAATGATAAATTGTAAATTACTAGTAAATTGGAAAGCATATACACACGCTTATCCAGATAATAACGTATAACAAATAATTAATTCAAATAGTTCATATTTCAATTTTTTTTTCTTAATTTCCTCTAGAAAGCAATTCATGGATAAAATGTCAATTTATTGGTAATTGGAATTCATAAGTAAAGTTTATAGTTAAATTTAGTTTGCAAAATTTAATTAGACACAAGTTAGAGATGAATAGTAGCTTACCAGTAAGTTATGGGTATGTGGATTTACATGCATCGTAGATTATTATAGAATATATGTATTTCTTTGAATCTAGAGCTCATTGGAATTTCTTCTGTTGCCATTTTTACATTCTTAGTCTGTTTTATGGCTAGACTCGAAAGCTTTTTGGAGTGACCTTTTTATGCTGAAAAGCATCCGCAAATGTCCCAGTTTTCTCTCCCACATAACAAATTAGTTCAGCAGATAAATAGTCCTGGATAGAGACAATTTTTTCTACCCAGGAGCCCCAAAAACAGCCAGCCAAAAAGAAGATTAGACAAGACAAGCTCAAAGTTAATTGGTTTTTATACACTCGACCAATTTTGAGATTTTTGCACATATATTTTTATTGTTTGTTTTATTCTCGGAATACAAGTTGGTAATCTTGTACATTCCTTATTACTTTTTAGTTACAAAGTCTTTTTTATATACAAATTATTTTAGCCATCTTCAATTATTGCATAAAAGGTTTTTCTCTGATTGTAATCTCTTGCATTTATAATTTTTTTTGTTTTTGTTTATCTGGATAAACAATCTGTATGCATTTCTATTCTTTCCAATTTCAACTTTATTTTAATTAAATAAATCATATCAAACCCAAATAACTTTCATTATACAATATCAAAAAAATAAATTATGCTAACTAAAAAAAAAAAAATCTAAATTGCATCTATTGAAAGATTTTTAAATTCTACTTCTATTAGGTTTTTTAAATATTACCAATGCTAATACTCTCATGAACTGTACATATTTTTATACAGTTCAATATATATAAAGAAAAAGAGAGAAAGAGATGAGAGAAACTTTAAATGCCTCATCTACCCCAAATAGGTAATATATATATATATATATATGTGTGTGTGTGTATTAAATCAAAGGGTCCCATAAGACAGTGAATAAGTAATCTTGATAATGTGTGTGCACATATATGTAAATTTATTTTATATATAAAAAAAGAAAAAAATTAAGCATATATTACTTAAATAAATATTAAGAGTCTAGAATGACCTAAATATTAATTAGAAAGCTAAAAATATTGTTAATATTTTGAAATAAATTATTTAAAATTGAAAAAAAAAAGTCTCTTTGATAAACAGATTTTTAAAATTTATTTTTAATTCTGACAAAAATATTGTAAACCTAAAATATTAATGTAAAAAAAAGATGAAACATTGTATTTTAAAATCAAGCCTGCTGCATTAATGGATATATAATTACAAAAGTTAAATTCATTATAATTAGTACTTAAAATGAGATGTAAAAAAATTTTAAAAATAATTTTTAGTCTTTTAATCAAAAGAGTAAAACCCCATATTATTTTGAGGGCTATAAGATAAATAAATTCAAATGGGCTGCAACATTCAAGTTTTTTTTTTATTTAAAAGGAAGTGTGACTGAAAGAATGTACCTATGGAGTGTTTAAAATATTTTATATACATTTCACCTAGTGTTTTGCATTGTTTTTATTGATATATAATATTTTATAATAAGCACTTTTATTTACTGTGCACTAAAAATCCAAAAATAATTGTTTACTTCAACTACAATTATGGTTTTTATATTTAATTTGAAATAAAAGATGCAGTATACAGACATTAATTAATTCAATCACTACTTTTTACAATAAGTGATTCAATTAATCAATGTCTGGACACACCATGCTTTTATATAGAAATTTATCACTTGCAGGCTTCTTGGTGGTTCTGCAGCATCACCTAGTGGCCACAATATGCATAATTGAAAACTACCTTAAATTTTTAATATTGGAATATTTTTCATTCTGATTATAATTAAAACAAAGAATAAAAACAATGTAGTAGTTTGTTTTATATTTGAAAGAAAATTTTCACATGTTAAAAATTGATTCCAATATTACATTGCTTAGGAAAGAAGCATTTTTAAAAAAAAAAAACATTTCATTTTTTGAATAGTTTAAAAAAACTTTTACAATCAAGAGAAATTAAAATTTGTTTTTATTTCTATTTGAATTTACCTTAAATATTTTTTAGTTTTAGTTTTTTTTAAATACACATATACTGCTCTTTCATGTACATTACTGAAAACTTATTAAACTAATATCAACATATCCAAAATTCAGTCTACCAATACCTTTACAGGAAACTAACCAGGGGATCATCTTGAAATAGTTCATTATCATATTGCTTTGCCATTAAGTTTTAACATAAATACAAAATTTGAACAAAATCCATTTGCAAAATGTATCCTAAACAAAGAAACAGTTTTTAAATTAAATAAAGTTTAAAAACAACAGTTGTATTATAGATATAATCTTTTTTATTAACTGAGAAGAAAGAAGCTTTAATCTTTCTATCCTATCAATATCAACATTCCATAGTCATCATCATCATCATTTTCAACCACTATTAATCTAATGTAGGATAAAAGTTTCTCCAAATTCAATCCACCTTCTCTGATATTTAATCTCTCTTCTTTACATCACACACATTTCCTTATTTTATCCATCCATCTCACATGTGGTCTCTTTTAAGATCTTTTATAGTCTCTTGGAATCTAGTTTAAAATTTCAACAGTTCATCTACTATCATCTCTTCAAGCAATAAGTCCAGCCCAACTCCATTTCAGTCTCTTAATTTTTTCAATGATGTTATTAACACCTGTTTGTTCTCTTACCCATGTATTTTGTTTTCAATCTCTTTTTACTATGCCTAATGTGCATCTATTTATCTTCTTTGAGTGATCATCTCTCCATATTTTTTGAGTGGTCTGAAGCCTCTGTATTTCTCTTTTGTTAAATATCCAAGACTCATGTTCACAAGTAAGTACTGGTAAAACATATTTATTAAAATTCTTCATTTTTAAACACATAGATATATTTCACTTTAATATTAAGTTATTTCTACCAAAAGTACTCCAACCAAGTTTTATTCTAAGTTTCACTTCACCTATTAAGTTTCCATCTAGATTAATAACCTGACAAAATTATTTGTAGTTGTTATCTTCTAATTCATCATTATTAATTTTTTTTTCTTTTTTTTTTCTTTTTTTTGAGAAAACCCATTGAACATTATTTTAGTCATTTTAGCATTTAATTTTAGTTGTACTTTTTTACTTTCATCTGATAACTTTTTTGCAACATTTTCTGAAGATCTGATGCATTATTTGCAAAAACAACTATATCATCTGCATACAGTATGTGTCTATAAATATCAAAAGTTGCACAGTTAAATATAAATCAGTTACTAAAAATATTCACATTGACCAGAGTTTCCACTTGATCACATGAACCTTCAACTGGCAAATGAATACTATATAATTGTGAAAGTGCTGTAAAACAATATCTATAAAGATAGTTATAGAAGTGCTGTAAACACAACTAAAAAAATCAGGTGTATAAAATTTAACAAATTGAAAAATAAATAAAAATAAGTAAACAATATATCATCACATCAGTACTAGAAGGGATGAACGTGTTAATGCAGTGAAACAAAATTCATCATCATTAACACTCTCAATCCATACTATGGATTTGAGTCACAATACTGATTTTTACACAGGGTTTTGCATTGGTGGTGCTGCTGTATAGACAGTTTAACCTTTGTGTTAACAGCTTGGGTAAGCATAAGAAATGGTGATCATGTAATATTGATTTTTCTAAGACCAGGATCCTATCCAGATATGAAAACCTACACCAATGTTAGATCCCAGAAGCTAGAAATATTAAAAAGACCAAATTGTATTAACAAACATGACACATATAAACTTCCTCATAATTGAAAAAAAAAAAAAAATTTTTTTTAAATTATCTGAAGATTCTGAATTTTTTTATTTGTTGCTTATTTATTTTTTATTCATTTTTCAATTCATTCAATTTTATACACTTGTTTTTCTAGTTGTGGAATTTTATCAATTATTGTAAACACTGTTTACAGCACCTCTACAATTATATAGTATTTATTCCCCAGTCAAGGGCTTGTGTGATCAAGTCAAAACATTGGAATATCTAATTAAAATCTTACACTGATGAAGCTGCAAAATATGCCTTTTATATATGTAACCTATGAAAACATTCATATATATATATATATAAGGCTGATGAACTTACATAAACAATAACAGATAAAAAACTACTGTTTAAAGAAGATTTTTTTAGTACACAGACTACTTATGCATGAAGTCTATTTCACATATATATAAAAGCACAGATGGAAAAAACCTGTTGTTGAGAAAAAAATCCATATAACTTTGAATAAATTAATAAGCAATAATAGAATCAGATTGCAAAAAATCCAAGTTCATCAAAAAAAAGTGAAGGACTAAGGAGTTTAAAATTATAATAAAAAAGAAGTTTTAGTGGGGTGAATATTTTTTTATAAATTCTATTCATTAGTTATATTTAAAAAGATGTAACAGAAAGGTCAAAATTTTAATTTTTTTTATTTTAAGACACTCTGGTTCCATAAACCCATATGTCTCATTGATATTAAAATATAATTTATTTGTTTTATAGAAGTTTAAAAAATATATAGTAATATACAAATTTCTAAAAAATGTAAACTCTTTAAAAAATTGTGAGTAAACAAAGCTGTAATTTTTTTTTTACTTTAGCTGTAAAAAAAAAAAAAAAAAAATAAGCATGTGAGTTTTTAACAAGAAGTGTGGAAATAAATTATTTTTTCCACTCTTTAAGTTTCACTTTTTTTTTAAGTGTCATAGCATCGGCCGGGATGCGAACCCACAACCCGGGCAACTGCCTGCAAGTGCAAGGCAGTCGCACTGACCTCTCGACCACCAATGCAAGACAAGTTTCACTTTTGATTTAAAATATACAAGTAGATTCTATTTTTTAATAATGTCATCTTCAAAACATGTTTTTTAAAATTTGTTAATTAGAAAATTATATGATAGAAAGTTAATTAATTCTATACCGTATTTGCTAATTGCTTGTAATTAGAGGATAACTCAAGTTTGTTGTTTTTTAACAATAACTTCATTATTTTCTTTTTCTTGATTTTTTAAAATTATACTATATAAAAAGTTTTCAAAATGAAAAGTTAATTATTTTAGAGAGATGGGAAGTTTTTTAAGTGAGCTGTTTTAGCCCTTCTGCAATACAAAAGATTTAATATCTTCCTGATGAGACTCTTTTAAAATCTCAACTTGTGTTTGTAGTATTAAACCATTATTCTATATCAGAGCTCTAAAATTGAACTAATATACATTTCAAATGAAAAAAATATATAAATTCTTATTCAAACTTTACAAATATTGAAAAATTAGTTTATAATAACAACAGAGGCAGAGCAAAGTAACTTTTCAGAAAAACAAATGAAATCTTATTTAATTGAAATTTATATTTAAAATGTAAACGGTAAAATGTTCATCTCGGGTGAATCTGTAAATATCTGTTAAAAATATTAAAATTTCTTATTAATTTTTAAAATATTTTAAATTTTCCTAATACAGTATCTCCAATGATGTATTTACCATCACTTTCATAGGTGGTATGATCAAGATGTCATGTTTTTCTTTATTAATGTTATAATAGACATTATTATTATTTATTTTTAAAACGTAAACAGATGCATATAAAGTAACAAAATAATAATGTATACTTTTGACTTTTAATCATTCTTATACAATTACAAGATGTACCTGACCTATGTAAAGGCCAACTTTTTTAATTGGTTGTTTTAACAAATTTTTTTAAGATTTAATGTAAATTAAACAACAGATTTTAATATCATAGAAATAAATGTGAGAAATGTAGCCAGCCTTAAAGGCCACCATTTTTGTAATATTTTTTTAATTGGCTGCTTTAACAAATGTATTTGCTTTGCTGAATTACTTGCTTTGAATAAAGTGTTCTTAATCAAATTAAACATCTAAATTAAAAATGTTTATATATATATATCTGTTATATTTGATATGTGAATTTGACAGTGTTATGAACAACTATTAATGGCAGAATTAGTGAGCACTATTTAATATCAAACTACATGACTTTAAATTGGTCCTATATATGAGGGGTCGGAGTGACTTGAAGTCAACATGGGCATGGCAATAATATTGGCATCAGCATGAGATTTGAGTTTTCATCTTCAGATTTTCAATGATATGGATAGCTGAAAAGTTGGAGGTTGGAATAGATTGAAGCCTGTCCATTAAAGTATGAAGATTTACTATCTTAATATAAACTGAGCACTGATTATATATATATATATGTGGGAGATGATAAACTGGACCAACTGATGGGTGCTGGTTTAGCATGAAATACATATATTGGTGATTATTTATCTTTTCTACATGTGTGTGGTCATGTGTATCAGTTATATGAGATAGTGTGGATAGATGGAGGGTGCTTGAAAATCTGAATTCAAATCCCCTATACTAGTCAAAACTAACTGTAAATACAGTACTATAGCATCTATCCCCCTACTAAATATCACATTTCAAACATGAATTTATGTACTGTAATCACATTTTCTTCATGATTTAAATACTTTACATATTCAGTTCTGTACTGTAGTTAAGAGCACGTGTCTACATATGCAGTTTTGTACTGTAGTTAAAAGCACGTGTCCTGATTTTTTTTTTTTTTTTTGGAGAGTTTTTTTTATTAATAGTACAATTACTTCCTTTACATAAAATATGCTTTGTAATAAAAATTACAGAATAGTAAATATTTAAATATAAAGTGGGAAATTACTTCCTTCGCATAAAATGTTTGTAATATAAATTATGGTTTAGTTAGATATAGTTATTTATTATTTTTTTTAACACTTTCAAATTCATTGTTTTTGTAATTTGTTAAAGTATCCAATTAAAATAAAGTAAGTTAAAGCAACCAATTAAATAGCATTATGGACAAACATTCAAACAGCACACAAAATAAGGATTTTATATAAGAGATTGTGTAAAAATAATCATGTATCTTAATAAACTTAACAAAAACAAACAAGTTTATCCCAAAATTTATCTTGAACTAATCTTGCAAATAATCTCAAAATGGAATTGTATGACTGCAGCCATTAAAGAGGTAGAGTTGGGTTTGCTGTGATTTGATTATATTAGTCTCTTTATATTTTTCTTGAAGTAAAAAATTAAAATACAAAACTATGGCCATATAAGCAAAATTTGATTTTACATTATTATAGTGATTTTTTTAAATTTCTCTGCCTGAAGGCCTTTGAAGAGCTTTTACAGCCTTTCAAACTAGTATGCAAGACCTCTCAGGAAAGAAAATAAATTTAAAATATTTTGAATCATCAGTTGTCTTTTATGTCAACCTGTTCCAAAAAAAACTTTAAAAAAACACTTCTAATTCAGAAAGCTGCTGAAAATGAAGTCTATATTTCAAACATAAACAAAACTATTTCACATGTAACAATTTTGAAATCCAAAGTATTTAGCTTTACTATTACCAACAATTTGAAACCTATGCACATTGTGTTAGAAATCAATCTTACTGCTGTCTTCATATAACTATTAAATCAAGGAAAGTATCTAATTAAAATGATAATTGAACCAACTACTTATAACAAAAATCTCTAGATCAATAACAAGCAATATTTTTTTTTTTTTTTTAAAAAAAAAAAAAACCTACTAAAAAGAATCCTGAATAAGAAAACAAACACACTTTGGTATTTTTTTTTATATTTTTTTAAACTATTTCTTTAAATTTTAACTATTGTTAATAATGCTAAATATTAAATAAATTGTATTTAATATTTCTAAAATACACAAATAATATTTTTTAAATCTTGATTAATTTCACCAACTGACAGAAATATAAAAATCAATCAAATATGTATGTATGATTTTCATCTTTATTGATTGAAGAAGTTTGCCTTGACAACAGATTGAGATTGTTAAATGTTAAGAATATTGGTATTGTTCAAGTGTTGACTGCTTTCATGTATATATATATACAACTATCTTCATATGTATTATTAACTTATTTAATCTTTTCATTGTTCAAAACACCTATTGGCTGAGTGACTTAAAGTTCTAAACTTTTGATTGGTCAATTACAAAATCAGTAGTAAAAATATATTAATCTTTTAATATTATATTCATTTTAGTTTCATTTGTAAAAAGCAAATTAATAATTTGTCAGATTATGAAAGTGAATGAAAGTTTTTTCAAAAATAAATTTCTATTTATAATTATTGAAATATTCTATAGCAGTGAACCTAAAAAGAACATTTGTAACCTATTAAAAAATGCTCCATATGTCATTGATTTCTTTTTTAATTTAAGTTCATGTTAAAGTAAAAAAAAATTATTAAAATCTTAAAATATTTCTAAAGTAATTATATTTTCAGCATATTTTATCAAAATAATTTATAATATATAAAAAAAATACTGTAAAACATTCGTTTTCATTTTGAAAATCAAAATAAAGAACTTGGAACAGTGAAAATTGTTGATAAGTGCTCCCATTTTTTCAAAATAAGCAACAACCAGTTAGCATCTTTAAAAAAGTCTGCCTTCTCCCATTATTAAAGCTTTAAATGTAAATATTACTGATTTTTACTTGTAAAATGATTCTAAAGAGGGCAGAATCTTATGGTACATTTTAAGCTTTAAAATGAGCATAAATTTGCTAAGATAACATAAAAATTACCATTTTTTTAACTGATTCTTTAGCCTATTCAATTCAACTCGAACTTAACACTAAAAGAGTTAGTAATTAAAGAAAGTTGTTTTTAAATAGTTTTAGTTTATTACTCTCAATTTAACACTTCAACTGGTGAAAACATTTCCATTGTTCTCCCTGGAGTCAATTTTTGTAATTATTCAACATCTGATTTTAGTATTAAATCTTTATTCTGTATTAGAATTTATTAAAATGGATTTGATTTGTTAGAAATATAAGATTATAAATTAAAAATCTCCTAACAAAACATATTTGACCTTTGTAAATATAGAAAAAGTAATAATAAAAATAATATATAATGAGGGCGGGGAGTATTTTTTTCTGATTGGACATGTAAAATCAGTTCAACCAATGGAAGAAAATTAACGAAATCTTTGTTGATTCAACCTTCTTTTTAAAATATGAATAAGTAAATGTGAAACTGCCATAAATCTATCAAATTCTGTTCTAAAATTTAAAATTAAATTTATAATTTTTAACATATTACAAATATTGCAATTATTTTAAAAGTGTTTTACAAAAGTACTAACTATCTTTCTACCATAGTTTCAGAAATATTACCAAATTCACCACTTTCTTTAATTTGCTCTTTTTAGCAAAAACCCTGCATTGTACCTATATGCATACACAATCTTAGATTTTGACTGTCCTCCAGTCTTCTTCAGAGCCAATTTTAATTTTAATTTTTTTAAAAATAAAAAAAAGGTGTTTTTTTTTATTTTTAAAAAAAATAAAGTAAAATTGTTTCTGAAGAAGACTGCAGGACAATCAAAACATAAGATTGTGTATGCATTTAGGTACAATAAAAAGTTTTTACTAAAAAGTGTTTAAAGTAGTGGATAAATTGCTACCACAGTTTTCTAATTTAGCATTATGAGTGAATTTGTTTACTTACATTTTTTAAAATGACACATATTCAAACAAATTTAAATTGTAATAATTTATACTTTTGTTTTAAAAGTATTATTATATAAATATCATGTAAAAATAATTGTAAGTATTTAAATAAACTAATAAAACAGTGTTCTTTTTTTTGCTGATCTCTAACAACATAAAGATTGAGTGTACAATTATTCTCAAAATATTCTCTATCAATCATTGCCCTATAGGCATGGTTTATCCTTTGAAGTTTAATTTGGCTGTACTCTTCTATAAACTGCTGCCTTCTTCAGATTTTTAACTAATGAATCAATAGAGTTTCTATCATCAAAGCAAATGAAAAGAGGCAAAATATCACTGCATGTATCTGCAACAGACTAAAGCAAACTTTAAGGTCCATCAACACTCTCTTTACGGATCTCTAAGTGAAATACTTTGTAATTAGTAATAGCATATTAATATTCCTTCTATATATATTTATTGTGATTAATTTGAATCTGCACTTTCCTAAGATAAATGGAGTCAAATATTTCTAATTTTTTCAGTTTAAATGTGAAGAATGTGTGTGCATGTTATGGTTTAGTTGCAATGTCCAGAAAGTAGATAGTTCCAGAAGCTATAAATATTTATTCTCTCTATGGATGTTTTATTATCTCTATGGTTGTTTGTATAGTTAAAATGCAGTTGTTGTTAATTCATGCACATACCTACAGCCATTTGATGATTTTTTGATACTTCTCACTAGATTTTTGATAGCCCAGTGTGAGATTACATTGCTAACCATTCCAAACCTGCTTAGTAAATCCTCAGCCATGTGAAAAAAAATTTTGGCTCTGCTCTGGATTTGATTTTTATTTCATGAATGTGGCATGCAATGACACTAATCATACATTATACACTATCTATATCAAAGATGGACAAGATGTTGATCACTGTTGACCAGTCAGCAACTGCAAGGTCTCTGGAAGTTGACTGTGAAGCTGACATGAACATTGACAAATTATAGTAATAAATTCAGATCTGATTTGAATAATAAAAAATAAAAAAAGTAAAAATTCAAAATTATTCTCATTTAAAAAGAGTTAAATTTAAAATAATACATGTTGCTATTGTCAATCTGAAAAATAAACCCAGGTTGGAAAAATCTGAAAAGAATTAAATTATTTTGTGTAATGCTAGAGCTAAAATTCTTAGAAATATTTAATTGTCATTTTCTGGAGAAGAAATGAATATAACTTGTCTTAGGGAAACAAGGTGTTTAATGAACTGATTTTAAAACAAAGAAGTTGTGAACTTTTTAAAACCCTTTGTCTAGCTAGCAAATAGTCCCCAATAAGATTTAAAAAAAAAACAGGACTTTGAACTGTTATTTTTTTTCCTTCCAGTGTTTCTTCTGGCAAAAATAACATTTTTTTCCTGGTTTCCAGTTCGAAGCCATAAAAAAATCATCCTGAGGTACACATTCAGCAAAAAAATTGCTCCCAACATCTAAAAGTTTGCCATCCCCTGATCTATATCATCATATGATTTTTTCATATGCTTCCAAGATCAGTTATCTACACTCTATTCTGGAACCATATATTGTAAACTTAAATGATAATAATAATAAAACCTCAAGATGGTCTAATGCTATATAATCTCCATCTTCAGATTAGTTTCTAACGTTTTCTTTGTCAATGAATATTAGAATTCAAAACTGAAATTAATGCATTTATGTATCCTAACAGCCATCTTTTAGCAAGTTAATGTCCTGAAATTAAATAAAAACCTAAGGTTTTGAATCCAGGACTACTTGCTTGCATAGTTATATAAATCTGATATCAGGTTACTTTCTATATACTTTAGAGACCTCAATTTTTTGATAATTGTAAATCTCTTTTATCTTTTCGCTGGAAAAATTAAACCCATCACATGACTTTTCTACTTGTTTACTTATACCTACACTTACGTCAAAGAATTATAAAATTAGCAACATCGTAAAGATGAAATTTCATTTTCAACACGTGATCCTTTTCCTACTTTTGGATTTTACTTAAAACTTTTTATAGGCTTTTAAAATAGATGTATTTTAAAATTAATTTTTTTACAAATCTATTCTTTTAAAAAGAAATTGCTTTCCACTTCTTTACAATAAACTAAAACTTGACAACTTATAATTTTATGTAATTAATTAAATAGATACGTTTATCTATTTTGATAAGAAAAGTTAAGAAAAAAGTCCAATTTTGTCTAGAAATGAAATTGCTTTTCTTATCTCTGAAATGTCTTTTTGATTAATAGGCACTTGAAAATATTGACAGTGTTAGAACTGACAATAAAATGTAATTTTGAAATCATATAAAGCACATATGTACAAATAAATTAACAGTTAAAAAAAAAGAATTAAACTCGGCTATAAAATGTGATTTCCTATTTAAGAAAATATTTTTAAAAATATTAATTTTAATTAGAATATCATTCTGAATTAGTGTTTACCTGTTGTATTTCATTTCTGCGTGCCTAACTATTAGAACCTTCATACATCCATTTTTGCTATCTGACTCCAATTGTTTTCACATCATAGTGTACATAGGTTGTGATTCAATGCTGAAACCAACTACTTATTATTTTATTGCAATGAGATTTACAGTGTACACAGGATATGATTCAATGTCTGAAACAACTAATTATTATTTTATGGCAATGAAATTTAAAGTGCATATAGATGGTGATTCAATGCATAGACAAACTACTAATTATTTTATGGCAATGAGATTTACAGTTCACATAGGATATGATTCAATGCATGAACCAACTACTTATTTTATGGCAATGAGATTTACAGTGTACATAGGATATGATTCAGTGCATGAACCAACTAATTATTATTTTACGACAATAACATTTAAAATGCATATAGATTGTTATATAAACAAACTACTTATTATTTTATGGCAGTGCGATTTAAGTGCACATAGGATATGATTCAATGCATGAACCAACTAATTATTATTTTATGGCAATAACATTATATAGATTGTTATTCATTGCATAAACAAACTACTTATTATTTTATGGCAATGAGATATATTATACATGTTTATTCTTGGATATGTTGCAAATATAAATATAAATAAATGGAATGATTCATTGCTTAAGAAGTCATAAGAAGTTCAAGCACAGAGACGGTTGCTGTGGTCCAATGATCTTGAGCTCCAGAGTCTACTACTCTACTACTGCCCCAAAACATGTATAATCAGTAAACTATAATAATGCTAAACTCTCTTCTACATTAATATGCTTAAAGTTTGATATGAAACAACTTATCCAAATCTTGTTTGTCTTTACATTTGATTTACAATATATATCCATCTATAAGTCATTTTGAAAAACATTAATTAGGATTGTTGTCTTGCTTTTTTAATGCATTATTATTTGAGAATTAGCTATTGACATGTAAATAATTAATTGAAGTTATAAATTGAGCATATGAAATAAGGGATGAAAACAATTTTCCTAAAAAACTATTTTAAAATCAACTTCAATAAAAAATTTATGCCTTTTGATATATAAATTTTATGGAAGTTGATTTTAAAGTAGTTTTTCAGGAATATTATTTTTTTTTATTAATCATTCATTAGGCTAGAAATTATACAATAATGAACAATATCTGTGTAGTATGATTTTCACTTCATCACCCTCATGCAAGATGGGAACTGGTTTCTATCCTTTTTTAATACCATGTGGAGGAAAATAATCATAAACATATGATCAAATATATGAAAAGGATCTGTTTCCCAACATGCACATTCTGTGCTGAACCAGCACTCATCAGTTGTCCCAAATCACAAATTATTACTTACATATTTATTATTGCTAAGTATATATATGAATAGCAAATTACTATAGTTTAATTAATAAGTATCAAATATATTACCCTCACAACTTTGACACAAATCACTTAATGAAAGTATAATAATAATTTTTATTAGTCATTCATTAATCTAGAGATTATCCAATGATGAATAATATTTCTGTAATGTAATTTTTACTACACCACTCTCATATAGGCTATGGACTGGTTTCTATCTACTTTTAACACCTTGCGGAAGGAAGTAATCATAAACATATGACCAAAGATATGTGTAAGAGATTATGGTCTGGTCCAACTAGTGAGTTGTGCATCTTGGGGATTATACATCTTTTTCACTTGTCTTTGATCATATATTTGTGAATCCTTCCCGCCACAAAATATTAAAAGTGAATAGAAATCAGTCTCTACATTGCATGAGAGTGGTGTAATGAAAATTACACTGCACAAATAGTATTCATTAATGGATAGTTTTTTTAGGAAGATTGTTTTTTTATCATTTACTGCTTTTTCAATTATAATTTAAATATCACCAGATCCAAGAAGCTGAAATACATATCATTTAATATAAATATCATCCCATATTACTTTCAGAAAATTTGAGAACATTCTTAAATAGGATCTTTTTCAGAATTTTATATGATATCAATACAAAAGATACCCTGTATGATGTGGTGCAGTTGGAGAGTATCTGACTTGGGATCAGGAGATACCAAAAGATATCCTGTATGGTTTGGTGCAGTTGGAGAGTATCTGGCTTGGGATCGAGAGATACCAAAGGATATCCTGTATGGTTTGGTGCAGTTGGAGAGTATCTGACTTGGGATTAGGAGATACCAAAAGATATCCTGTATCATTTGGTGCAGTTGGAGAGTCTCTGACTTGGGATCAGGAGATACCAAAAGATATCCTGTATGATTTGGTGCAGTTGGAGAGTATCTGACTTGGGATCAGGAGATACCAAAAGATATCCTATATGGTTTGGTGCAGTTGAAGAGTATCTGACTTGGGATCAGGAGATACCAGGATTGATTCTGTAAAAGTCTGGCACTTAAACTTCTTATGAACTCCTGTGAAATAAAGTCACATGCATTTGTTTTATATAGAAAGGGGTTAATGTCTGCTTATGTACAATAAATTTGACAGTACATGTCCTATATACAATTAATTTCAATAACGTTATTTATTACTATAAATATATTATACTTTTAATTTGTCAAATATAGCAGCAGCATTGGGAATTTGAACTGCAATTCAACCTTTGCCTTATCTGAAAAACTATTAAAATATTTAAACTGCTTCACATTCTCAAACTGAAAACGATTCATGTTGAAATTTGCTGAAGATTTTTCCTCCATTACTGACTAATAAAACAAATGCTAATTACTCAAATTGGCAATAATAGGTTAAAAGTCAAGTAGATGAGATTCTTATTTTGCTCTTAATCAATTTAAATTAAAAATTCAATCAACAAATCCATATCTTTGTGCTTGTTTCACAAAGCTGCCTAAATATTATTTCCAACAATATTGAGGCTACTATCCATCACTCTCTAATACCAGCGTTATTTTAAATGCTTCAGATTTTCCACTATCATTGATAATTTTCTCTCACACTATCATTTTTCTATTGTTAGATAAATTTCACAGATAAGCAGCTGATTTTAAATACTTCCATAAATTTCATTCAACAACATAATCCATTGACTCGACCAAATCAATAAAAGCAATGTATAAATCATATCTTTGCTCCCCACAATTAGTTTTGCATTTGATTACAATGAAAACAATATGTTTAAACCTTTTTAACTATCTAAAACTGTTCTTAATCACATCTATGGCCAACGTATTATACATATAAAGTTAAGATTTTCCCAGGTAAGAGATTTCAAAAATAAAACATTTAAACATGTATATCATGGGTTTATATATGCATTCACTTGTTTTTTTTAATTCCATTCTGTAACTTATCTTTAGACTGAATTATGACAGAAATCATTCAAGTGATTGTTGTTGAGTTGCTGAAAATGAAAAGTTATCTATTTTAGTTTTAATTATAAATTTATTAAACGCACATTGATTACGTAAGCTTGTGGTTAAAACACCTGTAGAGGTCCCTACTATCGCATTTTATACGCATATTATCGAGGTTATAGCCTCAGTAAATATTACTATTTTAGTTTACAAATTTAGTCTTTAAATATCTGACTTTAAATCTAGCAGGCACATAATTAAAATTAATACTATTTGTCCAATACAAAATCTAGATATGGATCAGAAACATTGTTGTGGATAAATGGTTAAATGGATTTGAATCTAATAGGTTTTCACTTATTCCCTAATTCTGATGTTTCTTGATTTTTTTATTGGATAAAGAAGATATCCCAAACACAAAAATCAATCTATTTTAAGATTAATTTTATAAATTATAATAGACAACTTTCTGCTTTGAGTATTTCTACAACTGCTTGAATGACATTCATAAAAACTGACCCAAATGAAACATCAGTATGACTTTGATATTAATAATACATAAAAATATATGAAGATAAACTCACAATGCATGTTTAAAAGATGGATAACTAATTATAAGAGTGAATATCAAATTAGCCAAGACACTAATACCACTGAAATTTATAAGATAATTTCATTTTAATAACATTACAACTATCATTATTTAATATAGGGTATATGAGCACAGACTTTCACACCACCCACCTCTCTCCACTCTATCTAATAACACTGATACACCTAAACACATATATGCTGAAAAGATAAATAATCACCTATATATGTATTTCATGCTAAACCAGCAATCATCAGTTGGTCCAGACTATCATCTTTACACACATATATAGTATAAGTGCTCAGATATATATTAAGATAGACTACCCTCATAGTTTAATGGACAGGCTTCAATCCACTCCACACTCCAACTCTTCAACCGTCCATCCAATTGAAAATCTGATGATGGAATGCTCAAAGGCCACCTTGAGGCCAAGATTATTGTCGCACCCATGTTGACCTAAGGTCAATCTGAACCCCACATGTACAGGACATAATCCATTTAATACATATGCAAGGACGGGCAGACATCTCTATAATGTAATAACTGAAACACAGGCTTGTTATATACCTGTGGCTATATATATGTAATATAGGGTATATGAGCACAGACTTTCACACCACCCACCTCTCTCCACTCTATCTAATAACACTGATACACCTAAACACATATACGCTGAAAAGATAAATAATCACCAATATACGTATCATTATTATAATCTGATCCTTATAAGAACACTAATACAAGGAGGATGTTTCATTCTGAGCTTAGTAAACAGTTCTTTAAACGTTTTTTTTACTATTTATTTAATATTTACTGGTTTGTTTTCAAAGTTTTTAAAATGAATACAAATTAACTAAACTTTAAGCAAATTAGAATAAAGCTACAATAATACTTTGTCTGATTTATAATTCTCCCTTGTGGCTAACATTGTTTTAATCTATGATTCATATAAGAGTTTAAATTAATAAATAAAAGTGGATTCATTTTTCATTTGTAGTTTATTTACCCACAATTCAGAAGTTTTATTATTCTGAGTTTCACGTACTTTTTAGCTTTATAAAAATTCTATTATTAGATTTACATATGTATCTCAGATTATGTATATATGTAGGTATTGGATATAAAATAATAGAAACTCTTGTTATATTATCATTACATTTTAAATTTAACCAACACTGAATTGAAAAAAAGTAATTGACAAAGATTTGTTTCCAAAATCATAGAGCTGTAACTTAATCAAGATAAACACACTTGTACACCACAGTAATGACAAAAAAACAATCTGTCATGAATTCCAAAAACTTAACATTAATGTTCAAGTTTTTATTTTTATTTACACAAATGTGTAATATGCAAGCACAAACCTCTTTAACAATTAACAGCATAGTAGAAGACCTCCAGCACAATATTAAGAACCTGGACATCCAAGTTCATAGAAACCCCAACCAACTCACATACACCATGAAGGTCAATCCATTGGAAATTCCAAGGATATATATATATACCTAAACTCAAACTCACTCATTACTCATAAATTAGCTGGATTTACCTCTTTCCTGCACAGAAATCACCGATTATGCAAATTTGAATCAGACAAAAAGAACCTTACAAACTACACAAAAGAACTGAAAAGTATTGGATTCTCACAGAACACTATCAACAAAAGGATTAGACAATTTCAGAGCAAACTAAGAACTGACACTGTTAGAAACAACAAACCAAGAATGCTGTTACCTTACATACCATCAATTTCCAGAAAATGTTATAAAATACTTGCAGAGACCTTCAATTTAGTATTCCATACACCACCTTCAACAAACAGACTAATAACTAATACCAAAGATCAAATACCCTCCAATCAAATAGCACAAGCAGTATACAAAATTTCATACTCAAGCAATGGATGTAAAGCAGCCTACTATGGAGAGACCTGTGCCAACATCACAAACAGAACTTCTCAACATCACTACTTATATAGGAGAGCACTAAACAACACTGGAAGCAAATCTATATTCCTCTCACACCAAAGAACCATGGGCCATATATTTGAACCCACTAGAGCAAAGTCACTGTTCACAGACTGCAATGATACTTAACATAAAAATAAATGAAGCATACTTCATTGCAAATAATGACAATGCAATAAACTGGAAGGAATCATGCTTTTCCATCTCTAATAAGTGGACTATATAAAAACATTGAATAAATATGCATAAATTACTACCCAGTTGTTTGAAATCACAACTCAAGCTGACACTACCAAGATGGACTATGAATATGGGGACTAAAAGTGCTCAGCCTAATAATTCTCTTAATATTGAGCTTCACTTGTTTGCATATTAGTGCAAGTTGTAACTTACTTCTCGAAGGTGAAGTAGAAACTAGGATTTTATTACAAATGTCTAATGTAAATGGTGTAGAGCTCAAATGAGCTGCTCTTTTCATCCTTCTCTAGAACCATCTACTCTCACTGATTAATCAATGATCATTAAATGGTACTGCAATTAGATTTATATCCCTACAATAATTTATGGAGTAAATCTGGAATTAATATTTACTTATACATTTATCAATCACCTTTAATTTCTATACACTATTGACAGTAGTCTGAAATTCATAAAATCTTAAGATTTAAGATTTTGAACCCAAATCAATCTCTTGCATAATTATTTAGATTTGAAAATACATCAGTACCTATATATTTTAGTGATTTCAATTTTATGCTAATTGTAGGACATTTCAACTCTTTAGCAAGTAACGTTAATTCATGCAAAACCCACATATATGACCATAAATTTAATAAGGATTATAAGAGCTGATCTTGTTATTTTGTCTACATATAAGTGGGATTGTGTGCTATGCAGTCAGATAAATATTATTTTCTCAAATATTTCTTTTGGCAATCATTAAAAAATCCTATCAGTCATACTGCTTTCTTTTAAGTGTATTTGTTAGACCCTGATTTGAGCATTAATCTTTTACATTAATTATTGTTCTATCTCCATATTTCAATACTGCAGAGTGTTTATATAATCATTTAATGGTTTGATATTATACATATCCTAAAATTTAATTTTAAATATTATTAAACTTTTGAATATCTTCCATTACTATTTCTCACAGAACTATAGTCTTTTTTTTTTTTTAATGAAAATTGGCTAAATATTTTTAGTCACTACTCAAATGTTACATGATTCCATCACATATAAATTTTTTGAAGTTCTTGCTGCTGTCACTATCTAATTTTAATATTGACTTACCCAAGCCATAGATCTGTGCTTGGGTGTTGATAGTTTGTTATTACTATATATTATAGCACTGACATTTTAATTGGGATCTCTCTTCATATGTATGAGCACTGATATTATGGGCATTAGAAATTATCATTAATGTCATAGAAATCTAATGAACGAACTATACTTCCTGGGATAAAAAATGAATTTCAATTGAAATTTAGTAGCAAGAAACTATGAAGACATATAAATAAATCCAAAGGCAGTAGTTTTATCTTTTGACATACAAATAAATCCAAAGATAGTAGTCACATCTGTTGATCAATAAATTAGCTTTATTTCAACGTATACATATGTATAAAATAACAGCTTAGTGCGTGCATTATATATAAAACCAGGAAAATAATATACTATTTCATTATTAAAATCTTGGAATGCCAGAAATTACAAGAAATACACTGCAAAATCTTTTCATAATAACATCTAATTGCAATAGATAGACAGACAGACAGACAGACAAAAAGGTAGGTAGGTAGACAGACAGACAGATAGATAGATAGATAGATAGATAGATAGATAGATAGATAGATAGATAGATAGATAGATAGATGGCTAGATAGATAGATGGATGGATAGATAAATAGATAGATAAGTAGGTAAACAGATAGGTTGGTAGATAGATAGCTAGATAAATACATAGGTAGGTAGGTAGGTAGGTAAATAGATATGTAGACAGGTCTGTAGGCAGATAGATAGATAGATAGATAGACAGACAGACAGACAGACAGACAGACAGACAGACAGAAGATAGATATATTACTTAATTGGTAAATAGATATATGAGTTGGTATGTAAGATAGATATATCAGCAATGATTATTGCATTCAAATTCAGATTATCAAAAAAGTTTTCAATTCTTGGCGTTATTTATATTGCAGACAACGTTTATGAGACAAATTTACAAGAAAATCCTAGATAGAGACCAATGCGTAATTTTATATCTTTTACTTTGTGATTGAAAAAAAGTCAGGTCTCAAAATAAATGGCATTATAAGTTCTTTTTTAATTTACGATGATGTCGTTGTTCTAGCAGCAACACCTTGAATAAAACTATTGCAAATTAAATTTAAAATTTACAGACAGCATTTTCTAAAAAAAAATTATTTACATTCGATAACAAAAAAAAAGAATTACTATAAAAATCATTAGTTCGGCACCTTATAGATACAAAAAGTGGTTATTGAATAATCATTGTACTTCTACTCATCAAAATGATTACTGCTACCATGAAATTTCTTATTTCTCAGCCAAAAATGGCTTTGCACACTGACTGATGATATTGTACAAATAGCTTAATAAATTTTTATCTCCAGTTTAGATCTAGGTAATATATAATAAATTTTTATCTCAGCTTTGGATTTGAATCCAAATCATGAAAAATACTATTATTCTTTACTTATCATCCTCATTTTAAGCCTGCAAAACATTCCAAGCTAATTCTCACACTTCTAATCCATATTACTCCATCTACTGTTTTCTATTACATTCACTTTATATGTATTCTCTTCATAAATCTCATTTTATATGTACGTGGTTCATAAATCTATTGAAATCTTTTTGCTTACATAAATATTGTTTATATATACAAGTATTATAAACTGGTATTTCATAAGTTTAATTAACAAAGTATTTTGAGTATCACAGTTTATCATATAAAGTTCATGCAGGACTTTATATCTGTTTAATATAATGATTTATATAATTTATTATGTTAAAGAGCTGCAATGTGAAGCAGCGTGACTTCTCCTTATTTGGAGGCAGGAATCTCTCAGCCACTATGCCCAGAGAAACCTGTTAGCCACTTTACCATCCCTTTCCATTCCCCACCCTTAGTTTTACCATATTCTTCTCTATTCTGCTCCATCCCCATTTCCATAACATAATCTTTGTCAACTCCATGGCCTTTATATCTAAGTCCCCCTTATCTTTTCCCAAACCCAGCATAAAAACCAAGAACCCACTTTTTGTATAATCACTTTGTTTATATTTATTCTTCCACAACTACATTATTTGTACTCTTTCTGCTTGCATGTATAACAAATGTGTAATATTTTCTATGTCTTCCTTACATAACTTGACTAAATCACTCACATTTTTTCACTTATGTCTATATTCCCTTGTTGTTAAAGATCCTATTCGAGCCTTAAACAGTAAACTACTTTCCTTGCTATTATCATAAATTAACTTGCACCCAATATTCTATATATATTTTAAACTCTTTTTACTTGCCATACTAGTTCTCCATCTCTCCAACTCCCTATTCTTTATTAGTGTACCTATTCTTCTATCCCATTTCTTGCCACTATAACACTCACCAACTCTCCTATCCCATATTTTGTATAAGTATATTGACATAAATTTTTTATCCAAATCTTCTGCATACCACACTACCTTTCTCACCCATCTTGTTGCCTGCCCTTTACTCATAACCCAATTATATACTATTTTAGCTATTCTCTTATCATCCATTGGCTGCAATCTATCAAACATTTTCTTTCTCCTTTTTGCATCTCTCACATAAAGATTTGACCATACCATTTTTCATTGAATTGTCTCCTTTGTTGTCAACACATCTGCATCAAATGCATGTCTTCCTACTTCTCTTTATACTTTTTCTACCTCTTTATTAACACATAACACATCATTACCATATGTTAACCCTTCTACTGCCACTCCCTTTCATACAATTCTAGCTACATCATACTTATCATATGAAAACATTGTTAATTTCTTTATCAATCCCTTTCTTTTCTTTGCTTCATTTATCGTTTTTTTCCCATTCATTCAAGCAATTTATCTTATTATTTCAGATGATTCCCAAACAGGTATAACTATTTACCACACTTAAATTTATATCTCTCAATAAAAATTATTTTTATCACTTTTGATTTTTCTTCATTAAATTTAATCCCCATCTCTTTACCCACCCTTGCATAGTCCTCAGTACAACTTCCATATCTTCCCTTCTTTCTGTGCACAAGAAGACATCATCTGCAAATAAAAGACCTGATAATGTATGTAATTCCTTGCCACCTATTAATGGTATCTCTACCCCTCTTCCTAGTCTTTCTATTGCTCTCTCCACTTCTCTAATATACAACAAAAACAAAATAGGTGACATAGGGTATCCTTGCCTTAGTCCCACCCCATTTTTAACTTTAACTAATTTTATATTTCCTAATTGATACTGTAGTAATTATTTTCATGCAATCTCTTAATAAGAACCACCAAAGCTGCATCCATTCCCAAATTTATAAACTTACCCATAATCTATTTCTATTTACTCTATCATATGCCTTCTTTATATCTATAAAAACATATATAACTGTCTGCCTGTGTTTCTACTCATATCTATAAGTTGGGTAACTACAAATAAACTATTTCCTATATGCCTAATCAATTGAAAACCTCTTTGCATTTCTCCCACTGTATTATTTTCTTTCATCCATTTTGCAATCCTTCCAAACACTATATATGTAAAAACTTTATATAACACTGACATTACCACTATTGGTCTATAATTGCTTGACTTTTTATGATCCTTCCCTTTAAATAGTAGACTTACTCATATTACTCCAACTATCCAGAAAATCTCTCTTTGTGCCATGCCCTCTACTGAGATTTTAGGGAAATGGAGTATTAAATGGGATGTATAATAATAATTACTATACTGTAGCTGACAATTCAATGCCCAAGCAACAAGATTCAATGGGAGCATAAATTACTCCGAATGATGAGGCACATACAATTACCAAATATAATACTTTTTGTAATCAGAAATTTATAAATGTGATTCCTGATCATAAAAAGCATAACATTTAATAATTATTTTGATTCGTCTGCCACCTGCAACAAATCTCTGAAGCACTAAAATTATCAAAAACATTTAAACTGTAGTCATATTTACAATAAATACTCATCTACAAATGCATAATGAATCGTTCTAATCTTACCTAAACATCATTTAATAGCTTGTTTTGTGCAGAAAATTTGCATCTAATTGAAATGGAATCAAACAGATGAAAATTCTACTCATACTAGTTATTGAAAAATAAAATCAATGGAATAAAGGAAATCAATAGACAAGAAATGGCTTCGAGTTTATTCAAAGAGCTTATTAATATGTTTAACATAAATGCATTATTCTGATTAATACAAAAAGCTTTGAATCAATATTGCTTATTTAGAAGATTTAATATGTTTAATTCTGTGTCATGTTACTGAGGAATAAGGGACATTTATTAAGTTATCTGCAATTTTGTTTTAGCTACATATATTATAAGTTATATATATATTATTAAGTTTACTTTTATGATTACAACCTAATACTAATGTATAATTTACAATAAATATGCTGAGTTTGAGCAAGAACTGAATAGTTGATACCATATATATTATTTAAGCTATTTTACCTATTCTATTATGGCCGTAATAATGAGAGAAAAGACCATGAATCCATCGCAGGCTTTTATTAAAACTGCATAGACTGTAGGGAATATATCCATTTCCTATCAAATCCTATAGGCTATTGAATTGTGGGAAAAATTTATTGTAATTAAATCCCATCGCAGTATTATGTTTGATTTGAATCAATAGTCATTATATATACATATAACTTAAGGAAGATTGCAAGTAGTACAAAAGCATGCAGAAAGAAGTATGTTTGTGCAAAAATAAATCCCAGATATAATTAATATATGTGATGCCAAAGTAGACGTGATGATATTAACGTAAAAATTGAAAAAAAATTAGAACAAAAGTTATAAACAGAAAAAAAAAAGTTAATCGATAAAATAAGAGGTGATCTAATAAAATAACTGAACAGGTGTGAGTTGCAGAAATCAAAAAGTTAAAAACCCACAAAGAAGTTAATTAATGAATTAAGATAAATATAAACTAAATATTATAAAAAGTGATGTAAGAAAGTAACTAAAGTGAGATATAAAAATCATTATGAAAAAAATATATAGTAAATTTTTATAAAGAAGTACTCGAATAACTTTTTTCAATGTAATAAAATAATTTAATAGTTACTAACTCTGAAGGTCATATATCACTCAAACAACAGAAATTATATATTAAATTTGGATATAGAAACATTTAGATCTAGATTATTTTTATTTACCATTGCTATAAACGGCACAGGCTTTGATCTGCAAAGATAGCAAAGACATTCCTATTCCTCAAAAGATTACCTACATAATAATACCAATGTGTGTTTGTATGGATATTTGTGACAATAATCGAATGGCTTTAGTATACAAGAGTTCACAAAAAATTGGCACCAGAAGAGCCAGCACTGGATTTGATTCAAGGATTTTATACTCCAGAGGCCAATGCACTAAACCACTGGGCAAAATAATCGAATGACTTTTCAAAGATTGATAATAAGTTCAAGCGTCCGGTAGCGGCTGACCAATGCTATAAACCACGCAGGACAATGTTTGAGATTATAACATTTTACTTGTAAGCATATGTCGAAAATAGTCTAACATATAATTACAAATATAAATGTATATCTAAATATGTATATGTGTTAACGTTTATTACAGTACACTGTTTAGTGAATAAAAGCGTTGGTGGTCGAGTGGTCAGTACAACTGCCTTACAAGCAGTTTGTCGCGGGTTCGCTTCCCGGCCGATGCTTTGACACACGAAAGAAAAAAAACTGTCTGATAGACTTAATAAATAACTGAAGTTATTATTTTTCAATTAAAAAAAATTTTTTTTTTAAAAAAAAAGTGTTTTAAATTAAAACTTAATCCTATAAAGTAAATTTTAAATGTCAAACAATAATGAATTTTATTAATGCTATAACCAAGAGAGACAGAAAACATAAACAAACTAATTCATTTTAACTTAATATTTTTTCATTACTAATGAAACAAGTAGCAGTCTGGCCTGCCCAGACGCAATTATTTCATTTTATTTTTTAGTTTTATTATATATTTTACTGTTTTTCGAAAATTAAAACTTGAGCTTTAAAAAAAGAAAGTCTAAACTTAGTAGTAAATAAAGTTTAAAAAGATGTAAGATGATGATATAAATCTTAATGTTTTGAAAAATATAAAAGTAAAAAACATTCTGCATGACAGGAAAATATTGCCTTGAAATAATTTTAACTATTTAAACTTGACATTACTTAAACATTGTAAATACTAATAAATTTGCAACTGTCAACAGTAGCTATCTTGCTAACAATTGTGAGGGTAGAAGAAGCAAAAAATAAAATCGTAATTATGAGTTTTGAAACACAAATACATCCACATATACTTTTTACACTGTTTACTTTATATCTTACACGGTATCTTTTAACTTTTATCTTTTGACAAAAAAATCAAAATGAAATTAAAAAACAAAACAAAATCGTACTTGTGTATTTACCGGTATAGCGCCCTACAATAAACATCTAAAACAAAATGGCTGAAAAGAAACGATGGTATTTAATATTTTCAATGTTTGGGGTTTTCTTTTTATTAGTGTTATTTTAAAGCAAGACAATCTTGTGCCAAAATTACTTATAATATTTAGTTGCTGTTTTTTTTTATTAACAGAAGTAACAAATGTAAATTAAAAAAATATATAAACAAAACCTGATTCATTATTTATAAAAATAAAATAAAAAGCTGAGAATTTTCATATCGGGGTGGCTTTAGTAAACAGGAAGCAAAAAGAAAACAAAAGACTTTCTTTGGAAGTTGCCATCAATTTATTATTTGCTGTTGTTGTTAGTATTGTTTGGTATTTATTTTTAATTTTCATTTTATAAACTTTGACTCTATTTTATGGTCATGTACACTTAACCGACCACACAAAAATCATCGCTCACCCATACATCATAAAGACTGAATCTATCAACACAATCAAAAGCATATTATTGATTATAAGTTAATATGTTTGTGTAGAATTGACAGTTAAAATTATATTATTGACAATACTAATTTATATGTATACCAAACCCTTAAATGCAAGCAAGCAAAAATCTCAAAAAACAAAAAAAAAAGAAATCATTAATGTTAACTTGTTTATTATTATTAATCCAGCATAAAATTATAAAATGATCAAAGTGACGTTAACAATGAAAGCAAAGTGTGAACTTGAAACTCCCAATCTAAAAAAAAACATAAGATAGAATACATCATCAAGAAGAGATAATTTGTTAAATTCTTAAAATCAATTTCTTTGTCATATTAACTATCCTTAATATTGAACATCATAAACCACTATTATTGCAATTTGAGGAAATTGATTAAAGGACCCACCTTAATTCTATAAAGTTTATATTTTTAACACAAGTTATAAGCTAGAAAAGAACAAAGCATTATGGGCTAAGAAGTGATAAAACACCATGGTGATGGATTCTCATCATGCAAACATGATTCCTGATATGATTATCATTTCAAATTAACATCATGACAACCACGATAGTAAAAGATCGACAACGTGCTACAATCAAGCAAAGAAATGATATCAGCACTGGAAAAATAGTTTATAAAAGAATCTGATATGAAAACCCAGATGGTGATAGAAGATTATCCAATGGACTATCATTCAGTTCATGCAAAGGAATTTTCCTAGGAGCAAATATACTCGCACATTTCCCAGTGTGGATTACAAGACTTTAAGCTATGACTAGACTAATCTGGATTAACATTCCAAATTATATTTTTATATATTTTTTATTCTTATTTTGCTTAGTAAATTGGTTTCTTTCTTTTGAAACAGAAAGTCAATCCATCCAACCTCCAATTATTCTAGCAAGAGGGGAGCTATCAATTCTTTTTTTTTTTAATTTTTCATTTAATAATGAAATTTAGGGGCAGACTCCCAACTTACTTGCCAATTGGTACATCAGTCTACTGACTTGAGAGGCGAGACTTTAATCTAATTCAATATTATGTGCTCATACTTTGACCGTTACAATACTTTATGTTCAACATTTGTGTTTAATTAACTTAATTATTAGTTATTTGTTATTCGGAATATATGACTAACCCTTGAAAGATTGATCTGTCCTATTATAGATCTATATAACACCAGAATAGGAGGGGGCTCAGTATCTATAAGCAACTCTCAACAGATCTCAAAACATAAATGTGCAGATTAGAAATTAATGACCAAATGATTTCATTGAATTTTAGTCGTCAAAGAGTTAATTGTTCAAATATAGTTCCAAATTGCCTTCAATTTAAATTTGAATTTGTTAAATTGGAATGGGAAATGAACATCCTTCATAGGGATTAATGGAATAAAAAAATAGTTAATAAATACAAACGAAGGAAGATCAAGCCCATATAATCAATAAATGTTAAATGCGTACACCACTTTGTTATAAAGAATTATGAATAGCTTATCATCAAAATTAATTTGTTAAATATTAAATTAAATTAGTTGTCTGTTGTTTGATTTTTCTATTTTCCAATTAATCACACTTATGCATATCCAATTGTATGTATCAGATACAGAATAATCATACCTTGAAATAGAGTACATGTACATTCTCCCTGAGTTTAAACTATGTGGTATAATGAGGATCAAGGAGAGGTAAAGTAAGGGAAGTTGTGCAACCTCATTCAATCATTAATCATCATGGACCACTTCCATAAAGACCAAGTAGGTGACCATAGTTAAATAGTTGTGATTTCAAAACCATAAGTGTTGAACATGAATCACAGACATATATATTCCATCCTATTATATCTGGCACAGCCAATCACTGGGTTTCAAACACAAATAAATAGAACAATGTCAGACTGTCCTGTTATAATATAATTGGTATCCAAACTTCAAAAAAAGTTTTATTTAGGGGGAAAACAGTACATTTATAGAATTTGACATTTATTCTTTATGTTATAGTATCAAGAATAATTTTTGAATTTATAATTGATTTATTAATTTTTTTATACATATTTGTTAAAACAAAATTGCAAAAAAAAAACATAAGTAAATCCTTGAAGGACCCTATGAAACTGTATATTTCAAAGAAAAACCACTCCTGGCTTTGATATACTTGTAAATACACAAATACCAAAAAAATTAATTATATTAGATTAATTGTAATTCCTTAGTTAAGGTATTAATTATGTCTAAGATAAGCATAATTCCTTAATTGTAGGATTAACTGGCAAATCCAGAAATTACCTTGCTTAAATATAGCAAAAATCACTAATTATATTATAAATGATGACTTCATAAAATAATAGCAAGATTCAATATAAAACTATATGTAGAAGACTAATATGGAGCCTAATTGGAATTTCCATTACTGTGTAGAATAGTCAGTCACTAAAGCAGGAAAGAAAATTGAAGAGCCAAGAAAGAAAGTGTCCAAAAATCTTCAGCAGAAGCAGCTAATTTATCAGTGTGGTTCAGTATTATGGACATCCAAATTAATTTAGGGTAATACAGGTTAATCCAACCTGAAGGTTGCACTATTCTATAAGTAATTTATATCATGATAAATCTATTCTGAATGTTGTGTGATAGCAAACATTAAGATTGCTTATTGCACTGCACAGATATAATAATATACATTATTTGTCTTTTTTATGTTTTGGATCATAAGTCTCAGTAAGGTGTGGCCAAGAAGAAGTTTAAAATCTATTTATATATATATATGAAGATAAGTTTAAGTATCTCTAAAAAATGTGTATATGAATTTAAACTGTAAGATATGGCTTACTTAAAGAAGTATATGTTCCTAGTATATATATAGTATGGAAGGTTGGTCTGACTACTAAGCCGGATGATGATTATGATAGAATTAAGCTAAAGGTGAATGATGCACTGATAAAAACAAAAACATACACTGCATATTATTGAGCAATGATTGTACATCCCTTCCATAAAGTATTAAAAATGAATAGAAACTTATTCCTGCTTTGCCTAAAGAATGGTAGCAAGTTCAGATGCACTGATAAAAGCTAATAATTTACTATATAAATGAGATATCATTCGGGTTCTTTTTAACATAATATATATCATTAAATTCATTCAGATTATAAATAAACAACCACTAGTTATTAATTTCTGATGGAGGCACTCATTTATGCTATGTCTTGCAACAAAAAAAACACTGTACATACATTAGCACAGAGATTTATATAGTAATTAGTGCAGTTTAACAAATGTTAGGTATACTGGAAATCATAACAAATCTGAGGTTGGATAATTGACTGCAATGTCACAAAGGAATAAAGCAAGAGAATGGCCACTTTATCCTTGAATACTAGCCATCAAGAAGGATGAAAAAAGCACCATCTTGTTTGTGATTTGTGGACCATGAGGTAATATAAATTGTGAACTATCTATAGTAGTTTAGAAAACATGAAGAATTGGCATACTCAAAGTTAAATAACTACTTAATTACTTTAAATTTAATCTCACTTAACACCACCGAAATAGAAATAATTGGCAAAAAATTGTGATTTTAGTTACTATTTATGAAAATCCTTATTGAAACAGTTGTTGTGGTGTATGATTAATGAAGAGGCTCTGTGAATAGGTAGTGGAAGATGCTTACCTGACATACAATACAGAAATTAAAATCGGATTTTTCCCACAAAACAGTTCATCAATAAAAACAATTGTAGATAAACACAATATCTGAGTCATGTCACACAACCATTTTTAAAAGAAAGAATATGCCATGAAAAAAACTGGAAAGGCAAGAGAATTGATAATGTATAGCTAAACTTTGCAAATGGAAATGGCAAAATTATAAAAAAGTAAGTCATCTGGAAAGAGTTTGTAACAATGAAGACAAAATTATTAACACCTATTCAGAATTAGATATGAAAAAGATATTTAAAATGTGATATCTTGTACCTGGAAATCACTTAATGTTTTCAATTAAAATATTCCAACAACAGGTATCCGTGGAAATTCATATTGGCTCAGAAATTATCACTGATAGCATGTAATAATTGGAAAATCATTAATAAAATTTCAGAATAAAGCATTCAAATTAGAAAAAAGAAAGCTACAGTAATAGCAGAAAAAAAATATATTAAAGACAAGGTATCCTATTGACGCAGACAAATGGAAAAATTTTATGCTGCTATTATATATTGTCCATGGAAAAATGAATTCTATTATTAGAAGGCATTGATTTTTATCAATGGACATCAAAATAATTATTGTAAAAAAAATTGTGACAGAGAAAGAAATGCTAATATATTTCCATCATCATTCTAGAAGAAACTAGGAGAAATCAAAATAAACCCATTTATAACTGAAAGAGAATGCAGGAAATACCATTATAAAGTGGGTGAGCAAAACCGCTCGGAATATTGAAAGATTTAACTAGTAAGAAAGTATTAATAACCATAGAAAACTAGGACTGGGCTATAACTATTGTCATTAGTACTAAACTGAATGGAAGTATAACAGTTAACAAAATATTAAATAACAATAATTAACCAATGCTTATTGCCCACAAGTATTATGTACATTTGAAGAGGTTTCTCATTATACAAATTTTAATCTAAATTTGACTTTTTATTAGATAGTTATTACAGAAGGGTCAACAAAAATTTTAAACCCTGACTATACTTTTAAGATCATTCAAGTGCTGTCTGCCTTTCAGAATCACCATTACACCAAAACTTTTCAATCAAAAATGGACCAGCTATTTCATAGTGAAGATAGTCTATTAAGTTCATAAAAGTCTGTGGTCAGCTTACAAAAGTAGATGCTAGATTAAATGTGAAATAATCCATTTGAAATATTACAGAAATAAAATTCTCAAGGCACATTGTGTCCACAATGAAAAAGAAACCAATGTCCAAAAAGGTATGAGCTGTTAAAAAATTACAAAAAGATTTTGGAATGTCAAAGAATTGTCATCCACTTTTCATTGACTATATGTTTCCTTAATGAAAAAATTCACATGGCTAATGAAAAAACTCACATGGCTAATTCATCATAAGAGTTACTTGAAAAAAACTGAAAGTAATTAGAGGGGGGAAACTCATGAAGATGCATTCATTAATATCAAATATACTATTAATAAATTACAATAACCAATGGCGTGTATTATTAACCATCTACACTTCAGGATAAAGAATTGCAATAGATGTGTGAGCCATTGAAACTACAGCCAAGTTGATAAAGATGCCTAGTGATTACCCTCAAAATCAAAGTTTCATCAATAGCTATATATTCAGAATTTCACAGTTATAACAGACCACAAACACTATTGGGAATTTATTTCATAATCAAAACAATTACTTGACTATTTGAGTATATAAATGTAACACAGAACTTAAATTCTATCTGGATGTGATTGTATAATGGAGTATAGAAAGGTCACTTTCATAACCCAAGGTGGATGTGATATCCTAAAACTGGGTTGTAGAATATAGTATCACAGCAGAGCAAGTCTTTATTATTTTTATAGATATGCATTAATCAAACATTCTGAACAATGTAGAAGTGGTGAAATGGATAAAATGAGGTAAAGGATGAAAAGTATTTATAAACTGGATATTAATAAGATGGACAAATAAACAAACTAACTCCCAGTAACATTCGGGAAATTAAAAGATCAAATGTTAGTAAATAGAAAATGTATACTATTGGGGGAAATTTTTGATGAGGATCCCCTTGAATTGTACAAACCAAAACTCCATCTTGTTTTAACCTATAGTGGTTGACAATTGGCAAAGATAATATAAACATAATAAAATCAGATGTCAGTCAAATAAATGAGAGAAACTTCAAGCATACTTGTGATGTTCCATTGTATCTAAATCTTGACAATGAGATCACATGGTTCATTCGGGGCCTTTTAGGGGAAATTTATTCTAATTATAATTGCTCATATTTTAAAAGGATAACATATAGGGTTGTTAAAAATGTAGATATATACAAAATCATATCAAACCATAAAATGACTTTTGCAGTTTATGAAATGCTAGAAATCTACGTAATGAATAATAGATCCAATTTCACTTCAGAACAGTTTAAAAACTTTATGCATGAGTGAGATATTAAATACATTTGTAGCCCACCAACATCATTCAAAGTTAAATGGCTTAGATGAAAAAAAAACTAAACATCACCATAAACAAAGTTTGAATAAAACAAATTCACTACAAGTGCTTGATACTGTTTGTGTAGCGGTGCTCCATTAAAACTCAATTTCCATAGCATCAACAGGAATTTCATTAGCAAAAAAAATTTTAGTACAGAAACTGAGAAACAAACTGTCATTATTCCCATTGTAAAATTTTATAGAAAGTTTATAGTAGTATAAGACATATGGCACAGAGATTCTTAAATTGGCTATTTCAGGAAATCATTTAATTATTGTCATTGAAAATTGTACTTCTATAGCAAAATAAATAAATGTGATGAAATAGTATTCCTATAGTGTAATTTTCATTATAATACTCTCGTGCAAAGTAGGGACTAGTTTCTATCTATTTTTAACACCTTGTGGAGGGGGATAATCATAAACATATGACCAAAGTTATGTGAAAAATATGTATGATCCCAAAATGCATATTTCGTGCTAAACCATCATCAGTTGGTCCAGATCACAATCTCCTATATATATATATCTTTACTATTCTTTGGTATATATAAAAAGCCAAATAAGTGTCAAACTTATTTCCTTCATAACTTTGACAAAACCACTTAATGGAAATAAATGATTAATAATTTTTATTAATCATTTATTAGACTAGAGATTACCTATTTAATGAATTATATTTTAGTAGTCTAATTTTCACTATATCATTTTTATACAAGATAGGGACTTTTTTCTACCCAGAGCCGATCACTGTTTCCAGATGGGGCCTTCTCCTTCTATAATAAGAAGCAAAAACACTAATTGATTTGCTATTTGTCTCCCTGGAAATTTTAAAATCCCCGAAGGTGCAACTGTGACCAATTACATTTTCAGACCACTTTTCAATTGAATGTGATTTTCAGTTCAATAACTCTAATGACTCAGCATAGGAGTTCCCCAGAACTATAAGAATGTTAACCTGAACAAATATCAGCATTCAACTAGTATCTGAGACATATATATTGTTCAAAGAAGTTGATTTGAATAATCTTCATCCATATCATGCATGGATGCAATTTACTGAACTTCTGGGTAAATTGATTACTAAATGCACCTCAAAAGCCTGGAGTCCTATTCGGTTATTATCCGAATTAGATAAGATTGCGACAAAACTAATGAACTTGCCCAGTGAGGCACAGAACATTGAATCTATCATAGACTTGAAACTGAAATACAAAAGTAAGCAGGAGGAAGTTGCTGAATATCTTTCTATAAAGAGATTGTGACAATTTATATATCATCAGCACTGCTGGACCAGGGGCTATCTTAGATGGGCTCTTGGAGCTGGCAGAAAGGCCAAGGCTCCCAGAGTGATTGAGATAGATGGCAACCTATATGGAGGGTCTTCCATGTTGGCCAGAATCATGATTGAAAGAAGAGAATTTAATTTAATTAAAAATTTAAGCCACAAAATCACAGAAAAAAGAATTATTGATAAATTAAAGATGATGCCAGACAAAACATCCTGGATTGCAAGGAATCCCAAAATTCCTCCTGTTTCATTTAAATGCTTTATCAGTACCAATAATTAAAAGGATGGCATCAACCCAATTGCCATGGTTCCTCTGGTTAAGAAACTAGAAGGCCCTTGGAACCTGGGGAATCTCAGGCCGATATCAATGATCTCTCTACTAGTAAAGACAGTTGAGGCCCTAATTAAAAACGACATACAAGATATAATTGATCAGCTGTCTAATTGCCAGTTTGTCAAAAAGGGGAGCTTGATGGCTGATGCTGTGGCCGATTTCATCTATTGGTAGACCACATTTGCATGAAGAAGATCTTGCAGCCAATCACAGTTCAGCTCGATTTTGCTGCTGCTTTTGATTGCGTTCGAGTTGACGCACTTATGAAGATCCTGGAGGAACTCAAAGTACCAGCTGCCTACCTCCAGATGATAGAGAACCTTCTGTATAATAGGGAGGTGTTTTTGTCTCTGGATGGGAGGGTGTCCTGAGGATTTAAGCCTGCTGTTTCTATTCCTCAGGGCTCTCCTATGAGTGTGCTCCTTTTCACTGCCTATGTGAATCCCCTCCTGCTAAGCATCAAGACATCTCTTAAAGGGATATCAATACCTTTGCTAAGAGAGAGGGTTCATCATGTTTCCTATATGGATGATGTGGTAGTTTTTCTTGCTTCATGGGAGGAGCTTGCTGGACTAGAGGAGCTCTTGAACCAATTCGAATGTGAATTTAGTCTAAGAGTCAACAAGGAGAAATCGGCAATCTGGTCAATTATGACTGGCAAGCAAATTCCCGGCATATTTAAGGCTCCACCTCAGAAGTTCCTAGATTTTCATCTAGTGTCCCCCCCCCCCCATCTAAAATGAGGAAGAAAATTGAAAATGATTTAATGACTAAGATAACAAAATTTATTGGATCATTGGAGAAGATTTATTTGTCTTTGTTCAGGAAAATCATGCTGATGAATGCTATCATGCTCCCCAAGATTACATACTTCCTTGCAGGCTTCTCACCGATGAAAGCCTTTATAAGGAATGCTAAAACCCAATGTAGGAAGCTGTGTTGGGGAAAGCTCCTGTCATCAGCCTGTGCCTCCTACAGAAACCTAAACAGATGAATGGCATAGGACTACACTCAGTCAAAATCTTATTAATACAGTGTTTTCATAATGTACTTACCAGATTATTTATAAAAAACCCAGATATGGAAGGGCCAATATTCCCAGAAGAAATAACTCCTATCGATAGGCTACCTCCCAAAAGTGGAAGGCTTTGGATTCAAAAACAAATCTCTATAGTATTTAACCATCTAAAAATGAAGAAGCCAGAAACAATGTTTAATAACAAACTAAACTACTGGAACATATATGATCTTATGAATTCAGAAGAAACTAAAATTGACAATATTCTTTCGATTGGAATATCGAGGTTCTCCAGGTTGACCAAACGTCTAAAATTGGAACCGAGGTTTGTTGATTTTTTAATCAAGGTTAACCTTGGGGCCTTGCCTACTGCTGACTTCCTACATAGTAAAAGGAATTATAATCTGGACCCTATATGTGCACTATGTAGGCATAGTGATGAGACAATGGCCCATATATTGGAGGAGTGTCAAATTTGGAATAGCATAAGAAACACTTTTAAATCTCTCATTAAAAACAAAGAGTCAGCTTGTGTAAATTTGACTAAGGCCTTCAAGAGTGGACATTTTGGGGTCATAAGATTGGCAACATTTATAAATTTTTCCATTTGGTCATTGAGAAATAAGACTATCTTCGAAAGTGGAGAAGAATATGACATGATGAAAATGTCTTTACACTTACTAAAAGAAATTAAAGATTAGACCAAAAATTTTCTCAGAATTGGATGTTCAACCAGACCTGGTTCCTAATAAACCTAAAACAAAGTGTAGTACTGATGATGAAAAGAATTATAAAGTTATAAATCCACAAATACTGAGAAAATTTAATGAACCCATTTAACTAAAACATTCTAGATAAACTTTATATGGAAGAGATTCAAGAACTAGAAAATGCCATTATAAAGTTACCTGCCTAATTGATGAATAATAGGAAAGGGCTTTCATATGATTAATGGATCAGTTTTAATCAATGACCCAATAAATATATTAAGACTGCTTTAACAATGCTTAATGGTAACCGGTTTGTTTACTGTAAAGAATCTATGATATATTTCATGTAATTTTCAGTCTTACATATTCTATGAAAACCTGCTTTTAAGTAATTTTTATCAATGCAATCCCTATATTGGATTGGCTAATCTCATGATATGATTCATAATGATTAATCTTTTTATATTTAAAAAAAATTTAACTTAACCCACAAAAAAATATGGGAAATTCTTTTCTTTATAAAAAAAAACTCTATAAAAAAAATGGAAAAATATGGTTAAAATTTTTTTCAACATTATAATAATTTAAAAAAATTTATATTTTTTTGAATTATATAACAATATAAATTATATTTATATTAATAATAAAATAATTAAAGGGGGTTACTAATTTTTTTTGTGGGGGGGGGGGGTATTTTTTTTCTTTTTTTGTTAGATAAAAAAAAATTATTTAAAATTGAAAAAAAAATTTATTTTTTTTTTTTTTATATAACCTATGATTTTGTTGATTGGTCTCCTTTGAGATTGATATGTAAATGTCCTTCTTTTTGTAAATGATTCTTATGGTTTGTGAATAAAATTTCCTTTTGAAAGATAATCACAAATATATAACCAAACACTTGTGAAAAGAATGTATGATCCCCAAGATGCACATTTCATAATGAACCAGCATTTATCAGTTGACCCAGATAACAATCTCTTATACCTATTTTTATTATCATTCAGTATGTTAAATAGCCAATTACTACAATTTTAATTGATAAGTGTCAAATTTGCTGCCCTTACAACTTTAACACAAACCACTTAATGAAAGTATATTAATAATTTTTATTAATCATTCATCAGACTAGAGATTACCCACTTAATGATAATATTTCTGTAGAATAATTTTCATTACACCATTCTCATCCAAGATAAAGATTGATTTCTACCTAGTTTTAATACCTTATGGAAGAATGTCATCACAAACACATGATCAAAGATGTGAAAAAGATATATGATCCCCAAGATGTACATTTCGTGATGAACTAGTACTCATCAATTAGTCCCAATCACAATATCTAACACTTATCTTTATCATTATTCACTATATATATCCAATTACAATAGTTTAAGACTGGCTTATATATATAAAAAGTTAAGTTGAGAAAAGGTTGGTATCATCCTTTTTTTATCAAAATCTATGTCGTGTGTCAAGGCCTGATCATTCTTAAAGACAGTTGTTTAAAAATCTGAATGGCTGTCTGAGAAACAACTGTAGTGCATGTGAAAGACTAGCAACCTTTCAATTATTACTAATAGTTTAATTGATAAGTGTCTAACTTACTACCATCATGACTTTGACATGAACAACTTGATAGAACTATTAATAATTTTTATTAGTCAATTGTTACAGTAGAGACTATCCTCTTAATGAATAATATTTCTGTATTCGTAATTTTCACTACACCACTTCACTGCAAGGTAGGAACTGTTTTCTATCTAATTTTAAAACCTTGTGGAGGAGTGTAAACATAAACATATGATCCCCAAGGTGCACATTTTATGCTGAATCAGCATTCATAAGTTGTTCCAGATCACAATCTCTTACACATATCTTTATCATTATTCATATAAAGATAGCTAATTACTACAGTTTAATTGATAAGTGTCAAACCTACTGCCCTCACAACTTTGACAAAAATCACTTGATGGAAGTATATTAATAATTTTATTAGTCATTCATTAGACTAGATCATCAACTTAATGAATAATGTTTCTGAAGTATACTTTTAAGTATACCACTCTCACTAAACGTAGGAACTAGGTTCTATCCACTTATAACACTTTGTTGTACCAGTTGAAAGATGCCAACACAACAACAAGACCCAAACTGCAAAGTCGGATTCAAACTGTCGAACCAAACTGAATTCAAACCCAACTCACGAGATCAGATCAAATCAACGGATGACATATGTCGACGTTACATGACTATGCGCCTGGAAACTAGCTCAATGGATGATGGTGATCTCTGAGACCCTGATCTGACTCTAATGATGTATAATAAAATAGCTAAGGATATTTATAAGTCAACTCATATATGTATGTTCGGGTTGCCAATACAGACAGCAAGCATTAATATTAAAATTATTATTGAGTAATAAAGAAAGTTAAAAACCAAATGTGTTAATAAAATGTTTAATAATAATAAATATTTGTTCAACTTTTATGATTAAGATTATATATATATATATTACCTCTTGTCTTTAAAACAGAATTTATAATTTACAATAAGAATGGCAGTCGTTATTATATGCCAATAACCGTTACGCAATATTATAGGAGGATTATAAATGTCTATGCCCCGACAAGTAAATAAAGGTAGATAAAGATATTTGGCTCTGACCAAAATTATTATTCTAATTTTTAAAAGAATGTGGTATTCATTATCACATTCGTAAATCAATTCACAAAGAGCAAGATATGTATTTAGGGCATAACTTTAATATTTAATAAAAAACTTACTTAATTATAAATGAATATGAATTTGTTCGACTTTAATAAAATCAATTCATCACGATTTACGAGCATGAGAGCAGGCTTTACTGGAACTGAGAAGTAAATGGTACTGACGTCTTATGAGCTATAAAAATGAATATGAAAGATAATGGCTTGTCGATGATTTGAAAAAATAGCAGGGCGGCTTGTGTTTTACAAGTCTTTCTGCCTTATCAATGAAACGTGGAACACAGGGAAAGCCAGGTCGGGTCATAGCCATGAACCTTTGGTGTTCCAAATATAATATGAGTGAGGGAGGAAGTGCTTTCTTCCTATATAATTAAACTAACAGTAATATCACCGAGGACAAGCCTACGAAGCAGGAGATGGCTCGCGTCAGCAAAGTTCAGGAAATGATGACTTGGTAATCATCGTGTCTAAATAATAAAACCCATTTTATATAAGGAATGCTCTACGTGATGACCTGATCAAGTTAAATTAAAGTCAAATGTGCTTTAACCAAAAAGTACTTAATGCAATTAGAAATTATATTAATTATATCCTAAATGCAATTAGAAATTATATTAATTATATCCTAAATACCATACCCTCCCTGAATATTAATACAGAAATACAAATTTAAATTAGAATATATTCATTTTATTCCCTTTATCAACCTTTAACAAAACATTTTAAGATTATGAATATGAATAGATAAACATTTGTAAACTAGATAAAATAGTCGGGGGCATAGGTTAGAAACTGAGCTAATAATTTATTATTAGCTATTAATAAAAATAGCAAAATTTGTATAAATCCTTCAACTCGATAACTAATAGAACTGTATTAAATTAGTTCTAGTGGGCAAGAATTACTATAACTCAATATTATATTATTTTCAGGAGGGAATTTTAACGAAAGAGATTTTTATCGAGTTGAAGTTTTATTGGCATATAATAAAAATAAATGACATTTATAATTATTCAATAAATATATATAATACAGTTAATGAAATAAACCGCCATCGTAAGAAAAGAAAGTTAACAGATATTAAATTTAAAGACTAGAGATAGAAAAACGAGAATTATTTATACAGATGAATACATTAAGAAATGAGAAGAGCTTTTAATAGTACTTAATTTAAAGGTAGTGTAAATTAAAGTTCGGAAACTGGCCAGAAAATAACGGTTCATTAAAGAAATATGTTACCATTCCTTCTGTGGTTGGTTTCTTAGTTTATACAGCAGAGTCTGATTTGGTTGAAACGTAGGCGTGCATTTTGTAAATTATTTGAATAGCATTTTGATTAATTCTTTCAGGTTTTGGCAGCAAGATTGGTGTGGAAAAAGTTTAGTTTAGCAGCTACATTAAATATCTTCTGGGGACTTCAGGCCCAGTGGTCAGATTCCTGAAGTTTAGCCCCTCACCATGACGGAGACACTATAAAGGTTCATAATTTAAGATGCACGTGACTTCTAGTAGCACTTCTTTCAAAACAAATATGGCTTCTCCCTCTCCAAACTTTTCTGGGATATTTATACCTGTTCACTCTGCTTTCCCGCCTATTCTGAATTCTTGATGCCTTAAGGCTAACGCTTCTTGCTTTATCAAAGTTACAATTTTTATCAATGGATTTTACATACATTCCTTCATTTTCTAATTAGAAAATGAATTTGTAAATCTAAAAACGATTTTAATCAGGAACCATCCTTACATTTTAAATTATTATCTTTTTGCTAATTAATAAAAATTCCCCATTGTTTTTGGGAAAGGACGATCTGAAAGCTTATCGAAAGAATGTAGCTTTTAATCGCTAAAATTTGAACAAACTGTTTAAAAGTAAAATAAAACATTCCGACGCAATGAAACTTTATAACAAATATATATATTTAAATATTTATAAATATATACGCACAATCCACGCAGTTATAACATATATGTTTTCATGAATAAATTTATCATGAAATTATTTATAATAATGATTTGTTTAAATATTAAAATAGTTAGTTTTAACACATGTGTATATAATACTGTTTTTTTAATGACACTAGCATGTATTGAATGTATAAAGCCCCATTGCATTCTGAAATTCACGGTTAGTACTAAGGGTTTGAAGTGGGCTACATGTGAGATATCATGAAGCTAGGGTCGAACTTAGATCTGACTGCTTCATTATGGAGGAGTGTAATCTTAAACATAAGACCAAAGACATGTGGAAAAGATGTAAAAACGTCCAAGGTCCACTTTTAGTGTTGAACTAGCACTCATCAGCTGACCCAGATCACAATATCTTACAAATATCTTTATCATTTGTTCAGTATTTATAGATAGCTAATTACTACAGTTTAATTTATACATGTCAAACTTATTGCCTTAACAATTTTGACACAAATCACTTATGGAAGTATATTAGGTCGTGGTTGGCAGACTGTACTGTCGCCGCTAGAGGCGCTGTCTAATAATAAATTAATTAGTATACTTATTATTGATACACTTCCATAAAGTAGTTTGTGTCAAAGTTATGAAAGCAGTAAGTTTGACACTTCAGTTAAATTGTAGTAATTAGCTATTTATATATACTGAACAATGATAAAATTAAATGCAAGAGAATGTGATCTGGGCCAACTGATGTGTACTGGTTCAGCATGAAATGTGCATCTTTGGGAAATATACATCTATTTCACGTGTCTTTGGTCATATGTTTTTATACTTACACCACTCCACAAACTGTTAAAAATAGATAGAAGCCAGTTCCTACCTTGTGTGAGAGTGGTGTAATGAAATTTGCACTACAGACATATTATTTATTAAGTGGAGAATCTCTAGTTTAATGAATGACTAAAAAATTATAAATATGTGATTTAATTCAGAGACAGATCAAAGTAAAGAATAGTAATCAACTAATTATATCAAAGGAAAAAGAAATAGAGGACTGTCATTTTAAAAAAATAACTGCAGAACAGAATGATGTAAAACCTCTAATATTATGGAAACAACTGAAATATTTAAAAGATTATTATCTAATTAAAAGCTATTTTGTCTTTTTTTTTTTTTTCATATGTCATAGCATCGGCCGGGACGCGAACCCACAACCATCTGCAACCAACTACTTGCTTGCATGGCGGCTGCGATACCTCTCGGCTAACAATGCAAGACAGCTATTTTGTCTTTTAAGTGAAAAAAGAAGAGAAAAAACGAATTGCTTAGGTTAATCATAATTTCTTAGTTAATGCATTAATTATGTCTAAAATAAGCACAATTATATAATTATAAGATTAACTGGTAAATCCAATAAATACCTTGCTTATCAATGTGAAAATAATTAAATTGTAATGTGTAACTTCAGAGAGCAATAGCAAGATTCAATATGAAAACCAAAGTAACAGACTAATTGGTAGCCTGATTGGAAGATTTACCATTTCTGTGTAGAATATTTAATTTATGAAGCAGGATGTTAGAAGTTTGAAAAACCAAAACAGAAGTTTACCAAAGATATTCAGCAGAAATGAAGAGTTTCCAAATCCAGTTTACCACTACAAGTGCCAATGTGTACAAATTGATGCAACTCTATTATTATTTGATAAAATTGAGTATCATGCTGTTATAAAAATAATTCACATCATGATAAAATTATTCTGACTACTATTAGATAGCTAACATTAAGATTTCTTATTATATTGCATGGATATAATAATAATATATGGCATTGGATATACAACTTATTCAGATTCTAAAAGAAGTCATTGCTAATTATTAATTTTTAGTGGATTATCTCTTTTTATTAACTTAATGCTATGTTTTACAGCAAAAAAAAATATTTGGGTCTATATGTTACTCCAGAGACTTATGGTGGACCATTTCCATAATAAACCTTTATTTCTGCATGTCTTCATCATCTTATATAAATGCAGTTCTCCATTATATTCTGAAACAACTAGTAGTATTACTTATCTTTAGATGCAAATTTTATATGATCTTTATGACATAAACTACATCAACCTTTTATTAAACGTAGTGTACTTTAAAGATTACCCTTACTAAATTAACTAAGAAGAAACAATATTAATTATTTTAATATATATTGCAATGAAAATAAGTTTAATAAGTACCTATTATAAATATAAATTTATCAAAAATGAAAGGGTTGGATTAAAAATTAAAAAAAAAAAAGTTACAATTAAAGAAAAAAGAAAGGGAGAAAGAAGAAAATGGGGTTTTACACTTTCTGCTAATTATAAATTTATTTAAACGCACATTGCTTTCTATTTAAATAGAAAGTAGGTTGAAGTAAAGAAGGTTCTCCTCTTTTCTTCTAATGAAAAAGCTTGTGGTTTTAAGACCTGTAGAGGTCCCTACTATCGCATTTTATACGCATGTGCTTTAGGCTACAGCCTTAATGAATATTATTTACTTTCTGCTAATATGATTATACTTTAACTTATTATAATAAATGAAATTAAAAGCGTGTGAAGCCTTGAAAGAGAAGCTATAAAGAGTGCTTTTAATTTTATTTATTATAATATTAAGAGAGAAGTTTAAAATTCTTAATAATTTAACTTATTATGAGAAGACATCTATCAGTGATTTTTAATTCAATTCTAAATTCTTTTTTTTTAAACAATGGTTTCTAGTTAATGACATGTGGTAATACATATAATAAGAATGGGCCCACTTCCTTCTTAAGTTATCTTTGGTTATAAAGAAGATTGTCTTGAATGTTTAAAGCAGGAAGTGTGAATAATAAGGTTTAATTATTTATTGTAAGATATATTGTTAAACAGTTTAATTTTTTTTATTTAACAAAGTAAAGCCAACTCTTTTGCTAAATAAACTTTACTATTTTAAACTGCATCAAATCTTACTTATGCATGCTAAATTATACTAATATAATAATAATTATTAAAATATTAACCAATTGATTTAATAGCTGTTTAAGATTAGAATTTAATAGATTAAATTTAAATAAAGCTAATTTAAACGGGATTATATCTTGAGTGAATTTTAATAGGTAAATTTCTTTTGGTTATCTTTTACAGTACTAGTTATTAACCTGTAATAAATTTCAAAGTTTTTTTAATTGATGTATTGGATCCTGTGTGTGAGAATATATGAGCATGAATGTTAACAGAAAAAGAAAAGTTTAAAATATATTATTTTATGTGTTAATTATTTTTAAAAGTTATATATTTCATTGAATAGATGGTATTTTAATATTAAAGTAATTTTATTGTCATCTCTTGAGAACTTTTAAATGAAGGTAAAAAGGTAATTGTTTTAAAATAAATAATTATAGTTGGTGATTTAAACCAAGTTAATTATTATTACTATTTTATTCAATGTAATTAATTGTCTGGGTATCTCAAGATTGAATCTTATTTTAGACATTTTGATTAATAAAAAGGTCAAAGTGGTATATTCAATTTAAAAACCCCACCCCAATATTAATAATTAATTTGTTAATATCATATAATTAATTTTGCTGTATTTTTAGATAAGTATGCACACATTTAAAAATAAAAACTGAAAAATAAATTATTTTTATTATTCTTTTTCAACTTACTTTAATACTAACTTTTCTTTTAAAAATATATTATTTTCCATTTAAATAATGCTTTGCTAAAAATTTTAAAGTCACTTAAGCAAATTTACTTTGATCTTGCATCCTTTTTCTACCCATGAACAATATCTTTCATTCAAAAATACAACAGATTTTATTGTTATGGAAGAAATCACTAAATTGGAGAATTGTAATGTATGTTTTTTATTGTTTCTAATTTTACATTTTATTTTAAAAAGCCAGTTTATTAACATTTCATTCTTTAAAGTGATAATTAGTTATATAAACTAATTACAAAGATTAATATTATTGTTCTTATATTTTACTAAGTGCCTTATCTTAAGGGAAGTCATTTATGTAAGGACAATTTTGAAATGTTTTAAAGCATTCATTGTTGAAATATTATTCTTATTAAGAAGCTCTCTTTAAAATTATTAATAGCTACAGTTATTAAAAGAAATACTATAATGTATCATTTCATACCACAAATTTGAAGGAGGAAATGAAATATAATTATTTTCAGTCTTCATTTATTCAAGATAAATGAAAATGTTTTCCGGGCTATTTTCAATACTTTAGAAAATATATTATATTATTGTATTTCATCTAATATGAATAAAATATTATCTTGGAATTTCAGTAAATTGCTTATTCGTCTATTTAAAATGTTTTATTATTCTGCAGAAAAGAAATAATTTGAGTTTGCTTCATTAATTAATCTTATTAGACAATTGTATAAACTTTTTTTATCATGGAAACATCATTTTTATTTGCTTACTGAAAAGTTTACCTGTATTATTTGTTCTGCTCATTATTATTCATTTTTAAGAAATTAAAATGTGGACATTTACTGACTACTTACCTGTTAATAGTGTTAATAAAACAGTGCAAAATTTCATTTTATCTTCATGAAGAATGGTCACATTATTATTATTATTATTATTATTATTATTATTATTATTATTATTATTATTATTATTATTATTATTATTATTATTATTATTATTATTATTATTATTATTATTATTATTATTATTATTATTATTATTATTATTATTATTATTATTATTATTATTATTATTATTGTTGTTGTTGTTGTTGTTGTTGTTATTGTTGTTGTTGTTTTATTTATAATTATTAGTTATGCATTATTAATGCATTATTATTATGTTTTGTATTATGTCAAGTATACTTATAATAATATATGTATTAAAATAGTAATTGGTATCAGTAAATTTCCAGTTTAAAAAAAAGAGTTTTAATTACAAATTATTAAGAGTTCTCAGAATTTATATTCCAATATTATTAAAGGGTATTAATGTGCACAAGGTAAAATACTTTTTATATGCTTAGTATTCGGATGAATGTATTGTTTGAAGTTGGTGTGAGAGTTAAGATAGTTTTAAGTCTTAGTGTATGATGTTGCCTCACAATTATTTTTATATTGGTTTGCATTTATCATTAGTCAAAGTATGTAAGTTTTTGTATATATGATAGTGTGTGCAGGTTAAATGTTAATGTATGATTAATCATCCATGCCTTGTTCATTTATTTATTAATACTGTGTACATTGTTATGCATTAATTGCAGCACTTATGTTATGGTTTCTATTGCTCTTAAATTTTTATTAAGCTCTTCCAGAGTAGCGATTGTGGCTTTTTTGGAACTTCCATGTCATGCAGCCAGGTGTCAATTTATTTATTACCATTCATTTGTCATTTACGTTTATTAGTATTATTTTATGAAAGCATATTTAAGGTATGCATTTGTATGAAGTTGTTTAGCGCTACTTCAAGTTATTTTCAAGTATATTAGTTTATTGATAGTATTGAGCCTTTATTATTATTTCACTCCTTCTATGCATCATCAGATAAAACCTATAGAAATTATTTTTATTAAGTATCCAACTATGTTAGCAATATCATAATGATTATATTTACCCACTGGGTTTTAAACATAGCTACTATTATAACTTAATTATCATCTTTTAGTGACCTGCTTAAAGACATATGTTTGCTATTTTGTATGCATAATTACTGGTTCGTTAGTCCATTAAATAAAGGTGAGAACATTTTAAATACAATGTAAATTTAATTATTGTGATTTTATAAGGATTTACTCGAACGATATATTTTACTTTAGGTTAAGTAAATGCTTTATATCAGCAGTAGTTAGTACTGCTATGTTTATAATTTTATTGTATTATTAAAGTCATGTCAAATTGTAAAAAAATATTTTGTATTCATTAATACGTTTGTTTTTGTTGTCATCACCACACCAATTTATCCGGCAAATCTAATTAATAAGGTTATATTTTAAAAAATAAAAAATAAAAAACCTTTATTAACACAATAAATATTTACAATTTATACAAGTAATTAAACAAATGATAAATATGTTACAGTTTTGTTGTATAGGAGAGTACATTTCAAAAATCACATTAAAGCTTATTTATTCAATTTATTTATTTTCTTTATACCTATGTTATTTAAAATAAAATATTGGGTTGTTTTGTCTTTTATTACAGCTTAATGATGTAGGGGGTGGCATAAAAGTACCCTTTCTGCCTGGTGCATTATTATACTTTTTTTGGTATAAGATTATACATTGAGATATTTCAACAAGAATTACCCACAAGTTATATGATTATTTATAAGAGAAGAACCTTAAATACATTGAGAGCATACTAAAAGTTATTTGAAGTATTTAGATATTTGAATATCTTTTATTTTCACTGTCTCAATTATTTTAAAAATAAGACATAAGATTATAAAAATATAAGAAGAGGATAAGAGTATTTCAAGAATAAAAACCATAATTATTATCACATTTGAATATATTTAAGTGTTAAGCAAAGTAATTATTTATTGTGTTAAGTAAGAATAAAACCCAGAGATGTTGATAAAATAAGAACCCAATATTTAGATTAAATAAGAATCTGATATTTAGATTAAAAAAATCTGAGATTAAGATAAGAACTTGAGATTTAAATAAAATAAAAACCTGAGATGTTTATTATTTGATATTTGTATTATAATATATTTTGTCGACTCTTTCTCTAAAGTATAAAAATCCATAGTTATCCTGGTGTAGGCCTATGTGTTTTGGTATCACTTTGACATACTTGATATGCCTTTTGTGGCCTTTGGCACCTCAGTGTGATTGGTTGCCTGTGTTTAATGTCTGTGGCTGTCAGTTACAGGTTGCGGTATTTTTAGCACCTCAACTTTGTGGCCCAATTTATATGATAGTTGTATGATCAAAGGTTACAATATATAATCATATTGTGATTCCTTATATGTATATATATTTCTTATTAATTCAAATATTAATTTAAACATATACTAAGAATTAATTTTGGAATTTATTGTATAAATTACTTTATGATGACAATTTATATAATATTCTACTAGATAATATTTATTATTGATCTTAGATGTATGTTCTGTGACAATTACAAATAAAGCAAAAATTAAAAAACATAAATTTTAGTGTAAAATTAATTAGTAATACCAATAAGCCAATAAGCTAATGCACATGCACTTTGTAGATGTCATTATATAAATGAATACTCCCACTTTTTCAAACACAAGATAAAGTCTTTGGGAAAAGATAGAATGAATCCATCTATCTTTTCGACCCAAATGTATATGTATGGGCGAATCTTAAGTGTTTGAAAATAAGAGTGTGAAGTTATTAATTGATCACTTTAAATTACTTTTTTACTACGTGAATGAATGATGCCTGTGAAATTTCTAGAATTTACGATACATCATTCTTATTAAATTAAACATATGTAAACAAGACATTTATTTTATACAGCGCGATGTTTTATTTTATACAGCGCGATGTTTTATAAACTGTAATACCAATAAGCCAATAAGCTAATGCACATGGGCTTTGTAGATGTCACTATATAAATGAATACTCCCACTTTTTCAAACACAAGATAATTTCTTTGGGAAAAGATAGAATGAATCCATCTATTAATTAGGAAAATAATTAAAGATAACATTGTCAATATAGTGATATCATAATCAACAAAAGATTTTAAAAGAATCCATAAACATCAGTTTATAATTTTAAAAGTAACTGTATCACATATATGTAATAGAGACAAATATTTATATAGCCATGAGTTCATTCACTAGTTGGATCGTTTTCATTCTGTAAGAAAAAGTAAAAAAATGATGTAAGCAACTTTCACAACTACTCCTGACTAAAAATGAAACAACCCTAACATATAATATTTATGTAAACATTTCAAGCTATATAAATTTTGGAATGTACATTCACTAAAATCTCTGAAAAAAATTTATTACAGAGAATAGGAAAATTGGCCTTCACAAATAAAAACAACCTTATTTTCATATATCATAGCATCGGCCAGGAGGCAACCCCGCAACAACCATCTGCAACCAATTGCTTTCTTGCAAAGCGGCTGCACTGACCTCTCAGCTAACAAAACTTGACAACCTTATTTTGTGAAAGTAAGTTGGGTGACTTTTACATAATATAATTAACTTCCAAAGATATGTGTTTAAGTTTAGTAATGCTTTATGACTTAAATTATTTAGACAAAATTCATTTTTGTTAACCTGTAATGTAAAAACAAATATCTTAAATTTATAAAAATTTCTAGTATGCATAAAAACAGAAGTATGAAAAGCTACAATTTGGAAAACAATCTATTATCTTTCAATCAACAATTTAAGTAAAAGTCAGAGATCTTTTGTAAAAAGCCCTCTGTACAGATTAGTGGATTAGCTTTTGCTCTTTGAAAAATGTGTTTTTGGTGAATAAGTAGCTGGTGATTATATTTAGTATTCATTCTTTAGAAAGTCCATTCAGAATACTGTATATGCATATTTACAACATATAGATAATTCATCCAAGTAAGAGAACACAAACAATAAACCCTAATTGCATCAATTGGGAGAGGGGAATCCTACATTCAGTCTATTGGGGTGAGATAGTAAGCTACTTGTATAGAAGAATATATTCACCAAAAACAATAATAATAATTCATATCTTTGACTGTATATATACAAATATTAAATCACCCCACATGGTTAGGAAATCCAGTACCGCCCTCTGTGAACTAATATATAAATACATTAGAGTTTGTATTTCAAAATAGCCAGTGCAAACTCTAATGTATTTATATATTAGTTCACAAAGGGTGGTACTGGATTTCTTAACCATCTGGTGTGATTTAATATTTGTATATTTATTTCAGTATAGCTTTATGTACTGGGATTATATATATATATATAAATGTACCTTTGAAGTTTTCTTGCAATGATATATATTGCAGAGGCTTCTACTATGTGGTGATACTGAACTGATATCAGACCCATATAGCTATCTGGCTTGCTATGCTGAGTTTGAAGACATTACATGTCTAAAAGATTCACGCTTGCAAGCTGAATAGAAATTGTTTCATAAACGCTCAGAGTTTAGTGTTTAGATCTAGTTTCTTATTCCTGTCCTTCACTGATGATAGCAAATCAGCTTGAAATCATGATCTGAGGTTGGAACTAACGGAAGAGATAGTGAATGCTTACTCTGATGTTTATGTAAACAAGTACGCTTTGACGGTGTTTTTGGTAAAACGCCACCTATTGATCATATATATTGTGCCATTACAATTTGGTCACTAGCCAAATTTATAGTAATGTGCATGTAGAAAAGGTAAACCAAAAATCATCATCACAATTTTATATAATCATAAAAGAAGCTGTAGGGCATCCAAGTTCAAACCCTTCCAGATCAAAATTTCAAAAGCTTTAAACAGAAAGAAGGGGTCAACAATTACATGCTTTACTTGTTTGTGTGTTGATAGAAAGGTAATACACACATTTAAACTATTTAATATTTAATTTTTCTTTAAAAAGCAAAGTTATAATGCATACATATAGGCAATGTATGTGTAAATTATTTATTTGTTTTATATTTCAAATATTAAACATTTTAATTTTCTTTAAAACTAACCTATGCTTGATCAATTCTAACATTTTTTTCTATACTTTTATTTTGCTTTTCTTTAATTATAAGTGGGATTTAAAGTTACAGATTTAATTAAATAATTGGGTTATAATTACTAAGCTAGCAGTTATAGTATCTAAGGTTAGTTTATGAATGATTTGAAAGAATGCAGGATGTGTGTACATTACATACAAAATGTTACATTTCCTAAATATTGAAAGAAAAGGAAGTATTAAATCTGCAAATTATTTTTTTTTGTACAATTTTTTTTTGTTAAAACAGGAAATCTGTTTAATCAGATATCGATCTTTGTAGTGAATTTTTTTGTAAATGATTGTCACTTTGGAGCTATAATTTTGAAATTGCCTTATCAAGATCTAAAGAAGGAAGCTCAAAGATTTGAAGTGTTACCTGGATGTTAAAAAGAAAGAAAAAACAAAAGAAAGGAAATAAGAATTGAGTCTATTTTTTTTTTAAAACAAAAGTGTCTGGAAAAAGGATTAAACTTTTCAGTTGAAAAATAATATAGTTGAAAATAAATTAGAGATCTAATTAAAACAAATTTGTCCAAAAATAGCAAGTGATGCTATCTCTGATTGGTTAAGGTAGCTAAAAATTGGATATAAAAAGCTGTCTTGATTTATTATTATGGTTGTGATTGATTCAGATTATTAAACTATAATATTGAACGTTGAATATATAAGAGATGGCGGGCTAGAAAAATTATATGTATATTCCATTTGCCAGACCATCTGGGGAAGCTGCACATCACATAGGAAAGAAAAGATGTGTCTAAAATAATATTCTACACCTTTCAACTGACCAGATAAATAAGATGTTTTTAATAGAAGAAAGAAAGCATTCACCTGCATTCAAAGAAGATGAATTAATCTACTGATAAATATTAATCATCAAGTCCAATTAATTGTTACAACAACTGATTTTGAACTCAAGAAAATTTACAGATGGGAAAACAACTGCTGTATTTCATCCACATGCTTGACAAGAAGAGAAGAAAATTTACTATAATGATTTCCAAATTGTCCACTAAAGCAAATAAACTCAATAGAGTCATCATCATCAAATAGTTATCCACCTCAAGAAAGAGTTGTTCCCAGTAAAACGGAAATGGTAGCTACAGAAATATAAACATTATACAAGACAAGTTTGAACCCTTGGAAATTGCTCAAACAAAATCGTAATATGACTTTTTATATCTATTTTCTTTATGATATCAGTCTTAATAAACATTTTAGCAATAAGTGGTATATTTTATTTAAAGAACTTTTAAAGCTATTCAGATCGATTAAAACAGAATGTCTTACTAATAATAACTTTGAGCTTCATAAATGACCTTGAATGTATGAAAATTATTTGTTTATTAATTTTACAGTTATGAAATATGAATATGTAAAACTTTTTTTATGGTATTATGATTTTAGTTTTAACTAATATTATTTTGGTTTTAATAATATTTTGTTATTATGGGATAAAACACACATACATAATGATATTTTATATGTGTATAATTGGAAGTGAATGTGGAATAAAAGTAGTGTTAGAATATTAGATTATTTGTTTCATTAAGTATAGTTTGGTGGAAGGGAGGGGGAGAAATAATTTAAAACTTGTTTCTAAAACTTGCTCTTTCAATTTTACTAACATTTTTTTCTATTTACATGTTGGATTTTAAAGTATGTGTGCTAATGAGCAGTAATATTTTTTCTCTTGAAAATTTTTCATGGAGTGAAATTGGTCAATGTGACTCCAACTTAATACAAAATACATTTGAAGGGAAAGGGGAAGAACTTAAAATTAATCTGAGGATTGTTATATAATCAATTATTATTATTATTTTCATGTCAATTTTCATATTATCTGAAATTTTATGTATATGTTCGAAATGTAGTAATAAATATTAGTTTGTTTTATTAAACGAGGCGTATATATTTCATTAAGTGTAGTCTTTGTTAAGTGTGATTATTCATCATCATCAATGGTTGAATATTAGTTATTTAAGATATAAGTAAATATGCTAAAATTAAGCAATAATTAGGAATTTCTTCATAAAATTTAGTTTTATGTTTAGGCTTAGTCCTAGAGCTGTAGTTGAAACCCTTGTCATTATTGTTATTATTATCATCATCATCATCGTCATCAACGTTTTAATTAATGAGCTGTTTAACTGTTTAAAGGCCATTCATAATATTTAGTGATTTCTTAGTATTATTATAACCACATCCCATCATCTATTTCATGCAAGGATGAGTGAATTGCCATCCTAAATTAGTTATATATAATCTGAGCTAGTGAACTTATAAAATATTAAAACACATTTATTATGTTACAATAATATCTAATTTTTTTTGAACTCTTTTATTTGGTTACAATGGACACCCAACTGGGGCCTGATATTTTACCATATACCTGAAAAAGAGAGTCTATAGAATGATGGGAGATGTGTGGTTAAAAATAGAGAAATTTTTTTTAGTAAAATTTTTTTTTCAGTAAAAATTTTTTTGTCTTACAAAATTTTCTTGGCCAAACAGTCTTATTTTAGATGATGATGTTTAATATGATTTAATTTTTCATTGATGATGATAAAATGGGTACAGCCATAAAACAGCTTAGTTTTTTTTTTTATCAATTTTGAAAATACAGATGAATATCACAACTTAAGACAAAGGTGAAATAAATAATAGATTTTTTAGTGGAAATTAAAATAATTTATTGCCAATAGGAGAGGCATAATAGTGATGAATTATGGAATAGTAGTCTCATGTGTGTTTGGGGAGTTCATTTTGTAAAAGTCTATGTTTTAGAGGTTTGATTGGATGGTTGATCGTTGGAGTTGGTTGGTTAGTTGCAGTTTTGATGATGAGTGAGGAGTTTTGTCATTGCCTTGAGAATGCTATGTATTTCGTGTAACCTATGAATGATCAAACCCATTCACTGCTCCAACCCAATTTATATGTTATTCTTATTTTATCATGAAGCAGTTAACAGTAGTCCTGCCATGATACCAGCCTATAAGTCTCCAAGAGAGAGAGCATGGCATAGTTTTCCAATCAAGTTTATATGTTAGTCTTATTTTTTTTTTCATGAAGCAGTTAACAGTAGTCCTGCCATGATATCAGCCTATAAGTCTCCAAGAGAGAGAGCAAGGTTTCGTTTTTGTAGTCTATAATAAGCAGGGCATTCCTTGATACTTGCCACATAAGACTCCAAGAGAGAGAGCAAGGCATAGTTTATCTATCTTAGCCCCTAAGACTTAAAATACATCTTTTATTGCAACAGAGTTTGTTTCATTCAATCAAGGGTTGTGGTAGTTAATAAGTGATCGAATTGGGATGATCTTCTGAGTGCTCGTGATGCATTGTGTGATTATAGTGCTGTGAATAAATTCTTTTATTTATCTCAAGATTGTGAACTGCTAGTCATTCTGTGGACTGTCAATATCTGTTGGATTTCTGGGAAAATGGATGAATGTATAATTTGGGCTATTACAGACAGACATGCACTATAGATTATTGTTGTGTAGTTCATTAAATAAGGATATTAAATTTTTTTTGTTGTATTTGTATGCTAATGGTGAAATCAAATCAGTCAGTGGTCAGAATAGGTGTCAGCAGAGAAGATGTGTAGATTTTTGATGGTCAGGGAAGTACAGATGGGATATACATAGTTTTATAACAAGTGACTAAATTATAGTATGGAAGGGTTATGGAGGGAAGGTGCCCCAATACCAGGAATCAGTGTCGTTTCATACGAAGAGAGGAGGGAGTTTCTAAAAAAGAAGGAAGTAGAGGAAGTGCCTAATGTTAGTAGCGAATACAGCCTAAGTGTGGGAGTGATGAGGAGTCAGAAGTGGTCCAGGCTCAGATAACAAAGATGGCCATCAGACATGGACATGATAATGCAGATGCTCGAAGTATGGAGAAGATAGTAAGCAAGTAGGTAAATCTAGAACAAAGATGAGAGTCTAAGAGAGATAGTAAGCAAGTACGTAAATCTAGAAAAAGATAGAGAGTCTAGAGAAGATAGTAAGCAAGTACGGTAAATCTAGAACAAAAGTAAGAGTCTAAGAGAAGATATTAAGCAAAGTATAGAAAATCTAAGAGAAGATAGTAAGCACAGTATAATAAGTATAGAGAGTCTAAGAGAAGATAGTAAGCAAGTATAATAAGCAAGGAGTCAAGGAAGATAGTAAGAAAGTAGGAAAGTCTAGGACAAAGGATATGTCAATCCAAGAGAGCATAATAGAAGGTAGTCAAAGATCACTAGTGTTAAAAGATAAGCTAGATTGTCAGACACTGATAATAGAGAAAGGAGAGTAGAGGAAGAAATAGGTAAATCAGCTAATATACTATAGAGGAGAGTAGTCAAGTGGAAAGGCCAATAGTAGCCTAAAATCTAATCTCTCAGTAAAAAGAATAGAGGTGATGGAAGAGGCATTGGGATAGATCAGAAGGAAAGAGGGAAAAAGTGGAGGAAAACTTCATGCGATAAGATGATTGATTTAAGAGAGGCAATAAGGAGATAAACCAATATTTTAGAAAGAGAAAAAAGTTTCAACATCTGTAGTTCTCAATCTAGTAACAAAAGCATGTGTGGTTTCAAAAATCTGTCTTCTAAATAGATTGGAGATACCTATATATGGTATAGAGAGGCAATCTCTCTGAAAAATGTAAATGTCCAATCTCTCTGAAAAATTCAACCCTGGAAAAGTCAAAAATAAGTTATTCTGGTACAGAGGCATCTCGAAAAGTAAAGTCAGTGGGTATCAGACAGAGAATCAATCTCTCTGAAAAATTTAAATGCTCTGTTAAATTTAAGTGTGCCTTATATTTGGTACAAAGAATCAACCTTTTTAGAGAGTTTAAAAATAAATTATACAGGCCAAGATCAACCTCTCTGGAAGATGTAATGAATTATCTCTGGTACAGAGTCAATCTCTCTGAAGAGTTTAAATGTCCATTATATATGGGTCAGAGAATCTATCTCTCTGAAAATGTAAATCTGAAAATTTAAATTCCTATATATGGTACAAAAGTCAACCTTTCTAGAAAATTTAAAAATAAATTATACACCAAATCAATCTCTCGAAGATTTAAGGATGAAGTATATATGGTACAAAGAGTCAAATTTCTAGAAAATTTAAAAATAAATATACCCAGATCAATCTCTCTGGAAGATTTAAGAATAATATATATGGTACAAAGTCAATCTTTCTGAAAGTTTAAAAATAAAGTATGTAGGTATAAATCAACTCTCTGAAAAATTGAAGATATTATGTATGTACAATATATTTCTAAATAATTAATAGGAGGTTATATAAAATAACCTCCAGATATGTTTTATAAATAATAGATAAAAATATAAAAGGAGTGTACAGGTTTTTATATATTTAAAGAAAACATCAATTAAAATAGGGAGAATGCCTTTATGTGTTCTGATGGAATAAATATATGTAAGTTTGATCCCTTATACTTCACAAATAGTCAAAGATAAATAAAACTTTAGGTTTTTTTAATAAAAATATATTTAATAGTTAATTTTTTTATATATTATAAGTGTTTATTATTATTAGTGTATTATTGGTTAGGTTTAATATAGTTAAAAAAAGTTTTTTATAAGGGGAGAATGTCATTAATTTGGTACTAGCCATTATAGTATCAAAAATAACAAATAATATATAACAAAAAAGTAGCAAGTTCAAACCCTCCATAAATTAAAAGTTTAAAGAAGAGGGTCAACATTACATGCTTTACTTGTTTGTGTGTTGATAGAAGGTAATACACCATTTAACTATTTAATATTTAATTTTTCTTTAAAAAGAAAGTTATAATGCATACATATAGGCAATGTATGTGTAAATTATTTAATGTTTTATATTCAAATATTAAACTTAATTTTCTTTAAACCTATGTTATCATTCTATTTTCTATCTTTTATTTTGTTTTCTTTAATTATAGTGGGTTTAAAGTTCAGTTTAATTAAATAATTGGGTTATAATTACTAAGCTAGCAGTTATAGTATCTAAGGTTAGTTTATGATGATTTGAAAGAATGCAGGATGTGTGTACATTACATACAAATGTTCATCTAAATATTGAAAGAAAGGAAGTATTAAATCTGTTAAATTATTTTTTTACATTTTTTGTTAAACATCTGTTTAATCAGTTCGATCTTTGTAGTGAATTTTTTTGTAAATGATTGTCCTTTGAGCTATAATTTTGAAATTGCTTATCAAGTCTAAAGAAGGAAGTAAAGATTTGAAGTGTTACCTGGATGTTAAAAAGAAAGAAAAAACAAAAGAAAGGAAATAAGAATTGAGTCTATTTTTTTTAAAAAAAAGTGTCTGAAAAAGTTGAACTTTTCAGTTGAAAAATAATATAGTGAAAATAATAGAGTCTAATTAAAAAAATTTTCAAAAATAGCAAGTGACTATCTCTGATTGGTTAAGGTAGCTAAAAATGGATATAAAAAGCCTGATTTATTATTATTTGTGATTGATTCAGATTATTAAACTATAATATTGAGGTTGAATATATAGAGATGCAAAAAATTATATGTATATTCCACAGCATCTGAAGACATCACATAGGAAAGAAAGATTCTAAAATAATATCTACACCTTTCAACTGACCAGATAAATAAGATGTTTTTAATAGAAGAAAAAAGCATTCTGCATTAAGAAGATGAATTAATCTACTATAAATATTAATCATCAAGTCCAATTAATTGTTACAACACTGATTTTGAACTCAAGAAATTTACAGATGGAAACAACGCTGTATTTCATAATGTTACAGAAGAGAGAAAATTACTATAATATTTAAATTGTCCACTAAAGCAAATAAACAATAAGTCATCATATAAATAGTTATCCCTCAAAAAGAGTTTCCATAAAAAGGAGCTACAGAAATATAAACATTATACAAAAAGTTTGAACCCTTGGAAATTCCAAAAAAGATCGTAATATGACTTTTATATCTATTTTCTTTATGATATCAGTCTAATAAACATTTTAGCATAAAGTGGTATATTTTATTTAAAGAATTTTAAAGCTATTCATCGATTAAAAAAATGTCTACTAATAATAACTTAGCTTATAAATGACTTGAATGTATGAAATTATTTGTTTATTAATTTTACAGTTATGAAATATGAAATGTAAAAATTTTTTATGGTATTATGATTTTAGTTTTAACTAATATTATTTTGGTTTTAATAATATTTTGTTATTATGGGATAAAAATATATGATATTTTTATATGTGTAAAATTGGGAGTGATGTGAATAAAAGTAGTGTTAGAATATTAGTTAGTTTGTTTCATTAAGTATAGCATTTTTGAGGTAGAAGAGAGGGGGGAGAAATAATTTAAAACTTGTTTCTAAAACTTGCTCTTTCAATTTTACTAACATTTTTTTTTCTATTTACATGTTGGATTTTTAAAGTATGTGTCTAATGAGAGATAATATTTTTTTCTCTTGAAATATTTTTCTCATGGAGTGAAATCATGTAATGTGGTAACTTAATACAAAATACATTTGAAGGGAAAGGGGGAAGAACTTAAATTAATCTGAGGATTGTTATATAATCAATTATTATTATTATTATTCATGTCAATTTTCATATTATCTAGAAATTTTTATGTATATGTTGAAATGTAGTAATAAATATTAGTTTGTTTTATTAAAGAGGGTATATATTTCATTAAGTGTAGTCTTTGTTAAGTGTGATTATTTCATCATAATGGTTGAATATTAGTTATTTAAGATATAAGTAAATATGCTAAAATTAAGCAATAATTAGGAATTTCTTCATAAAATTTAGTTTTATGTTTAGGCTTAGTCCTAGAGCTGTAGTTGAAACCCTTGTCATTATTGTTATTATTATCATCATCATCATCGTCATCAACGTTTTAATTAATGAGCTGTTTAACTGTTTAAAGGCCATAAATAAATATTGATTTCATAATATTTAGTGATTTCTTAGTATTATTATAACCACATCCCATCATCTATTTCATGCAAGGATGAGTGAATTGCCATCCTAAATTAGTTATATATAATCTGAGCTAGTGAACTTATAAAATATTAAAACACATTTATTATGTTACAATAATATCTTATTTTTTTTGAACTCTTTTATTTGGTTACAATATATATGCTCATTGCTTTTGCTGTCAAGTAATGTCTAGAGAGAAATAGATGCCCTGCCATGACCTAAGATGGATTTTTAGGTTAAATCCTATTACCTATTAGACCAATGGATATGTTAACCTTTCCCTGAATTGATTACTTTGATGCTCAGGTATATACCTACTATAATCTAGATCAGAAAAAAATCAACATATTAATGAAAACAACTTGTAACTATACTGATGGATAAACCATGCGTGCATTTAGAGATAAATTCTAGGAAAATAAATCATATTTTAAGTTAATAATGGAATTTCTGATTCACAAAAAAAAAATTAATATGAAGAAAAAAAAATGCTAGGAAGCAACTTTAAAAGTCAACATATATGTAAGATAAACTATGAATGTTTGAAAATAGAACTTCTAATTAAAACAATACTTGGTTTAAAACTTGAAAATATCTAAATGTAAAATGAATATAATTTGCCATTTATAAAGCAATTAATTATTTATTCATTTATAGATATAATTAATATTAAAGATTTTAAGACTTCTCATTCGATAATTTAATATACAAAATTAACAAAGCGTATGACACACTTGAATGAGAAGCTATAAAGATACACAGAAAGCGCTTTCGAGGCCTTTTGCCTTATAGTCATAGCGGTACTGTGAGCTGCAGAACGAGGAAAATTAATATAGGAGTTGGGGAGGGGGGTTTGGCTTTCACGATTTTTGGGAAGATATTTTCTCATTTTAGGAGAAGAAAATGGTATTTTATATTAAGATATATACAATTCTTTATAAAAATATGTGAGGATTTAAACAGTGGGGTTAATGGGTGTTAGAAATAACAATATGACTATTTTAAAACTTATTATCCTAATTAATGATGATCAGACTGAGTAAATCATTCACATCAAATATATCTAAGTACAGAGATGGCCTATCCCTTGCCACTATAGCTGCCATTTATTTATTTATTTAAAACATACCTGACATACTGCAGATTAAGACGCCATTTGTAAATTGAGAAATATCTATAGGTCAGGTTCAAATTCCTCACTAGCTTCTTAGATGTTAGCCTCTTTACTTATCCACTATTAGCTCAAAAAAAATATGGCAATGCGTCAACAGGATGTATGTGTGTGTAACTATATTGAACTAGGTTTGAAATGAAAGAGGGAAATGGACAGCTCGACTTAAAATAATATTAATATAATAAAACAAAATTTACTTATAATATTTGGACACCTTAGATGATACTTAGGGATAAATCCAATGCATAAAAATATACGTATATAAATATATATTTTAGGCGAAAATATTCCATCGAGAAACATTCATTTATTTTGATTGAAATTGACTTATGAGTTTCAATATGTTTGCATCCAATATAAAACAATCATATAATAATTATGAATTAATTATAATAATATAAATAAAGATTGGTAAGATATCAATCAATCAATGAACCCATTGTAATATTTACCATTGTTAAGTACAAATAAAAGCTACCTTTCTCAGATTAGCCTTTTTATCAACTATTTAACAGTAGATAATGCACTTTGAAATGGAATCAGTACTCTGAAAGAATGTTATTATAAAACAAATTCTAAACATAATGGAGCACCTGGTTTGATCATTGTCAGCAAATGTGATGTATGCATTAATATGTATGCATTTAATATTATTTCTTCATAATGCATATATATTATGATCAAATAGCTAAACCCAACCCAAATATCAATATTTCACATGCCACAATTTTATTACAAATCTCAATGTAATGACTCAATAAATCATGTGAAATAATTTAGCTTCATATATATGATGCTACCTTTTTGTTACAAGAGTAACCCAATGTGATGGCTTAAATAAATCTCTTGGAATTATGTACTATATATGTGTGTGTTTCACTTCCCATTACAAATGTTATTCCTTGTGACTATTATCTGTGTATATCATTTTCCATTATAGTATAAATAGTGTTTTCAAGCCTTTACTAAATCTTTAAACATTTACATGCTTAATCTTTCTACAGAGGGACAGTTCTATTGTCATTCTTGGTGACACTTTTTGTGATCTTTCAATTTTTGATTTTAGTATATGAAAATTCAATAATTTGGACTTTATTTGTAAAACTATGAAAAATTTTCTAAAAAATTGTATTTTGCAGACATTGAAAAATGAGAACAGAAGACATTTTCAGTATTCAAGAGTCAGTAGAAAAACAATCCTAATGAGTGCTTTTAGTAAATCAATAAAATCTTCTTTGATAGAAATTTACTTTTAAGCATGAAAAAATAAATATTAATCTCTGGTAAATCTATTACATTTTCTTTAAAATCTTAAAATTGCTTGATAGTTATTAGAAATCAAAAAAAATCCTGATACATTGTTAGTAATAACAAGTAATGATGTTACATAATCAGTTTCACAAGGCATGATGATTGCAATGCTATAGTTTTCTTTGATGATGTTTACTCAAATTTATTAATTTCTATTTTCAAAAATAAAACATATACAAATAAAATCAAAATGTATACATGTATACTTTGGTTTTAGATAATTATTGTATAAAGTTAATCAGAAATATTTAATAAACTAATCAGGTTTTTATTTATTCCAAAAATTATTTTGATATAATCTGTCAAATGCTGTGGAAACCAGATTCCTAAGAACTAATTTTAACTTTAATATATTTCAAAAATTCTGACACCAGCAGATTTTTTAAATTAAAAAATTAAAATTCAATAGTATATTTACCTTGCTACTTAAAAAAAAGATTTGTGAAATATCTCAAGAGAGCTGTATAAGAGTGATTTATGTGAATGAAGGCCTTATCTCACTTTAAGAAAAGAATAATATGAATCAGAAATTATCTGCACTCCAGTTATATTAAAATTTCTGATGACTACTGTCTTATCAAAAATTTCTATATAAGGTTGTTGCCTTTCGTTAACAAATATTTGCTTTTGAATGTAATATATCAGTTCAAATGTAACTGAGGTGCAAGAACAATAGCTTCCCCATGCACAAAAGAAGAGTAGCATGCAGTGATTGGTTTTTGTAATCCCTGGCTGTGCCTAGTACCAATATTTATTGAAAACTTTGTGCACAGTATGGAGAAAGTATTTTGTCATGAAGAAGTATGTATGAAGGAATAGAGAAGTTTAAAGATCACATAAATGTTAGCTATGGGAAAAGAGCCAAATGTCTTTCCACATCCATGATTGATGACAACATTGGAGTTCACATGAAAACTCATTTTACTGGAAAGATCAGTGACAGTAGGTTATGTGGCAAATCATTTGCAAATCAGCCAAGGCTCTTCCTATGCAAGAATCCCATGGCAAACTTGGATTTTAAAAAGTTTATGAGATATGAGTACCAAAACAATTCATGGAAGAACATGAACAGAAACATTTGGACATCTGAAAACAAAATTTGAACAATAATTTAGGGAAGATAAAGTTTCTTAAGAAGAATTATTACTGGTAGTGAGTCATGGATTCATCACTATCAGCTTGAGAGTAAATACTGGAGTCTGGAATGGAAACAATCACCAATCAAGAAAAATTTCAAAACTACCATCAGCTGAACAATTGATTAGAGTTTTCTAAAAAAAATTAAGGATCAATATAGAAACATTAGAAAAAAGGTTCACCAATTAACATTGCTCATTATAGTGAGATGCTCACTGAAGATATGAAACCCAAGATTATTATCCAAGGATGGCAATGCACATCTACATACCCCTGCATATATTATCAACACTTTCCACAAACTTCATTGTGAGGTATTGAAGCATCTTCCCTGTGGTCTTTGATATAATTCTATAAATATGACAAATTCATGTCTGTTGAGGTGAGAACAAAGCATTCAGAGGTCACTATACCTGGCCTAAAGCATTTTAATGAGAAAGTATAAAATATGTTGAGATATGGAGAAAATACATTGAAAAGCATAGAGATTATGCCTAAAAATGATGTCTTTACTTTTTCTGAAAGTTGATTAAAATAAATTCTACAGACAGAAAGAGGATAATGTTTAACACTCTCTTATATTCAAGTAGACTGTAACATAACTATTCTGTACTGTAAAATCTGATTGGTCTTAAGTTTGTGTTTGCAAGTAAAGGTTTTGTTTATTATATAGGGGTGCTATGAAAGTGCTCCACAATCAATTGAAGAATTAATTATGTAAGCCATGAAACAATCATCTTGCAAAAGCTGATTGGTGTATTATTTTAGGATGATGCCAAACTTGATAATAGTTTATGTGTAAACTTATTGGATGGAATGATTTAAATTTTATTGTCAAATAGTTTTCTTATATATTATATAAGTTTAACCTTAACACATTTAGTTTATTATATAGTTTATTAATATTAATTATGATTAAGATAATAATTTGTAATTGTTTTTAACTCTGCCTCAGAATGACTTACCATAACGTTTAAATACTCAAATTGTAATGCTGAGAGAGAGCTTTTGAAAATACCCATAGTAAAATAATAAGCAAGTGGGTATTGATCAGTGTTGAAAAGTCATTTCATATTGATTTTTTTCCACAATACATATGCATTCAAGAGTAAAAAAAGAAGTGTTACTTTCCTATTCTTCCATAAAGCTTAATTTTCAGAATCATTTGAAAAGTGGGTTAAATAATAAAAGTAAAAGTTACAAAATCCTATTGAAAATGTTCAAATTTGCTCAGATTGGATTCAAATCAAATCAGTAAGTACGTCAAAGTTTAAAATGTAACCAATAATTAGATGATTTTATTTTTTTTTTGATTTGTCACTATTGCCATATAGACAAATATCTTTCTTCAGGTAGTCTGCCTAAAGGCAAGATTAGGTTAATAAACTTAAAATTCATAAATATGAACATTATCTTTTGCTGTTTAAAATTTTTTTGTGGTTATTCATGTAAATTCTTGAACATCTTAAATATGTAACCTCTAGTAGCTTACTTAAAAATTTGTTTTGTAATATAATATTAAAAAAAATTTTTTAAATATAATTATCTTAACTTTTAATTGCTAAGGGGAGAATATTCCAAAGCAAAATTTTAATATTGTTCATTAAATAAAAAAATGCTCTAATTTTTGCATGAAACTTTTGTGTATGTGGGTGGGGGGGTCTATAAAGGACTATACACATGAACGAAACAAAATCAGAACAGCTTCTACAACTGTAGCATGTTTTGTAAACCATGTCATGATTATTTCATGATTTAAATTGTAATTGATATTATGTTTGGTATTTATAAGTAAAGAGCTTTATTCATTACATTAGAATGCTATCAATGTGATTTGCATCCAATAGAAAACTGAGATTATAAAGGATAATATGATTGTCCTGGAGGAAATGGTTGGTTTGCTATTTTAATGTTTATGCCACAGTTAACAAGGGGTTGTTAAGGGTTTGTTACGAGTGATTTTATTGGTTGTCGTATTTCAACTTTGTTAGACACAATATGCCTATATTACACTGTCAAGCATTGGTGGTCGAGATGTCAGCGACAGCTGCTTTACAAGCAATTGTCCCGGGTTAGCGGGTTCGCTTCCCGGCTGATGCTATGACACATGAGAAAAAAAAAAGATGTCTATATATATGTTAGCATATGAAACGCTGATAACAATCTGTAAAAACTCTATTACCATTTGACAATCTTGTAATTAAGGAGTTTCTTGTTTGTAAGTTTGTTATCACGAGAAGCTAATAATTATAACTGTTATATTTTTAAATTTGTATACTGTTTTTTACCGAAGCCTTTTACCAAAAAGAAAAAAGTATACAATTAAGGAGGAGAGTTTATTAAAAATATGAAGTTGTTTTTAATTAATAAAATAATGAAAAAAATACTTAGGGCGAGTTTAAATAAGGAAATTAAAAATTTACTAGAAGAAAAGAATAAATTATGGAAAAGCTGCTTGAAAAATAAAAGCAATCAATCTTTGTTTTCTAATTATAAAAATCATTAGAAACAACATTAACTGCATAATTAGATTGGGAAAAAAAATTCTATTTATATATTTCTAAGGGTAATAAAAAAATATAGGTAACCCTATAAATTTTTTTTTTAAGAAATCTAAAAAAAATTAAAACTGACTTATTAAAAATTTATTAAGAATCAATTTAAAACCAATTTAATTAAATGCAAATAAAATAATTACGCAACAAGAAATTATAACTATATGACAACACTAGGGGGCAGTCATTGGTAAGAGCCTCTGCGGATTATCTCTTGTGAATAATTAGGTCATAGATAAAACAGAGGCAAAACTCTCCATATAGTAATTCCACCCAGAGCAAGCCATAGTAATCCATGGGTGCAAAAAAGTATGGGCATAAAATATCTACTCATCCAATATTCCCAAACTAGTTTCTAGCTGATGGTTTTCATCATCGAAGAGTTTTGGAAACTGCACTTAAATGCGACCCTTCAGTATCCACTTTTTACCTATTTACTTAATTATAAATCTATGAGTCCAAAATGAAAACACAATGATGTTTTCAATCCAATATCATTCACTTGTTTAATCTTATAAATCTGAACTCAGCTCAGCATCTATACATTTGGTGTCTTTAATTCTTTAATAACTATAGTCATTATTATCCCATTGGGCAGGATTAGTATTAAACCACTCAACTTCACATGATCACCATTTCTTATGCTTACACAAGCTATTAAAACAGCAAAACTCTCAATATAATAGGAAATGGTGATCATGTAACGTTAGCCATAGATAATTACAACCAACAATAGCATCTTTCTTAACACTATTTATTCTCACATCATTTTCAATGTGACAACTTAACCGTAGTCCTTACCTATACTCCCCACCCCCATTCAAAAAACCTGTCCATGACAGAAGTGGGAAGTATAACTTTTGTTAGTACTTAACTATTTAAGAAGTTTTTCATCCCTGTACTGTTATGATATTTCTGAGTGTGAATTTCTTGTTGCAGAAAGCACATCTAATACATTATTAGCATATCGTGAGTTCATCAATAGAATATTCCAGAGTTTTGATGATTCATTTTTCTGATATAAAAATAAACAAAATGCTCGTAGAAAGAGATTATATCTATTGTTTTCCTGAAGGTTTGTGATGATGGTGTTTTAGTTGTATTTATTGTTTCGACTATTTCCATCATCTAGTATGACTATTGAATGTCTTTAAAAAAATGTAACTGTATTTAAATATTCCAAATACATTCAATTGTTAGTAATAGTATATCAAACAGGTTAGTATTATATCTAGGCTAAACGATGAATGATAACAATTACAAAATTAACATAGCTTAGATCGATTTATATTTTAACCAGAGACTTGCTTTATAATTATTCTATTTTATTATTTACATATGTAAATTTTAAATTATAATAACGCTAAATGATAACAATAATAATATATAAATTAAACAGAAGTACATTCGATTACGTTGTAATCATTAGCAACTGAAGCTATGTAAACAGATAAAAAAAAATTACGTTGTAATCATTAGCAACTGAAGCCACGTAGACAGATCAAAAAAAGAAAAGGCAGATATTACACGATTTTCCAAGAACTACATATGTCGATATTAACGGATTGTCTATTTATTATATAATCTTTAAACTGAAAAAGAAAAATTAAAAAGCGACTTTTATAAACCAATTTAAAGACTATATAATAAACAGACAATCCTCTAATATCGATACTACAGTTCTTTAAAAATCACGTTATATCTGTCTTTTTTTTTTTTGATTTTGTCTAAATGACTTCAGTTGATATTTGTATCTAAAGAAGTGGCAGGTTGATCTTCAACCCAGAAACATTTTTCTCGGGATCTTTCATTTTACAACTGCATTGAACTATAAAGAGCAAAAAGATTATATCACCCAGGAGATCACGTAATATTCAATTACTTGATGGGACAAAGTTAAATTATGGTCCAGGGATCTTTAATTCCAGAGTTAATCATTTAACTACTGTACTAAACTGCGCAGGGCAAATTGAACTCATAATCATTTTCAATAAAATAATTCCCAAAATATAATGTATATCATATATATATATATACTAGTTCATTAATAAAAAGAATGAGATTGATTTTAAATTATTCCACACAACAATTATCAATTAAATAAATGAAGTATAAACAAATATATAGTAACTCGGTTACTAAAATATACAAATATAAACATATATCTATTGTAATTGTAAATATAATGAAGCAACAATGAGACCCTATAGAGAGAGAGAGAGAGACCCTATAGAGAGAGAGAGAGAGAGAGAGAGAGAGAGAGAGAGAGAGAGAGAGAGAGAGAGAGCATCCAGATAAAACAATGTCAAGTGAAATAAAAGGCATACTTTATTACATCCAAGCAACATTTAATCTTAACTAATGATGTTTGAGTTCAAATTTAGTCAAAATAATATATATTTTCTATAAAATATATTCTCTTATAAGAATTTTTTTAATAAAACAAACTTAAGTTATTTAACTCAGGATGAAACCATGAGTCTAAAATTCCTTGCATTATAGAATCCTTTCAGGGACTTACTTTGATCCTCTTTACTATTTTATAGGTGAATGTTAGTATATAAACATAAAAATAACAGCCTAATGCAATGATGGCCAACCTTTTGAGCTCAGTGTGTCAAAATTCACCAAAAAAACTGAGCATAAGTCAGCTAGTGTGTCACTTCAAGAAAAATCCATAATTTTGTAATATTTGTAGCTCTAATAACAAAAAGTTATAATTTTAATATATGTACTATATTTAATAAAATAAAAATTCTTTACCTAACCTGTTTAATGACTTTTTTGTTGCTGAATTTTATTGGCTAAATCTTCAATTGAAGGTTGGTAATTTGTACATGTCAAGCCCAAGCAAACACTACTAACTTTATCTGTCAGTCAGTTTCTTTTATTGGTTTTGATATTATTTAATGCTGAGAATAAGGTCTCACAAATGTTTGTAGAAGGAAAAATTGTGATTAAAGCCAACTCTGATATTTTCCTCAATTTATGATCGCACAAAAATAAAAAAAATTTCCTAAAATCTTAACTATTTTTCTAAAATAATTATATTTTCAGCATATTTTATCAAAATAATTTATAATATGTAAAAAAGATACGAAAAAAAAACATTCTATAACATTCATTTTCATTTTGAATATCAAAACAAAAACTTGGCACCATGACACATGTGTCAGCAAAAATGTCTGTGTGTCACTGCTGACACACCTGTCATAGAGTAGCCATCACTGGCCTAATGTGTATGTAATTAAGGAGAGCAAATAAATTTTTCTCAGGCTATAAATAAGTAACATTCTCTATATTTAACAAAAGCCAAGAATAAAGATTATTGACATCAAGAGTAAGTTTGATAGTAGTTAAAGTCAGTCAGTTATGTGCAGAAGGCAGAATAATCGAGATCAAGAGACACACCAGGCTTAGACTACAGAAGAGATCAGCCCAAGAGTATCAGCATAGAAGCTAACAAGCTCTAATATAATGCAGTAAATCTAATATTATAATGTCCAATGATTTATTGCAGTGGTAAAGTATTAGATACTGAAGCGTAATTCTCATATAGACTTCAGATCTGGTATTTCTAGTTCTTGAACTTCTTATAAATTATTCTGCAATAAAGACAATCCATTATTTTAGTTTTAAAGCCATAACTACAGCTATTTGTTATTTTTTAGATAATGATCAGCTAAGGTAATTCTCTTTTAGGTTAATTGCAATACTATTTTCTTCATTTTACTGTCTACAGATAACCAAAGTCATTATCTCCAGAGTTTAGCTGACAACTACACAGTATTTAAAATTTTATTGAGATGACCAAGATATTTTTGTGATGGCAAGACTATGAAGACATCATCCATATATGTGAGGATTCCTATCTCCCTCTTTAGTCTGGGAATGTAGACTCCTGGAAGTTGTCTTTGAATGTCTAACAGGAGTTGATTGATGTAAGCAATGAAAAGAATCGCACTAAGAGGGGATCCTTGTGGAATTGAATGTGATGGTACACTCACCAATATAAACTTTCCTTCAATCTTCAAAAATCATCTGCATGGAGAATTGCTACAGGGAAGAAGATTATTCCTTGGACAACCACAGAATTTCCTAGGTATTCCTTTTCACAAACCACCTACTATCATCACATCACAAATACAAAACGAAATATTAAAATCTGCCAGCAAAATAACAACATCACTTGCTAAGGTTTACCTTTCACTTCATGGGAAGGTGGCCTTACTCAACATGGTCCTTTTCCCCAAAATTAATTATTACCTCCCAATTATTAAACCTACCAAAATCTTTGTCAGTAAAATTAACTCACTTTGCTCTAGGTTGTTCTGGGGTGGGAAAACTGTTGCCATCAGTCTAAAAGGCATGTGCCATCCCTGTTGGTGAATGGTCTTTCACTCCACTCCCCCTATACATTTTTTCTCCAAAAAAGCCACAATCTTATTCATAAATTAACCCTTATTTTTGACAACTTCCAAGTCTATATGCCAGTTGACCCCACCGACCGACCACCACCTCTCAAACAGGATTGGATACCATCCTTAACCTCTGCTTCTCAATGCCTTTACAACTGTCCTGCAACTGCTTATTCTTCCAAAATGAAATACTGGGATGCATATAATCTACAGCATCCTCAAACATATTCTCCTATTTCCAGACTTAACTTATCCAACAAGAAAATCATATCACAGTTTAAATTTTGGAGCCTCGAAGCAAAATTCCTGGACTTCATAATTAAAATAAATCTTGATGCCCTACCAACTAAATGGTTTTTGGTAAACAGAAGAGGATTCAATAACATTGACCCACTATGCCAACTCTGTGGCCGGGAATCAGAGACATTTGAGCACATTTTAAACATCTGCCCCAATCTCAACAGTATCAGACAATTAATCCACACAAACTCAAAGATCAACTTTCAAATAATTAACTCAATCCAGCACTGCCTTGGCACAAAAACATTTGCATGGATAAGACTATCCACATTCCTCACCTTTTCCATCTGGTCCGTCCGCTGCAAGCTAGCCTTTGAAGGAGCTCATTTAAATCCTCTCCAACTCTTCATTAACATCATCAACAATATCAAAAAAAGGGATGAAATCCTCTCTACCTCTATGGCCTTCTTTGAGACATGGAAACTGTTTGAAGTTCCGATACAACAATAATGCAAACACTGCAACAAACTCACATCAAACCCACCATCAAAAAGCAATATATTTATCATCCCTATAAATACTCTATGGTCACTCTAAGCATCAACCTGTTGCAGGAACACAATGTCGTTCAATTGAAATACTGCAACCACTATCAATACAAAGTTGTACAAGATAGACCAATGTCCACATAATAATACATGCATGAGAACTCTTAACCTTTTAACCAAGCTTAACCTATTATCCTGTATATCATAATACTATGTATATTTTGTGTTAAATAAATTTTTTGATAAAAAAACTACACAGTATTTTCTACAAATAACTAATCTACAAGAAAGAATTTTAATTATTTATTTTATTTACTCTGAAATGCAAAAAAAGCTATTGCTGGAAAAAAATTTAAAATATGCACATATGCAAAACTATTTAAAACAAATGCATTGTTAAATTCAATGCTGATGATTTAGCTTATGTGCATTATACATTTATCCTTGTTTAAAATCCTGGATAAAATATTGCATCTTTATGTTATAGTTTTCAATTATAATTATTTTAAATATTTTCTTTATGACAATGATAAATATTATATCTCTATCAGTCTTGATGTTATTGAATCTTAAATAGCATTTGAATGATTAAGTTAATTACATTAAATATTAGAGTTTAATACATGTCATCATACTATAATACCCTGCATAGTTTAGCACAGTTGTAAGAGTATCTGACTTGGAATCGGGAGATTCCAGGATCGATTCTGGGGCTCACAGCTCTGGCACTCGAATTTTTTATGAACTCCAAGCAATGAAGCCATATGCTCTTTTTTTAAAATACCATAGTGATATTCTGATAAGAATTCTTATTCTTAATCAAATTTTATTATTTTTATATGTATAATTTCCCTAGTTGTTGTATTCAAAAACTAAACTGAAAATAGATGGCATATTACCAATTATTATTTTATTAATTATTTCATTAAATTTTATTTTTGTTAACTTCATATTCTTTTAATCTCTGCACTCCAAAATCTTGATTTCTCCATGTTCCCTATGATCTCATGTTTCTAGTTTTAGTTTAACAAACAGAGTTGTCAAGCGTTGGTAGCCGAAAGATCAGTGCAGCTGCCTTGCAAGCAATGTCTTGTGGACAGCTGCTGCAGGTTTGCTTCCCAGCCAATGCTTTGACATATAAAATAAAAAAAATAGAATTTGAAATATTTACATGAATATGCATGTGCCCAATTGTTTACCTGTGTATTCTCCAATCAACTTTCTATAGTTATAGTGTTCTAATAAATCAGATTATATTATTCCAATAAAATAAAGCTATTTATCATAATTATAAAAGAGTAACTCAACATTAGCTTTATCATGTTTCAAGGTAGTAATAAAATGCATATTATTCCAATCATGTACATTCTCCTTATATAAATTAGTTTCCAACATATAAGCTAATAATTTAACCTTAGTTCGATTTTCCAGATATACTTTAACTAGAATATGTATTTATTGTAATATATATTTTATGTTCTAATAGAAATTTTCCATTTTACAAAACTAATAGGAAGTAGCTAAAAATTACAATATTTTAAGTAATTGACTAATATATTTACTAGCACAGTTGAATTCACATTGTAATTTTAAACAGAATGTAATCAACCTTTTACATATGTACTGTATTGTTATATTAAATCAGCATTGTTTTTGTTGAATGTGAAGAAATTGTCAATCCAAGGCACAAGATAGAGATGCTTTTATCTTTTCAAAGTCTCTATCTTCTACCTTGGATTGAGAGTTTCTTCACAATCAACAAAAACAATGTTAATTTAATATAACAATACTGTGCATATGTAAAGGTTGATTATCTTCTGTTAAAACTATTTTGAGTAAGAAAAATACAGGTAGTCTAAAAAAATCAAAAATTAATTCTGTTGTGTTTTCAATATCATTATCATATGTAGTCAGTTATAACGAATACGCTGTTCTGAGTTTAGAAGAAACAAAAAGAAAAGTAATGAACAAAATATAGAAAACAAAGAGAATTATTGTAAAAAAAAGAATGAAACTATTTGTGATTACACAAATATATAATTTCATTGTTACAGTTAGTGCTGAAAGTTGAAAAGACAGGAAGAGAGATGTTCCTATTATTGGAAGATTGATTTTTTTATAGATACATAATCCTGTTATCATATTTGGTGCAGAAAGTTGGCCAATGGCATGAGAGGTTGATGTCTTCCAGGCTCTCTGTTAATAAAAGTGATTGAAAATAGTAGAAAGAGAGAAAATATGAAAGAGAAGAATGATGAGTGCACCCGATAAATTATCTTAAATATGACGGGAAGAAGCAGAGACAGTTTTTTCATTCTCATCTTCAAGCCTGAATTCACCCATATTTATTAAATACACCTATTAATGATTCCAGAAAAGATTCTGTTCAAACTTAGATCATATTTTTCATTATTAATTTCATTTCATCGTTATTATTTTTTTAGCCATGATTTTTTTTAAATTTTGTCATCAAACTTTCTGTATAGCACTTGGAATTATTTCATGTTGCCCTCATGAATAATATTGATGTCAACATTGTTTTATCATGGCTTCCAAGTTTGATGACAAAATGATTTAGATCATAGCTAAAAACAAAAATGGATAGCAATTGTACTGATCATTAATAAATAATTCACATATAAATACATGATTTTTTTATAACATTAACAAACTCTTACACATAGTAGTGCCACCAAGTACAAGCCTTGGTAATCAATGGATGCAAGGTTTTGCATAAAATTCATATCTAGTCCTACTTATCCAATATCCCCAGACTAGTTTCTAGTTTCTAGTTTGTGGATTTCATCAATGATGAGCCTTGGATTTGAAAGCACCAGACCTAAATTTGGGGATCTAATGCAACCTTTCAACCATCACCATTTACCTATTTAATTAACTATAAAGCTAGAAAAAAATGTTAAAAGGAAATGGACATGGAAGCATCCAAATGAAGGTACGGCAGAATTGGATTATATTTTGACTAACCGAAAATACACATTCCAAGATTGTAATGTTCTTAATAAATTTAACACAAGAAGTGATCATCAATTAGTAAGATGTAAGATACATGTTAATGCAAAACTAGAGAGACAAAAAATTATTAAGAAAAACAATATTTACAGTTGATATTCCTAATCTTCAGAAACATTCTAATGAATTTAAATTAGAACTTACAAATCGGTTTCAAGTATTAGTAGATTTTGAACATGATTCAGATTTGAATGATATTAATAGGAAAATAAGCGATACACTTTTAAAAACTGCAACAAAGATAGCTGGTAGAAAAAAGCAGCAATTGACCAATAAAATTTCTACTGAGACTAGAGAATTTATGAAAAAAAGAAGAAATATGAGGATATACAACAATGATGCATTAAAAAGGATTGAATATCTCGAATTTTGTAAAATGGTGCAGAAGAGTTGAAAATGATATAAGAAAGTATAATTGTGAACTAGCAAGGAAAGCTGTAGAAGAGAATAAAAGTCTAAAGAGTGTAAAACAACATTTTGGTATTGGTAGGAAATTTATATCTGCAATAGAAAAAAAGATGGCATTATTACTAAAAAGAGAGATGACATCATAAAATGTGTAGAAGACTTCTATCAAGAATTATATAGTAATAAAGAACAAGTGCCTCCTATACATATTATATCTTCCGAATTGCCCAGAATTTTGAATGAGGAAGTGAGACATGCAATTAAATTTATGAAGAAAGGGAAGGCTCCAGGCAATGATGGAATTATAATTGATATATTAAAAGAAGCAGGTGAAGAAATAGAAATTTTTTTAGCAAAGTTATATACCAAATGTCTAAATGATAAAGATGTACCAGATAATTAGAAGAATGTAGTATTAATATTTATATTTTAAAAAGGTGATAAAAGATGATATTAGAAATTACAGACCTATCAGTCTTTTATCAGTTTTATACAAAATTTTTACTAAGATAATTACAACTCGTCTACAGAAAACACTGAATTTCCACCAACCAAGAGAACAAGCTGTACTTAAAAGTGGTTTTAGTACAGTAGATCATATCCAGGTATTGAGAGAAATTATAGAAAGGACAAATGAATATGAGTTGCCATTATGCTTAGGATTTGTAGACTATGAAAAGGCATTTGATTCTATAAACATTTTTTCAGTGATTAAAGCATTGGATCATCTAAAGTGTAGATCCAGAATATTGTCATATTTTGAAGAATATTTATAAAAATGCAACAGCAACAATTAGATTACATAATGATAGTGGGAAAATCAACATTAAAAAGGGTGTAAGACAGGGTGACTCCATATCTCCAAAACTTTTTACAGCAGTGCTGCAAGAAGTATTTTGTGGATTAAAATGGGAAGCTAAAGGAGTGAAAGTAAATGTAGATTATTTAAGTCATTTAGATTTTGCAGATGATGTAATTGTTTTTGCAAATAATGCTTTAGAGCTACAGGAAATGTTGCAGGAGTTATCAGATGAAAGTAGGACTAAAGATAAATGTTAAAAAGACTAAAGTAATGTTTAATAGATTTTCTCAAAATATAAAAATAAAGATTGATTATGATGAGTTAGAAGAAGTTAACAATTACAAATACCTTGGTCAGATTATTAATACAGATGGAAATATAATGGATGAAATTAATCATAGAATTAAACTTGGTTGGAGTGCTTTTGGTAGAAATAACTTGATACTAAAAGGAAATATGCCTATGTGTTTGAAAAGGGAGGTTTTTAATAAATGTGTTTTGCCAGTTCTTACTTATGGATCTGAGACTTGGACACTTAATAGAAGAGCAATACAGAGACTTCAGACCACTCAAAGAAGTATGGAGAGATGCATGTTGGGAATAACAAGAAGGGATTGAAAACACAATGTATGGATAAGAGAACCAACAGGTGTTCATGACCTCATTGAAAAAATTAAAAGACTGAAGTGGAGTTGGGCTGGACATATTGTTAGAAAAGATGATAACAGATGGACAATTCAAATTTTGAACTGGATTCCAAGAGATTGTAAAAGACCCAGAAAGAGAGCACATGTGAGATGGGTGGATGAAATAAGAAAGTGTGCAGGGGTGATGTGGAGAAGAGAAGCTAAAGATAAAAAAAATGGATTGAACTTGGAGAGACCTTCATCCTGCATTGGATTGATAATGGTTGATGATGATGATGATGAAAGCTAGAAACCCAAGATGAAAACACAATAATTTTTCGAAAGCCCATTTGCTTATGCAGTTATATATTTTGTTGTCTTTGGTTTTTAAAAACCATTGTCACCATTATGCCATGGGCAAGACAGATGTAAAACCATCAAACATTATGTGGTCACCATTAGCCTATAGAAGCATATGAAATGGTGATCCCTTGATGTTTTATGGGCTTTTTTTATTAATAATTAGTAAAACTTTTATTCATTAATTCTCATAATATAATTATTAAAAAAATTATTCATTAATTCTATATTTAAATTTTTTTCTTTTTTTTTTAATAATTTATATTTGAAATGAATCTGATTTCATATAATGAGATGTTAACATTGTTTTAACATGTTCATACATAAAAATGTAGATGTCGCTAAAGTTGTTTCATACAAATATTGCTTTGAATCATTTAGTAAATTGCATTTAAGCTAATAAAGAAGTCGTTTTCTAATTTCAGTGATCCTTTTATGTGCTATTTCTTGCTATCAGTATTACTGCAGTTTTATATATTTATACATTTAATTGTTGTTTCAAATTTTAAATGATTAAATTACTATTTCCATAAGATGAATTAAAAAAGAGTAAAATAGAATCTTCATTGATGAATGGTGGAGAAGGTACATTTTAAAACAAATTAAGGATAAACATTTTTGCATTATCAAGAAAATGTGTTTTCAATATAAAAAAGAAGTTATTTAGGACAAAACATTCAAATTATATTTCTAATATAACAACTGAGAGTAATGAGTAAAAGATATATTATTCATGCGAAATGTATTATCAGAAGAAAATGTTCTTATTAAACAAAATTCTAAGCTCTTATAAAAGCAAGTTTTAAACCAGTAAAACATTGTATAATCACTAGCTAAAAGCTAATCTGGGGATATTGAATGAGTAGGCACTAGATAAGAATTTTATGCACAAATCTTTTAGCATTCATTGATTACTATGGTTTGTACTTGGTGGCACTACTGTATGAAGAGTTTGCTATTGTTTTAAAAACAAGTTTTGTTCTTACTCAAAAGATAGCCAAAGCAAGCAAGTCAATAGCTGATTATGAATTTGTTTTGTTGAAACAAGTAGAATTTTATGTTTGAAAAAGCATGACCAAAACACATACAATTCAATTTCTTATTTTATTCAGGAGCAAATTGTTTATTTTTCTCATTATAATTATGCCATCTAGTATAAGATTTAATAATCATTAGCTGCCAGATGATGGTGCTTAATTAATTCCTACCCAATGCTATCATATTTAATATCCCCGGGCAAGTTTTTAACTTATAGTTTTCATCGGTGAAGAGCCATAAACTAAAACTACTTTGGGGATATTAAATAGGATAGCACTGGGTAGGGATTTATTAAGTACTACCATCTGTCATCTATTGATTACTAAAATTTACACTAGGTGGCATAATCATGTTGAGTTAAAAAAATTGTTACCGAACAGAATTATGTAACCTGAAGTCATATGATGCCTTACGCTTATTTAATAAAAATTATTCAAAGAAATTTTAGCAATGGAATCAACGAAGTCACAAATCTCTGGAGTTGACATTTTGAAAAAAAAAAAAAAAAGTTATTTTGAAAAGTATAGCTGTCTTTCAATAAATTCATCAAGTGAAACAACTAATGAAATTCCAAATGTGAGAGATGTGAAAATAGGATCATTTAAAAAAAATCTTCAAAACTATAATCATGAACAATTTCTAGAGCCAGTTTTACTGTTCATGCATTACATAATTTTTCAACAAGTATTGTACAAAAACATTTTAAAGTCATGTTAATCATGAATGATTAAAATGGCTGAGCCTTTGGGATTTGTTACATTTCCAGGAGAAATAAATAAAATATGCTGGATCACAGTTATGTTCTGTGGTTAAGATTGAGAAAAGTTTTTAAAAGAATCTGGAAACTTGTAATGTTTTTATCGCAGATTCCTTTTAAGAAAAATGAACTAGTTTAAGGAGATAAACTAAAAATAGTAAACTCCTCAAGTGAGAAATGATTGAATGTGAAACATAATAACCTAATAGCTAAAAGTGTGGTAACATATATATATATAAATTTAATATGCTTTACAATATATATATATATATATATATATATATATATATATATATATATATATATATATATATATATATACAACTCCCATCATTTGATATATGCACCAAATAGGATTTAACAATTCCAATGTTATATATTCAAATACTCCTAAATAAGTACAGATCAATATATTATGTCTCAATATTATCTTTATAGTCTATACCTTAAGACATCAAAAGTATAATAAAGGTCAAGTTAATCTGTTCAAGTCCGTAATCTACTTCTTTACCCATAGAGGATAATTCCTAGGAGAAAATATCCCTCAATGATTTTTTCCCCCACTACTTCACCTAGTGGTTCTCTGGAAATCTCTGGTGAAGAAAAAATAGATTTTTTTTGTTTACAATCTGTCTAGCTCTTGTATTCTTTTTGGAGGATTTTATCCAACAAAGAGAATATCAACAACTTAAGTCAATTAAAGATTTTAATTAGTTTAAAATCTAGCTTGACATAAATTATATAAAAGTTCATTGCATCATCAAATTAATTTCCTATCTTTTTTTAATTTTTTTAACTAAAACAAGGCAAACCCCTTCCCCCTCCCAGAATTCCCCCCTGTTTTTAACAGAGTACTCAATATGTCTCAGGGCGTTTGTGTTTAAACCCCCTCTCTTGCCCTTCTCCTCTATCCCCCCCCTAGTTTCTTCCTTTTGGTGTTCTTCTTTTGGGGGAGCTTTGGTTTGGAGCCTGCCCCCCTCGTTTTTCTTTTTTTTATCCCTCCCCTCCCCCCCCCCCCTTTTTTCAAAAATTTTAAAAAAAAAATAAAAAAACAAAAAAAAATTTTTTCTTTTATCATATTTTTTTATTCATTGGGCACTCTTTTCCCCCCTTTTTTTTTTTTTTTCCCCTACCCCCCCTTTTTTTGGGGTTACCCCCTATTATCCCCCCCTAGCAAGTGGGGGGTTGGGTGGGGGGGGGGGGGTTGGTGGGGGAGGGGGTAGGGGGGGGGGGGGGGTTATTTTTAATCTAGATAATATTTACTTTCCATACATTTATTTTTATATTGGTTTTAATTATATATGAAGCATAATTTTTTTAGCATTTAATTATACATAATGATAGAAATTTTTAATTTTGTTTCTAATTACTTATAACTTTACAAAGTTTATTTTTATCTTCTAAATAATCTATTTGTTAATTCAAATATTTCAAAATTAAAAAAAGAAATTGTTTTTAGAAATGAAGCAATATAAGGATTTTCCAAATTTAACTGCCTCTATAGGTGTTTTGATTTTGCCTTTACACATGACATAATTAATCACCTGAACATTTTAAATGTGGCCTTATAAGGCAAAAATTAGTGTGACCATGACAGTATTAAGAAGACAGTGCTTTATATGAAATTAAAATTATTTATTGAACTAATAATTACATCTCAGCAAATTCATTTTTTTAACATTGGAATATATACAAAAACTAAATTTCATATGTAAAAACTCACAGCATTTTACATTGAGTGCAAATACAGGCAATGCCCTAGTTACAACACTCAAGTTATAAACATTTCATTATTAAGTAATCGCTTTTGGACTTTAGATCTTTATCTATGTACATACTTTCATGTATCATCATCATCATCAACAACCATTATCAATCCACTATGGGATGAAGATCTCTCCAAGTTCAATCCATTCTCTCTGATCTTTAACTTCTTTTCTCCACATCACCCCTGCACAGTTTCTTATTTCATCCATCCATCTCACGTGCTCTCTTTCTAGGCATTTTACTTTCATGTATAATTAGTGTTATATACTGTAAAAAGAAATGGGTATTCAAAATTGTACAGTACTTTAGTACTTTAATAATTAAAAAATTCCTTTTACTAATTAACACTACAATTATAGTATCTGATAAAATAAACTATTTACATACATTCATAATTAATTTTTTTCTAAAGAAAGATAAACTTTGGAATTTAGAAAATAATTAAAAGTATATTTTAGAGAACAATAAGAACTTGTATAAAATACAGTAAATCTTCCCATCTCTTTGACATTAATTACTTTTATTTTTAGAATCGTCACAGATTCTTGAACAGGATCATCTTGATTAGCACTTGTTTTTAAAAGTAGTTTGTGCGTGATTATGCTACATATACACTGTATATATTTCTGTTTCGGTGAATTTTTTTCATTCTTATTAATTAAAAACATGGGTGAAAGACAAAAAACAGCAGTGTTGATACAACCAAAAAGAAATCAAAGTCTCATAAAACACAAATGGTCGAGACAAAAATGGATATAATTAGACATTTTGAAAATGGCGAATCTTTTGCTTCAATTGCATGTTCATGTAATTTAAACTGATCAACAATATATACAATTGTGAAAAACAAGAACAAAATTAAGGAATATGTTAAAAATTGTGGAAATATTTCTTCAAAGATTGTTTCAGAAAAACATGGCAAAGTAATGGATGAAATGGAGAAATTTTTGGCTTTACAGATTGAAGATCAACATTAAAAAGGCATCCCATTGAGTTTATCATTTATTCAAGCTAAAGCTCTTAGTTTGCATGAAGATTGGAAGAAACAATTAAAAGAAGATTCTGCTGTTGAATTTGTAATAAGCAACGGCTGTTTTCACAAATGTAAAATGAGATATTTCTTTACATAATATTAAATGAACTGGGGAAGATACCAGTGCAGATAAGAAAGCTGCCAGTAAATTTATTTCCACTTTCTCTAATATCATTAAAGGTGGAGCTTATTTTCCATGCTTAGTCCTTAATGTAGATGAGGCAGGATCATTTTGGAAAAAGATGCCTGCACATACATATTTAGCAAAGGAAGAATCAGTTGCATCTGGCATAAACTTCTAAAACAGATTAACATAACTTCTTGGTGGTAACTTAGCTAGCGATTTTAAATTGAAGCCAATGCTAATTTATCAGACAGAAAATCCTAAAATGAAAAGATAAAAGAATGCTTCCAGTTATTTGGAAATCAAATACTAAAACCTGGGCTAGTGCACAGCTTTTTTAAGATTGGTTATCAGATCATTTTGAGCTTTCTATTAGACAATATTGTAGTGAGAATAATTTACCATTTAAAATACTATTGTTCTTAAACAATTCTCCTCGCCATCCGAAATCCCTGCAAAATTTTTATTCAGAAGTTAAAGTTGTGTTTATCTCTCCCAATACCACAAGTGAAATACAACCTATGAACCAAACTGTGATAGCTACTTTTTAAGTGGTATAATATGAAAAGATTAATGTCTCAAGCAATCAAGGCAATTGACAAGGAAAGAGGACCTACATTAAGAGATTTTTGGAAAAGTTATAATATATGGAATGCAATAAATATTATTGGGGATATGTATGTTGAAATAAGAAAATCAACAGTGAAAGGTTGTTGGAAAAAAATATATCCACAAATGGTGAATGCTTCTATGGACATTGAAGAAAGTCCTGAAGATATCACAACTGAAATAATCAATATAATGAATGAATTAAATTTAGATGTCACTGATGAAGATATTGATGAGTTAATGCAATCTCACTCAGACCCTCTAACAAATGAAGACTTGTTTAAACTATAAGAGATGAATGAAATACAAAATGAAGAAGAAACTGATAATGAACTTATGGTTAAGAATTTGACAATCAAGAATATGAATGAAGCCTTTATTGCATCTTGATAAATTTTTGACCATCATGGAAGAATGTGATTTTAATGGAGAATGTATATCTCATGTAAAAGAGCAATAGAAAAAGACACAGAATGTTTCAGAATCCTTTATTAAAAGAAAAAAAAATACAATTCAATTAACTCTTGATAAATTTGTAAACAAAACTCCAGATACTAATCAATAAAAAATACTGTATTTTGAAAACCCTTTTTGATGGTTTTTTTTTACATACCTCTACTTTCAAACAATTTCACCTTCCAAACATAGGGAGTATGTTCGTAACTAGTGGACTGCCTGAATATGTTTTAACGATTTAGTCAAACAGAACAATTATTACTAATTATATAAAATTAATTTTCTGCAGCCCAACTGATTGATTTGTCATGAAACATAGCACTACAAAAATTATAGAAGTAAGAACATATCAAAATTTTATAAGTTTTCAAGTAACATTTTTTTAACAAATTTTATTGCAAAAATTTTTGTGAACAGTCACTTTCTATTTGGACTTATTGATCATTTAGAGATGATATTAAGGATAAACACTACAAAATTTAATCCAAATTTTAATAAGATGATTAAAGAATTAGATAAAAATCACTAACTACTAATTTTTTTTTTTTTAATTCAACTTTCGAGCGCTTGGATGCTATGTTAATAAAAGTTTATAATAAATGTGTTTTGAATCAAGCTTTGCGCTTTGGGGCTTACTTATAATCTCATCATATTCATAGAAAGTTCTTCCATAGAGCCACATATAATACTTTCTTGCATAGAATTATAAAATCCAAAATCCACGTACCCGTTTTGCTGGGAGATTTTGTGTGTGTGTGTGCGCGCGCTATAAATATGACATCATAAGTAATCCCCGAAAACGTTATGCTTGATTCAAAACGCATTTACTATTAAACTTTTGTTAACACAGCATCCGAGCCCTCGAAAGTTGAATTAACAATTGCATAAGAAAAGTCGCTATTTAAATTAATTTTATTAATAAATAATATGTTTTATGTTGTTTTTCAGTAATCATTATTGAAATGAAAACTATGTATAATTTTTAAATATGGCTCTTGGCTATATTTCACTGGTGCGACATGGGTCTTTCCCACAAAAGATTGCCCACTTTTACGTTTAGAGGTATTGCAGATAAATATCATTGGTGGGAAGTCTATATAATTTATATACATTATATAATTTATGCTACATTAATAACAACGCAATAAATCTGTATATAATAATTCAAAATCTACATCTCCAAATTTACTGATTAACCGCATAACTCTTCTTGGTTACTTTTGTTTTATTAATGAACTTGTCTTTCAATTAATTATCAAGTCTAATTACCATTGAATAGTTTTGCCTAATCTGTAAATTGTAATTTCTTTCTACTGGTTAAAATTATAACTGAGATTAATTGGTTTATAGTTACTGCCTTCATTTACGTAAATGTCTTATAATTTCTTGTAAATAAACTCACTTGTTATTTAATAATGTTTATTTAATATAAACATTAAACAAATATCATTTACTTCCGGCCGAAGGAAGATTTTTTTAATGGGGGGGGGGGTAATAATGTGTGCAGCTTTTAAAATATATTTTCACTTGCTGTTTTCAGTAGTAAAACTATTTAGTCTAATTGCTGTGAAATGATAAATTTAATGGTTAGCGTGTGCAAGGCGCTGACGAAATGCTTATTACTTTAGTAATTGAGAGAAAAAAGCATTATATGAATGAAAGTAAAAATTAAAATAAAACCCCCGGATGTAGCACCCTGTGACCATTCATTTAGTTAATGAATGAAAAAGAATAGAAATGAAAGCATTCTTTTACTTTGGCACCTCATTAGTATATGAGAACATATGTTTCCATCAGCTTCGTGATGAAGTGAAGCCAAGAAAATTTCTCCTCCTAATCTTTTTTTTTAATACGCCTCCACAAAATCTGTCAAATAAAATTAGCAACTATAAAAAAACAAAGAAGAGGAAATATCATTTATAAACGACATTAGCTACAAAGTATTAATAATTTTATTTAGTAATACATTTGTTTCTATATATATACTCTACACATAATATTTACAGTATATATAATACAAGTAAAAGCATGGGCTCTATATATATACTCTACACATAATATTTACAGTATATATAATACAAGTAAAAGCATGGGCTCAGAATTAAAGATTACTGAATTGTCAATCTTTGTATTCAAAGATATTCTAATTTTTTTTTATCTTTATTTTTTTTTCCTATTTAGCCATGCTTGTTTCTATTATATTTTTTTATTTAATATTATTTAGCTATTTGTTTATTTATTTATTTAGCATATGGTGTTTCAATGCCGCCATTTTTAAACAATTAAGAACCGACTTTGCTTGTTTCTATTATATTTTTTTATTTATATTATTTAGCTATTTGTTTATTTATTTATTTAGCATATGGTGTTTCAATGCCGCCATTTTTAAACAATTAAGAACCGACTCCTCCAAGCTATGTATAGCAAAGAGGCCAGCCGGGACCTGGTAAATTGGATAACCTGTAATTATGTGCCATAGTTTGTGGTCTTACACACTCTTGCAACATATAACAACATCTACAGTGGCTTGTTCTGATTCTGGTAATCTTAAACCAGAGTTTTCTTGGAAGAGAAGAAACTAAATACTTGGAGAGTAGAATCAGTTACTAGAGTACTATTATATACATGCAGTTATTCCAGTCATGTCTATATTTTGTTGATATTCAATGTAGGTGGCTGCTGAGAATTACCAATAGGCCAAAAAACCTGCCTTGATTTTAGCCTGACGTTTAGGGAACTGTTCAGAATGAGTCTTGATTAGATGGTCTGATAGCTCAATAAGCTTGTTGAATCCATAGATAATTGCTAACCTGCATCTGAGATTAGCTGGAGGGATATTTGAAAGTACAGATGTTTAAGTAATCATGAACGAGTGAATCATAGTTTGTCACCAGCAAAATATCTTTTCAAATTGCAGGAGTTCAAAATTTTGATACAAATCAGCGACTTGGCAATATCTAAAAATAATAATACAAATGAAAACATTGGTATTAAATGTTTGAAGTCACCGCAGCAGGTACACAGATATGTAGCATTAAGTGTATCAGATGAAATTCATTGCTCTCTATCATAGTGCTTTGATCTCAGTTCTAATAAATAATGATCGTTATTATCACCTCACATTCTGGTGATCATATGAATATTATTCTGTCTATTCATAACTGCTGTTTTGGAAATTATGTTTGCTTATATACTTGTGATCAACTGTTATCAATATTATATTTCACTATCCAGTATATTCTTGAGAAGACATAAAAATAATAATAATGATAAATAAAGCATATAGAAGAAAACTAAGCACAAAAGAGGAATAAAAAAAAAGTATAGGCCCTCCTTATGAAATATTGTTGGAGGAAGAACAGTAAAGTATCGATTTCAATATAAAGTAAGCGTTATGACCAACAGATAACAACCTGTATAAAAATTTAGGATATACAATTGTTAATAATACAAAGTATTTAAAATTCATATTATAAAAGCATTACCATTATAATTGTATATTATTGAAAGTACGCATATATAGCCAAAATAATATATTGGGAATTAAATTTGTTAATTTCAAAAAGTCTATAATTAAATATTGATCACTACTTGGTTATCGTCAATGGTAGTTTATAATTGTTTACTAATTTTTATCAAAAAATTAATATTAACGTTCATAATAAAGTAATAGTTTCCATTTCCAGAAATTCATGTAACATTTGTAGTCGGTGAACTTTCCTGCCTTTTTTCTACTTTTCCTGTCTTTCTCCCATTCCACAGCTTTGTTAAAATATTTTGGCAATGCTTTCAAATGATTCTGTCGTTTTTTTTTTTTTTTAAAAAAATACTAGTCATCTAATATCACTTTAATATAATATTAAAACCAGGACCACAGACGCAAGGAAAATATACCTCTCACTGAAATCTTTTTAGACTTCTTTTATATTTATAATTGTTAATACATTTTCTATTTTTTTTCTCAAAAATGGCAAAATCAAGCATTTATTTACTTTAGCTATTCTCTTAACAAAATATAACTAGTTCTTTCAGAATGTGATGTTCGATTCCTCATGCTAATAGGAATTATATAAAAGAGCAATTTCATTTTGATGTTTATTAAAAAAAAGAGCAATTTTTAAATCGAATATTAAAAAAAGTTAACGATATAAGAAAATCTAATTGAGAATTGGAAAGGATTTCTACATAAGAAAATAAAAGTCTCAAAATTATCTCTTTTCTTCCAATGCATAAGCTTGTGGTTAAGACCTGTGGAGGTCCCTACCTTCGCATTTTCAACCGCACATGCTTTAGGTTTATTGCCTTAGTAAATATGTGCGTTAAATAAATTTATAATTAAAACATTATATTGATATTGCAAGAAAAGTTATTTCTGCAATAAAGAGAAAAGATGAAACTGTTATTAAAAAGAGAGATGACATCACGAAATTTGTGAAAGAATTGATAAAGAATTATATAATAATAAAGAACAAGAATTTTACAATGAAAGTGAGACACGCTATTAAATCTATGAAAAAGTGAAAACCTCTAGGAAATGATGGGATTACAACAGATATCTTAAAAGAAGCAGAAAAAGAAATAGAAAAATTGTTGGAAAATTTATATACCAAATGTTTCAATGATAAAGATATATACCATATGATTGGAAGAGGGCATAAGTAATAGTGATATTTAAGAAGGATGGTAAAGATTTTAGAAATTACAGATCTTTCTGTCTTATATTAATTCTTTACAAAATCTTTACCAAGATAATTAGAACTCATCTCCAGTGCATTTTGGATTATAACAAACCCAAAAAACAAGCTGGATTTAAATTATTTTAGCACAGTAGAACGCATCTAGATATTGGGAAAATATATAGAAAAATCTAATGGATTTGTGAGCTATGAAAAGTCATTTGATTATATACGCATTTCTACTCAATTACAGCATTGGACCATTAAGATGTAAACCCAAGATATGATTCGCTTACATACTAGAAATATTAATATTAAGAAGGGTATGAGACTAAATGATCCATATATCCAAAAATATGAGAGTAAAGGGACGTAGATAAATGCTAAAAAGATTAATGGTTCAATGAACTTTTTCAAAAGAAAAAATTAAGAGTGATAATTATGAATTTACAAAAGTTAATAACTATAAATACCTTGGTTACATCATTAATGCAAATAATCATGGAATTAAACTTTAAAAAAGTGCTTTTGGTAGAAATAATTTAACATTAGAAGGATATGGGTGTGTGTGTTTAAAAAGGAAGATTTTTAATAGTCATGTTGTTTTACCAATTCTTACTTATGATTTTGAGATTTGAACACTTAAAATGATCAAAAAAAAGTATGGAAAGATTTGTGTTAGGAGTAAAAAGAAGAGATTGAAAATGAAATACAATGGTGAGAGAACAAACAGGTATCACTGACATTATTGGAAGACTTAAGAAACTGAAATGAAGCTATGCTGGACACATTAGAAGAAGAGATGATAATAAATGGATAGTTGAAATTTCAAATTGATCAATAGAATTAAAAGATTTAGAAAGAGATCATGTGTGAAACGAATTGAGGAAATAAGAAAGTTTGTTGGTGTGCCGTGAAGGAAAGAAGCTAGGGATCAGAGTAATTGGATTAAACTTGGAGAAACAGTCATTTTTTAATGGATTGATAATTATTAAAAATGATGATAAGGTTTAAATACAATATTATAAAAAGAAATATAAATATTAAAATGATCAAATCCTAGCATTTAGTTGACATCAAAACGCCAGTTTTTTTTTCCATCAAACAAACATTTCACATAAAATGATTATTTATGAATATTCCCTTCTTCTCTTATAAGGATTTCAGTTTGACGTTAAAATATTAATTTAGATTGAACTTCATATCAGATTCCGATATAAGGAAAGCCTTATTAAATAACACTACAAATTAATCTTAATATAATATAGTTAATTTCTACTCAATTTAAATATATAAATTAAAACAAGTATCAAACTAAGATCCTTCAAGAGCAGACAGAAATATATATAATTGGTCATTTTATGTGAACTATTAATTTGAGCAACAAAGACTCGCACTTTGGTGCATCATGAGGTGAAAATTTGATCACTTTAATATTTATATTTAGCTTTATTATCTAATAGCCACTTTCATATTTGATTAAAAAATTATTTTATAAGAAATTTAAAAAAATATAAAAGTTAATTCTGTCATATGACAATTAGTAAATGGTTGCATTTAATAAGATTTTGTTTACATCTGATCTGATATGAAGGTCAATCTAAATTAAAATCAAGTATTTGTAAGAGCAAAAGAGTTGATCACTTTAATATTTACATTTGGCTTTATAATGCTGTGTTTAATATCTTATTATCATCATCATTTCCAGCCATTATCAATCCATTGCAGGATAAAGAACTCTCCAAGTTCAATTCATCTTCTCTGATCTCTAGCTTCTCTTCTCTACATCACCCCAGCATATTTCCTTATTTCATATCCATCTCATTATGTGGTCTCTTTCTAAATCTTTTATTAATCTCTTGGGATCCAGTTTAAGATTTCAATTGTTCATTTATTATTATCTCTTCTAGCAACATATCTTATATATTGTACCATCTTGCATAGATCTTGAATAGGTGGTTGTTATATATATATAGTAAAAAAAATTTTTTTAGATTTTATAGGTCATTGATTTTATAGATTATTGATTGTTTAAAATTTTCAAGTGATATTATATCTAATTTTAAGTTATTAGGGAAACACATCAAAATACAAAAGCAATATTTCACAATTTGTTTTTATTTTTATGTTTTAAAATTAGTTCGCAATTTGATTTTTCTCTTTTTTTCTCCTTAAAAGAATAATATTGCAGTAGATTTAAGATTTTATTTTAAAGATTCCTTATAAATTTAAAGCAGTGATCTTTAACCCTTGGTCCACAGACCAGTGCCGGGCCACAGGAAAGTTTGTAATAACAAAATAATAAGAGTTTAAACTTTTAATTAATATAAACAATTTTTATTTATTTTTTCATCTCATTTTTACACAATTAAAAAAAAAGAAACAGAATGAAAACAAAATCTAATCAATCATACATAAATTAATTTTTTTTTTAGTTATCACAGATGTTTATGGTGGAGGGGGGGGGGTAGAATTAAATTTTTTATTACTTTTCTAAAAAAATTCAAAATTAAAAAAAAAAGTTTTTTATTATACAAAATCCATATATATATAATTTCATCTTGTATTTAACGTTGTTTTGATCAGTTATAACAATTATGCTCATCTAAAGCTAAGCAGTTTACATCTTTAAGAAAATTTATTTATAGACTTCTGCCGGTCCATGAAACCTTATTCTTATTTTTACCAGTCCACAGGTGTGAAAAGGTTGAAGACCACTGATTTAAAGTCATATATATTTTTAATAAGAATTCGAGCAATATTATGTTTATCTGCATATTTTAGTAACAATAAGTTTTAATAAGCAAATGACAAATTACATTTTCAGGTATGTGTACATTTTTGCACATGTGTGAATTTTAAAATTACAAATATTTTAAAGGTATTATTTGCTATTCATATTATATTGTTTGTAACAGTATTTTAAAAGTAAACAAGATGTATTTTTTTAATTTTATTTTAAAGGAAGAAATTTAAAGGGTCTTTGTTATTAACTTATTTTTAAATATTCTTCTGCTGAAACTAAAAAGAAGACATATTGTCAGAATTTCTAGCTTCTGTTATGATCTCAGTAATCATTCATTTGTAAATTCTGAGTGCATCAATAACAACAGTTTCTAAGATGACTTTGTAAATTATGTCAGTCAACAAAAACATATAAAAATTCCATGCATTCATTAGGGAAGTTCTTATTTTTCTTGTTCTGTTTTTATTTTTGATCACTTCAATAATCATATCATGTGGTGATACTGTTTCTGTACAAAAACACAGAAATATGCCATTTATGCAGGTGAACTTATGGTGTACAGAACAGTTCCATTCATATTAGCTGTTAGCAGGCATAGATGGCATTGCACAAATATTATGGCCTGCTGATGTCTTTGTGATACTATGCAAATAGCATGCACTTCACATATCACTTCCATATGATGTGAGGGTTATGTAATTCAACTGATCATAACTGTTTTAATGTGCATTTGAAGTAATGATGTTACACCCTATCTGATGTACTATTACATAGGATAATTGTAAGCCTGATCCCTTGCTTCCCTACACATTTTGGAAGGTGAAAATAATTTCAAAAGGGTAGGGCCAAACACCATTTCCCAAAACTCATGCAAATGGGCACGTTTTCATGAGAACAACTACAAGACAAATCATAAGCTTGGTTTGATGAGAGAATGATCCTTCAGATCGGCAAAACCATCATTCCCACCTAATGGAATTTAATTTAATTCGAGCTTATTAGTTTGTTAATCAAGTGTTTTGTTTTAATTTTGTTTAAATGTTTAATTTACTATTAGAAGAATAACATGCATTTATTAAAAAAAAGTGTTTTGTTTTGTTTTTGACGTTTAATGTAGAATACTAAGAATAACAAACTTGTGTGAGGTTGGACATTGTTTTGGAAATCATAAACTTGGTTTGATCAGAGTAATGCATCTTTTATATGATCATTCAGATCTGCAAACCATCTGTCACCTCCCCCCCCTGCACATTCCAGAATTATGCGCTGCAATTTAATTGAATGGAATTTCATTTAATTCGGACTGATTAGTTTGTTAATCAAGTGTGTTTTTTTTTTTTGTTTAAACGTTTCATTTACTATTAGAAAATTAACATACATTTTTTTAAAAGAAAAAGAAAAGGGTTTTGTTTTGTCCCGGCCAGGAAACATTAGATTAAAATGTTTTTGCACAGAAACAGTGTCACCACACGATGTACAGTGGCTAATTAACAATTACCTCATTACATTTTATAATAGATATTTTTTTCTTTTCAAAGTACAACATATATATTTTGAAAGTGTTTAAATAAAGCAGCATGATGAAAGGATAAAAAAAAAATTGATGTTTACTCCCAGAACAAAATGTAAATCTTTTGAGAGATTTTGAGGTAATAATTGAAATAGAATTTTCTGGCACATTCTGGAAAATTAACAACAAAAAAAAAAGCTTATTTAAAAATTGAAGTGAATATATACAAGTATGTCTGGCATCATGTGTCAATAAACAAATGAATAATTTGCCAAGGATTTGAAAATAATAATCTCATCTAATAGAATAATTAAGTTATAAATATGTTAATGAAGTGCTGACCATGTAAATATATATATATGTGTGTGCCCATATATTAAATGTTCGCAAATTATTAATGTTGCCAAGGATAAAATGATACCCATTCTGATAAATGAACTAATTAATAATTGGAAATGGTAATTAAGTTTAATCATGAAAGTTAATATCTATATGCATCTGTATTTACATATGTGTGCCACAAACCAATAATTGACAAGGATATATGATAATAACTTCAAACACAATAGTCATCATTTTAAAGAAATAATATGCATTAGTATAGTACCAGGAATTATTATTGATAACCAGTTTAATAAATAAACATCAAATATTTTAAAGAAACACACTCTTTAATTGAATTATTGTGCTTCAAAATATTGGATTCTCTTTATGGATTTGGAAACTTAATAAGAGGAACTTAAAGAGCAGTAGAACGCTTGGTGATAAATATTAATCATTATTTATACAGGTTGTATGGTTTGTTTATAACTATTATTTGTAATTATTTGGTTTAATATTATTATTATAAAAATATTATCTTATGTGGTTGAATATCAAATGTGCATTTCATCAAAACAAAATCTTAATAGCTCTAAATTTTACATTTAATAATCGTAATAGATTTTATTTAATAACTTATTTGGGTTTGTTTGGTGAGTATTCAGTAGACAAACTTAGTATTTTCTTCCATATGATTTTATATATTGTCTATTTGAAATTAATAGATAAATGAATATTTTCTTCTGGTTTGAAAAGAATATTTATGTCTAGTACCACTTGATAGTTCAAACAAATTGAATATTATATGATATCTTAATTTAAATTATTATAACATATTCATTAATATTTTATTGTTCACTTTGTAAATAAATTATTATTATTACTCCGTAATTAATTATGACTTATTTAAATTAATAGATATATGATAGAGAAAATTATAATTTATAGTCTTATTATAAACAGAAACACACAAGATTTAATTAACAAAGTAATAAAAATTTTATTGTTATAATAGAATCCAATAGTGATTAAAAGTTAATCTAATATTTTCATGAACATTCATTGATAAAAAAGGTATTAATAAATTCTTGCAATAAAATTTTATATAATTATTAAACTTAATAGATTCATACATTCTTGAATACAATATGAATTTACAACAGTAACAGAAAGTTTGTTTATGAATTAATAACAATGTAAATATATTAATAAATTTTAAATATGATTGCAACAAAGTTTTTGGATTATTTTACCAATAAAGCCTGTTTAATCTTTGCTCATTTTATTCTATTACAGATTTTATTCATCTAAGTAGTACAGAATTATTAATTTTAACTAGTGTATCAATTTCATTACATATTTGTATTATACAATTGGCATTGTTTTAAATCTTAACATTATAATTTATTGGGCATATAAATAAACAATCCATATAATCAACTTATTCTATTATAGATTATAATAGTTATTGTGTTAGTATTTTATTATGACAAAAGATTAACTAAATCCTTCCTTATCTACTATTTTAGATTTAGCTTGTTCAAAGACTTAAAACATTGATAGGAGTTAATATTTCATGTTCTTAATTATATATCAGTATAAATTTGGTATTTAGAGCTAGGGCAAACAAATACAGTTGCTTTATTCACCTTGTCTCATTTTTATATAGTTACAGAATGTTAGCATCCTAAATGAAGAATCTCTCCCTCTAGTTGATTTTTATACCATTACAGTATATATAGCTTATATATATTGTAATGGGCACACATGCTGTTACATTCTAATAAATAAAATTAAAAATAAAAAGTTTGCAAATAAAAATTTGTTTTTAAAAATTGAAAATTATAAGTCATCTAAACTCTAATATAAATAAAATCGCACAGATGGAAAAATTATTAAAAGAAAACTTTATTAAAGAAAAAAAAAGTATTTTAAAACTAAATTTCAGAGAAAAAAAACTTAAAGATTTAAAGATAAAAATATATCTTTAAGAATGTATATAATTTAATTAATGCTATTGTGTAAAATGGAAATGATTATTTTCAATTAGTTAAAGGAAACTAGCCCTTGGGCATCTCAAAATTTATAAGTAAAGGTCAGATAGGAGAGAAAAAACAATAGGAACAGAATAGCCAATAAAAGAAATCCCTCAGGAAATGGACCTCAGCCAAAGGGTCATCATCGTCATGATGGAATGTTGAGTTAATCTGAAAATTTAATATAAAAAGAAAAAAATGGAAATAAAATATTAGGTGTTATATGTGTTAGTACGGGGAGAGTTGGAGGAGAAGGGATTGAAAGATGCACTTTTAATCCCTTCAGTTGTTCTAAAAAAAGGAAATGAAATATCATTTTCCCATATTGTGGACTACAGATCAGGGCCCGGCAATAAAATACCAGCTACAATAAAGGACCAACAGCTAACTGCATACCAATCTCCTCAGGACATCGTAGGAATTAACACCTTCCAAATTACAAGCAACTAGAAAGTACGGACTTTTTAAAACAGTAAGAACTTTAACTAATGAACTTTAATTCTAAAAAAACTTTTCCAATATTTTAAAACCATAAGAACTTTAGATAATTCATGAACAGTAAGTATAAAACTTTCCCGGTATTTAAATTATAGCAATAGAAATTCCTATCTGACCAAACTAAATCAGTTATTAATAATTATTTTTATTGAATGTATTTTTTTTAAATCATTTCAATTAATTTATTTTATTCCATTCTTTTAAGTGTTTATTATGGTTTTTTTCTGTTAAGCTAAACTTTTAATTAAATCATGTTAAATTTAAGTCGGGCATGAATGGCTGCATAGATTCATAAAGTTATATTAGTTTAAGGGAGGGTAAATCTTAGGTTATTTGTTTCACAGTCAAATTGGGTCAATGGATTGGTGTATTGGTGTAATTAGTAAATGTAGCATGAAGATCTACTATGTGTAGGATCACATTATACACCGCACTTGGGTGAAATAAGCCTATTTCTTATTGACCATTGGATACAGATGGTATTCCCTGCTCTATGGATCACCCCTTTTGCCTATGAAATGGGATCGTAAATCAGCAAAAAGGATCGCAATCCCTTCCTATGGAGTTTTTTATTTATTGTCCTTCTCACCAGACAGATGAAGTATTCCTGTACTGGATGAGAGACAATTTTTTCTATACAACCATGCTGTTCAGATGCATTTATGCTGCATTGAATACATCGGTATATCAGGTAGATTGGCGTTAGTTTGATTGTGAACATTTGGCCTAGGGTTAAATAAGGGATATAGAACTTTTTTTCCAAGTGCAATCTATGTAGTCTATCCATACTCGACACTTTAATAAAATATTAATAAATTCATCTGTGCAAACTTCTAAAATAAAAGTTAAAATGTAACTTAAATTCTAAAGTAAAAGTTAGGCTAAAATAAATAATTCTAAATTTATATATGTGCAAAATGGCTTATTCTTATTTTTATCATCTTTCTTTAAATTAAAGTATACTGTACTGGTATGTTTGCCCGTCTTACCCGTGTACACACATTGAACATGAAAATGCGTGTTATGCAACCGAGCAATGATTGTAGTTATTCAGTTAGACACCATCATTTATTATTTTCTAGAATTGCATCATAAAAGGAAATTACTACACTCATACCTTTGAAAGATCCAGTTCACCAAGACCTTTATGCACCACCTCTGAGAATAGATTGCTCCCTCCCCAGAGGGATATGACTGCATAATTTAGATAAGGGTTAATCCCTTTTTGACTTAATAAATTCAATAATATAGATGCTTTATTTAATAATCACTAGAAAGATGGATGTTCTAACAAATTACTCTTGGTCCCGATAGAGATTAATCCTAGGCTAGCTCATCTACTTTTTATCTCGGGAAAGTGGTTTGTTGCTTAGCTAATAAAGGAGGATAAACGATAAAATCTTAACTAATTACACAGCACAATGTTGAAATTTTAATATTCTATTTCTGCATTTACTTAGCCCTTAATTTTATAATATTACAAATAGATAACAACAGAAATATGAAAATACGAAACACACTATAAAATTTTTAATCAAAAACCCCAATTTAAAATCATTAAATATTTACCCAATGGGATAGGATGGTCTAAGTTTCATCTTCGCTTGCACACTCTATAGCATTTAATAAGATATATTCTATACATGATTGCAATATATATACGATCCATGGTAGATAAGTGTTTCGTTAAATAACCCTCTGTCTTTTTTTTTTAATTTAATAAAGATTTATTATTTGGTGTTATTATTCAACCGCAATTTATATTTGAATAAGATAGTTCCTCAATCGACCCTGCCCATAGCGGATCATCCAAACAAGGAACTTATAGACTTATTTATTCCTTTATTTTTTTACTATCACTATTGTCCTGCATGTAGCGGATGGAACAAATTTATACTAATTGGAATGAATTTGTGGGAAAGAATAACATATTGAATCCTGCACGTGGCGGATTGAAAAGATAGAGTTTTTATACATGAATGCACGCATTCCATAGACTTTCAACTATATGGGAAGGTAGATATAATGACCCATTTCTTTATCCAATACACTCTTGAAGAAAAGAACAGTTATTGACTGTGAATTAATCCTGCACGTAGTGGATATTTATGTAACAAAATAAGACTAAAGTGGGTGAACAGGCTAATGCCTACCACTTGTGTGTATCTAAATTTATGAGTAATCTACCTTCCTTAAATCATTAATCTAAAACATTCATAATATACTAAAATTTATTTTGGTAATAAAATCTATTGAATCACGCATAGAATTAATAATAATAATAAAAAAATCATTGGTTAAATACATATAACAGATTACGTAAATTTTCACTATCTAATTATAGCTACAACAATAAAAATGAAAACAAATCATTCGTAAAAATATTTAAATCACACACACAAAAAAAAATAATTATATTTAGAATTATAAAGGGTTTTACTTTCCATAGACTTCGTTTTCTTCCAGGCTGAGGGCTTCTGAAGGAAATATATAAATCTTGAGCAAGCAACTGAAGGGGTCTCTTCTATGGATGGCAGGCATAATAGTTCGTAGGCAGCTACATTTTCAAATGGACAGAGAGTCACATAACTTGGTGGTTACATAGGTCTTGAGCAGTGTGAATGCACCAAAGCGGGTTCTCTACTCTATGTTCTCTGGGGCAATACTATTCAGTCTTGATTTCATTCTTTCCATTTTTGTGCTGCACTTTGGTTTTAAGTGATTTTTAACTGTGTCCTCTGGGTCTTCAGGCTGGTTAGACATCTTTGATTTTTACTTCAAATGGATTCACTTTAAGATTGTATATCTTGTTGAAATTATTATACTAATTCTTTAACTAACTTGTGATATCTTTCCATCGAATTTCTTTCTTTCAGCTGACTTTTCCTGGTCACATTCCCGATTTCTTTCTATATTTCTATTTGTCATTTTTATTTCTTCGGATTAGACATGATTACAGCTTGCGGTGACTTTGAATTCTTACTACCAATTATTCATTCTTTGAAAAGCAAAATTAAACATCTAAGTCGCTCCAAATGAAGTCAAAGAAGCAATCACTGCGTGAATGAATGCTTGAATCAATCCTGATTCAAAAAATTAAGTCAATTTGTTTTAACTGCACGCATTGAACTCACTGCCTTCAACTAAACTGAATTCAATATGTCAAACTGAATGAATGAATCAATTAATAATCCCCTATATCACCTGATAAGCACATATATAAATCCCCCTCATTACAGGGTCCCCTCTACAAACTATTGCTGTTTTCGATTTTTTAATCAATTTAATTAAAACTCTTTTTATCTTTTTTAAATTTGTTTAAGAATTTTCTTTTAGACCATTAGCGATTCACATTCCTATTCCATGTTTTAATTAATTTTTAATCTGCAGGTGTCAAGCCGAATGACTATTCATATGCTTTTACAGTTTTCTCTAAAAATACTATAACAAAAGAGAAAAATCACTGGCTTGCCTGAGGTCATTAAAACCATAATTAACAAAGAAAACAAAAATTTTATAAAGATTACATGTTGTAACAAGGTTAACATTATTTTAAAAATTTTATACATAAATTTACTTTCAACACATAATCCAAAAATAAAAATATACATCGAAACTTGATAATTTAAAAATACAACATATTTAGTTGCTGGGTTGTTTACATTTAAATTTCCCAGTATAATTTTATATCCCTACCATATCAAAAATGACACATTTATTAAAACAGAAAAAAAATATGTATTTCACTTTAAATGTATATGTTTGTACATTTGAAATGTATCGTCATCATTTATCTTTTTTAATTTAAATTATCTTACATGTGCAAACGAAGAGAAAGTATACTTACACAGACCAACCTTTTATTATTTCTTTTATATATATATATATATATATGTTTATTCAGACTGCAACTATGCTTTATATATATTATATATATATATATATATGTTTATTCAGACTGCAACTATGCTTGCAGCTATCTTTGTGCCAGTCATTTAAGACTCACTGTCACAATACATTATCTCTGCTGCTCTGCAAGCTAGTGACTGGGCTGATGGTCATAATAAAACATATATGTAAAAATCAGATCTTAACTTATGTATCTGCCTACTATATAGATTTTACCAGGTTCCAATAGCCTGGTGGCACCCTGTCAGCAGATACGAAAGGTTTCAATTACACCCCAACCGTTATAATATATAATAAAGAGAAAATATTTCTAAACAAGCTTATTTTATTATTATTAATTTATTTATTTTTTATGATAAATTCTATAAGAGAAAGCATTCAAATTTTTATCTATAATTGTTAAGTATTAGATAAATTCTTTGTTGGAGTTAGTATTTTTGAATCTGATATCCTAGCTACTCATTGAAGAGGGCCATAGCTCAAAACAGGTCTGGGGATGGAGGTAATCATAGATAAAGATTTGAATGCTTTCTCTTATAGCATTTATCATAAAAAAAAATAATAATAAAATAAGCTTGTTTAAAAATATTTGCTCGTTATTACATATTGGTAATTACAAGTTATATAGATCATGTGATTTAGCATTTGATTTTATTACTATTATATATATATCATCAATGTGACAGTGGATAAAATAATATAAAAATTATAGATTATGCCTTGAAGATTTGATATTGCTTTGATTTGTTATATACAAGTCTGAAAATCTTATTGTGATAATTCATAAATCCAAAGAATCATTTACATGAACTTGCAAATAATGCATATTTGATTAGCTATAATATTTTTAAAGGCTTGTTAAAATCAGCTTATATATATATATATTGTACCAGGTTCGAATATGAGTGGTTCGAAACACCGGTCTCTTAGGAAGAGAACATACTCAGAGAGTATTATGTCCAAATGTAAAATATATAACTAGCATTACATTTCCAGGACATAACTTCTTGTCGACTGTTGAATTCAACACCAAGTTCAAAGCACTTTTTTGTTTTGTATAAACATGGGCGCCAGTTATTTATCCAGAAGAATAAACAACGCACTTTGAACAATGGCCACTAATTCAATGCCTATACCCATGACTAGCTCAGTTATATGTAATCAATAAGAATTTATTCCTTAACTAGATGCATAAAAGAATTGATAAAAGATTGGTAAAAGAATTGATGAAAAGAATTGACCGACAAATAAAGTTTTAATTTTAAATACAATTTATTTAATTAACACTTAATATACTACTTTTAAATACTCTTGTAAATTTTAATAAAAGAACACTGGTATTTATCTAATGATCATGCACATATTAACTCATATGCTGACATATATAATAAAGCATTAAATAATATAAAACACATATATTTAGAACACACAAATTAATAGTTCATTTTTATGTGCTATAGAGTTCTTAAAATTTGACTCTGGAGGCTTGACAAATTTTTACAAATGTGATTGCTACTTTATAAATGAGAATAAGAAAATGTTTTTACCTAGGATATTAGAACGTGGATGCATCTTGCTGTTTGCTGCTTCTAATGAAGTATATCTAACCAGTTAGATTTGAAGTTTTCCTGCAGATATTTGATGATTATTAGTTGGTATTATTCCTGGAGTCAATTAGATACTGATGGAGATTCTTCAAGCTGTTATGCAGAGATTATTTTCATGGGCAGGTCTTGCTGTTTTACTGGACTTCAGGATAAAGACAGCCACATGTTTCCCATGGTTTTAACACTGCATTCTTGATTGATTCATAATAAACTGAACTGTTATCTGAACTGACTGACTAAACTGAACTCAACTGTTATCTGATTGTCCAATGAAAAATTTATTATTTATGCATAAGATGTGTTTTCATTTTGATATCCTCCAGCTATATCTGTTGTTGAAATTCCTTTGATAATCCTTTAATTACGTGTTTTTGGAGATCGTTTAATTACTAGTAGCCATGCAAACATGTTGTTTTATATTTTTTAATTAGTAGCCACCGCTGATTGTTTTTTAATTTTTAACTTTCATTTATTTTTTAATATTATTTTAACATGCACATAGACACGCATTTATCATTTCTTTGTTTACTCACACACATATATAATTTAAGATCAATTCATTATTTAGTTTTTTTAAGATCACTTTTTTATTCTTTAACTCGAATGAAAAGAGATTAATATTTTTTCAACTAATAATAATTATAATATGACAAACTCCTTAAACTCAAAACTTTTAGTTTGATGTTTCTAATTAATTAATTGCAACTTTTATTTTAAAACTCTTTGACTTTTAAATCTTATTTATTGATTTGTTGATTTATTATTTTAATAATTTTTAGACAAAATTATTTTATATATGTGCCAATACGATCTTGGCACAATATATATATATATATATATATATAATTAAATACTGCCTAGTGTTACATGAGAAATGAGAAATAAAATAGAAATCATGTAACATTACAATACGAGCCAAAAAGGAACAAAATTTTATTCAAATTCTTCCACAACCATGGTTTCATCTATTTACAAATAGCCCTTTTCAAATGAAATTCAACAAGATATATATATATTATAACGGAAATGGTTATTCGTACGGTTGATTAATTATTTGTGCTTTCAACTATATTTATTTTGATTATTTTATTCTATATTATACTTATTTATTATATCCATTTATTCTTTTCATAACTTTTATTTCTATCCATTTATTGTTTACAACTTAGATTCTTTATTATCTTATTTATTATTTTAACCAACGCCATTACAATACAAGCAGAGAGCTAATACAGATACAAACTTAATTTCATATCTATACCCTTGATTGAACCCCAAGGCAATGCATACATATTATCTTGGCGTTATTTTTCCCGACCAAGATACCCTCAGCTGCTGAACAAAGCAAACTATTTCAAAAAAACTTAACGAATGTCCAGCGCTTGCTATTTATTTTTTAGAATTGGGATTTCGCACGAACAAGCAGCACATGAATATCTTAAACAAATCAGTATGCCCCTTTAATCACTATTTACAGTTTCCCTCCTGTCATAGCTTGGTGATAGGAGAATAAAGCAAGGATACGAAATTTAATGACAAATATGTTTAATAATAATATTCACACTTTATATAAAAAAATTACATTATAATAATAAAAATAAACACACACTTATAAAATACATGGCTATAATAAACATATGAAAATAGATCAGATATTAAAGTTCTTAAAGTCCTGTTGATGGAGTTCTATTTTATCAAATCATTAATTTTATATTTAGTTATGAATAGTAGACAAATGAAAATGCATGCATGCTTTTACCTAGGCTTTGTTGTAGTTGTCCCATGGGTATTTCTTCCGAGCACTCTTGATTAACCTCCTCAGTTTGTGGGGTTATTTTCATTCCGGTTTTGCTTGTTGATTCCTTAGGTTCTCCATTAACTTCCTCAGTTTGTGGGGTTATTTTCATCCAGTTTGCTGGTTGATTCTTTAGGTTGAGTTTCAATTGACAGCTACAGAAGCGGCGGTCCCTCTAGCAGGTCAGGCAAAGATCTTACATTGCGAGTCAGTGATGAGATGGCTTGAATCCGAACCCACGTCCCTTTAATGCCACTAGCCATGCACTTCTTCCATTTTCTTTTAGCTGTTGCTTCTCTAAAGTCTCTACTAGCAATGCCAGATAGAAATTGTAATTTTCATAATCTCATTCTTTTGTTCATTGTTTTTAAAATTTTTTAATTAAGACTTAGATTTCCAACCAATTCTTATCATTATGTTTCTTTATTTAATTAGTGGCCGGAATGTAAGTCCCAATTAATTTAACAGATCAGGCAAAGATCTTCCATTGATAACATTTCTTTGTCCGTGGAATTTAATTTGTCCAACAGACTTTCACACTTATGGCCATATTGTTTCTTTTTATATATCACATATTACATTTATTTTATTTAAAGTTTACAATTCATTCATTTTTTTCACATTTGCGTTTTACATTTATTTTAATTTGTTATAATATATATATATTTTTTTTAATGAGAGAGAAGACACGCATTTCTTTATGCTTCCTTTTCCCCTCTCCCACAATAAACAAAATAACTTTCTAGCAATTGACTTACAAGAGAGAAAGAGACGCATTTCTTTATTTATGCAGCCCCCCTTCCCTTCTTTTACTATTACAAAATCCACAGTAATTTTGACATTAGAATTTCAATTTTTTTCTTTTCCTTCCTTTTTTTTTTTTAAAAAATTTATTAGCTAATTTATTTCACCTTTATTACTTTCTAATTTTATTAATAAATATATATGTGTGTCGACGACTTTACGTGGTCGTCACATTACACTCTGCCCGTTTTTGAGAATTAAAATCGGGTCGAATCTTATTCTGAGATGAGAGCCTATTTTAATTCTTTGCTTTCAATTCTTACTTCTGCTTTTATTACATACTTTCCCACTCTGTCATGATGAGTGATAATGAGGATGAGGATGACTGCAGAGAGGCAGCTAGGTAAAGCTACACAATTCTTTCCGATCGATTTTGGCTGATCAACCAATTTAATCTCAACACCTACGAGACCATGGCATAACTTAACTCTATCAAAAAAAACATAACAGGAGTTTAAAGCGTGTGAACAGCAGGATATTTCTACTGCCTGCTCATCTTGTGCAAACAACAAATTCTTATTCTTTATTTATTTATTTATTTTATTCAAGGCACTAATTCTTATTTCTTCATTTATTTATTTTGAGACACTAATTCTTATTATATTGGGACACTAATTCTTATTATATAATGAGTCCAGGATTCTTACTGGTGCTTCATTTAAAAGTTTAACCATCGAGAGCCATGAGAATCTAAAGTGTGAAGAGATGGTTGAATCAAGCTCAAAATATGACCCAACATAATGCATACATGCACACATATATGCCTCAATCTGCAACCTCATACACCTATCAGTGATATCTATCATTTAAGCATTATCACTGTTGTTCATTTAGTTTATTTATTAATTATTAAATGGCTTTTTAATGAGCCTAAACGATTCTTATTTTATTTTTACTTTTATTTATTTGTCAATTATATCTGCATTTATAACTGACAGATTGTGATACGAATAAACTATTTATAGATTTCTTTTCTTTCTTTTTTTTTTTGTTATTACTTTTATTTACATTGTCTTGTTGTGCTTGACTGCACATAAATACTTATTAAGTTCATCATTAATTTCACTCCGTAAACACTATCCTTTTTTTTGTTTATTAAAGTAACTTTGATTTTTGTCGTGAGATGATTTGCCCCACCTGTCATACGTTTACAAAAAAAAAAAATTTATTTTTCATGATCCCATTACGTTATCCATTTTATCGAACTGACCTACCCGTCCATTTATTTCCTTTCGGCTCAGTTTTTGTCTGGAGGTTTCTTATCATTTTTTCTACTATATTTATATCCACTTGTGCTGGGACCCGGAACACTGTTTCGATGTCCTCTAGAGTCGGCTTGCTCATATGGATGATTGAGATCTGAACTTCTTCCAGTCTGTTCGGACATTTCAGCTCTTTCGGATCTATCAGGAAATGCCTGGCTTCCTTCCCAATAATTGTGATGAGGATTGTATTGCATTCTTCCGATGTGCGGATTGTTGGGATGGGGTTTAAATTCCCGATCCTCCGCCTTGTAATTAGGCCTAGTGCTGTCGAACGCATTCAGCAACTCGGCAACCTGCTCGACAGTCTTCCTTTTAGTGCCTATGAGCATCTGTTCTATATTATGAGGAAAATTGTGCCTTGTTATCCGAATGATTTGTCGCTCCGACAAAGGATGGGCTGTTAGCGTCCGTAACTTTGCCACTTGGCGACGGAAAAATGGGGTGAACGGTTCCCCAGACCTCCATTTGTCTTGTGTTGTCCGATGTAAAATATTTTCCTGATGATCTTCACTCCAGTAGGTGGTGAGTAAGGCATCTTTGTACTCCATAAATGTATTTGGTTTGTTAAATAACAAATCCAACCAAGATTGCGCGGCAGCTTGTATATGACTACATGCAATGGTGATCATGGCCTCGTCACTCAGCCGGTTTACCACGAAATACCTCTCTAGGCTGCCAAGATGCTCTATTGGGCTTTCCCCCACGTAACAAGAGAAAACCTGAATTTTTAAAAACTGGTTCACTGTAGCAGGATTTACAGGGTTATCTTCACTGCCTGCGTACATGCATTCGCTCACACCTCTCTGCTCTTTATTATTAGTCTTGGCTACTTCTGTCCTATTCTCCCCTTTCCTTACCTTTACTTCTAGCTTCTCAACTGTTCCTGCTAACTGATTGATGCCTATTCTCATATTCTCTATGATTTTCTCAGTTTCATCCACTATAGTCTCTAATTTCTCCTCTTGTTCCGTTTTCAAATTTTCTACTTCTTGGCCTAACGTTTCCATCCTACCCTTCATATACTCCATCTCATCATTTACTTCTTCAAATTTTTGGTTAAAATTCTTACTTAGTCATTCGTCCAACTCTTCTACCTTCCTACTATTTCTTCCACCAATTTCCCTCATTTCCATAAACAACCTTTGCTGGCCTTCCATTAATTTTGTGAACATATCCATTATATTATAGCTTTCTATTTTAATTTTATCATCAACCACTGTCTCCATTCCCTTTCTAATTTCTATATCTCCGTCAGTAGCCATTTCTCTGGACGGTTCCATTAGTTCTTCAAAGGTTTTTCCTATTTTGCCCCTAAGAGCGTCCATTTTTATTTTTGATCTGGTGTGCATCAAATTTATTTAACACACACACACTAATTAATCACTTATATTTTATTTTACAGCTTTACTATCTAACCTTATCCTTATAGGATTATATTACTTTACTAACTTTATATTTCACGGACACTAGGTATGTTTGTTCGGCTCTCCCTGTCTCACTCACTAATCATCACTCACCCATGCCTGCCTTCAAGACCCCTCCGCAACTGACTTCAATTTACAACCTAACTTCCCACGTTATATTATGTTCTCTTTCTCTTCTTTTACACTCTATTATTTATTTTATTTTTTGCTTTTATCTACCACCAAGCTATTTTTTGTTTGTTTATTAATTATTGCATAAACTATAAATTTTGTTATACTCAAATTCAAATGGGCTGAACTTGTAAATGTGACAATATATCCTGGACTCTGGCTTTCAATTATAACGGAAATGGTTATTCGTACGGTTGATTGATTATTTGTGCTTTCAACTATATTTATTTCGATTATTTTATTCTATATTATACTTATTTATTATATCCATTTATTCTTTTCATAACTTTTATTTCTATCCATTTATTGTTTACAACTTAGATTCTTTATTATCTTATTTATTATTTTAACCAACGCCGTTACAATACAAGCAGAGAGCTAATACAGATACAAACTTAATTTCATATCTATACCCTTGATCGAACCCCAAGGCAATATGTACATATTATCTTGGCATTATTTTTCCCGACCAAGATACCCTCGGCTGCTGAACAAAGCAAACTATTTCAAAGAAACTTAACGAATGTCCAGCACTTGCTATTTATTTTTTAGAATTGGGATTTCGCACGAATAAGCAGCACATGAATATCTTAAACAAATCAGTATGCCCCTTTAATCACTACTTACAGTTTCCCCCCTGTCATAGCTTGGTGATAGGAGAATAAAGCAAGGATACGAAATTTAATGACAAATATGTTTAATAATAATATTCACACTTTATATAAAAAAATTACATTATAATAATAAAAATAAACACACACTTATAAAATACATGGCTATAATAAACATATGAAAATAGATCAGATATTAAAGTTCTTAAAGTCCTGTTGATGGAGTTCTATTTTATCAAATCATTAATTTTATATTTAGTTATGAATAGTAGACAAATGAAAATGCATGCATGCTTTTACCTAGGCTTTGTTGTAGTTGTCCCATGGGTATTTCTTCCAAGCACTCTTGATTAACCTCCTCAGTTTGTGGGGTTATTTTCGTTCCAGTTTTGCTTGTTGATTCCTTAGGTTCTCCATTAACTTCCTCAGTTTGTGGGGTTATTTTCATCCAGTTTGCTGGTTGATTCTTTAGGTTGAGTTTCAATTGACAGCTACAGAAGCAGTGGTCCCTCTAGCAGGTCAGGCAAAGATCTTACATTGCGAGTCAGTGATGAGACGGCTTGAATTTGAACCCACATCCCTTTAACGCCACTAGCCATTGAACCCACATCCCTTTAACGCCACTAGCCACGCACTTCTTCCATTTTCTTTTAGCTGTTGCTTCTCTAAAATCTCTACTAGCAATGCCAGATAGAAATTGTAATTTTCATAATCTCATTCTTTTGTTCATTGTTTTTAAAATTTTTTAATTAAGACTTAGATTTACAACCAATTCTTATCATTATGTTTCTTTGTTTAATTAGTGGCCGGAATGTAAGTCCCAATTAATTTAACAGATCAGGCAAAGATCTTCCGTTGATAACATTTCTTTGTCCGTGGAATTTAATTTGTCCAACAGACTTTCACACCTACGGCCATATTGTTTCTTTTTATATATCACATATTACATTTATTTTATTTAAAGTTTACAATTCATTCATTTTTTTTTCACATTTGTTTTTTTCATTTTATTTTAATTTGTTATAATATATATTTTTTTTTTAATGAGAGAGAAGACACGCATTTCTTTATGCTTCCTTTTCCCCTCTCCCACAATAAACAAAATAACTTTCTAGCATTTGACTTACAAGAGAGAAAGAGATGCATTTCTTTATTTATGCAGCCCCCCTCCCCTTCTCTTACTATTACAAAATCCACAGTAATTTTGACATTAGAATTTCAATTTTTTCTTTTCCTTCCTTTTTTTTTTTTTAAAAATTTATTAGCTAATTTATTTCACCTTTATTACTTTCTAATTTTATTAATAAATATATATGTGTGTCGACGACTTTACGTGGTCGTCACAATATATATATATATATATATACAAAACAGCATTCCCATCATTCACTTCAAAAACCAACTTCCTTTAATATCAAAGGATGTATTTATGAGGATGATGGCCTCAGATTCAAGAAAATTTATCAATCTTATTTTTAATTTATTACTTTCATATAAGATAACCTCTGCATTGTCAAATATTATTTTAGGACCTATATTCAGTTTGTGAATATACAAAGCTGAGTTTTAATATCTATTTTTTACTCTACTCTTATGAGCTTTAACTCTTTTATTAAGACTTAATTTACTTTGACCTATATAAATTTTACAATAACTGCAAGGAATCTTATAAACTACACCAGAAATAGCTTTGCTATCAATTGACTATTTTGAACTATTTAATAATGAATTTAAATCAAGGCCTTTCTTCCAGGCTACTTTTGTATCATTCAATAACTATTCTTATAAAATTTATAAATGGATGACTTTAATGGTAAAGAACTAAACTATTTATTCTCAGTAACAATTAAATTTTTATTATTAATAGATTTATAGGTATTTTTATTAAATATAATATTTCTAACAAATTCACGATTATATCATAAATCAATATAACCAAAAGCAAAATAACTCCTTTGAATATATCCATTACTTTTAAAATTATTAAGCATTCTATTCCTATAACAAAAAAATAAAAAAAAAACAATTTTTTATGAGTAAAAGGTTGATAACTATCTGTTCTTATCATATATCTTAATTTTTTTTGTTAAATAAAATTCCTGCAAAATAAAACATTATTAACTTCATCAACACTTAAATCTAGAAATTTTAACTTAACAAATTCAAAAGTACTCCCCACCTCTATAATATAATTAATATTAGAATCAAAAGCATTCAGTCTATCTAAAATCCTTCACTTTATTGTCCTGTATAACAAACAATCATCAACATACTTAACAAATAATTTTAAAGAAACATAAAAATGATTAATAATACTACTGTCTAAAGACATCAATATAGATAGAGCACATTAAAGGAGGAATAACAACCAAAAACCCACCACTCTTTAATCTTATAAAGTATATCATTACTGATAAAATACCCAGAATCCTCTAATAATAATAGCAATTCATGCATAACTTGATGTGTTTTATAAGATTAAAAAGAGATTAATTATTGATCATGTTATTTCTCTTTTAAAGTGTTCTATCTATATTGATTCTTTAGAGAGTAATGTTATTAACCATTTTTCTATTTCTTTACAATTATTTGTTAGGTATATTTATAATTGTTCATTTATGCTGGAAAATAAATTGAAGAATTTTTTTGATAGATTAAATGCTTTTAATTCTAACATTAATTTTACTATTGAGGGTGGGGTGAGGGTCAACTTTTTACCCATAAAAAATTTCTTTATTGAATTTTTGTTATAGGAATAGAAGACTTAATAATTTTGAAAGTAATGGTTATATTCGAAAGAGTTAATTTGCTTCTAGCTATATTGATTTAGATTATAATCATGAATTTATTAAAAATATTATATTTAATAAAAATATTTATAAGTCTGTTAATAATAAAAATGTAATTGTTAGTGAGAATAAAAAGTTTATTTCTTTATCATTTAAATCATTTATTTATAAATTGATTTATAAGAATATTTATTTATTGGTTGGTATGAAAATGCCCTGAAAGAAAGGCTTGATTTAAATTCATTATTAAATAGTTCAAAATAATTATTGATAGCAAATCTATTTCTGGTGCAGTTGATAAGTTTCCTTGCAGTTGTAATAAAATTTATATAGGTCAAAGTAAATTCAGTTTTAACAAAAGAGTTAAGAGTAGTGTTAAAAATAGATATCATAACTCAGTTTTGTATATTCATGAACTTAGTACAGGTCATAAACTATTATTTGACAATGCAGAGGTTATTTTTTATGAAAGGAATAAATTAAAAATAAGAAAAGAAAATCTGATGATAAATTTTCTTGAATTTAAGGCCATCAGTCTCACAAAGACATTCTTTGATGTTAAAGGAGATTGGTTGTTTTTTTTTTGAGATAAAAGATGGAAGATTATTTTGTTTTGTACATATGTATACTATATGTATCTTGTTGAATTTCATTTAAAAAGGGCTATTTGTTAATAGATGAAACTATGGTCATGGATGAATTTTGGTAATTTAATTTTAAAATTATACTCGTAAGACATCAACAAAAACAATAAACAATAAAAATAGAATAATGTAGGTTTTTAACACATAAAATACAGAAGTGTTTAATACTTATATATTCTACATACATATCAATAATATAATTCAATTTAAAAATTGTCAATTTTGAAATGTCTCTCCTTTTCTCTTTTTCCAAAATTATAAATATTTTTTCTTATTCTTCATTCTTTTTTGTAATAAAAATAATTGCTGAAATACCAAAGATAAAATACCTTTATGATATTAAATTTTTAAATTTAACCAATTGTATTTGTTTGAAAAAAATGACCATAGCTACTTTGCTATTTTTATATCACTGCCAGGTTATGTGAGAATTAAAAAAATTAAAGTTTTATTTTTTAAAAATTTTCCATTTTTTTAACTTTCTATTTAATATTTTTTCAAATATAATTTATTGAAACTACAATTATTGAAAACATGAATGTTGGAGGGAAAACTATTATAATCAATTGGGGTATAAAATTTATTAAAAATATTTATAAAATTAATTATTTGATTAAATATATAATATTTGAAATAAAAGAATGCTTCATATACATGGAGTTTAATTGTATTTTAGGGGATTTGAATACAGACTTTCAAGCTCCCTTCAGCTATCCAGTCTATCTCATACAACTGATACATGTGACTACACATGTGAAAAAGATAAATGATCATCAATATACATATTTTGTGCTGATCCAGTACTCATCAGTTGATCCATCATCTTCCACACATATATATAATCAGGAATAAATAAAGGAAGCTATGCTAATATATAAATACAAGCAGGACTTAATCAATAGGCAGGCAGCAAATGTTAATGTCATGGAATTATGGGAAAGTTAACCTTTCGAAGTATTAGTTGACAAAGGCTATGAGGATAGTCGAAAGCGCTCCTAAGTGACGATTATAGTTTTTGTACTTTTCAAAATTTTTGATTACTGTATTTACTAATATTTAATTATAAGTTTCTATATATTGCCTAAGAAATACAGACATCAATTTATAATATTATATATATATGTGGGGGGGGGAGATAATGATTTGGCCCAATTGATCAGTGCTGGTTCTTTTATTTATCTTTTTCACATGTGAATCAATTGTTTGAGATGGAGTGGAGGATGAATATAGAGTATAAATCCTAAGTTCAAATCCTCTAATTATTGTTAAAAATAATATTTCAACATTACAAAAATAGAAAAAAAATGCATAATCAGAATAATAATGATTATGTCATTTTACTAGTGCTAATATTTTATTTGAACTCCATTTTTAAAAGTCATACAAATTCTTTATCATTTTAAATGTTGCTTATAATTATTAAAATATCATATAAAAATTTCCTCTATGATTTAAATAAATATATTCCTTCCTTAGCCAATCATAACTCACTGTTTGGCATTATTAAAATTCTTTTGCCTTGAGTCAAATCAATTATTTTTGAATAAAATCTGATTTGTTTATAAATATCTTCATCTTAAAATAAATATTTGTAATGTATTTTGAAAAATAGTCATTAATATATAAATAAACTATAGAAAAAAAATTAATGATATAAAAAAATCTTCTTAAGATCTCTCAAAAATGTCACCGGTGCCAGAGAACAAAAAAATCTACCAATCAACACCATTATTAACTTATTTACTTGGGCTGCCTATATAATACTGCCATTTTCAAATTTTTTTAAACTAATAAATTAATATATATATTAGTTCCTGTTTTTGCTGTCAGATGAATGCAAAAGATAGTCCCAAGAAAATAAGCCAAATTGTCTGCAGAATGCCAGAAAAATTACAAAAATGCATCTGGTAGTGAACCTATTAAAATAATCATTATTTAATTTTTTTAACAGTAACAAAAATAATGAATGTCTTTTAAATATTAAATTATTAAAATTAGATTGAGAAATGAAAAAAATGCTTATGGCTGAGAGGCTTCACTAATGTAAAAATAAAAATAAAATCTGTTTTATTACCCATCTTTAAAAATATAATTATAAAAATAAATTACATTTTACACTATTAGAAATATTGAAATAAACAAAAATACATCTAAAATATAAAAAGAAAGCTTTCAAAATAAATAAAAACTTACCTTTTATTTTGACAAATAAAAAAAATTTTCATCACATAATTCAGAGTGATAAAATTTAGAGTTGTTTTATCACCTGATTATAACTTCTATCTAGGACCAAAAATTAAATTATGGATTCAATATCATTAAAAATAAACCATTAAATAGCACAAAGCCATATCAAATATATAACTAATATAAGATAATATCAGTCAGAGAGAGGACAATTGTAATCAAAATTTGATAGGCATCCAACAGTACATTCAGAGTGAACTTAAAAAGATTTAAATGAAAGTCACATGTTTTCATGACATAATGAATTTTCAATCCATTTTTAAGCATATGTTATTTTTATACTACCATCATGCACTTTTCTAATCTTAAAATTAATAATATAAAAGTAAATTTACTTTTTTATAGATTCATCTGCTATAAACTGTCATTTTTATACATCTATTAATGACAAATTATGGTTTCTATGTAATATTTTTCAACAAGATTATTTTTTTCACTTTGAAACAATAACTGCATAATAATGTGCATTTGTTAAAAATGGTTGCTCCTGAAAACATGATTTATAAAATGTCTTTTTCCTGTGAAAACATTCATATATAATTAGAATTATTATTATTATTAAATAATGTTCCAGTAATTAAATTTTCATAAATTACAAATAATAATTTCACCTTTACTAAAAGTTTTAAATATAATTAAGCTGAGATTTCAAAATGTTTGCTTAATTTTCCATTCATATAACCTTAAGTTTTAATAAAGTTTTTTTAGTAAAATTAAATTATTTTCTATAGCTAATATTATTTAAAATATTTTTAAACTCTGAAAATAACAAAATTTTATTAATTGTAAAGATAGATAAGAAGATGGATGCTCTTATCTTTTCAGTCCCTATCTTGTATTTGAGTTTGAGAGTATTTTCAGTACTCAACATTGCATCATTTAGCTATATTATAAAATCAATACAGTGCATATATTAAAAGTAGAAATTCTTTTTCTTTAATCACATAGGATCTCTGCACTTAGTAAATAAATTTGAATATTATATAATATTATATTTAGAAATAAAAAATTTAAAATTTAGTCTTCACTAAATTTATTTTAACTCAGCATGTGGGATTTTTAATTTTTAAAAAACATTAGTAATTATGATATATAAATAATATATTTACAAACAAAATACCGTTAAAAAATATAGTATATTTGACATAAAAAATAAACTTTCAGATTAAATAAAAACTTCAGAGAAAAATAATATAAATTTTTTCACTACATTGTGCAATGAGTGAATTAATTTACACCTGTTTTATTCCCTGATTATAGCTGCCATCTAGGACCAAAAACAAAAATTAATTATAGATTCATTATTATTAAAAATAAATCATTAAATGACAATTATTAGTGACTACTACTAAGAAACAGTTTTTCAGTACCAAACCTCTGTAAACCAAACATGATAAGCAGCACCACTTAAGCCCAAAAACTGGAAAAGATCAAAAAAGTATAAAATATTTTATTTTTTAAAAAATCATTTTTATGGCTTTGTTACATATAAATTTTTCCAAATTTCTTTATCTATTAAAATAAATAAACTGAAATTTACTTAGAAGCAAAAAGTCTCACTCATTAATACTATTTTTATATTCTTTTATTAAAGTTGAAAAATCAGATTGTTTGCTTGTTCTGATATTTTTCAAGTTACAATAAAATTTTAAAATTGAAGTTTTATATATTTAAATTCAATAGAATTGCTTGAAATCTGTGTGTAGAATTAATTAATACAAACCTAATCCATATAAGATACTCATCTTTTCAGTAACACACTTAGTTTCTTAGATATGGAACAAAGGGGGAAATATATCAAAAATATTCAATAATTTCATATATCTCAGTTATAAATTATTTTTACAACTTTCCTTTGTTTTAAATAATGTTCACAAAAGAGTAGTCAGATTTTTGTTTCAATTTAATATTTTTTTATTGGTACCTGTTTGGAGACCATACTGCCACCATCAGATGGTGCTGCCACACCATTAACAACCGGCCTGAAAATGGCAAGTGATAAATTTTTTTACGAAAACACCTGAAAATCGACAAATAAAAATGCCTAAGGCAAAATATGTACAGCAAATACATTAAAAACTACAAATTATAAAAAAAATACAAGAAAATGCTAAAAAATTCAAATAATAAAACCAAAAAACCATGAAAAATTGATCAAGAGATATACCCCCCCCCTACAAGCTGAAAATTCACAAAGAAGCATGGCAGCCAAAAAGAGCGGGAAAATACGAAAAGATCAAATTATTTATCTTCAACATAAATATGCATCTAAGTTCATATTGAAAAGCAATTAATTGTTCGCTGGCTTTCAAATTACTGCATATGTAAATTGAGCATTAATATTTAAATAATCAAAAAGCAATCATCAAAAAATCATTACCGACCCCTCCTCCCACTAATCAAAACGTAATAAATCTTATCAATATTTTGAAATTATTTAAGCAACAGATATAATAACTCATAACACAGATTAATACATAGTAAGTGATTAAATATAATTATGGTAAGTTTAAAAGAGAAGGTGGAAAAATTACCTTGTTGCATTTTTTTTGTTCAAGAAATTGTTTTTCACCGTTATATAGATTAAATCACAGTTTGTACTTTCAAAATGAATATGACGTAATTAGACATTTTACATGAAAAAGTGAATTTCTCTAAATTCATTAATAATATATAATAATTAACAAATAATACACAAAAAATAATTACCGATTACTTCCTTCATTTATAGTAGGCATTTGGATTTTTCCAGTTTTTTTTGTTCAAGAAATTGTTTTTCACCGTTATATAGATTAAATCACAGTTTGTACTTTCAAAATGAATATGACGTAATTAGACATTTTACATGAAATGTAATTTCCAAAGCTAACAAATTTAATTAAAATGTAGCTAAAGTAGAGTTTTGAAATACCTGTTTAGTTCTATTATAACGTTTTAATTATTTTGGACTGCTAGAAATACAAGTTATTGGAATAATTTTTATTTTTTGTCAGGATTATTAAGGATTATTTTTTCATGCATAAGAATACAACATTAAATATGCAGCAAACTTTGAGGCAATATTTCAAAATCCCACGTTGAAATATCAGCAGCTGAAATTTACGTGTCATCTTTTCTGTGATATTCATTTATTTTACTCAAAATGATGAAAGTTTGGGATCTACCAATGACAGAACTTGCAAGGGCACAATGGAAGTGCAATATTAAGGCATGTCAATGTCGTGTAGCACTTTGGAATGGAACCTGGTTGGAAGGCGGCAAATTGTCATTTGTCACATCCATCCGAATCATTTATTATTGGAACAAAAACCAATTGACCATGCAATCGGGAAAAAATGATTTGGGTTTGAAATAGGAATACTGTCATTGCATGGAAGCAATATTTGAGAGAAGCATGTAAAGAAAGTCTGCTCTCTCGCCCATCCTGCAAAATTGGAGGCCCAGGAAAAATTGTAGAGGTCGATGAAACTTTATTTAGTAAATGTAAAAATCAACAGGGAAGAATTCTTCCACAGCAGTGGTTATTTGGTGGTTTATGTAGAGAAACGAAAGAGTGTTTCATTGTTGCTATTCCAGATCGAACAGCATCTGTTCTTCTAGATGCCATTAAAGAACATGTAGCACCAGGATCCACCATATATACTGACTGCTTGAAGGCCTACAAAATGGATGTATTGAATGCTGAAAGTTTCCAATACTTCAAAGTGAATCATTCGTACAATTTTGTCGATCCTACCACTGGGGCTCACACCCAGAATGTAGAAAGACTTTGGGGCCTTGTAAAATGTCACAATAAATGAGAGAGGGGGACCGCCCGATGTTATCTTGATTACTACTTAGACGAATTCATGTGGCGACGATTGCATGATGGTGAAGATCTATTCGATGCAATATTGCAAGCGATCAATATACCGTCAATCTAAATTTCTAAATTATAATTGCTAACTTCTGCCATCTTTTCTTAATATTTGTGTTAAAATCTGTTCCAAAATGCTTCAAAATTCTATTATTCAAGTGCATTTAAAGCTTCAAAATTCTGCCATGTTTGCTGAATTCTTGTTACTATTTAAAATGTGAACTCTAAATCAAAATCTGTCTCTATGATTGCATGATGGTGAAGATCTATTTGATGCAATATTGCAAGAGATCAATATACCATCAATCTAAATTTCTAAATTATAATTGCTAACTTCTGCTATCTTTTCTTAATATTTGTGTTAAAATCTGTTCCAAAATGCTTCAAAATTCTACTATTCAAGTGCGTTTAAAGCTTCAAAATTCTGCCATGTTTGCAGAATTCTTCTGTTACTATTTAAAATGTGAACTCTAAATCAAAATAATGTTCTTAATGGATTTTTATGCTGAACACATTTAAGTGTCTACTAAAAATGATTGGAAGGACTTTGGTAATTATTTTTTGTGTATTGCTTTTTGATTATTTAAATATTATTGCTCAATTTAGATATGCTTCTTTGTGAATTTTCAGACTGTAGGGGGGGGTATCTATTGATCATATTTTTTTATAATTTGATTTTTACAGCATCAACTGCTTATTTTTTATTACTTACTACGTATTAATCTGTGTTATGAGTTATTATATATCTGTTACTTAAATAATTTTAAAATATTGATAAGATTTATTACATTTTAATTAGTGGGGGGAGAAGTCAGTAATGATTTTTTGACGATTGCTTTTTGATTATTTAAATATTAAAGCTCAATTTACATATGCAGTAATTTGAAAGCCAGAGAACAATTAATTGTTTTTCAATGTGAACTTAGATGCATATTTATGCTGAAGGTAAATAATTTGATCTTTTTGTATTTTCCCACTCTTTTTGGCCACCATGCTTCTTTGTAAATTTTCAGATTGTAGGGGTGGGGGATATCTCTTGATCGAATTTTCATGGTTTTTTGGTTTTATTATTTGAATTTTGTAGCATTTTCTTGTATTTTTTTTATAATTTGTAGTTTTCGATGTATTTGCTGTACATATATTGTCAGGCATTTTTATTTGTCGATTTAAGTGAAGAAATTTTGATTTTAGGGGGGGTATATCTCTTGATTGAATTTTCATAGTTTTTTTGTTTTATTATTTGAATTTTTTAGCATTTTTTTGTATTTTTTTTATAATTTGTAGTTTTCGATATACTTGCTGTACATATTTTGCCTTAGATATTTTTATTTGTCGATTTTCAGGCATTTTCGTAAAAAAAATTATCACTTGCCATTTTCAGGCCAGTTGTTGATGGTGTGGCAGTGCCATCTGATGATGGCAGTATGGACTCCAAACTACAACCTTTTTAACATTTTCAAATTGATATTTAGCAGACTTAAGTTCAATATAAATAGTTGAAATTTTATACCTTTGTTTAAAATTTCTATGAAAGTAATAAGAAACATTAGTTTTTTAAAATAAGTGAATTACTTTCTTAGATAGGAAGAGTGGGGGGGGGTATTTTTTAAATAGCGTTTGCTATTGATTTTGTTATGATTTAAATAATAAAAAAGTAAAACTTTCTTACTATTTTTATCTAAGAAATTTCATTCATAAAGTGTATATATATATATCACTAGATAATTTTGCAGTAATTTTATCTAATTGTATATTTATAAAAAATCAATAGGTATAATATATATTAAAACTTCTCAATAAGCATTAAAAATATAATATAGTAGTGTAAATATTTTATTATTGAATGAAAATATGTGAAATTACTTTTGTTAATAGAAAACACACAAGTTTTGGGTCTGACCGGTTATGATTTAAAAATAACAAATAAATTTTTATAACAGAACTTTTCAATAATGAATAAAATTATATATATTAAATGACTTTCATTTACAATATAGTTATGTTAAGCATTTTTTTAAAAAATAAAAAAATTCAATCAAAGTAAAAATGTTAAACACTTTTCACTTAAAAGAATATTTCACATTTTTAATCACTTATATACATATGTATCATTATATACATATTTTAAATATGACATATACATAAGGGTTATAATTTTAACTTATATACACATATATTATTATGTACGCATACTAAATAGGACATATACATAATGAATATACATATTAATTTACTTCAAAATATCTAGTGATATATATACACTATATGTATAAAATTGATTTTTTAAAAAAATTATGTGTATTAAGTGACATTTATTTACAATATAGTTTTGATAAGCATTTATTTTAAATTGATTGAACACTTATAGTTGAGATATATATTTCAATAGATATATATTGTGTTTGTAGTTAAGTGATTAAAAATATGAAATATTCTTATATATATAATGTACACATACTAAATATGATATATACATAAGAGTAAACATTTTAATTTACTTCAGAAATATCTAGTGATATATATACATTATATATCTAATGATATATACATTTCATTTACTGTGCCAATATTAAAAAGTTAAAAATAATAGAAACAAATTTTTTATATATTAAATGCTTTTATTGGTCATACACTAAAAAGAAAAAAAATTGTTTCTTCAATCACAATTGGGATTTTAGATATAACTTGAAATAAAAGCATGAGGAATCCAGAAATTAATTATGTCAATTTTTATTTTTTTATAACAAGGGATTGCCTTAATTAATTTTTGGATCCTCACCCCATGCTTTTATTTCAATGAAATCTAAAAACTTCAATTATAATTGAAGAAACAAAAATTTTTAGTGCACAGTCAATAAAACCATTTAATATTGTGATCTTTTATTTAGGTCCCTGTATTTAATAATCCAAAATTTTAAACCTTAATAATATATCTAGCATGAAAATCTTAATGAGTGGCTTTCAATCAAGACTGTTTTGGAAGCACTGGGAAATCTGCTTAAATGGAGATAAGATTTCAAACCCAGTCTAGGCTCTGACTAGACTAAAATAACAATCTAAAAGTATTGTTATTAATTGGGAGATAAATATATTGCTATTTTATTATTGTTGAATAGCAATTGAAATAAATAAATAAGTAAATCAAATTTATTATAACTTGTAAAATGAATTGGTATAAAAAATTACTTAAGCATTTTTTATGTAGTGAATCTAAAGCTGTCTTGAATCATTATGGGTAGTTATTAAAAATGAAGCCAGTGGGGGTAATATTAATTATTCACACTAAGATTATTGGTTTTAATTGATCCCACAATCCATTGTAAAAACAAGCTATATATGATCTAACCAAGGTGTGGGGGAGTGGATTAAGGAACCACAGACCTCAACTCATCTAAAATAAGGAAGAAAAAATAAAAATCAGAAAATTCTGGAATCTAATTGAATGGAATTATAATATCTTGCTATCTAGAAATGCTGAAATAAATTTAAAAACTTTGCTATCATTTTAAGCACCATTTCCATGACTGCATACTTCCTAGGATTCATACTGGAGAAGGAAATGAAAGCCATGGAAATAAGTCTTTATTTAAATAAGTATTGCTTCAAACCCAGAAAAATTCAAGAAAAAGTAAGCTTTTGCTTTTATATTATTCATATATTTAAAATCACTTCTTTAAAAATAATGCATGAATTATTTATAGTTAAAGTAAAGAGTTGATAATGTTTGTATTTTGTGCCATTCTTATTATCTAGTAGAACAATATTGTGCTTTTAAATTAAAATATCAAGAAAAAATAATAATAATTTGAGATAATTTTGAAAACCACTGTTATGATATATATAGTAAATAAATTAAAAAGTCATTTTTAAATCATCTAAATTTTAATAAAGTAAAAAAAAGAAATAATAATTGCGTGATTTTATTCTCTATTCTTGTCTGCTGATTTTTCATAGTGGGAACTTATGTAATGATAGAAATAATCAATTACCAATTAATTAAAATGCTAAAGATATCATAGTGATAGATGGATAAATTCTTTCTAATATTGAAAATCACATCATACTTTGCCAATAAGAATGGAATAAAATAAATATTTACTTTTAAAGTTTCATTGAGAAATATACATCGTTATAATAATGTTTTACAATATTAAAAATGCCCCGACTGTTTAAAGATTGTTACATATATATTACCACAGGAGGAAAGAACAGAATTAATAAATTATTATTTTAAAAAGAAAAAAAATAAATAAATATGTTAATTGTAATAAAATTCTAAAGTAATTTTCAAGGAAAATCACCTGGATTAAAACATAAATGAAATGATTTTAGTATCACCTGGATTAAAACATAAATGAAATGATTTTAGTTAGTCTACTTGAAATGTATAAATCTTGTCTCACTATGTTCATATTGAATAAATCAATAAATGTCTTTAAAAAGTGTTTTGAAGATTATAATAACTTATAAAGTTATTCAGGAAAATTATCTAGAGAAAAGTAGATAAACCTATCCGTTTAAGTATGCTACAATTGGAAGTGTGAATTTTAATTGCCTTATTAATTATTGGTACAGAAACCATCAAATAATTTTTGCCTTTGGATAAGTGGTGAATATTGCGTTATTATACATCCAACAGGATAATAAACATATATACGCGTTATCTGAAATGTTTACTCATCATAATAGCTCACCAGAATAAAATAAACTTTATTAATAGGATAAACTCTGATAGTAGAAAATGTTTGTTTATTATTATTATTTTTATTATTGCTGTGTTAGGTATAATACTTACATCATGTGTTATTTGGGAATTTTATTTTTTAAACATATATGCTTTATTGTGGTACATGGTATATAAATATATTTAGTCAAAGGGATATAAAAATGTATAAAGACACATACATGTATTATTACACACATTTTTGTTATTTTCCCAAGTAAGGGAAAACATAATTTTAATGTCATTGATCTGAAGAGAGAGAAAAATATTTATCTCTTGCAGTTTAAAACCGATTTTTGTGTATTTTATTAAGGGATGAACATACAGACATTGTTGTCATAGATATACTAAAGACCAAATTATTTTCTTATATAAAAAAAATTTGATATAAGCCTTTTTCATTTTGTAATTTTGTATAGAAATGAACTTATCCACTTTGAATACAAATGCAGATTTGATCTTTATTGCTTAAATATGTTGTGCTCTCTGTAACAAAGGTATCAGTGTCATTTTAAAAGAATTAATGATCATTTGACATATATATTGGTTTGTCTATTGATACATTAATGATTCTGCATTGTGAAATGGAATATGTATATCTCCAATGATATTGTTGGTATTGTTTTACCTTGCTATAATATTGAGAATGATTAGTGGCCATTTTTTTTAGCTGATAGGATGTTCCAATAGAATGGCATCCAATAGATTAATATTAATATTGAGCATGGGCTGATGGAGAGTCACCTATTGCTGATTCCATGAGAGGAAAGTTTTGGTAGAGGCTAAGTAGTAATTAATGCTTATTAGCATAAATAATCCTAAAGAAAGGATATTCATAGTCTGAATTCTATTTTTTCTGTGATGAGGTAAAGCCCACACATGTGTATACCCATAGAGAGGTAGTAGAATTAGCCATATTATTATACAAATGTTATGTTGTTTTTATAGAGCCTCCCTTTTTAGTGTTAAATCCCTCATGATGATATAGAGTTAGTTTTTCCACCATGTATGGTGAAGTATAGTAGTTCAAATCATATAGCAAGTATAAAATAAAATGTTAGATTTAAGAACACTGATTTATCTATAGTGTTAGCTTAATTGTTATAGTGTTTTATTATGTTGTAGGATCATTATCAGTTATAGACAGATCAAACCAGGATCTATTAATGATTGTAGAAATTTTTAGATGTAAAAGCAAGAGATGCACATTGGCAGTATGGATTCATCTTCATCAAATAATGATTTGACAAGGGATTGGTAAGATCATTTAGGTATTCAATAATTGAGTTGTGAACATAGATAATGCTTTAGTGACATGTGTGTATTTGACTTTTGATGTCTGTTCTTTAATACACCAAACTTATTCATTTCAAATCTTAATCAGTTAGTAATTGTGCAGAATATGATAATTGCCCTTATCATATTCTGATAAAAGAAATGGTTTCAGTATAATGCAACCCTTGATAATTTTTAATTCTAAATTTAAACTTGGTGCATATCCTAAAGTTCTAAATATACTGCTAGTTTTGTAATTTAAGTGCTAGTGCAGCTTAAATAAGTTTCATTATTTCATTCCTTAAGATAGGCTAAAGAGTAATAAATAATTTTCTTAATATCATTGCATAAGTTAGTCGCATTGACTAAGTGTATGGTCAATGGTATATCAGGTATTTTTCCCATTCCCGAATCTATTTTGATGTATTTGTTTTATTTCATGCCATGTCTTTGAATTAAAAAGTTGTAAATATTGTAAATAAAGTTTGTTGCCTGTAATCTTATTGCTAAGCACCATATATACATTATTATTGTTATTGCTATCGACCCATCAGAAGATTATAAATTGAAATCATCATCGACCAATATAGTACAATTAACTATATTATGCTATATCATAATAATTTTGTTAAGCCTTATAATTTATTGGTACATCTAATGCATTATCACACAATAATCAAAATGTTAATAACTTAGAGTACAGATTATTTTAAGTAATAGATTAAAAGATAAATATAATATTGATTTAATTGATTTAGTTAAATACAGAGCTATCATTCACTGATCTTGATCACATGGTTTATAATTATTTGAGAAAAGGAATTTAGTACGTTATTGTGTTTATTTATTAAAAAGTTATTCCTATTTCTTAAATATTAAAGTAATAAGAGTTATTTAGCTCATAAGGTTTATGTGTAACCGCTAAATACAGTTGTTAATTTGAGATTATATTGAAAGCCGTTTTGTGCATTGTATTCGGGTAGTGGTAAAATCCCTCTCACTGACCCAAATATATTGTGTATAATGATGTTGACTGTTTGAACCCTGAGAAGAATTAGTTGTTAAGTTTCAAGGTAGAATTTAAATTTGTAATAAATTTTATATCTGGTTAATTATTATAGTTGGACTTGAAATAGATTACTTTCACTGTTTTATGAAAGTCAATTAAGCTTTAAGATGTAAATTACTTCTTTGGCATAAAATGGATAGTTTGTTTTAACTTCATGATAATATTCTGGTTGTGTCAAGCTTGAAATCCCTATTTTTAGTTAGCTTATCTTTTTACCATTTAATCTCATATTAGTTTATAGTTTAAGATTTCAGTCTCCATCATTAACATTGTTCTTCAATTTCATCTTGATCATTCTTTTAGTTATTCATTCTCATTTGACATTAATTCATTATCATAATTGATTAATCATACATTAACTTTTATTCTTTTATCATCTTAACTATTCATTAACCCTTATTTTATCATCATCTTAATCATTCATTATTCTCATACATCTTCGTTCTTTTCTCTTAATTCTTAGACTCATTTCATTCTACTATTTAATTATTACTTATTTTCGTCATCCATTTAGTCATCTACATCATAATTTACTTATCATTTCATTTATAGTCTTAATTTCATAATCATTCCAGAGATATAATTATTAGCTAGTTATTGGTTTTCTAAATATCAAAGTTAGCTCATCATATTTTGTTTGTTTGGATTTCAAAGCTGGTTTGACCAGAAGTTATTATCTTGATTAATCACCTTGCGATCTTCTTCAGATCTACAGTTTCATGCTAGTTTTATTCAATACAGGAATCATTTCGCTAGTTTTACATTTTGTTTTTTTATGCTTATATTCTTGATAATGAGAGTATGATAAGTTGCATAGGAGAATTTAGTCGCTAAAACGTGCAACATGATTCGTTTGTGATAAGTTAGACCAGTGAGAAGGTTACGATTGAGATTATGGTGCAATGTAGTGGCTTGATTGATTGATTAAGGATGTAACTAAGTTATATGGGATTATGGCACCCAGAAATGTGTGGGCCTAACTTTCCAATGATCAGAGGGAAGGTTACAATATATATAAAAAATTATCTCTATTATTTTTTAGATGTATTAATCTTTTAAATTTTTTCCTGAATCAGGCAGAACTCTTCTAATATCCATATTTTAAATCAAAGCAAAAGTCAGTAAGATATTTTAAAAAAAGTTTTTAAATAAAAAAACTGTATTTTAATGTAATTACTAATTAATATTAACTTGATTTTAAAAACATAACATTATTGTCATAATAGGTGTAGAATATATCATTTTTGATAAGGTTTTATTCTATTATTTATTCTTATCTATAGATTATTTTCTATACATCCTCAAAAACAAATGGATCAAGTGTTCATTGTATTTATTATGTAATTTGAATAACTGTAAAAAGTAAATCTATCCTTTTTTATTAACATTTTTATTACAAAACATTACATTGCAAATTGTAATTATTTGTAAAATAAATAAACAAATTAGTATATGTTGAAAATTAAATGTGATTATTTGAAACTTTGTCTGCATCAATAAATAAATAAATATCACTTAAGACAATAATTACAATTCAAACATCATTTTTTTTACTACTGATTAAAATTATTTTCTAATGTTTTATATATTATAGTGTAATAAATCTAAAAGTTAAATTATATAAATATATTGATAGATAGATATGTGATATATAGTTAAAGAGGAAGATAAATATGAAAGTATAGAAAGGGTAAGAAGGGAGAGAGAAAGAAACACAGGGAGAAAAGATAAAGAAGAGGTAAGGTGAAAGATAAGAATATAGATAGAAAAGCAGATAGGGAAATAAAAAGGCAGCTAGACAAATATATCAGTGACACAAATGGGTGAGTAGGTAGGTAGGTAGGTAGGTATAGTAGGTAGGTAGGTAGGTAGATAGATAGATAGATAGATAGATAGATAGATAGATAGATAGATAGATAGATAGATAGATAGATAGATAGATAGATAGATAAACAGACAGACAGATAGATAGATAGATAGATAGATAGATAGATAGATAGATAGATAGATAGATAGATAGATAGATAGATAGATAGATAGATAGATAGATAGATAGATAGATAGATAGATAGATAGATAGGTAGGTAGGTAGGTAGATAGGTAGGTAGGTAGGTAGGTAGGTAGGTAGGTAGGTAGGTAGGTAGGTAGGTAGATAGATAGATAGATAGATAGATAGATAGATAGATAGATAGATAGATAGATAGATAGATAGATAGATAGATAGATAGATAGATAGATAGATAGATAGATAGATAGATAGATAGATAGATAGATAGATAGATAGATAGATAGATAGATAGATAGATAGATAGATAGATAGATAGATAGATAGATAGGAATGAGGGGATACCCAAATGAATGAATGGTGATTGAATAGATTGTTGGATGGATAGATGATATATTAGATAAACAATTAATTATGCACAAAAATGATGAAGACAGTCCATAGACCCAACACCAATAGATGTTCGACATTTTCCTTATCAATAATGAAGGCTGTCTCATTTTACAATTATGTTTTGTTTTATGGACACATGATCAATTCAAATTATCTTGGGCCTTAATATTGCATCAAAAATTAAATAGATATCCATTTACTGATCAATATTGAATGTCTAACTGAATTGTTATAAACCAAGTTCATGAAAAAAATCCTGAATTTATTTGGAAAATTCTTAGCTGCCTCAAAAAATCTTTAAGTTCCAAACCATATTTAAACCCCATATCGTAAGAACTAAATGTTAATTTGCTATCATAATATCACATGACTTCTTCAATAGTATGCATGGTAATATACTAATAGAATATAGAAATAATAACATAATAAACCAATAATTAAAATGTTGAATGTATATATAAAATGGTTTAAATAAATTATTCAAGGACAAAAACTTCTCTAAAATATAACTTTGCAGAAAAATAGGGGAAGGAAAAAATATATTTATCACAATAAACTGTTGAAAACTTTGCAGTTTATCTTTCCTTCTTCGATACTGTAGTTAATATTTTCATTTTCTGGACAAATAATTGGATAACTAGCTTAGTTAATTATATTTTTTTCTATTTAAAAAATGTTCTAACATTATTTGGAAATCCTCAAACAAAAACAAAAAATTCAAAATGTCACCCAAATTCAAATGTGATGAGCATGATAGATAGATATTTACATAGTCCATATATATAATCATAAACTTTAATTATAAAGACAAATTAATGTATTTTTAATGGAAAAATTTTATTCACAACAACAATTAATGTTTCAGCCAAATTCTACTGACATCCTCAGAATTAACTATTAGTGATTAATTTATCACACCATATTGAATACCTTCTCAATATATTACCAAATTTAGAAAAAGGAATTCAGTGATTTATTTCTATAGTTTACTATTATAAATGGAAAACAGAAGGTTTAACAAATGAAGGTTGTCTGCAGTGTATATATATATAATTATAAATAGAAATAACAAATTAAGTGTTTTTTCTTGAGTGGGAACAAAATTTCAAGTCCAAATATTTTTTCCCAATTAATATTTTTAAAGTGTGTGTTTAAATATCTTTAACCAATCAAATCTTTTCGATTTACAGCGCACTCTTTACTATCTTAGTATCAAATCGTATATATAAATGGAATTAAACCTTAAGTTTAATTAGTTCGTAGATGTTCCTAATTAACTATTTTTTCGTTTTGTAAAGAGGAAATTTAAATACTTATCTGAACTAATTGGAAGTATTGTTTTTGCTTTTATATTTAAACAGAATTTTACATAAGATAAATTAATAATTTCTGTGTGTTAAGCCAGTTATGTATATATTTTATCTACATATTGATCATAATTAAATAAAAACAATCTTATGACTAGCTAATTCATTAACTGATAGACCGATTTAACAAACGTTAAACAAACAAATAAATGTTTTAAAAAATTGAAAATCAACTTACTTTTAAAAGAGCCTAAGGTTATCCTCTATCTAATGATATATTATAAGCTTCTTACTCGAGTCAACATCAAATGATTTTTACTAACGGCTTCCACTACTGCAAAATAAATCGAATATTTAATACAACTCGAGAAATAAAATTAAAAATTTAAAGTCAAAAGTATGTTCTATTAAAAGTATTTTACGTAGTCCCTAAGGGATTACAATGTAATTCTTTTATTTTCCACCTACGAATTCATTATTAGTGTTAAAAATTGTAGAAATGAAGCTATAGCAGTTTGTAGTTTTGAAAATAAACTCCTACATACTTTCTCGAGTTAAAAATATTCAAAGTTCATGACTCTAGAGAGAGATTTTATTATTTAACTTAATAATTATTAAATATATACAATGATGCCGTATTTTCATTTTGCCAGACTTATGTAATTTGTAGTTTCATATATCAATCTTATTTACTTATCAATTTTTGAATCTTTTCTTTAAATTTACACACGCACATATATTGTCTTCCCAAATGTATACATACGCACACATACCTTTTTGAATGTAACTACAAAAGATTTCATATGTCTAATATCACATCCAAAAAAAAGAAAACTCGAATTTTGGGGATTTTTGCTATATAAGTACCGTATTATCTTCATCATTTGATCTCAAATTTCTATTATTTAATGAATAATATTTCTGTAGCGTAATTTTTACTACACCACTCTCACGCAAGGTAGGAACTGGTTTCTATACACTTTTAACGCCTTGTGGAAAGGTGTAATCATAAACATATGACCAAAGACATATAAAAAAGATGTTTGATTCCTATGATGCACATTTTGGGCTAATTCAGTATTCATCAGTTGTCCCAGATCTTTATCATTGTTCTATATATATAAATAGTCAATTACTACAGTTTAAACCACTAAACATCACATGATCACCATCTCATGCTAGCACATAACTGTTAGTAAACAGGCAAAAACTCTCTATATAGTAGTGCCACCTTGTGCTAACCAGAGTAATCAATGGATGCCAGAAGGCTTGTGCATAAAATCCCTATCTAGTGCCTCCTCATCCAATATCCCCAGACTAGTTTCTGGCCTCCTCACTGACAAAGGCCACAAGCCAGAAACTAGTCTGGGGATATTGGATGAGTAGGCACTAGATAGGGACTTTATGCACAACCCTTCTGGCATCCATTGATTACTCTGGTTAGCACAAGGTGGCACTACTATATGGAGAATTTTTGCCTATTTACTACAGTTTAATTGACAAGTATCAAACTTACTGCCTTCACAGGCATGATACAAACAACTTGATGGCAGTATATCAATAATTTTAATTAGTCATTCATTAGACTTGAGATTACCATTTAATTCATAATATTTCTGTAGTGTAATTTTCACTGCACCATTCTCAAGCAAGGTAGGAAATGACCAATAAAAATTTATTAATATACTTCCATCAAGTGGTTTGTGTCAAAGTTGTAAAAGCAATAAGTTTGACATAACCAATAAAATGATAGTAATTGGCAATCTATATATTTAAATAGTAACCCCATTAGTTCAGTAATATTACAATAACCCAATTTTAAACATTTTTTTATAAGAACATAATTTCCTTTTTCAGTTTTAGTATAACTATAAACATAGTGTTGCCAAGGGTTACCAAAATGGCGATTATAGCACATAAAACATGTTGCTAAATTATAAAAATCGTGGTCAAATTTAAAATCAAGTAAAAACATTCATTAAATAATTTAGATTATCAATCCTACTTTACACAGAGACGTAATTTATGGTTGAATATCTCGTAATAAATAAATAAATTGTTTGTATCATAGCGATAATTTTGGTGAATTGTATTTGGTTTAAAATACACCTGGGTCTCATTTTACGTGATAGATAGGTTCCTCAGAAAACACGCACAAATGAAATCGTGCAAAAATAGACGTAACTTATCTTGAAAAAAGGGGATATGGACTGTGATTTTTCAAAAATCGTGTAAAAGCAAAGCACCAATGTAAAATTACTTTAAAATTCGCGCAAAAAAAAAATAAGGAAATAAAATATGACTATAAAAAATTTCAAATTTGAAAAAATTGATACAAGACAAACTTTTTTTAACTATAATATTTAATTTTATTCAAAACTATATATTTTTATGCATAATTTACAGAACAGTAATTGACATTTTTTTATACATGTTTTAATTATTATCATTACTTGCCAATAAACCGGTTCGTTTGCAAACTGGTAAAAAATCAAACTAGCGCCAACTTCACTCTCATGTTGTGTTAATGGTTTTCTGGTGACAATGTAATTAGTAATTCATCTTTGAGATGATGATTTTATTAATTGTTTATGAAGTTTGCGATATCCAGACATACAACCATTTAGCTCTCATTGGAATTTAAGAGCACGTTCGTGAATAGTGTCATTAATAAGAAAATAATTTGCCAACTGATTAGAAAGTTGAAGACCTTCTCGAATCATTTTTGCAGTGAAAGGAACAACTAAAATTTAAATTCTTATTTTTGTCTTTAATTTTCAATTCTGTTTAAAAATCAAATTTCGTTTCACATCACATTAATTAAATTTCAGGTCATCTTAAGTAATTTTTAAATTGTTAATTACAATTAAAAATCAGATTTTAATTTTTAATTGTCAAATTTAATTGTGCCCACTGCTATTACTCATCTTTTAAAAATAAACTTGCGGACACTAAATGATTAATAGTTGATTACATTCTTTTTTAAAAAGCAAAAACAGAATGTGATTTAAAATGCAAAATTAACATGCACAATGTTTGAACAAATTTACGTTATAATCTTGTAAAATTTAATGTGTGTATACATAAAATGTGGAAATCATGATTTTAATTTCATTATTGCATAAAATCTTACTATTATAAAGCACTGAAAATATTGAAATTACTAAGATGAAAGTCGAATTCCAATAATGTGCTATTACTTTCAATATGACGTAAGTGCACGAAATTTATTATTTAAAGTAATAGCGCATTATTGGAGTTTGACTTCCGGAGAAACGTGAATCGCCTAACTTCAAAATCGCGTTAAATAAATCCGCGTAAAAAGAGACCCAGGTGGACATGTAGAGAAACTTTCAACTCCACAAAACATTTAAATGTGTGTGTGTGTGTATTTGTTTGTGTGGAGTAACTGTGATATAAAACCTGTTTTGCAGAAAGTAAAAACATATTTAATTAAGAAAAGCCATAGAAATAACAAATAAACACATAAAATTCGAGAATAGAATTTTAATCTTATTGATTTTAGTAAAAATAGTAATAATTTATCATTTTGTAAAAATAAAATAAGTGTATATTTGCTCTGATAATTTTATTTGGAAAATAATTCATTTATATAAATTGTATATTAAATATAGCTCATTTACCACCCATAAGACAACAAGGAAGATGATATCATCTGGAATCTGTTGCCAAACCATCCTAGTAAAAATTTTGAGTACAAAGTACAATTGAGTGAAAAAGAAGTTTGAATTCATGTCACTTTTCCACCACATGATGGATTCATGAATAAATGTGCATTTGTGCATGAACTTGACAAAACATTGCTGAAAACCCTAACCTTTTCAGGTTGTGTGCAGTTCAAAATCATTGGAAAGCATGCATGATGGCCTGACAATTTTTAATATGTAATATTAAATCCACTACGTTTTTTCAAAATTTATCCACAATTTTTTGATAGTTTCGCATCCTTCAAATACAGCCACCATCAAATCAGACTGTAGCAAGAGTTGAATTGCATTCATTTGAGGAATACTTTCGCAAATCAATGGGCATAGTATTTTGTTACATAAGTGTAGGATACATCACCCTCTAGGCAGCCTGTTACAGCTCTAAACAACTATGTTGTACTGTTAGCCATAAGTTAGGCTGCTAAAATGATATATTGATGTGCATTGTGTGAAAAATGCCATCAAGTGGTAGGGTTCAGTATTCATACTATTACCAAATTTATTTGGTTTATGTTGAAAGCATACACATTTTACTATTCCTTATTATCCTTTCCAAATTTGAATTGCAGTATTTCCTGTAATAAAATATTTTCTAAGAGTTTTGCTAAAAGTTTAACAAAATTTTAGAATATACTTAAATTTAATATTGATTTTAAAATATTAAAATACTTAAATAGATTGTAATTTCTTGATAAAAAGACTAATCTATTATTTTTTATAACAGAAAAAGTTATTGAATAAAAAGAATTTCACATAGGGTGTATTTAATAGCTAGGTATGCAGACATTTTGCTATTTATTTTAAAAATAATAATAAGATAGTTAGTATTTTTGATTGCTTCAGTGAATGCATAAATGAACACTCACTTAGTAAAGTATATATAAAGGTGTCCTCAATTTATTATTAAATATCTATATTATTATTATTATTTAAATGTTGTTTATACTATAATCCTTATTTATATATATATATATATATATATATGTATATATATATATATATATATATATATATATATATATATACATAAGCACATGATACATATAAATCAGTGTTGGTGTTATATATATGTGTGTGTGTTGAAAAGTAGCATTTCACTAAACAATACATATCCTATTCTAGTCAATGTTCATTAACAAAACATGAGTTACTATATGCTATATATATATATTTGAAAGCGATAGGGACTTGAAACAAAATATAATGTAGTTGCCACTCCACTATATATTATCTTAAAATAAATAATCTTATAATTACTTGGTGAGGGAAGAATATTCAGTACTAGTTGGATAGCAGTACTGTGCTGCTAAGTGATGCTGCAGTACCCATCAAGAACTCTCAAGAAGCATGCAAGCAAAAAATTTCTATCTGAAATTGCTGAAATAGATATAAAATTAAAATGCCTAAGACAACATAAAGAAATCTCTGAAATCACTCTAAAATGAGCATTCCAACATCAGATTTTCAATTGGATGGACGGTTGAAGAGTTGGAGTGAGGAGTGGATTGAAGCCTGTCCATTAAACTATGAGGATAGTCTATCTTAATATATATCTGAGCACTTATACTATATATGTGTGTAAAGATGATAGTCTGGACCAACTGATGATTGCTGGTTTAGCATGAAATACGTATATTGGTGATTATTTATCTTTTCAGCATATATGTGTTTAGGTGTATCAGTGTTATTAGATAGAGTGGAGAGAGGTGGGTGGTGTGAAAGTCTGTGCTCATATACCCTATATTACATATATATAGCCACAGGTATATAACAAGCCTGTGTTTCAGTTAAAACAAGAAATCACTGAAATTGCTGTAAAATCCAAATGCCTAAGGCAACATGAAAAAATCAAAAATAAGTAAAATCCAAATTACAAAAACAAGAACTTGCTCTGAAATACAAATTTCCAAAACAGAAATTGCTGAAATACATAAAACACAAGTCCCCCCCCCCACATGAAATCGATCAAAAATAAGTAAAATACAAATTATAAAAACAAAAAAATCATGAATGTTATTTTCAAATACCTATGAAATAAAACAAAGTGATAATTAGAAAAATGGCAGATGGAGGAAAAAATAAGTTGCACATTTAATAAAAAAAAATTCTCTGATTTTCAACACTATTTTGTGGTGAACAAACAAAAAACCTAATTAGCCTACTTTTTAAAAATATAATACTAAATTTCATCAGTATTTAAAAAATAAAAGACTTTCAAAAGTAGTTTTGAATCTGTATATATTCCTTTATGATGTAACTGGGGAAGAAAAAACATATTTTGTTATCTAAACTAGGGAGGAGAAAGCATATGTTGTTATCTAACTAACTTTAATAACAGACTAATATATATTAAGTAATTAAATATAGATAATAATGAGTGCATAGCAATCTGTTATCTCTTACAATACATTTCAAAGCAGTGATTTATATAAGCTAAAAAGCAATGAAAACATTACACCAGAGAGCTTCTAATTGTCTTTCCCAAAAATTTATTAAATTGATTATTCTTTGCTTTAAAATTATGGCATATCATAACATATGAATTTAGAAATGAAATAAAATAATTAAAATAGAAATAGTCATGGCTGCAGATTATAAAAATGTTAAAATTACAGTTACAGAAAAAATTATTAAAAAGTAGAGATTTTATTTTAACAAGAAATTTTTAACTAATTGAGAATTTATAATTTAATGAATGTTCATCATAGCTAGATTCATTTAAATATTATAAGTAAATAGAATTATAGAGCTCTGCAGTGAAGAAATATTACCCATTTTTTCCAGCATTGTTCAAACAGATTGCAGCACACTTAAGTAATAACAGCAGATTAAAGAGGGTAATTCAACAGTGGTTATTTGGTGGTTTAAAAAATACAACAACAATGGCAGAAATTAATAGTTGGATTTAGCAAACAATTATTTAAAGAAGGTGGTTTTACAAAATATAATATCCCAACACAATTTGAAAATAGGCAAAAAGAACATTCAAATTTTTAGGCTTTTTGCACAAAATTATTTAGATAAGCATTCACATTTTGAGGCTTATTGGAGCAAAATTATTTAGAAAAGTTTGTTCAAACAGAATGTTGCACACTTAACAACAGCAGATTAAAAAAATAATTTAACACAAGATGTGAACAGATTACAGCAATTTAGAAATTTATAATGATGATATACTAATGGCTTGTAATATAGCATCAAATATATCTTCATTATAGTGCAGTCATCACCACATGAATTTGAATAAGTATGACTCCAGGTGACATTGAATGGTCCTCCTCTCTCTTTTATTACACCATTTTAATAGCTCCCAAAGTCTTTCTACATTTTGCATATGCACCCCAGTAGAAGGATCAATAAAATTATATGTGTGATTTATTTTGAGATGTTGTTAAACTGCAGCATTCATATTCATTAGTTTTGTAGGCCTTCCAACAGTCAGAATATATGAAGGATCCTGGTGCTATATTTTATTTAATGGCATCTAGGAGAATAAATGCTGTTTGACCTGTTATAGCAGCAATAAAACACTTTCATTTCTCTGCATAAACCACCAACTAACTACTGTTTTGGAAAATTTCCTCTTTGTTGGTTTTTGCATTTGATAAATAGACTTTCGTTAACCTCTACAATTTTTCCTGGGCCTCCAACTTTGCAGGATAGGTGAGATAGTAGTCTTTCTTTACAGGCTTCTCTCAAATAGTGCTTTCATGCAATGACAGTATTTCTGTTCAAATCCAAATTATTTATTCCCGATTGTATGGCCAATTGGTTTTTACTCCAATAATAAATGATTCAGATGGTTGTGACAAATGATAATCTGCATCCCTCAAACTAGGTTCCTTTCTGAAGTGCTATGTGACTTTGATATGTACCAATATTGCATTTTCATTGTGCCTTTGGACTCACATAAAGTGTCATTTGATGACCATTGACACACACTTTTTGAGAGGGAAGAACACTTATTTTGGAAGAACTCCACTGCCTCATGTTCTATCTTTGGGATATCCCAAATTTATATCATTTTGAGTAAGAAAAGATTACTAAAAATATGCTCCTTAAATTTCAGCATGGGTTATTAAAATGTTGCCTGAAAGTTATGCATGTTTAATATTGTATTCATCTGTGTAAAAAAAATTCATATTAACCCTGTTAAAAAATAAAAATAATCCCAACAACTCTTCTATTTCTAGCAGTCCAAAATAATTAATACGTCATAATAAAACTAAGCAGGTGTTTCAAAAGACTAATTCAGTTACATTTTGATTAAATTTGTCAGCCTAAGAAATTATATTTTTCATGTGAAAGATCTATTACATCACATTTCATTTTGAAAGTACAAACTGTGACATGTAATATGTTACAGTGTGATTATATTTCTCTTTTTAAATCTTTAGTTGGTATATGTGTATGGATTTAATCCATTATTTCCTCATATAATATACATATATAATGAAATGTTTACAACTATTTATCAGTTTCTAACTTTTAAAATTGCATGTAGATTAAATGTTAATTTTAAAAATAAACAAATTTTGTTTAAAGTGAAAGTAATCTACCCAGCGCCATTTTCTATGCACGTGGGGAACACCTTTGTTTTACTAAGATAAAAGAGCTAAGTTAAGAAATTTAACAATAAAAAGCTAAATTTTATAATTTTAAAGAAGAGTTGTAAAAGCTAATGGATTTTTAATTAATTTTATTTTTTGATAGCTAATAAATTTTTATGCTGCAAATCTAGATTGTAAGCAAATGCAATAGAAGGGTAAAATTTAATATATAAAGCCATATTTCATCACTAATGGAGAGATTTAGGAATGTCCAAATTTGATTTTGCCAGGATGGAGATGTTCAACCATCTACTCCAAATGGTGGATAACTCAGTCTGGAAGAAAATTGGTAATATTTCTTCAGTGCAGAACTCTATAAATCTATTTTAAAAACTTATAATATTTAAATAAAGCTAGTTATAAGGAACATTCATTAACCTTTTAACCACTAATTATATTATTGGTCATGTCAGCTAAAAATCAAAGCTTTTAATTGGCCAGCTCACAAACTGAAGACAAGTCAATTGTCAAAATATTTTCACCTTTAATATCATAGTGACTTTATATTGTTTATAAAAAGTATATTAATAATTTGTCAGGTTATGAAAGTGAACGAAAGTTCTTTCAAAAATAAATTGCTATTTATTTATTATAAAATATTCAATTTCAGCAAAATAAAAGCGAACATACAAACAAAGAGTTGGTGACGTAAATGCTTTTTACGTTATAGAAAAGTAAATATTTCTTTTTGCTAAATCTTAAATATTTTTACTAAAATCTTCAATATTTTTCGAAAATAATTTTATTTTTTTTTAGTATACTCTATGAAAATGATTTATAATTTCTCAAAATATACTTTAAATCATATTCGAAATGACAATCTCAGCATTTTTCTTTATTTTCTTTGATCAGGCAGTTTCTTTGTTCTTTCCAGCCAATCAGAATGTCTTTGTCGGCTGAGAGCTGGCTGAGAGCCAATCACCGACAAGCTTCTTTTTTTGTTTAGCTTTAAATGCAGGTTTTTTGATTTTTTTACTTGTAAAATAATTCAGAAGAGGGCACTATCTTACAGAACTTTTAAAAACCTAATCAATAACTGTCAAACGAATATCCTAGCATTAAAAATAACAGAATTAGAGTGACATCAACTGTTGATGAGAGGTCTCATAAGAGGCAGGAAAAGGGTTAAATTATAAATTTTCAATTACTTAAAATTCTTGTTAAAAGAAAATCTCTACTTTTTAATAATTTTTCCTATAACTGTAATCACTTATTATTTTAACCTTTCTAAAATCTGCAGCTATGCCTATTTTCTATTCTAATTATTTGATTTCATTTCTAAATTCATATGTTATGATATGCCATAATTGAAAAGCAGAGAATAATTAATTTAATAAATTTTTGGGAAAGACAATTAGAAGCTCTCCAGTGTAATGTTTTCATTGCTTTTTAGCTGATATAAATTGCTGCTCTGAAATGTATTCTAAGAGATAACAACAGATTGCTATGCATTCATTGTTATCTATATTTAATTACTTAATATGTATTAGTCTGTTATTAAAGTTAGTTAGATAACAAAATAGTTTCGATAACAAAATATGTTTTCTCTTCCCTAGTTTCATCATAAAGGAATATATACAGATTCAAAACTACTTTTGAAAGTCTTTTATTTTTTAAATATTGATGAAATTTAGTATTATATTTTTAAAAAGAAGGTTAATTAGGTTTTTTGTTTGTTGATACTCCACAAAATAGTGTTAAAAGTCAGAGAAAAATTTTTTTATTAAATGTAGTGCAATTTATTTTTTCCTCCATCTGTCATAGGTATTTGAAAATAACATTCAAGATTTTTTTGTTTTTATAATTTGTATTTTACTTATTTTTGATCGATTTCATGTGGGGGACTTGTGTTTTATGTATTTCAGCAATTTCTGTTTTGGGAATTTGTATTTCAGAGCAAGTTTTTGTAACTTGGATTTTACTTACTTTTGATTTCTTTGTTTTGCCTTAGGCATTTGAATTTTACAGCGATTTCAGCAATTTATTGTTTTTGTAATTTGTATTTTAGAGTGATTTCAGAGATTTATTTATGTTGCCTTAGGTGTTTTAATTTTACATCAATTTCTGCAATTTCGGATAGAAATTTATCACTTGCATGTTTCTTGAGGGTTCTTGATGGCTACTGTAGTGTCACCTATTGGCACAGTACAGCTAACCAACTAGTACCGAATATTCAAGTCCCAAGTGACAAATTAAGTACAATTACATTCAATTAAACTGAGTATTTTACACAATTTGGCATAGTAGCAGAATTTCAGATTCTAGTTCAAAATGCACGAATCATTTTGTTATTTTTAGTTCTTATTTTTTTAAAATAAATTCCTTATTCCTAATAATAAAATGTTTGATTGTTATTAATTATACTAACTTTTTTACTCATGTCAAAATTATATAGAATTTATTAGCTTTTTAGTTCACTTCACCACATATCAAATAAAATCAAGAAAATAATTCATCTATCAAAATTATATCAATTATTTAACAAACAAACATATCCATGACTAATAAAATTTACATAGCAGTGCAAATTCCTAAAAAATATCTGTATTTATTGTTGAATTTATGATTGTAATTACATATTAAATAAAATCAAAAAAAAATTATATATTTTGCAATAAAGGTAATTTATTTACAAAAGAATATCAGTTATTTAACAAAAAAACATCATATATAATAAATGCAAATATATAAAAAATATTTGCATTTTTTCTTGAATATATAACTATAAATATATATTAAATAAAATAATGAAAATAGATTTTGCAATAAAAAATATGTATTAAGTAAAAGAAAGCAAAACACAGTCCATAGCAATGGTTGTTTTAAGCAAAAGCAATAGATACCAAACCAAACACATATGTGAAATCAAATGTAAATCCATAAGAAAGGAAATTTCAAAAATAAAAGTATTCATGGCAGCAAGCCTACCAAATAAAAACAAGCACAAAATATATATTAAGATAAAATATATAATCTATAATATCAATAAGCAAATAAGCTAATACACATGCACTTTGCAGATGTCACTATATAAATGAATACTCCCACTTTTTCAAACCCAAGATAAAGTCTTTAAGAAAGTATAGAATGAATCCACCTATATTTTCAACCCAATCATATATGTATGGGCAAATCTGAAGTGTTTGAAATGAAGAGCATGAAGTTATTAATTGATCACTTTAAACTACTTTTTTACTATTGATATTATAGATTATAAAAACATCACGCTATATAAAAAATAATTGTCTTGTTTACATACGTTTAATTATAAGAATGACGTATCGTAAATTCTAGAAATTTCATTGGCATCATTCATTTACTTAGTAAAAAAGTAATTTAAAGTGATCAATTAATAACTTCACACTCTTCATTTCAAACACTTCAGATTTGCCCATATAGGTGGATTCATTCTACATTTTCTTAAAGACTTTATCTTGGGTTTGAAAAAGTGGGAGTGTTCATTTATATAGTGACATCTGCAGAGCACATGTGTATTAGCTTATTGGCTTATTGATATTATAGATTATAAAAACATCGCGCTATATAAAAAATAGATGTCTTGTTTACATATGTTTAATTATAAAAATGACATATCGTAAATTCTAGAAATTTCATTGGCATCATTTATTTACGTAGTAAAAAAGTAATTTAAAGTGATCAATTAATAACTTCACACTCTTCATTTCAAACACTTCAGATTTGCCCATACATATACGGTTGGGTTGAAAATATAGGTGGATTCATTCTATATTTTTTTAAAGACTTTATTTTGGGTTTGAAAAAGTGGGAGTATTCATTTATATAGTGACATCTGCAAAGCACATGTGTATTAGCTTATTGGCTTATTGATATTATAGATTATAAAAACATCACGCTATATAAAAAATAAATGTCTTGTTTATTAAGATAAAAGAAAACAAAATATAGTCTATGTTTGCAGATTCCTCAAGTGAAAGCAATACATAAATCAAATATAGGTGTGAGGCCAAAGAAACCCATAAGAAATAGAAATCTGAAAATAAAACCATTCATAGCAGCAAACTTACCAGAGAAAGATATTTAAGGTAGTAAAATAAAATAAGTATTTTCTTAAATTGGAATTTGATATTACAAGGGTGAAGTAAATTCTCATCTCACGCTTGCCATATCCCTATCCTATGTTTCATTTGTCATTGATATACTTTTTTGTTAAATAATTGTTACTCTTTTCTCTTATTTTTCTCATAAAAAAGAAAAAAATGAATATATTAGATAATAAATACATTAAAGATATGCAGAAATGTATAAATGGCATATATCAAATAGATTGTAGATATTGTAAGAAATATGATAAGGACTAAATATGTAGGGGAGACAAAGAATTTTATTTTTACAAGGTTAAATCAACATAGGTATGATAAAAATTCACCGATTTATTTGCATACTTTGGAAACAGGGCATGTATTTGACAAAGAGAGTATAAAAATTTTGGATATACTAATAAAAGAAGAGATAAAAAAATAAAAGAAGCGATACTAATTAAAAGGATAAGGCCTAGTTTAAATAGGGATGGGGGACTAAGAATGTTGTGTTGGTAGGTGTAGTATTGGATGTATAGGCTTATTAGTAATTAAAAATAAGAATATATATATGGTTTAGGAGTGTATGAATGTGTATATGGGTAGCAAATATTGAATATAATATTAAAATATGGTTTGGAAAAGATATTGGTGTTAGCATGTTTATTGTTGTGATTGATTAATAATAATGGTATTAATAATAGTAATAAAAGAAAATAGGTTTAAAAGTTATATTATGTGGATATACATAAAAATTTGTAGAGATTATTAATAAATATAGGTTAAAAATAGTTATAAGTTTTATAAAATTGATAACAGAGGGAGTTGATAGTAATAATAAATAATAAAAAGGGTAATGTTTATAAAATTTTGTAAATTTGTTATAGAAATTTAAAAACCAAAAGTAATAATAAAATAGTTTTAAAGGTAATAAAAAATGGTCTATTGGATAGTTTTGTGTTATAGATAAGGAAGTAAAATGGTATTATGTATTAAACAAGATAGATAATAAAATGAAAAAATAACCATAGAAATAAAATAGATTTAAAGATAATATAAATTGGGGCTTTAGATGTGCTTTGTATAGTTATATATGTAATTTATAAGTAAGTGAGTATTTATGTGGGTGGGTATGTATAAATGTATAGGAGGATAGATATATGTAGGTATATGTGTTATGAATATAGGTATATATGAGAATATAGGTGTATATATATGAATATAGGTATATATATTGGGAATGTAGGTATATATATGAATGTGTTTTAAGGGATAAAATTATATTTTTGGATATATATATATGTGTGTGGGTGTATAGGTGTAGGTAGGGATTTGTTAATAATTTTTAAATTGTTAATTTTTTAATTTTGTAATCTTTTATTTTGGATATAGTTTTATGTATTGGGATTATATATTGGTTTTATATATTATTTTAGTTATATGTATAGAGGTAATGTGAAGATATATATATATATATGTAGGAAATATGTATGTTTGATATGTATATTTAGATGTGGAATAATGGTAAAGTAGCTATTTATAATATTGGAATATGGTTAATGATTATAATTGGGAAGTTGGAAGGTAAATAGAATTATAAGTTTTATAATATTGATAACAAAGGGAGCTGTTTTAAATGCATAAATAAGATAGAAAATTTTGAAAAAAATGGTCATTTTAATTAAAGTTAAAACAACTGTAAGGAAGATAGAGGTAATAATGTTAAAAATATTATTTAGTGAAATAGAGATAAAAGTTATAAAAAGTAAAATTAAAGATAGTAAAGTAAAAGATGTTATATATTAGATAATTATAAAAATAATAATAATAAAATAGTATTAAATATTATAAATAATATTAAAAAGAAGAATATTTAAAAGGTTGATTTAAAAATAAGTAAAAATGGAATTGTTTAAAAAGGTAAAAAATTAAAAAACGGTGAATTGGATATGTTTTGTATTTTGTATATGTGTAGATAGAATATACATATGGATGTGTATTAGTAAAGATATATGAATATTGTATATATGTCTATAGGTGTATGTATATCTGTATATGGATGGATGTTTAAAAGAGGTATGTCTAGGTATTGGATATGCATATATATATATAGATGTAGATATGGATTATATATATGTCTAGGGGTGATATAGATTTATATGTGTATATATATGAAGAAAATATATGTGTATATTTTGATATATATGTATATATGTGTGTGTTTTATATATGTGTGTAAAATGATGGAGATATATATATATATATTTGATTTATATAAGATTTATACATATATATGTGAAATGATAATTATGTATTTGTATTATTCAAATCTTGTAGCTCTGAAGAAGACTGCTGGACAGTCGAAACTGTAAGAAAATAAAGAAGTGTTTAAGAAAATTAATTGTATTAAAGTGTATATGGGTGAAGTATTATAAATAATATTATCTATAAGTTATTTTTTCACTTTTTATTAAGTCGTGTGTAGCTCCATCAAGTGGATAAACCATATACTATATTAACACTGATTTTTAATATCTTACATCTCCTCTCTTTTTGTTAAAAAAATTTATAACGTGAAATAAAAGGGTATAGTTTCTTGCAATTTTTTTTTTATCTTATAAGCTGAGCTATTTTTAAAAATCTAAACAGTAGCAGTAATGACATCCTACATATGTTTATTTTCTAAGGTTTAAACTATAAAACATGAATAACAAAATTTGAATAAGAGTGTGTAAATGTAATATGATCTACCGGTTACTTAATATGTATCTAAAACGTCATTTAATAAGTGCCACAGCATATTGCTCCTTAAGTTATATAAATGTGCATGATTTTATTTTATTTTTTAAATTATTTTTTCTTTCATTTCAAAATCTATTAGTTTCTTATTGACTTAACACTTTTCATTTATGTTATCCAGCATTTTAAAAATCTCTATAATCTCTCTTAATAATTTTTGATGCATGAATCTCTTTTTTTTTTCAGAATGTGTTCTATTAAAATATGTAATTTTAATACATAAACAAATAGCCAAAGCATTGAAATAAAGATGGTTTTATTACCACATACAATATACAAAAAATAGAATCCACATAGAAAATATCTATATTTTTCTTCTCATTATCCATTTTAATTATTTTCATGAAAAAAAAAACACTTTCAGGCAGAACCAACAAGGCGTTTTGTGGCAGTGAGATTAAACTAGGAGATCCTTGACAATAGTTACATCCATAATATTGCTACTTCAGATAATGATAATAAAAAACTTGACAATGTGGAATTGATGTGGTTTTATCCTAATAAAACTAAAAGAAGTCCCTGATAAAATTATTAAGTTTTCAATAAAAATAATTTTCCTACACTTTTATTACTTTCAAAACAATGTTGAAATATCCCCATGCCTCTTCCCCTCGCAAAAGGAGTTATATAGTGTCTATAAAACCTCATACTAATATGTTTTCCTATCTATGGCACAGGTCAATCCTAGAATCAATATCAAGAAAGGAGAACATATTTTTGCTTTTAGAGATATATCCAACGTGTCAGCTATCTATTACCATATTAAATGAACGAAACACGATATCAGTATAATCAAGAAGGTCAGATATTACCAACAAAAGCTATAAGATTTTTAAAAGATTTGATAAAATTAATGAAAAGCCAATAAATTAAATGCTGTCTAGAAAAAACTATCTGGGTGAGGAAATATTTTCCATACTTCTTAATTAATAGATTTCGAGAACAGCAATTCAAGTTTTAAAAACACATACACAATCTCATAATTTTAAAAAGCAAGTCAGGCGCTGAAGAATATCACATAGAAATGTTTATTATATATATTTATTTTAAAATAAAAATACTATTTTATATCACTGAAATTGATCCGGGCATACATTGACGTTGCGTTTCTGTATGCTTTTGTCTTGCTGTGTTTACATTGGCCAAATGTAACATGATCCATAGTTATTCTATGACATGGAGTATTATTTTTTAATACTTAGATGTCAGACCACTCAACAAAATATGGAGAGGTGCAGGTTAGGAATAACATGAAGAAATCAAAAACGAAATGCATGGGTGAAAGAACAAACCGGTATTACTGACATCACTGAAAGAATTAAGAGACGAAAGTGGAGTTGGGTTGGACATATTTCTAGAAGAGATGATAATAGATGGGCAGTTGAAATCTTAAACTGGATTCCAAGAAATTTAAAAGACCTAGAAAGAGACCACATGTGAGATGTATGGATAAAATAAGGAAGTGTTCTGAGGTGGTGAAAAAGAGAGACTAGAGACCAGATAGGATGGACTGACCTTCATTCTGCAGTGGATCGATAATGGTTGAAATAAATAATTATGATGACTTACATTGTTTAAAGGCCAGAAACGTTACATTATAATAAAAACATGTTAGAAACAGTTTTATAATCATGATATAAAAAAACTTTTTGTAACTATTCATTGTTTTTATTATTAAACCATTTGTGTAAAGAAAGATTATTATAGGTATGTACTAGTATAAACATCTTTTTTTCCTTTTTTTGTTCTTTATAAACTGTGGTTATTATAGTGTTTTCGGATCTAAAATTTACAATTAGATCATTGAAGGTGCGCAAAAAAGCTGTTTACAAAAAAGTAGAAGTGCAAAGCTTACCTAAAACACTATACCACTGTGACCTCTGTATTCAAGCGCTTTTATTTGATAAACTACTATTTATTTTGCCTTGGTTTGTTTTAGTATTTTTACTAACTCAGGTTCGATTTCCAGTGCATCAGTGATCGTTGTATCTATATCTATTCTGTGTTCAGAAATCTGTATAAGTTTTTGTTCCTCGACAATGTTTAATAAACGTCAAAGAATAATATATGCGTGTTTGTTTGTTTTTGCATAAATACATATAAAAAATAATAACTTAAATTAAAATGTTACTTTTTATTTGAAATTATCAATTAAAAAGATAATGAAAATAATGAAAATCGCACGCTGTTTTCATTATTTTTTGTTACAATATTTTTTATTTTAAAATTCCATTTAAATTCGCTTCTTGATTTATTCTGAGTAAATTGTTTTTGTTTTTTTTAGTTTTTCTATTGAATTCTTCCGTTAATTGCGAATTAGGCAGTTCTTTCAAGTTGCGTGATTCACAAATGAATTTTGAGTATATGTGTGCTAAGTTAATATTAAAACGTATAAAATTCTTGAGAAAAGAGATATATTTATAATTTTTAATAGAAACTTCACCTTAACCGGTAATTTATATGTAGCGGTTTACTATTTCAATCATGAGTTGCCTTTGAAAATTTTTGAATTAAATAAAATAATACACAAATGGGTAAATAATATATGCTTATTGTTTATTGCCTTTACTTCTACGTAATATTGTACCTATGGTATTGTTCATACGCTGTATATATATATATATTCGAAAACGTTTGCGTATGAAAATTATTTACGGCCCTTATTAAAATAAAAACAATAAGTACACTTTAGTTTTTGCATTTTAAGTTGTGATATTTATAAAAATATTTATTTGAATACTAAATAATTGTACCATTTATATGACTCAGAGAATATCAAATGAGATCTAGATCACAATTTAATGTATATCGATGTGGCTCCATTGCTGGTAAATTAATAAGAAATCATGAAGCATCATATGATCACCATCTCTTATACTAGCACATAATTGTTTATAAATAAGGCAAAACTCTCCATATAGTAGTACCACCCTGTGCCAACCAAAGTAATCAATGGATGCCAAAAGGCTTGTGCATAAAATCCCTATCTAATGCCTACTCATCCAATATCCCTAGACTAGTTTCTGGCTTGTGGCCTTTGTCAGTGAGGAGGTTTGGATCTGAGAGCACTGCACCTAGATCTTAGGATCTAATGCAACCCTCCAACAACCACCTTTTATTTCTACTTAACTATAAAACTATGAGAATGAAATTGAAAACACAAAAATATTTTCAATCTAAGCTCAATAGCTTATATAGTCATATGGGTAGAGATAAAAGGTGTTTACTGGAGGGTTGAATTAGATCCTAAGATCTAGGTGCAGTGCTCTCAGATCCAAAGCTCCTCACTGACAAAGGCCACAAGCCAGAAACTAGTCTGGGGATATTGGATGAGTAGGCATTAGATAGGGATTTTATGCACAAGCCTTCTGGCATCCATTGATTATTCAGGTTGGCACAGGGTGGCACTACTGTATGGAGAGTTTTGCCTTGTTTAAATTAATAAGAAGTTGGAATGACGGAAATTCCAGAACTGAAATCTTCCGAAAACCTTACACTTGAGAATCTGACATTCTACCATTACACTAAACCAAAGAGCAAATAATAAACATTAACCTACTCATGGAGTGCATGAAATGTTTATTCCCATCATTGGTCTATGAAAATCTTCATTTAAACACACATGTACTCATATATATGGTTAGGGAATTGATCCACTACAATACTCGTACTTTGTGTAATAAAGCTTTGCTTCCCCCCCCCCCCCAAAGAACTAAGAATTTTCAAATAAGCTTAGAATTTGTTTTCAGATAATCAGACCAAAGTTACCTGAAACATTGATAAATGAAATAGGTATATTATAGTTCATCTTAATTTCCAAAAAAAAAGACTTGACCAAGTATCACTTGATCAAGTCTAGCAATCAATTAATGTTTTCTTTTTTGTCAGAACTATCACAAAAAAGCTATTTAAAAAAATTGTCTTTTATTTAATATATATTTCTTTTGATCATTTCATAAATATGTTTTATTAAATTGCAAATAATAACAATAATAATAATACATTTTTTGAATGTCGGGATCTTGACAAAATCAGAATGATGATCCCAATAATATTCAACAACAAAAACGAGAATATCAGTAGCCTTATAGGATAGATGAAAATAAAGATTGATTATGATGATTAATACAGATGGAAACATAATGGATGAAATTAATCATAGAATTAAACTTAGTTGGAGTGCTTTTGGTAGAAATAACTTGATGCTAAAAGGAAATATGCCTATGTGTTTGAAAAGGAAGGTTTTTAATAAATGTGTTTTGCCAGTTCTTACTTATGGATCTGAAACTTGGACACTTAATAGAAGAGCAATCCAGAGACTTCAAACCACTCAGAAAAGTATGGAGAGATGCATGTTGGGAGTAACAAGAAGAGATTGAAAATGTAATGTATGGGTAAAAGAACAAACAGGTGTTACTGACCTCATTGAAAAAATTAAAAGACTGAAGTGGAGTTGGGATGGACATATTGCTAGAAGAGATGATAATAGATGGACAATTGAAATTTTAAACTGGATTCCAAGAGATTATAAAAGACCCAGAAAGAGACCACATGTGAGATGGATGGATGAAATAAGAAAGTGTGCTGGGGTGATGTGGAGAAGAGAAGCTAAAGATTGGAAAAGATGGATTGAACTTGGAGAGACCTTCAGCCTGCAGTGGATTGATAATGGTTGATGATGATTATGATGATGATAGGATCATTTGCTAAATGTCCCTACATTTGTGCTAGCATATGCCTCTTTTTTCCATATGGTGTGCCAGATGTACATTTGTATATAATAATGATCATAGAGGACATCCAAACATTTTTATTAACAAAATAGAAACAATATATCAGAGATAAATAATTACTGAACAAGATATATATACAAATACATGGGCATTAAGACTCATATGTTCAAGCCTTTAACAAGATACAATAGTCTCTGAATGGATACAAATCATGAAAAATAACACTGAAAAATCATAACCAATTTCAATTTTCTTGTAAATTAATGTGAAACTTGTGAGCCACATAACTACTGTTAAATATTTTAAAATGTTCAATTATATGATATATATATTGAACCGTATTCGAATATGTGGATTCGAAACACCGGCCTCTTAGGCAGAGAAGAACATACTCGGAGAGTATGTATGCCCAAACGATAGCTATAAAGTATATAACTAACGTTACATTTCCAGGACATAACTTCTTCTCGACTGTTGAGTTCAACACCAAGTTCAAAGCACTTTTTGTTTGTGTATAAACACGGGCGCCAGCTATCTATTCAAGGATGAATAAATAACGCACTTTAAGCAATGGCCACTAACTCAACGCCTAAATCCACGACTAGCTCAGTTGTTTGTAATCACTAATAGATTATACTTAATTAGTGATTAAAAGAATTAATAAAAGAATTTGTTAAAAAGAATTGATAAAAAGAATTTGGTAAAAGGATTGATAAAAAGAATTGACCGACAAATAAAGTTTAATTTTAAAGATAATTTATTAACTAACATTTATTTACTAAATTTAAACATTCTAATAAAACACAAGCATATTTTAAATTAACATTTCTAAACTAGTTTAAATATTCTTGTTTACTTTCATAACAAAACACTGGTATTTATCTAATTTAACTAATAATATTGATATAAGGATCACGCACATATTAACTCATGCACACACACATAATATTAAAGTATTACATAGCATTTGAAATTTAATCACACACATCAATAGTTCATTTATGTATGATATCGAGTTCATATAATTAGACTCTTGGAGGATTCGCACGAATTAATGAAATGCAATGGCTATTACAGTATAACGAAAATAAGCAAATGTTTTACCTAGGATTTTGAATGTTGACGTAGGATTTTGTTCTTTGGAGGCTGCTTTCGGTGAGGATATTTCCATTATAAATGCTTACCAGCCGGCTGGGACGTTTCCTTGCTGAGTTTCCTGATTTTCACGATTATTGCTATCGGAGACAAATAGATACTGATGGAGATTTTCTAAGATGTTAAGCTGACATTATTTCATGGGCAGATCTGCTGTTTTCTCGGACATCTGGGCTGGAGATAAACGTGTGTTCCAAAATATTCTCAGCACTGCATTTTGTTTCTTAACTGACTCTTATTTCCGAACTGCACTCTCTCAATAACTTTGTGAACTGAATTACTGTCTGATAAAAAAGGTCTATTTATACCTGCGCCTTGTTGTCTTTCTGATATCTCCAGCAAAGATCTGTTGTCAAATTCCTTATCAATTAATCCTTTGATAAACGTGTTTTGGAAGATTGTTTAATTAGTAATAGCCATGCAGAGATGTTGTTTTATATTTTAATTAATAACCATTGCCATGTTTTTTAATAATAATCTTCTTTAACTTTATAATAACATTTATTCTATTGTTGACAATCGCACATATATACGGTCATATATTAGTTTTAACATTTTTTTTTTTTTAATTAAACTTGAATGAAAAGAGATTTGTGTGTTTTAACCTTTTAATTTTTTTTTTCCATATGTCATGGCGTCAGCCGGGACGCGAACCCACAACCGTCTGCAACCAAGTACTTGCTTGCATGGAGGCTGCGATACCTCTCGGCTAACAACGCAAGACTTAAATTATATTTTTACGAATACTAAAAAAAAAACTATTTAATTCTTATCTTTTTCGAAAACAAACTGAATAAACTCTTCAACATTTAATTTTATGTTTTCTTTAACGAAAGATTGTTTTAATAACAATTTTAGATAAAATTATATGTGCCTATATCAATATAGGTACATTACACCGCCCTTCCTTTTGAGAGTAAAATGCATCATTTTTGACCATTTTATCTCTAACAACATTAAATATTAATTTATTATTCTTTCTAAGTTTGCCCTTTGGTATCTTTTTCCTTTCCATGCTAAAGGCAATCTCCAATTATGCTTTTCTTCTTTCTATGCTGGTAACATTGCTTACAATGTTCGTCCTGGATAATGACCACGAGGACAAACTAAATTTGTGGCACAGGGATCTTTTGTAAACGAAGCTTCGGCTGCCGATTCTCTTGATCGGACTTTGACTAAGAAAAGGTGGCTGCAAATGGCAGGAATTTCAACTGTCCATTTTCAACTTACGCCCTGGAAAACGATTGCCAATTCTCTTGATCGGACTTTGACTAAGCAGCTGCAATGGCAGGAATTTTCAACTGTCCATTTCCGACTTACGCTTTGGAAATCGAGGTACGAGATATGGGGATTCTCCCCTGAAAAGTGACTTACGACTTACTCTGGTTGTTGCCAGTGCGCTTTTTAAAAGAGGAATGATCCCGGCCAATCCATTGCGGGTACTAGAATTTATCCAGTCGAGAGCTTTAAACTTAATCCTTATCTAACTTATTTCAATACTACCCTCATCCCTTTAGATTTGAACCCTTATACGCTCCTAATATAACTTAGATTGACTTTATATTATTTATCACTAATCCTACAATATTATTTTAAATACACATGAACATTACTTTAACATATTTATTTATATTATTCTGAACTATTACGAACATTATCTTACATATTTATTTAACTTACAATACTATTCTAAACTATCATGGACATCAATTTACATATTTATTTATATTACGATATTACTTTTAACGCATTACTTTAACTTATATATTAACGTGCGTGTACTCAGAAAAAAACTATTTTGCTTTATTATGATTCATTCATTATTATTTTACTAGAGATTTTTTTTTTTTTATCTTGATTATTTTAAACAATTTATTTACATCCTTTTCTTAACTTACAGTATTCAAAACAAACTTTTATTTTAACATGCGTATATTCAAAAAACTATTTTATTTTACTACAAATATTTTATTTATTTTCTACAGATATATTATACTTATTTATTTAACTTGTTTTTATTTTATGTATTTCCGTTATTTTATTCATTTATTTAAATCTACAACTTTACTTTTATATCATTAATTTGATCCATTTATTTAACTTGATTTTTTATTTATTTGAACTGTTTATTTACGAACATTTCCTTAATTAATATGTGCGTGGAGAAAAAAAATCTTTTATTTTGCGAAGCCTCCATTATTATTATCTGACAAAACAATCCATCATTTTAAATATCGAAATTCTAATTCAGGCTTTTCACCTACGTCAAAATAATTATATTAGACTCATAGTCCATTTCCAGTCCTTTTTATTTCCGTTCACTTTAATATTCCGACCCTTAACTAACTTCTAAACTATGTCAGGTGGTTCCTTCTTTCTTTCTACTAATTCACTAACATAAATTATGCTCCATATCCTCACATCTATAAAGTTTGCTGCTTTATCTCTTTCTCTCTCTGTTCTATTTTCTGCCTTGTAAATTAGAAAACTTTTAAGCTTCACAGACCTCCGTATTTTTCCTAACCGTGAATATTTTTCCTTACGCTTTCTCTTTGATTTACATCTCCGTTTAAAACGAACACGAACTTTTACTTTAACCTTTTTAAATTTTTGTAAAAACTTTTCAACGCTATCTTCTACCTTGAACTTATGTCTCTCTTCTATTTCTTGATCTATGTTTTCCTCTGTCTTAGCACTATCCTGTTCTGCTTTAATTTCTATTTCAGTCTTCTCTGTTTCAATACTATCTAGTTCTACCTCAATTTCTATATCTTTCATGACCTCAACTTCCTGACTTTCTTTAACTAAATCTAACTCTCTGCCTTCTTGGTTCTCCTCTACTTTCTCTGTTATTTCACTCCTCATTCATTTAATTTCACATCTTATTTCTCTTACTCCCGCAATGAATTCTTGATGACTTTGCCTGAATTCTTGATGTATTTCTTCCATCATATTTATCATCATTTTCAGCATCTGCGTCTCAGACATTTCTTTCTCTTTTTCCATTTTTAAAACAATATTTTATTTCAAACTAGCGCTTACGTTAAACTAAATTTAATATACGACTTACTTATTTATTTTTCTTACTAATATGGAAACTCACGTTAACTCCAGCCTTTTGTCCTTTTCACTACCCGCTCTTAATGCTTTAACTCCTCCCATAACACCCAATTGACTCTGATTTGATAGCATAAATGTCAAAATCTCTTTTCATTTCGAAAAAAAAAGTTTTCGGTCAATTCTTTTTTAAAATTAAAACACTTTTACATACGTAATTTAACTTTTGTATAAAACAAAATTTTCAAATAAGAAACAAAGTATTTCTTTACTATTGTTTCTTAGGTTCAGCCCCAAGTTGGGTCTAGCCATTTGAACCGTATTCGAATATGTGGATTCGAAACACCGGCCTTTTAGGCAGAGAAGAACATACTCGGAGAGTATGTATGCCCAAACGATAGCTATAAAGTATATAACTAACATTACATTTCCAGGACATAACTTCTTCTCGACTGTTGAGTTCAACACCAAGTTCAAAGCACTTTTTTGTTTGTGTATAAACACGGGCGCCAGCTATCTCATTCAAGGATGAATAAATAACGCACTTTAAGCAATGGCCACTAACTCAACGCCTAAATCCACGACTAGCTCAGCTGTTTGTAATCACTAATAGATTATACTTAATTAGTGATTAAAAGAATTAATAAAAGAATTTGTTAAAAAGAATTGATAAAAAGAATTGATAAAAAGAATTTGGTAAAAGGATTAATAAAAAGAATTGACCGACAAATAAAGTTTAATTTTAAAGATAATTTATTAACTAACATTTATTTACTAAATTTAAACATTCTAATAAAACACACGCATATTTTAAATTAACATTTCTAAACTAGTTTAAATATTCTTGTTTACTTTCATAACAAAACACAGGTATTTATCTAATTTAACTAATAATATTGATATAAGGATCACGCACATATTAACTCATGCACACACACATAATAATATTAAAGTATTACATAGCATTTGAAATTTAATCACACACATCAATAGTTCATTTATGTATGATATCGAGTTCATATAATTAGACTCTTGGAGGATTCGCATGAATTAATGAAATGCAATGGCTATTACAGTATAATGAAAATAAGAAAATGTTTTACCTAGGATTTTGAATGTTGACGTAGAATTTTGTTCTTTGGAGGCTGCTTTCGGTGAGGATATTTCCATTATAAATGCTTACCAGCCGGCTGGGACGTTTCCTTGCTGAGTTTCCTGATTTTCACGATTATTGCTATCGGAGACAAATAGATACTGATGGAGATTTTCTAAGATGTTAAGCTGACATTATTTCACGGGCAGATCTGCTGTTTTCTCGGACATCTGGGCTGGAGATAAACGTGCATTCCAAAATATTCTCAGCACTGCATTTTGTTTTTTAACTGACTCAATTAATTTCCAAACTGCACTCTCTCAATAACTTTGTGAACTGAATTACTGTCCGATAAAAAAGGTCTATTTATACCTGTGCCTTGTTGTCTTTCTGATATCTCTGGCAAAGATCTGTTGTCAAATTCCTTATCAATTAATCCTTTGATAAACGTGTTTTGGAAGATTGCTTAATTAGTAATAGCCATGCAGAGATGTTGTTTTATATTTTAATTAATAACCATTGCCGTGTTTTTTAATAATAATCTTCTTTAACTTTATAATAACATTTATTCTATTGTTGACAATCGCACATATATATGGTCATATATTAGTTTTAACATTATTTTTTCTTTAATTAAACTTGAATGAAAAGAGATTTGTGTGTTTTAACCTTTTAAATTATATTTTTACGAATACTAAAAAAAAACTATTTAATTCTTATCTTTTTCGAAAACAAACTGAATAAACTCAACATTTAATTTTATGTTTTCTTTAATGAAAGATTGTTTTAATAACAATTTTAGATAAAATTATATGTGCCTATACCAATATAGGTACAATATATATATAATCTTATTTTCTACAATTTCTTCTCACTCTCTAATTTATGCTGTATATAATATTATTCCAATGTTATCACTTACTAACATTTTTATTGTTAATCCAGCTTTGTCAATTGGCCCAATCATAATATCATCTTAAATGCTTTTACAGTTTATCTTTGATTTCCTTGGCATAAGTCAGTTTACAAGATTACACTTTCTGTGTTTAATATGCTAGATATTAATATATTACCTTGAAAAAGAGAAAATATGTAACATATTTTACTTATACATCATCATCATTATTATGATCATTCAAAGGACTTTATTATATATTTAACTATGAATTACATTTGTAGATTTGTAGCATGATGTTTAACAAAACGCAATTAATGAGTAGAATATATGAACGCTTTATCTCCGCTGGAATATATATATACACATAAATACAAAAACTGCTTTAAGAGCACACCTTTATTAACTAAAAGGCATTGCGGGGATCACTTGCTTTTTTCCTCAACGTGTTTATTCATTTATTTGAAGTTTGAAAGAGTTAAATCAAACAATAATTTATATATATACACAACCACACAATAAAATGTAATACAGCATACTCAATGTTAATATGAATGTATCTGTAATGCAGCGCTCAAAATCTATTTCAAGGTGGTTTACAGTCAATTGAAAAATGTTAGTGCTGTTTCTGGATTGTCGTTAGTTTTCTCCTTACTAAAATGCCAGCTACTATTATTTATTTTATTTTTTTCAATGGATTATTTACAAAAACGACATTTATTTATCAAGCTATATTTAAATAACTAAACAAATTGAAGATAAACTAAACATAGCTAAGTTTTTTGGGTTATAAGTAATAAAAGTTAATTCAGCTTTAAATAGACAATTGCTAGGCAAAGGATTTATAGAAAGTCAGAGAAAGAAGAGGCAATAGCCACCAAGCAAATTCTATGTAGAAAAAAATATTTTCCTACGTTTAACATTTTGCTAAATATAGCTAGATATCCATTTACTGACCAATAATAGATAGTAATCTGGGTTGCCTATGAACTTACTACCTAAAGAAAAAGTCCTAAATATATTGGAAAAAATTCCAATTTACTTGGCCTGGATTCAAATCTGGGTCATAGGCGTAGCGGACTGGCGCACTAATATTGTGCCTTCAGATACTTCTTATCATATGGCATTTTCATTATAAATGAAAAGTTAAATCAAATTTCAATCACATTGCACAACACACAGAGTGTTACCTGAAACTTATGTGAACTTCCAGTTAAGATATCTATTTACTAATCAATATTGAATTGTTTCACGAAGATTGGTTTGATTTTTTTCATCATATGGCAATGTATAAAATAAGATAAAACTTATAATAAATGGCCTTTAAAAAATATAAGATAATATTGGATAATATGGATAATTTCATATTTAATATTTACATAATTTTTAATGTTTTCAGTAGTATGTCATTCTTTAATGATATGAAAGGTGTATAAAAAGGAAGTAAGGGTTCTTGTGGATTTAGCCCAATAGAAAGAATGATGAGTTTACAATATACTTTTGACTAGTTGATTTATTTTATTAAAATTACTAATATATATATGGTACTAGTCTTATAGCTAAAGATGCTGCTTTATGGTGCCGTTTTCACGCTAAAACACATAAAAATGCCGTTTCCGCGGCCGACACATTTGAACCCATGTTTTCTATAATACAACTTTTTTGTTGTGCTACAGATTGCAGGCTGCTATGTCATGTCACAGTACAGCATGTATGTCACATCACAGCAAATACATTTTCCGAATTCGCACAGTTTATAAAATGGTTATGGCTTGGTGAGAGGGTGTGTTTTTTTGAAGTGGATGGAAATGTTGTTTTCATTGGATTTTTTTTATTTTAAAGTATTGAAATGTTCAGATTTTGTAAAGTAATAATTATCAGACTTTTTACACTGTACTGTATTGAAGTTTTAATTAAGAAAATGTTGACAAGATATATGTGTAAAGTAAGTTGGAATTAGATAACGCATCAAGTAACGTACTGTTCATAACATTCCACGAGACAAACAAGATTCTACCGTGTGTATATTTTTGAAGTAAAAAAGAGCGGTAACACAAAAATATCCAGTAAGAAAAGTACAATTATGCACGGTTTTTTTGTAAATTTCATAAAAAGCATATATTATAAACATGATTAATAAGTAAAGAAGACATTTTTGTTGTTGTTTAAAAAAGTTTTACTTTTTTTCTTTTCTCCGACTATGGTTATACTTTGTTGAATATAGTATGTTATCATTTATTTTATAGATGTTACTAAAAAAAATGTTTACAAAAATACGATTTTGATATTTTTTATTTTAGCATTACAAACAACAGAACACTAAACCTAACCTTAAAACTAACCCTAAAACTAACCCTAAATCTAACCCTAAATCTAACCCTAAAACTAACACCAAAACTATCCCCTAAACCTAACCCTAAAACTAACCCTAAACCTAACCGTAACAATTTTTACTTTTTGTTGTCATTCTATATGAAGTAAAAATAGCAGTAAAGCCGCAACCCCAGTAAAAAAATATACGATAGAAAATTGATTTTTCTAATAAAGCAAAATAAAAAACATGAATCAAATTGTAATTTGTTTATTTTATTTTACATTTATTATTATCATTTAATTTGTATATGTTAATAAAAAATAATATTTAAAAAAGACGATTTTGTTTTGTTTTTATTTTTGCATTACAAAAAAACACATCAAAATGATTGAAATCAACGGCCCATGAATGTTCATATTTTATACTTTTAGCGGGAAGACGGCGCCATCGAATGGCATCTTTATCTATAAGACAAGCACCATATATATATAAATTGAAATTGCAGAAGAAATCTGCAGATTTAAAAATCAGGCTCATAATAAGTTCAAGCCCTAATTTAGGCACAGTCAATATTTATTGCTTTATTTAAAAACTAAACTCTAACTATAAGTAGACCACCTTTGATTTTAAATCAATTATTGTCTGAAGAGTGCAGCTCAATCTTCTAGTAGTAATTCCTTTCACAGTTTTACATATATATAAATCACTACATTATTAATTATTACATCTATATAAATTAATAAAATATTCATTGTCACAGATAGTTAAAAATGAGAAGCTTTCTTTTTCCTGTGATACACAAACTGAATTTGTGCAACTAATATGCAGATGTAAAAATTGAGCTTATAAAAAATTCATGTCTTAATTTAGGCAGGTCAACAATTTTTGATTTATTTAAAGAATTATTGACAGGGGAATGCCTGTCAATTTTATACGATGCGTCAAGAGTAATTTTTTTCACAATTTTACATATATTATTCATTATTAATTATATTAATACAATTAATTTTAAAAAATCGTATGGCTAGATATCCATTTACTGAATAATAATTGGGTGACTAACTCAAATGGCTATTGCCAACTACCTGAAAAGAAGTCTCAACCTATTTTAAAAATTATTGGTTATGCCAAAAAAAAAATCCAGTTTTATCTGGATTCAAAACTTCAAGCTGTGAACATGGCATACAAATGTCTAACCACAGTACCATGATACATTAATATATATATATATATTCTAACCGTGCCCGCCGTCGACCTCGTACCTCCACTTACAAATAAATAGATTACTATATTTAACGTCACCGGATTCTAGCTCTAATAATTAAATATTATATTAAAAAATGTTTTACTAGCTCAAATTTCTTAAGAATTAACTTAGGTTCTGTTTAAAGTAAATTAACACAAAGATTTAATGTATTCATGAGACGAGAAGAGGAAATACGAGTTGGCAAGGTAGATCACATTGAGCCAATATCCCACAGGATACCACCTTAATGGCATAAGAACACTATCCCCCCTTTATACTATTATTTCAAATAATAACTACATAGTATTCTTATGACTTTCGCAATGTCTACTTACTAAGACTCATTTAATAACTATAATATTAATTCTGTTATCTTTAATAATAATAATCATCATCTAGCTCAATAAATTATAATCTCAGGTTCTTAATCTTTATTTATACTTCAACAAAATGCGGTAGCACATATGGGAAAGGATTTTATGCCATATCTACTACACTGCAATTAATAACAATAATGATTACAATCTTTCTTACTTAATCAAATTGGTACAAATTTCTTTTATTGCAAATTTGTTACCATAATAAATCAATCAATATCAATATCATCTTTTGTCTTTAAACAATAAAGTAAACTAAGAAGTGGTAGTGTTTAGATAATCTGATAAATAAAGTAAGTGGCAATTAATAGCATATAATTTATCAAAATATTAGGATAGTGGATTTATGACCAATAACTTAATGCAATTTTATAATTACTTAATTATAAGAACATCAATAATAATTAAGATTAAACATATTTTTAGTTATCTTTTGTGCAAAATGTACTTCAGTGGTTGTGAAAAACACTCTGTGAATTTGTACCATGATGTAGTGAAAACAATACCCAGACACAAGTTTTAATAAAACAAATTTAACAAAGTTTATTAACATCAAATAAATTTAAGTAATATAAAACAAATCTATTTACATCTTATTTACAACGGATATCCTTTTTTCCTTACACATGACAAATGTTAATTCTACAATTTTGTACTTCTTTATAGTTAATCCAATCATTATACATTTTAAAAATTATTTTAGTTATTTTCTTTAGGTTTATCACACTATTTATTTGAACTACTTATGGGTAACAACATTTTTTACCTTTTAAATATACTAAATTTACAATATTCCAAATTATTTTTGTGGATCAATATTTTATAACGTCACACTTTATAATCAATATGGTCGTAAAAAAAGAAAATTTACATTTCTTGTTACTTTAAACAAATTACACAGCATATTATTAAATATTATGATTAACTTTAATGTTTGTTCTCCCATGTTCATATAAATTATAATGCGTTTTTGCATAAGCCATACTCCTGTATAATATTATAATATGTTTAAATATCACCCTGTTACAATTTCAAATATATGATAATAATTATCGAGTGTTATAGTATTTTTAAATATGCAACACTTATCTCTTTAAAAATATAATTAATAATAAAAAGAGTGTGAAAATATATTTTAATATTTTGTATATTCTCATTTGATATACTTTTACAAAAAATTATAGTTTATTTCTAAATTAAAATGATTCTATAACTTCTTCCATTATTTAGGACATCTGTATCTTTCTTTCAATGGTTATAATCTATTCTTAGTTAACTCTTAACTATTCTTATTCCAAGTAAAATCATAACATACTTTCTAAATTATCTATTGCTTTCCCTTCAATAAAACTTATCATATACGATGTAGTAGCACGAAATACAGATTAAGATAGCGAAAGATGTATAGGATATTGGGAAGAAAGATGGATAACTTGTTTTCAATGTACTTCAAGAATGCATGGAACAGTGTGAACAGGTTTGACATTTATTGTCTATTAACCCTTAAGATAAGAAAATGATGTGGCAGCTATTTATTCAGCTTTACCAACCATCAAGTACAACTCATGCGAAATATAAGATAGCACTGTCCAAGACAACATGTGTATCAGTCGTAGGGCTACGTTAACTATGCTGATTATCACCTATAAAATGAAATGTGGATCAGCCATAGGGCTATGTTAACTATGCTGATTCTCTCACAAAACTACTTATTTCCATTCCCTGTATCATCCTAGATTTTCATACATCATCTTGGTTTCCAAATCACCCCTGTACTCCCAAGTCACTACTTAAATTATCTCTCTAGATTTTCACTATATCAAGCATCGATAAATACAAACAACTTTTAAAAAAAACAACAAACAAGATTCGCTACTATAAAAATCATTTCTCTATTCCTTAAGAATAATTTATCTCGCTTTATAACACTGTATGTTCATTACCTACATTTTTGTTAAAACAATATTCAAACATCCCAATAGGAAAAATCAATAGAAAATGTAATATAATCATCGATTATATTAAATTATTATTTATCAACAAATAAAATGACTATCGTATGCATATTTTCAAAAATCTAATTACATCTCAAAATGTTTCAATGTGTTGTTTTAAATGCGTTTTCCAATAATAATAATAATAATAAACTTTTTCACTACATTCATTCAATTTTCCACTGATCTAAATAAATAAAACATACATTACATCATTAATAATTAAAAATGTTACCAAAATAATTGTCATCTTCGGATCAGGCTTTGCAGTAGGCTTCTTTTCCTTCGAGCATTGCAAACATACAATTACACACATATACAATTTTATTAAAAGACATTCAAACTCAAAAAAAAAAAATATTATTTCATATAATATTATATATCCCAAATTAATGTATTTGTTTCCCTATAACTATCTGAAACTTATTGCTTATAATAATAATATAAAAAAAAATAATTCAAACCATAATCAAATATTTTCTGACGGTAAATATTGTTTAGTCCCATAATATTTATTTTCTTCTTTTATCTGAATGTTCTTCTTTAGGATTATTAAAGTTTTAAAAATTAACTTGGTTCCTTTAATAAACTTGTTTAGACGATTTTTAATTTTAGTGTTTAGCATCAGATTATTAAAATATTTTTAGTTATTTATCCCTCAAAGTTTTAAATGCGTTCTGGCAAATATTCCCTCGGCACGTCGATGCATCTTTCTCCTCTTTATTAGACTACGAATATTTAATACTTTAGGTACCAATTGCATTTTATTGATTCAATATTTTTTATATATTCCTCTTCCGTATTTTCTTTATAGAAATATTTCTCTTTAGCAAGCTTTATTTCATTCATTCTTAATTTTATGTACATTATTTTTTGATCTTTAACTATTTTTTTTTTTCTTTTCTAGAGTATACTTCTTTTTCGGGTCATCTTAAAGAAAGCAATTCAAATGACATTAATTTTAAAATTATATTTGTCCATTTATTCTTAGATGAATCATAATGATTTTTATATTTTATTCTCTTTCTGAACTTTGCGCACAATGTCTTTTCATCTATATTACATGCGTAACAGCAGTTTTCCTTTGGATACACTATATAAGCGGTATCAATGAACAATATAAACAATTTTGAAATACTATAAACTTTAAAACTGGTTTTAAAGAATCTATCCATATTTTTTTTTTTTTTTTACTGAAAATTCCGACTGTACTTCAATAGAATTCACTGGCAGGTTCGATTAAGTTAGTGATACATAATTTATGAAAACTTTAAAAATATTTATTTTAAGACTCTCTCTATGATTTTAAAATTGTCAGTTAATTTGTTCTAATGATATTATTAGAATTATATTGAAAAAATTGAATAAATTGGAGAAAAGAAATTATTAGAGAGCTCAAAATTTTTACCTCTTCACTCGAGTCTGTCAATTCTTGTTCTCCTCGATTATACAATTAATTGGCGCGATTTTTGTTGTCTGCCCAGATCTATCTTTTTATTGGTCAGCCCCTACTTTGGTTTGTAAACATTTTCTCAAGTTTTAAAATGATGACGTAATAGACTTAAATATTAACCTATTATTATTTTTAAATTAATTTAAACACTTTTAAAATAATTTTCAAAACAATATTTAATAAAATTATTCACTACTTATTTTTATTATGATGTTTAATAAATTCTATCCATTTCTACTATAATATTATTTAAATACTTTAAAATATTGGTATTAATTGAAACAAGTGCTTGTATAAAATATTCCAGACAATTACGTAATCGTTTCCGGTATTTTGTCTATTTTTGTCTGTCTTAATAATTTTACTGCATTTATATTATATAAAAAAAAAATTTTTATATAAAATTTTGAAGAAATAATTTAGAAAAAATATAGAAATAAATACAATTCTCAACATCATAATATTTACTATTCAAATACGTTACACTAAATTTTATTATTTAATATAGTTTATAAATTTAAATACTATATAATATTAATTTATTCTAAGTTTTAAAGTTATTAAAATTGACTTATTAAATACATTTTTATTACTGATAGCTGTGTTATTTTAATATGGCCAGCTTTTACAACCATATGAGCAATTCTTTACTCTTTATTTAACTAATTTTTTAAATGATTTTACGTATCAGGTATTTGCTTTAGCTTTAAATTGCACTTTACAGACTCTATAAATTTAATATATTCAATACATCAATAAATATATTCTCAAATTTAAAATTTTTTAGTAATTGACCATTATAACTATTTCTTGACCTATAGAAAAGGGTACAATATATATGTATTGGGGATACTGACTAGTTGTTCTTTTTTATTAAAATTTAATTACATTAATAAAATTAATTTTAAAACAGCTATGGTGAGATATCAATTTACTGACCAATAAAAAATTCATACCTATTTGAAAATTTCCAATCATCCCAAAAACTTTCCAGTTTAATCTGGATGCAAAGCTTAAAGCTGTGAATATGGCTGAGAAATATTTAATCACACCTCTTTGAGGCACTTTAACTATATATATATGGAACGCCTTTTAATATATATTTTTATACTAGTTTGTGTGATAAGTAATCAATAAAATGAATCTTAGCATCTTCTTGCAAGCATAACTTAAAATTAATAAATGATATTCAATCTAAAAAACAAAATTGACCAATCTCTTATGTTTTGAACAATAAACATATCCTATTCAAGCGTACTGAACACTAGTAACCATACTACTACTGGTTAATTATATATACACCTGGGTCTCTTTTTACGCGGATTTATTTAACACGATTCACGTTTCTCCGGAAGTCGAACTCCGATAATGCACTATTACTTTAAAAAATAAATTTTGCCTATATTGAAAGTAATAGCACGTTATTGGAATTCGACTTTCATCTTAGTAATTTCAATATTTTCAGTGCTTTATAATAGTAAGATTCTATGCAATAATGAAATTAAAATCATGATTTCCACATTTTATGTATACATACATTAAATTTTACAAGATTATAATGTTAATTTGTTCAAACATTGTGCGTGTTAATTTTGCATTTTAAATCACATTCTGTTTTTGCTTTTTAAAAAAGAGCATAATCAATTATTAATCATTTAGTGTCCGCAAGTTTATTTTTTTTAAAAGGTAGTAATAGCAGTGGGCACAATTAAAATTGAAAATTAAAAAATTAAAGACAAAAATAAGAATTTAATTTTTAGTTGTTAGATTAATTACTAATTACATTGTCACCAGAAAACCATTAACACAATGTAAGAGTGATGTTGGCGCTAGTTGTATTTCTTCTTGAGAAGAATCTGATTTTTTACCAGTTTGCAAACAAACCTGTTTATCGGCAAATAGTGATAATAATTAAAACGTGTATAAAAAAATGTAAATTACTGTAAATTATGCATAAAAATATATTGTTTTGAATAAAATTAAATATTATAGTTAAAAAAAGCTTGTCTTGTATCAATTTTTTTCAAATTTGAAATTTTTTATTAGTCATATTTTATTTCCTTATTTTTTTTTGCTCGAATTTTAAAGTCAATTTTACGTTGGTGCTTTGCTTTTATGCGATTTTTGAAAAATCACAGTCCATATTCCCCCTTTTTCAAGGTAAGTTATGTCTATTTTTGTGTGATTTCATTTGCGCGTGTTTTCTGAGGAACCTATCTATCACGTAAAACAAGACCTAGGTGTATATATATTATAATAAGTGTAATAATGTTCAAGGTAAGTATTCATTAAAAACCAGTCAACTTTTAGACAATCTCAATATCAATAACAATCTACAATTTCAAACTGTGGTCAAGGCTACGTCCTTTTAACAATAGAGGAGTTTGCCATGATAAGTTTGAAATTATTTGATTGTTAATGATATTAGGATTGTCTAAGTATTGACTGGCTTTTAATGATATATATATAATCAAAATTACCCCAAATTCAATACATATATATTAGTAAAGATAGATTGTTTTATCATTAATTTATAATAGATTCATTTTTCTTTCAATTCATTATTTTTTAATTGGTCAAAGTTAGTTAATAATAGGTTGTGTTTTGATAAAATTTAAAAAAAAAAGATTTTTCTTTTTAAACTTAATCCAGAATTATTCAGTTCTATAGAATATTGAGTCATATATTTCGCAAAAGTTAATAGTTAAAAACATTCATCATTATCAAATAGTTTATTTATTGGAATAGAAAGTTTATTATGAAATAATAATTGTATTTCTGATTATACTTTATGAGTTAAAAAAAATGCCTGTGGTTTTTAAATATTTTCAAACTTATTTTCAATAGAAGAAAAACATCATACTTAATATTACATACCAAACTGTCTGTGTGTATATATATGATTATTTTCAACCATTATCGATCCACTACAATAAGTTCAATCCATTCTCTCCTATCTCTAGTCTCTCTTCTCCACATCACTCCAACACATTTTGTTATTTTATCCATCCATCTCACATATGGTTTTTTTCTAAGTCTTTTAAGTCTCTTGGAATCCCATTTAAGATTTCAATTGTTCATCTATTTGTCATCTCTTCTAGCAATATATCTAACTCAACTTCACTTCAGTCTCTTAATTATTTCAATGATGTCAATAACATCTGTTTGATTTTTCACCCATGTATTTCATTTTCGATCTGCATCTCTCCATACTTTTTTAGTGTGAAGTCTCTATATTGCTCTTCTGTTAAGTGTCCAAGTCTCAGATCCATAAGTAAGAACTTGTAAAACACATTTATTAAAAACATTCCTTTTTAGACACATAGGCATTTTTTTTAATATTAAGATCTCTACCAAAAGCACTCCAACCCAGTTTAATGCCATTATTAATTTTATTCATTATGTTTCCATTTGTAGTAATAACCTTACCAAGGTATTTGTAATTGCTAACTTCTAACTCATCATTATCAATTTTTATTTTCATCTTTTGAGAAAATCTATTTAACATTACTTTAGTCTTTTTAATGTTTATCTTTAGTCTTATTTTCTTACTTTGGATCTGATAACTCTTGCAACATTTCTTGAAGCTTCAAATTATTATTTGCAAAAACAACTACATCATTTGAAAATTCTAGATGACTTAAATAATTTCCATTTATTTTTACTCCCTTAGCTTTTCATTTTAATCCACAAAATCATTCTTGAACAATTCAAAACAAAGCAAAACTCTCCATTAGTAGTGCCATCTTGTGCTAACAAGAGCAATCAATGGATGCCAGAAGGCTTGTGCATAAAATCCCTATCTAGTGCCTACTCATCCAATATCCCCAGACTAGTTTCTGGCTTGTGGCCTTCATCAGTGAGGAGCCTTGGATCTGAGAGCACTACACCTAGATCTCCAACACCCACCTTTTAACTCTATTTAACTACAAAACTATGAAAATGAAATTGAAAACACAATTAATATTTTCAATCCAAGCTCAATAGCTTATATAGTCATATGGGTCTGAACTCAATTCAGTATCCATACATTTTGGTGTCTTTGGCTCTTTTACAACCATAGCCACCACTATCCTTTTAGGCAGAATTGGTGTTAAACCACTAAACATCACATGATCACTATATCATACTAGCACATAATTGTTATTAAACAATTCAAAACAAAGCAAAACTCTCCATATAGTAGTCTGGGATATTGGATAAGTAGGCACTAGATAAAGATTTTATGCACAAGCCTTCTGGCATCCATTGATTGCTCTTGTTAGCACAAGATGGCACTACTATATGGAGAGTTTTGCTCTGTTTTGAATTGTTTAATAACAATTATGTGCTAGTATGAGATAGTGATTGTGTGATGTTTAGTGGTAAAATACATCTTGCAAAACTGCTTTCTGGAGATATGAAGACATCCTGTTGTACATCCTCCTCAATGTTAATTTTTATAGTATCATTAAGTCAAATAATTTTTTACTTTGGGGAAATATATATATTCTAGCATGTTTGCATGTATGGCACAATTGTCCTCAAAGCTGTAAAGTGTTGTTACAAAAAAAGATAAATAAAAACGAATGAGCTGAGTGCTTTCAAAGGATCTTTCCTTCATAATCATAGATTGGCTGCTAATATGTTTAATGATATGCTTTATTGAAGAAATGGAATGTCTAGCATAATTAGCATATTTTCATATCATTAAACACATTAGCAGCCAAGCTATGATTATGAAGGCAAGATCCTTTGCAAGCGCTCATCTTGTTCATTTTTATTTATCTATTTTGTAACAACACTTTACAGCTTTGAAGACAATTGTGCCACACATGCAAATGTGTTAGTATCATTAAGTAATCTAATTTTTGCTGTTGCATTTTTATAAGTGTTCTTCAGAATATGAAAATATCATGGATATATACCTTGATGGTGTAAATGCTCAATCGCTGAAAGAATGTTTTTAGAATCAAATACTTTTTCATACTCTACAAATTCAAAACATAATGAAAACTCATATTCAATGGTCCTTTCTATAACTTACTTGGATATGATCCACTATACTAAAACCAATTTTAAATCCAGCTTGTTCTTTTGGATGTATGACTGATAAATCTATAATTTCTAATATCTTTTTTATCACCTTTGTTAAATATTAATCTTAATACTGCATTCTTCCAATTATCTGGTACATCTTTATCATTTCGACATTTGATATATAACTTTGCCAAGAAAAATTCTATTTCTTCACCTACCACAAAATATCAATTACAATTCCATCATTACCTGGAGTTTTCCCCTTCTTCATAAATTTAATTGCAGGTCTCACTTCTTCATTTAAAATACTGGGCAATTCAGAAGATATAGTAATTGTAGGACTAATTTTTCCTTGTTCTTTATTGCTATATAATTTTTTTGATAGAATTTTTCTACACATTTTATAATGTCATCTCTCTTTTTAGTAATAGTTCCATCTTTCTTTTTCTTTCAAATTAAACTTTATTTACACTATAAATGGAGTACAGGAAGTTATACAGAAATATAAATCTTAATCGAGTATAGTGCAAATAGTTAATCCAGATTTACAAAGCATAGATGAATTGCATGTATAATTTACAAGGAATTGAAACATATTACACTAAATAAAGAACAAGATTAACCAAAATGGCATTACATAAAAATAACTTGTCAAGACTATAGTGGCTCTTCAAATAAAGCCTATGAATATAACAATTTAATATCTATGGTTTATCTAGAGTTACAAAGGCTAGACAAACCAGGCTACAACATGTGCAACTTAAAGAATGAATGCATATTATACTAAATATATAATGACTAAAAAATTTAAACAACATAGCATTACATTATACATAACTAGTAAAGACTATATTGGCTCACAATACAAACCCTCTGGGATATGAAGAACAATGTAAACAATCAATGACAAAACCTACATTGTGAGTCAACATAATTGGAAAACCAAACATACCTTTGGCCAAGTTTAGGCCATAATTAAGTGAGGTCCACCCAAAATAATTATAAGGTAAGGACCTCAATTTTGTTTACATCAAGTATGAATTAAAGTCAGTAGAAATGGTCCATCAATAGAAATCAACAAATTAATTAAAATGCAGTAGAACCCAAATTTTTCAATGTATTAAGCAAATTCATAATGGCTATGCAACTGCTTGGCAAAAGACTTTCATACATTATGATGCTAGATAACTTGGAAAGAACAATGGGTATCCTTAAAGCTTCAGTTGGCTCCAAATTTGGTCTGGAAGTCATGGCAGACAAGTTATTTTATCACTTTCTTTTGATTTATGAAGCAAATTGAGGAGTAGTTCTTCCATAGCACAGTCCAAATCTCTTTCATATAAAACTGGGCATTTTATCATCCAGATAACAAAGTTTATAAATGTAGCCAGTCTGATCACACCAAGCACATGCTGGGTCAGATCCTGTGATTCTCTGTATGACTATGTTTTGAAGATGAGTCCACAATTCACCTTAATTGAGTATATGGGCTATGGACACATCTTATCTTCTACACAAGAGACAGATAGACTCAATATTGTGTCCCCTCTGGTGACAAAGAAACATACCAGTAGGCAGGTCCCCAAGGTTTACCTTCAGTAAAAAGTTCACAAACTTAGGTTCGAGTTTTTGCAGAAATAACTTTCCTACCAATACCAGGATGTTGTTTTACACTCTTGAAACTTTTATCTTTTCTATAGTGTGCCACTATTTTTTATACCTGATGATTGTATGCTGAGAATTTAAAAAAGTGAAAAATCTGTAATATTTATCATTGCAGTTGATAATTTGTATACGTATGACAGATTAATCCAAATTTCTGTCAACAATACCATTTCACCATGGTTGGATTTAATACAATAAGAGGTTTTATTGTTTAAAGAACAAATGCAAAAAAAAACAAAAACAAATACACTTTCATAGCCTTTAACCAATGATATGCTTTATTATAGTTTCATTTTTTTTGTTTATTCAGGACCATTAACTAAACAAATCCTTAATAATCCCCCTATACCTTCCTTCTTTTTTTTTGATTCTTTACATAACTAACATAATCTTTCTCTTTCTTTTCTCTTTTTTTTTTAATTAAAGAAAAAACAAAGGTGAAGAGCAATATATATTTCATTTTCGAAGGAACATGCGCTTTTACTTAAATAAGCATCCAAACCAATCCAAATCTTGACCACTATTAGGACTAAGCTTACTATTAGAAATAAGTTATAACACAAGACCCCTACCCTCTCTTTCAATACTTTCTCAACCCTTAATACTTTTCATTTACTTTCTAAATCATTTTTAATTCTATTCATGATAACATTCTCATGGATTCATTTATTGGATTATTATCTTTTCTTGACCTCGCCCAATAGCCTTGAAAATTTGGTCAAATTTTAGCTAAACCATTCATACAGACAAATTAAAGCATACAAATAATTTATGTATCTTAACTAAACAAATTAATTAATGCAGATATAAACATTATTAATATTAAAATAAAATTCCTTTCTATTGCCATTACTCATAGTTCATTAATGGTTAAATGCAATCCTAAACGTAAAGTTCGCTCATGTCTATAGTTCAATCAATAAACATAAAGTTTCCATTACCCTGATCGATCAGTGCATGTCCATAAGCATTTCTTCATACCTCTTGGGAATTGATTCTCAGCAACTAAATTTTTGTTACACGGCTAGCTCCGATTTCTCCTATGTGGTTTGATGTTCCTTGAGATGGTTTCATGATTTAATCAAGATCTAGGAATGGGTCAGTGCTCCAGTTGGGGATGGATTCTATTTTGTTTTAGCCTTCGATCATTTTTATTTCATTTTTTTATATAATAGTTATTTTTTCATTAAAAAAAATTAATAGTATCTCAATAGGCTTTTCTCTTTATTTATAGTTCTTTTCTTCATTGTCTTTTTTTTTTTATCATGTTCCCGGCTAGTGATTACATTTTTTTTTGTTTTAACACCTTGCTAACCAGAAGTCTTGACAATAGAATTAATTGCAATTCTTTTTCTCTCTCTTCCCTCCCTTCAGATTAGAAAATTAAATTAATTAATTACGAAATTGTTTTCAAAAGCTTTTAACATTTTTTTCTACCATTTTTGATTTAATTTCTCAATCCAATTAAAAATAAAAATAATCTACCATTTTGTGTTTTTTCTCTCTCTTTTTTTTTTAAAATGCCAATAAAAAAAAACTAATAAATAATATCAAAAAAAAAAATTCCTATACACACAGCTTTTATTTCCTATTTTCTACCTGATGTATGTGTGTATATACATATATTCACGTACACACAGAAAACATAACATGAGCTGATCGAAATTATCGGCTCATTGCATCCCTTCCTGATTAAAAAAAAAAAACAAAAAAAAAAACTTTAATTACTCCGTGAAGGCTTTCCTGTCAATTCTCTCTTTTACAAGGCTTTAAGCACCTTGCATTATAAGTCCCTTTTCTTCCCCTTTTTCCTAACACTATAAATGCATTAGGATCACATTTTTGAACAATTTTGTATAGGTTTTCAAACAAAGGGATTTTTTTTATATTGCTTCTCACTCATCCTGCTCACTGGCTGAGTTTTTACATAAACCCAGTCTCCTATCTCAAAATGCCATGGACAGACATTTCCCTTTTTTTCCTCTGTTCAGCTTTCCTTTTTAACCCTTCTATAGCACGATGTCGATCATTCTCCATATGAACTATTCTTTTCTTGAGGTATCAGATACTTGAGAAGAGACAGTTCAATCTGACCATAATGTAATATTTCAGGAGCCAGGCCAGTAAACTCATGGTAGGTATGATTAATAATTTTGATCATTTATGGAAGTACATTAAACCACTGTTTATGGTCTTCTTTCAAATGAGCATGAAATAAACACCCAATTCTTTCATAATCCTTTCACAGGGGTTAGATTGAGGGTTTCTAATAGAGTTTAAAACATGATGTATCTTCTTCTGCTGAAGCCAATTTTTTTATTCATTGGCCATAAAAGGAGTACCATGATCACTCAAAACTGCATAAGGTTTACCCACATATACAAACTGTTTGTCTCTCAGTGCAGTGATCGATGATTTCATATCAGCTTTATGTAAAGGGTAAGCTTGTACTAACTTTGAGAAAATATTGTATGTCTCTAAAATATATCTGTATTGATAAAACGAGGGCAAAGGACCATAGAAATCGATGGCCAATAACTCATTTGGGTTTTTAGATATAATAGGTGTAATGTGTCCACAATAGACCTGTACATATTTGGCCAATGGTACCATCTTTGTATAAGTTTATTTTTCTTAAGTGAACCATAATGTCCATAGGTCCTATGTATATAGCTTATCAAGCATTCCCTTCAACTTTGAGGTATAACTATTTCCCAGCAATCTATTTCTCACTTAACCTGTAACATCAATGTCCCGTTCTTCATTCTATACCGATGTAATTTTAACTTCGTATGTGATTTCCTGGCTGTTTGTTATTATTACTGCCTTGTATTAGTTTTTTGCATGTAGAATCAGATGCTTGAAAAAAATTTATTCTCTTCATATCACTTTCCATCACTTTATTGGAATTTATTGCAAGTGGGGTTAATCTGGCTTCCTCTAGTGTTAGGTTCTGACCTTTATCTAGAACTGGATTTCTACTCAGTATATCAGATACTACATTTTATTTTTCTGAGCAATGTACTACCCAGTAATATATCCTTTGAAGATATAGGACCCACCTTATAAGCCTATCATTTGTTAAATAGCACTTATTAATAAACTCCAAACTCTTATGGTCCATGGTAATGATAATCTTCGATCCTAGTAGTAAATGTTTGAGTTTGTTTAACGCCCAAATTATGGCCAGAACCTCTCTTTCAGTAGCAGTATAGTTTCTTTCTGATTGGTTTAGAGTTCTGCTTAAAAAATATAGAACTTGTTGTTTTCTTTCTTCATTTCTTGGAATAGTATGGTCCCCAACCCGACTTTATTGCTGTCCATCTATAGCAAAAAGGGTTTTTCAAAATCAAGATACGCAAGTGTAACATTCTTAGAAACTTTTCTTTAATTGTTTTGAATGCTTCACACTGTTTTTCACCTCACTACCATTGACTTTCTTTTCTAAGCAGTTGAATAAGTGCTTCCATGACTCCAGAAAAATTTCTCATAGAATCAGATGCCAAGAAATGATCTGATTTGTTTCTTATTCTTAGATTGGGGGAAATTGGTTATTGCTTCAATTTTATCAGGATTCAGGCTTACACCTTGCACACAAACAAGATGACCTAAAAATAAAATTTTTGTAAAATGTTATTTTTTTTAAATTGATCGTAATGTTTTTTTTTTTTACACTCCTGTAAAAACATTGATAAATTGTCTAAATGCTCTTGAGAGGAACATGAAGCTATTAACTGTTTCACCCTGTTGGATAATCCCTAATCTAAACAGCATGACAAACCCAATCTGCTATTAACCAGCCTGAATGGCATACATTGAAACACATACATATATCCCTCATATCTAAATGTGGTGTATTTTTGATCTCTATGGAGTGGCATCTGCCAGTAACTCAAGGTTAACTTGAAAGATGAGAAGTATTTCTTCTCATGAATTCTAACAGTCAATGTTATACAAGGTGGTACATCTCTGTCTGGTATCGTAATAGCATTTAACTGCCACGCGTCTAAACATACCTTCATAAGCCCATCTTTTTTTTTACAATTACCAGAGGGTTTATATAAGGAGACTGCTGTTTTTTATGATTCCCCATTGTTCCATCTGTTGTATTTGACTGTCTACTTTGGTTTTATATTTAACTGGAATAGGGTATGATTTTCCCTGAAACTGAGTCTCATCTTTTACTCTTATCCGGTGTACATATCACTTTTATAATACCGGGGTTCATAGAAAATACTCGTCCGTGCTGCTGTAATATTTCTCTGAGTCGGTTTTCCCAGTTGTTATTGTTTTTCTCTAACTTGCTTACTTTGTTCTCTATTTCCTCATAAATATTCTCTACTATCATATGTGCTACTTTATTACTTTGACTACTTTGTTCACTAAATGGAATTCTATTGTTTTCTATTATTGCTATTTTTTTACAGTAATTAATTTTGGTGTGAGTCCAATGCATAAATTCTGACCCCAGTATCATATCTTCTATTAAATTTGTCATCAATAATAGTGTATGTTGTATCCTTCGTTTTCCCACCTGTATTTCTCCATATACCTGCCTGGGATCGAGCCTAACTCTTTTACCATTTGCCATCATTATTTCTGATTTTTTTAGAGGTAATACGTGTATTTTTCCTTCCTGATTCCTAATTTGGTTTAGTATTTCATTCAAGATTATATATACCTTCTTAGAAAAACAAGGGATAATATACACTACTCAAGGAATAGTCTTTTTATCAAAAATTTCCTTTGTATTATTTAATAAATTATTAAAAATAATACTCCTTTTCCAAGCAATTTTTGTATTTCCAAACAAATTACTATTTTTACATGTAATTTTATAAGTATACAATTTAAATGGCAAAGAAATAAAATCATATTTTTTTACCCTTGAGCAGGAATAACAGTCCTTTTAAATGAAATCATGTCGGTTATTTATCTCCTTAATTTAATCTATCAATCTGTTTACATGCATTTTAATTACTTTTTCCTAGAATGTCATTTCCACTTTTAATTACAGTATTTAGCTTTTATAACTTTTTAAACAATATTTTATTTAACTTGATTTAACAAAATAACTTTATACTTACTATGTCGAATACATTTATCTGTGCATATAGAATATATATTTAGTTCTTATTTAATAAAACTTTTAAATTTAAGATTTCTTCATGATTTTTAACATTAATTACATGAAGTAATTTCTTTTTCAATCATTCCTCTTTGTGCAGATGGTTTTGTCATTAGAGGGGAGGGGCATGTTCCATAACAACCTCATGATCCAGAAAAATTGGCTTATATTCAGTTTTTTTTTTGTCTTTTTTATAAAGATAGGTGTGCTGAATGACTCTTGTAGATCTATTGCATAACAGTCCAATGGTATAAAGTCTTACCATATTTACACTATAGAGGGCCACTAGGTTACTTTGAACATATAAAATTTATAGAGTAGGCAGATACGCGCTGTTAAGATCCTATTTTACATATATTTTTATTCCGACCGTTAGCCCACTGTTACTAGCTCAGGAAGATGCAGAGATTTATAAAATATTAATTATCTAATAATATTTCATTTTTAAAAAAATAAATAAAAGCCACTGCCAGTAATTAACACACAAACATTTATTGATGCACATATAAATTTTGAATCATATTTAGAATCACTTTTACTTTAAAATTTAACTTACATTTTAACTTTGCTTTTTAGAATTTAATTTATGTTTAAACCTTTATTTTCTAAGTTCGCACAGATGAGTTTAATATTTATTAGAGTGTCAAATATGAATAGACTACATAGATTTGCATTTGAAAAGAAAATATTCTATCCCTGATTTAACCTTAGGCCAAAAGACTGCAGCCAAACCAACGTCAATCCATCTGATATATCGATGTATTCATTGCAGTATAAATATGACAGCACAAATATCCTACTGTCAGGAATGTACATCTGAACAGCATGGTTAAGAAGATATTGTTTCTCGACCAGTACAGGAATGTCACATCTGTCTGGCAAGAAGTACAATAAAAAAAGAAAACTTTATAGGAAGGGATTGCGGTCCTTTTTGCCGACTTACAATCCCATTCCATAGGCAAAAAGGGGGTGTGTGGCATATGATAAGATCCTGCATGTAGTGAATCTCATACTACATCTACTAATTACACCAATATATCCAATCCATTGACCCAATTTAACTACAAAACAAATAACCCAAGATTACTCTCCCTTAAACCAACATATATAACTTTACAAATCTATGCAACTATTCATGCCCGACTTAAGTTTAGCATTTATTATGTTTATTTTAAAAGAAAAAAAATCATAATAAAAACTTAAAAAAGCAGAAAAAATAAATTAATGGAAATGATTTACAAAAAATAATAATACATTCAATAAAACAATTATTACTAACTGATTAAGTTTGGTCAGATAGGAAATTCTATTGCAATAATTTAAATACTGGGAAAGTTTATACTTAGTGTTCATTAATTAACCAATGTTCTTAAGGTTTTAACATACTGGAAAAGTTTTAAAGTTCATTTGTTAGAGTTCTTACTGTTTTAAAAATCCATGCTTAGCAGTTGCTTGCCATTTGGAGCCAGCATTAATGACCCTGATATCCTGTGGTCCTCAATATAAGAAAAACAATGTCATTGCTCTTTCCTTTCAGCAAAACTGAAGGGATTGAAGAGTGCATCTTTTCAATCCCTTCTCCTTCAACTCTCTAGCACACCTCTGCTTTCACATCTCTATCTTCTCTTAATCTTTCTTCACTCACTAAAATTTATTTCCAAACTTTTTCTTTTTATATTAATTTTGCGGATTCAGTGGACATTACGTCATGACGATGATGATCTTTTCATTGAGGGCCATTTCCGAGGGATTTCTTTTATTGGCTATTAGTTTCCATTGTTTTTTCTCCTATCTGACCTTTGCTTGTACATTTTGAAATGCCCAAGGGCTAGCTTACATTTAACTAATTAAAACAATCATTTCCATTTTACAATAGCATTAATTAATTTGTTGTGCATTCTTAAAGATATATTTTTATCTTTAAATGCCTTTTTTAATAAAGTTTTCTTTTAATAATTTTTTTCATCTGTACGATTTTATATATATATATAAAGTTCAAATGACTTTTAATTTTCAATTTTTAAATCTTAAAAAAAAAAAAAAAGTTTTTATATGCGAACTTTTCAATGTCTAATTTTTAAAATAAATAACGGAACGGCATATGTTCCTGTTACAATTGGCTAAGATTCCTCCTCATAGTACATCACACTGCAAGTGGGGAAAGGGCATGAACTTTTGTAAACTATTTCAAGAGTATGTTTGAATGGAGTTTTGTCTTTGATGTTGTTAAGAGAATGAGGTGATCTAAAAGCTACTCAAACAATATCTGTGCAAATTTTCCAAAGTTGTTGGAAATATTTGGAATGTAAGGAAGGTTAATCCATGGCTTGGGATGAATGTGATTTCTAGAGACTTTGCATATTCTTATAATTTATTTTACTGTGTTAGTTAATAAGCTAATGCACATGTGCTTTGTAGATTTAACTATAAAAATAAAACTCTCACTTTCCAAACACAAGATAAAGTCTTTGTGAAAAGAAAGGATAAATCTTAAGTATGTGAAAATGAGAGCAGGAAGATGTTAATCGATCACTTTAAATTACTTTTTACTATGCCTGAATGAATGCGCTTGCGAAATTTCTAGAATTTGTGATACATCATTCTTATTAAATTAAACATATGTAAATAAGATATTTATTTTATATAGCGGTCTCATTTCCAAATACTTAAGATTTGCCCATACATAAATGTTTGGGTTGAAAAGATAGGATTCATCCTATCTTTTCACAAAGACTTTATCTTGTGTTTGGAAAGTGAGAGTATTCATTTATATAGTTAAAGCTATAAAGCACATATGCATTAGTTTATTGGCTTATTAATATTACAGTTTATAAAAACATAGCGCTGTATAAAATATATGTCTTATTTACATATGATAGTTAATATAGAATGATTGTAGCAAATGTTCATGAGATCTCTAATGTATTCTTCGATGTTAGATTTTTTATCAGCCTCGTATTTACACAGTTTTTTATTTCTGTGTAAAAAAAACCTAGTCCTGCCATTTTGTGTTTAAATGGGATGTTATATTAGGGATGGATGACTCCACTGACTTGAATCAGTTTCACAATCATTTTATAATCAAGTGTAGATTTGTTTCTTTGAATGCATAAATCCAAAAAATTTATGCCTTAATATTTATCTTCCACTTTTGCTGTCCTTTCAAGCAGAGATTCTATATTAAGTTCTACAAAAATATTATTAATTTTGTCTTTGGCTACACATATAAATACATCATCCACATATCTAATGTATGTATCATTTATTGCAGGCTCTAAATATTTAAAAAGAATTATGTTTTAGAATTTAGAGAGTATTAAACTGCTGATGATTCCACTGATTGGAAGCCCCATGGGCCATTTCCACATCATTTTATAATATTTCCCCTTAGCGCAGGCTATTATATCATTACCGATTTATCTCAATGATATTTGCAAGTTAGATTTTAGTCTAGGAGACTTATAAATACCTAACAGGCAATTGCATACATAGTGAAGTGACTATATCTATTTTTATTTTTAATTGACTAATTAATAATAGTCACGTACACCAATCAGACTAAACACACATAAAAAAAGTTTTTATGCAGATTCAACCATGTTTCTTGATACCCCTCCACATTAATATTATGATTAAATGACAAAATAAAATAATCTAATTGGGATTTGGGTGAGAAATAAACAAGCAACAAAATTAATAATAACAATAATTTTTATTGACGAATAGAATAATATAGAAAAATTTATATTTACATCTAAGATTGTATGAAGAACATGCATTTTAAAATTGGGTTATAACAAAATTAAAATTAAAAACTAGTAAAATAAATCATTCTTTTGTTTATAGGTAAAAACTATCATTTCCCTGTTATTTATGTTATTATATTTATTTTACCATTATATATATGTATATTGTTTATTATAAACATTTTGTAATTAATCTTAATAATAACTCATATTTTATCTTTATTGCGCTTATAATACAACAGTAAAATTTATTTTTATACCTTAATTAATCCTCTATAACTCAAACTTTATAAATTTATACATATTCTTTGAATGTTGTGTTATCATCATATATGTTAAAATCCATAATTTTTATCCAACATGATTTCGGTATTTTATTATTATTATAAACTACTATTATAACTTTTGTTTTAAAAATTACATTTTAATAATCCAATTATTAAATGTCAATATTTTTCTCTTTCTGTACAGTGAGTATTTTTGAAATAATTTCTTATTTCCACAAGATGGCGGTATTGTCCATGAATATAAATATTTTACTCTTAAAAATGCAGACAAATATCTTTTGACACTATCAATATTTTACAACTGAAATACATGACAAAATTGCCAGTAATAATTTTCGTTTCTGATTTTGAACGTTTTATTTTTTTACTTTTGATAAAAATTAAAACAAACAAATGATATAGGTCAATTGGCGAAACGAATTGGCATTGAATCAAATTAATAATTTTCATTTCGCATTCTGTTTCCAGAGAACTTTTATCTCGTACACTTGCTATTATATTTCGCAAATTATTTTAATTAAGAAAAGATATTGAAATTCCATATTCTTATTATTATTACTTTACGTTTTTTAATTAATAAGCCAGATAAATGTAGATCTTACCTATTTCAATTGTAATATTTATTGTATAATGATGTTTAAAGACTATAATTACTCAAATCATTTAAATTAATACACTTTGCAGGCTTAAGCCTCCATATATATATATAATGTATGCGGGATTCGAACTCATACTGTCACATGACCTCAACTCTTCATGCCATCTCATATTGCTGCCCCACCTGATCTCACACGTTGAAAAGATAAACAATCACCAATACACGTATTTCGTGCTAAACCAGCACTCGTATATGCGTGGAGATGGTGATTATTTATCTTTTCAACGTGTGTGATCAGGTGGATCAACAATATAAGATGGCATGGAGAGTTGAGGGTCGTGTAAAAGTCTGAATTCGAATCCCGCATACATCAAATCATTTAAATAATCAAACTTTTATGATTGCAAAATAAAAAATTCTGTCCGAGTTACGCATCCCAACAAGTGTTATAATAAAATGGTATTATTTTCTGATTTTATAACAGGTGATTAATACATTGTAGAGGCTTAAACCTGCATTTATATATGTAATATATGCGGGATTCGAACTCAGACTTTACACGACCCACTACTCTCAGTGCCATCTCATATTGCTGACCCACCTGATCACACACAAAGGTGATTAATTAATTTACTTTAATATAATAAAGATAAAACTTCTTAACGATTTTGGATTTTGAAAAATCGGTTTGCAAATACTCTCTCTTTCTTACTCTCTTTCTGCCTCTTCCCATCTATCTCTCTCTATATATAAACACATAAGTAAAAAGTTATTTCTTCATATATATATTACTTCTGCATGCGTATGTACTTAACGATTATTAGAAAGCTATTTGTTCTCGATCATTTTGTAAAATGTTATGCATTCCAATTTGAGAATATATGTACGTGTATACATATAAAGAGGGGGAGGGACATATTTTAGTTCATTGCGTAAATTTTTATTTTTATACTAATAAATATTGTTTGTGATTATGGACTATTTTTACAGATGATAAAAGTAGGTGGATTAATATCCCCATTTCCTGTTCCGTCCGGGTCACAAGAATTAAGATATCACCTAATTGTCATACCTGATGGTTTGTTACAAAGAAAAAAAATATTGATATATTTCGAATCACATAAGTTTGCATCTCCAGATCTTAGTTACACATTTATTTATCACTTATATTGTTATAGCGGCTATTCAACCTTTTTTCTAATTCGCATTTAGTTAAAGTAGAAGAAAAATGAGTGATAAATGCGAAAAAATTAAATATATATATATTTACTTTGTCTTCATAAAAGAAAAAAAAATAACTTTCTTTTTTTTAGTTTTAGTAAATTTATTCACAAGCTTTGTTTTTCTGCTTTGAGGGCAAAACTATTTTTAGCTTTTCCAATATCTATTCTTAGAACCTTTATTTAGATCTGAATCGATTTATCTAATTTTAGAAAAAGAAAAAAAAATCATGTGCTTTCTTGTTAGAAAAGCTGCTTGCAGCGGCATATCTTCCGTGATCAATGAATGGCCTTTATTTTAGAGCATCTGTAGCGTGAGGATTGTAATTGCTTGGCAGCTGATGACGTCAGTAACCAGTGGTGACACCATATACGTAACGGTTGGAATCTGCAGTCATTGCACTTCTAAGGTATATTATGCAAGAAGGGAAAAACTTTTTTTTTACCTTTTTTTTTTTATAAATGAATCAATGAAAAAGAAAATTGTATACTTAGTTGCAAATTTTTTCTGTTGCCGTCGTATTTTTGATCAAAACGTATAAATGTAGGTAAAATTGTACTTTCTAAACGAATTTTTTATAAATTCTGTATTAAAAAATGCATATAAATTTTAAAGTAAATATTTGTTTTAATTTCTATTTTTCAATCAAAAAGTGCTTGTTAACGTTATTTGCACATATATATATATACAGTATTCTTGTTAGTGGAGTTTAAGATAAAATGAAAAATAGTCAATATTGCAGAGAGAATTCCTCTCTATCTATAAAGGAACAGTAAAGATGATCTTACTATGTCTAGTCACTTATTGGTTAGTAATAATACTTTAAAATAGTTGAAAGGTTTTTATGGCAAAATCGTTAACATGTCCACTTATCATGACTTCGATTTGGGATATTAATTCAGTAAAACTTTTACAAATAGGAAACAAGTTTTAAGATTTTTCTTCTAGATATAGAGTACATATTAAACTTAGCTAACTATTCAATTATTTATCAGTAAATGGATTACTGAACAAAAGTAGTTTTGATGCATTGGATGAAAATCAAAACTTCCAATTGTGACATGATGTATCTTCATCAGTAATATCTCAAAAAATGTATGTTCCACTTAAATTCAAACTCCAAAGATGAGTATAATATGAGATATACTCACTATTTCACAATAAAATCCTGATAATGATTAGACTTGATATTCCTTAGAGTCTGCGATGTAGTAGTCTTATCTTTTCAGAAACATATCCACTGAAGATATTACACTCACATTCAATTTTTTTTATATAATCTTTAATGCTACTAATGCAAAAAAGAGAAGTTGGTGACATTAATCACTATAGTAACAGATTGAATATAGCAGTATCATTTAATTAACTTAAAATTCTTTAGCTAGAAATTAATTCGGAAACTTTTAGCTTTAAAGTCTCGCACTTTATCACTGGAAAGATCATTCTGGCCAATGATTACAATGATCTTAATAAATGATATGATCATTAGTATTTTTGAAAGAAACTTTTATTATAATAGTATCCACAAGCTTAATTAATTTCTAAAGGGGTCTGCTATAATATGATGACAGAAGAACGGCCGAAGAAAGGCAGAAAAAATTGAGGGAAAAATATAAGGTAAGAATGGATCTGTTTGGGTGAATTTCAGGTATGTATTAGTATTGCTCGTCTAGCTTTATGATGTATTTGTGTATATATATATGTTCACTAGATGGAGCTTACCACTAGCTCCAAACAAGCTTTAATTATAAGTGTCAATCCTCATCTCCAGACCAATTGTTTTCAAGCTTAATGGCTCACCTCAGTGAAGAGTTAGGATTGGAGCTAGTGGAAAGCTCCATCTAGTGAGCATTTTAGCACAAGCTTAAAGGCAAGTTGCACAATTTGTCTTGTTTTATTAATTATATATATGTAATGGAAATCATCATCCCCAAAAGCATAATAATCACTAATCACAATTGTTGAGCATCATTAGAAATAAACATAAGCACAAGTATCACCACTATTAATCATTATTAGTCGATAGTCATCCCTTATTAGTTATCCCTTGTTATTGGAATTAAAAGAGATATTTAGGAAGCAATCAATATTTCAATGATATTCACATACTTAAGTGCTAAAATAACTATGAAACAATTCTATATCAAAAATTCTGGTATCATTATGCTATTCATCATCATCAATGTATTTTGTCATCTGATACTTTGAGTGTATTGACCATCAATAAATTAGATCTCCTAGAGACAAACTACACTTATTTTTTCAGTGCATTTTTTCATTAGTGGAATAATTTATTCAGTTGACTCCAAAGTTGTTTACAATCAGGGACACAAAGGTGCTTTATCACAGGGGTGCCAAGACATCAAGATAATTAATAAAATTTATATATAAATAAAAATATTTGCATTTTTGAATCATTTTATCATTAGAAATACAATCTGAGTGTAAATATTTTTTATTTAAATATAAGAGGAATACTTCTTCATTTAAATTTATTTGTGTCAATTATCCAAACCTCAAATTTCTTGGCTTAAACTCGAAATATAATATATATATAGGTTTATCATTATGCTAAAGTAAACAAGCCGACACCATTTTGTCAAAATAATTAATAAAACTTATATGTAAATGTTTAGATTTCCAAATCACTTTGTTCTTAGAAACACATTCTCATTGTAAATAATTATTATTTAAATATAAAAGGAATATTTCTTTACTTAAACTTATTCTGACAATTGCTTGAGCTTTGAAATATATTTCATATATATTCTACCATTGTACAAAAACAAACAGGCAGATGCCCTTTTACTATAATTAATAAAATTTATATGTGAGTGATAATGTTTAGATTTCCCGATCATTTTTATTTAAATATCCTAATTTATATTTTAAAAAATTATATGTTATTATTAATAATTTAGTTTAAAATAAAACTTATTTTAAAAAGAGTTTTATAATTAAGAATAATTCTGGATGTGATCAAATTATATTTATCAATAATATTTTACAGAGTTTGAATGTGCTGTTCAATTTGTAGTGCTGGTATAGTGCCCCCCTCTGAAATGGGAGGTCTGGAAACAATGCTGTGTTGTGTCAATTTTTTTAGTAATATTATCTTTCTCTCTTTTTTTAATTATATCATAGCTTTTCCTATTTTTAATATCAAAATTATCTTTTTTTTAGATGCTGCATTATCTTTTCACACATTTTACTAAACAGCTTTTTCTCGAATGCATTCTTTAGCTAAAAACTTGTAATTAATCCATAATTCACACTATGGTCCAAATCTAAAGAATATAGAATGAGTAAAAAACATAATTTTTAAAAAGATATTATTGCACACCAAAATATTTAATTCTTAAAAAATTTTGAAGTAATGCCATTTTTTTAATGCAAATTCCTATATGATTGCACTATTGACTAAGTCTAAAAAATGTATCTAGTAAAACAAACCAAGTGTTTTATATATATAAACTTATAAACAAATATTAGAAAATATAGTAATTAAAATTTGTTAAAAAGAACAAAAAATATAAACATCACTTAGGAGTCCTTTCAACTATCCTTGTAGTCTTTGTCAACTAATACTTTGAAAGGTCAACTTTCCCATAATTCCATGATCTTAACATTTGCTGCCTGCCTATTGATTAAGTCTTGCTTGTATTTATATATTAACATAACTTCCTTGATTTTTCTTTTATTATTATTTTTTTCAGTTTGCAATATTTTTTACATTATTATAATTAAAATCAAAGCCATATATACATGATTTATTATGGCCATCAAAAACGGAAACTGATAAATTATCATTATCTTTAGAATTTTGTTTCATATTCTGAACTCTTTTTAATAATAATAAGTGTTCTTTTGTTCTTTTCTCCAATGTGCATCTTGACTCACCTATATATCCACTACCACACCTACACATTCATTTATAAATGATATAATTTTTATTTGTAAATAAGGTTTTATTTTTACAGTTATTTATTAATTTATTTAATGTAGGTTGTACATAAAATGCAATGTCTCATATACCTTTATAAATTTTCCTTATGAAACTTGCCTGTTGATTCAAAATATATGGTATTGATATCCAAATTTTATTATCAGAAGAATTAACATCATTATTAATCTTATTTTTATTTTTGTATTTATATTTCGAATTAAAATTTTTAATAGTATAATAAATATGATCATAATTATATCCAACATTTAACAATTCAGTAGAATACATTTCAATATTTTTGCCTTTATTTCGGCTCCTGTAGGGCACTAAGCTGACTAGTATTTTTAACAGACCATCCTAGTCTTATTATTATTTGAACACCTGAAGTGGCTCTTAGAGGGTGTGATATAAAGCCTATAAAATGGTAATGAAGGTAAAGTTAATTAATAGCTTTTCCTTAATTGTACAAACAGTATTTGCTACTCAGTAATTAACCAGTGAATTAAGCTCACTCAAATGCAGACTTTATATTAGTGTTAAAGATCAGTATAGTAATCCTTTTTCCAAATTGTTAATAAATTATTATTTCTAAATTTTGTTCTGTTATTCCACTGAATTTAATTGTATATTTGTTTGCTGGTCAACCAGTCATAGTTAGTAATACAGCATTAGATCTGAATTAATTTACGATAATAGCAAGGAAAATAGTTTATTGTTTAAGCCACAAACAGCAAAATGGAAATATACATATAATTGGAGAAATGTCAGTGATTTAGTTTGCAAGTTATGTAAGGAAGGCAAGGAAAATATTAGGCATCTGTTAATTGAATGTAAATGCTTACGAGCAGAAAGGGATATAAATAATGAAGTTGTGGGAGAATAAATATAAACACAGTCATTATACAGAAAGTGGATTCTTGGTTTTTACACTGGTTTGGGAAAAGATAAGGGGGGTTTAAATATAAAAGTCATAGAGTTGACATGGATTATGTTGTGGAAATGTGATGGAGCAGGATAGTGAAGAATATGGAAAAAACATAGGATGGAGAATGGAAAGAGAAGGTAAGGTGGCTAATATGTTTCTCTGGGAATTGTGGGTGGGAGATTCCTGACTCCAATAAGAGAGAAGCCACAGTGCATCACATCACATACTAATTGTAATTCTTCAAAATAAAAATATCTATAAATATTTTAGCATATTAAATCTTTGAATTAGTATTTGTTTATTATAAAAATTCAATTAGTATTTGTTTATTATTACTTCGTTTTTAATTGTTCAGAAAAATATTTAAAAATCATAATTTCAAATTTTCACCACAAAATATTCAATATCAGTCTTGCATTGGTGGTCGAGAGGTCAGCGCGACTACCTTGCACTTGCAGGCAGTTGCCCGGGTTGCGGGTTCGCATCCCGGCCGATGCTATGACACTTTAAAAAATAAAAATATTCAATATCATTTTTAAATATTGACATTATTTTGTTTACAATTTCACGAGAAATATTTCTCAATTGTAATGTCCGCTTTAAATACAGCTTTTTTGAGTGCATTTGAAAATAGATACTAAGACACCTCTGTAGGAGTGCCAAAGCATGAAAACATTGGTCAGAGGTTAGTCTGTATTTCTAGATATTTTAAAATGCTTTCTCTTGCTGACATTTATCAATAAATCTTGTTAGAGCAAGCTCATTGGTTTTTATATACAACCTTAAAATGAGTAGGTCATGTGATATATGACTTTAATTTTTTTTTATAATTTTTTAATGTATCATTTTTATTTTAAAAAGTATTTTATTATATTTCTATAAATTATAACTTTTAAAATTAAAATAGAAAGTAAAGCAATATATTCTAGAGCATTTTCAAATAAAATAAAAGTTTGAATAGTTATCTTTTTAATCAGTAATGTGATGAAACCTTATACTTTTATATTTTAAAAAATGAAAAACAAATAATTAGGATTTTAATTATGATACATAATGAATTATTAACCACTCTGCACTGTTATTATTTTCTACCAAAATCTAATAACAATTTGAGGCAGAAGTTCAAATTTTATTTTGGTTTTATCTTATATGTAAAATCCCTATTTTCTCTGTTATCTGATTGGTGAATGTATGAATGTTCCTCTGTAAGGCTGTCATGTGTCAAATTCACAGTTTAAAAAAAGCTATTATGTTGGTGCAAATATTCCACCATTAATAAACTGTAAATGTTGTCTGTAACAGTCACATATCAAATATAATGGGTATATTTTAAAGTGAAATTTTAATTTAATTATCTTGCTGGGTACATTTCTGAAGTATACCAAACTGATCAGGTTATTCCAAACATTTCCCCCCCCCAATTGTGAATTTTTCACATTTATTTTTATAATATTAATTTACATTAAATCTTTTCTTCCAAAGCGTAAGCTTGTGGTTAAGACCTGTAGAGATCCCTACCTTCACATTTTTCAAGCACACACGCTTAAAGGTTTATTGCCTTAGTAAATATTAATTAAATCTTTAAAAAAATTGTTAAAGCAACCAATTTTTAAAAAAACTATTTTAAAAAGGTGGCCTTATTAAAAAAAACCTATTACATTTGTTCGTAAGGCTATTATTCCACCATTAACAACCATAATTATTTATATGAAGCAGTTGTTCGTAATTATTAAAATATTTTGTTTAATTTACATTAAATCTTAAAAAAAGATAGCCTTTCCAAGGCCGGGTGCCTCTGGTTCTGTAATAAAACTCAATAAATTTGACTTGATTTTTTAAAAATCTAAATTTACAAATGAAAAATATTTTTTTATAAATCATATTTGAATCTTTTCAAAATTAAAGAAATAATAATAACATGAACTACATTGAATTACATACTGACTTTTTCCTACTTTTTTCCTATTGGTCAGCTATGCTAAAATAGGGGAGGGGTAAATTAATGAAGTCTTTGTTATTCGAAGTTTGATCTTGCAATTTGTGGGAATAATTATAAAATAATCACAAATATAACAAGTACTGTTCTAAAATTAAACATTGTATCTATAATTGTTAAGTTATCAGCAAAGATTGATACGGTGAATTTTGACAGCTCGTAAATGGACATTTTGCATTTGTGATTTTTTTTAGCATATTGATGCATTTGTTTAATGAAAACTTTTTAAAATAGAAGATATTTCAAATAAATATAAATGTAAATATGAAAAGATTTATTTTCTGTTGATTATTATGGAAATATTTTGCAAAATTAATTATAAATATTTAAGTAAATTCAAAAAAACGGTCATTTTTTTGCGGTTTGATCAGAACAATGAGGAGAACATGTCGAAGTTTGTTTATATCTTTAAAATCAAAGGATAGACCAATCAGAAAATAAATAAAATGTATTTTCTTTGAAGTTTTACTCTGTGAGCTACTGATATCTTCAGATATCTTTTAAACTAATGATTTAGTATTTATATTAATTCACATTTTTACTGACAAATTGAATTTAAAGGGAAAAATAATATTAAAAATAACTAAACATCACATGATCACCATTTCTTATGCTGTCTCAACCTGTTAAAACAGGCAAAACTCTCCATAGAGTTGTGCCACAGTGCTACTCAGTGCAAACCAGAGTAATCAATGGTTGCCAGAAGGCTTCTGCATAAAATCCCTATCTAGTGGATGAGTAGGCACTAGATAGGGATTTTATGCACAAGCCTTCTCACATCCATTGATTACTCTAACTTGGACAGAGTGACACTACTGTATAGAGAGTTTTGTCTGTTTTAATATTAAAAATGATTGGAATCGAGTACCCAGTCAACAGTGTGACTGTTTTCAAGATTATTAATAAGTAGTCACTATATTTTCACTAACTAACTTCTACTCTTATTTGAAAGCTCTAGCCATCATTTCAGTTATATTTGCAGGATTTTACTTTTAGAATTAAATCTTTCATTTCTATAAAATTTTGACCATTTTTATATTATTTATTATCAATATAAGTTGACTAATGAAAACATTCTAAATGAAAATATATAAACTTTTCAAAATCAAAAAAAGGATATTAAATTGAAATATGTAATGTGAACAATGACTTTTTCTTATTCAATGGTTATCTTTGCCGATAAAAAAAAATATTGAACAAATTATTTTTTATTTGAACTTCTGCTTTAAAATTCCAAATAAATTTTGTGTTCAAACATCATAAAGCAATGAAATTCAGTTTAAAATTACCCTTATATTATGAACATTTCACAAAACATTTATGCTTGTCTCTAATTAGGTTTTATTTGACTTTTTCTTAAAAAGAGGACTTTCAAATATAATCTTATTGAAATTACATACTTTTTGGTTTAAAATAAATATTTTATAAATGTGTTGCATAAATAAGAATAAAGATGTAAATAAATTACTGAAAATTACTACTGTTCTTTTTGAAGTAATTAAAAAATGGCTCACTTTAAAAGTCTGACAATAAAGCAGCAATGTTGGTAGCTCTTTTGAATCTCTGATATCCAGATAATACTGACATCTTCAGATTTCTTGAAAATAATAATAGTAATTTCAGTTTATGCCATTAAATTAATTCAGGCCAGCAAAAATGGCATTCTAGATAAGCCCCAAAATAATGAAGAAAAGTTGAATGTAATATCAACACTATCAGAGCACACTGAAACATATGTTTGCTTACCTGTTTAGTCAATTTGCATTTAAAAAATACAGTGAAATAAAAGAAAGATATCCAACAGAAAATAGATGGTATTCACTAACATAAAAACTTTAAAATTGTGCATAGAAATTTTTTAATGTGGCTCCATCTTTTAATTACAAATGTAACTAAAATTCTAAAATTTTCTAAAATGAATATATAAAATGAAATCAATTGAAAGTACTAGCAGATTCATCTGTTGTCTAAATGTGACAATTTTTATAATTTCTTACATCACAAAGGATCCAAGGTTATAAAATAGAGAATATAAATATTAATAATGCTAAAAAAGTATCAGAAAATAATCAATGATGGCATTCCTTAATAAAATATAAAACAAACACAGGTAAACAAATAAATCAAAATCATTACATTAATACAAAGCAACTTATAGTTAAACAAAATTTTCCTCATGTTATTGAAAAAGATTTATCATATTAAACATGATGCTTCATTTGTGACTCATTAACAACAACTGAATGACCAAGTTATCTAGCATCTTTACCTTCTAGATACAAATAATTTAAAACCAATTTCCACCAATACTGGATAATTATCTTAATTGTCTATAGATGGTTATTTTTTTCAAAATTCTGATTTTCAATCTGGATTTGAATTCTACCCATACTGTCTATGCCAGACTAAACCAGTAATCACAATACTAATTAATATTCACAAATATTATATTAATGTTATTTGATTCCATCAAGTCAATATAAATTTCTATTAATCATATGGATAGCATTTTGTCAGGATGACTTGATATCCATTTGTTTTTTATGTGACCCATAAACATATTAACTGTTGCAATGATGTAATCCACCATTGCATTATTCACCTTCTAGAACTAATTTAGTATATACTTTTTTAATTAATCAGATCAAGTATAAACAAAATAAGACAGTTTCAACTTAATATCCTTTCTGGTACTAGTCTTATAACTAAAGACGCAGCTCTATGGCACTGTTTTCGTGCTAAAACACATAAAAATGCCATTTCCATGGCCGACATATTCAAAACCGCATTTTCTATAATACAACTTTTTTGTTGTGCTACAGATTGCAGGCTGCTATGTCGTGTCACAGTACAGCATGTATGTCGCATCACAGCAAATACATTTTCCGAATTCTCACAGTTTATAAAATGATTACGGCTTGGTGAGAGGGTGTGTTTTTTTGAATTGATGGGAATGTTGTTTTCATTGGATTTTTTTTTATTTTAAAGTATTGAAATGTTCAATAATTATCATACTTTTTACACTGTACTGTATTGAAGTTTTAATTGGGGAAATGTTGACAAGATATATGTGTAAAGTGAGTTGGAATTAGGTAATGTGTCAAGTAACATACTGTTCGTAACATTCCACGAGACAAACAAGATTCTTTTGAAGTAAAAAAAAGCAGTAAGCCAAAATATCCAGTAAGAAAAGTACAATTATGCATGGTTTTTTTGTAAATTTCATAAAAAGCATATATTATAAACATGATTAATAAGTAAAGACGACATTTTTGTTGTTGTTTAAAAAAGTTTTACTTTCTTTTTTTTCTCCGACTACAGTTATACTTTGTTGAATATAGTTTACGTTTATTGTTATCATTTATTTTATAGATATTACTAAAAAAAATATATTTACAAAAATACGATTTTAATATTTTTTATTTTAGCATTACAAACAACAGAACACTAAATGTAAACCTAACCCTAAAACTAACCCTACCCTAAATCTAACTATAAAACTAACCCTAAACCTAACCCTAAAACTAACCCTAAACCTAACCCTAAAACTAACTGTAACAACTTTTACTTTTTGTTGTCATTCTATTTGAAATAAAAAAAATAGCGGTAATATCTGTTTGTCTGTAAAAAAAAAAAAAAATTTAAAACAAAGACTAAAAAAGTAAAAAATAGCGATAACACAATAATATCTGTTTCTCTGTAGAAATAAAATGTAAAAGGAAGATTAAGAAATTTTACTTTTTATTCCGATTATGAGTTTTTAAACAAGAAAAAAAAGCCATAACCCCAGTAAAAATATCTCCGATAGAAAATTGATTTTTCTAATAAAGCAAATTAAAAAACATGAATCACATTGTAATTTGTTTATTTTATTTTACATTTATTATTAGCATTTAATCTGTATGCATTAATAAAAAATAATATTTAAAATTAAATAATACTTAAAAAAAGACAATTTTCTTTTGTTTTTATTTTCGCATTACAAAAAACACATCAAAATGATTATAATTAATGGCCCAGGAATGATCATATTTTATAGTTTTAGCATGAAAATGGCGCCATCGAACGACGTCTTTATCTATAAGATAAGCACCTCCTTTCCCAAATGAAAAACAATAGTTAGGGTTACAGGTTAGGATTAATGATAACACTTAAGATAATACTTACAACATTTTATTTTTTAAGTTAGAAGGATTTTTCCTTGGAGTCAATATACTATCCTTATTCTTTTTATATCTAACTTTTTCATTCATAGGAAATTGCAGAAAATACCATATCTTGAACAATACTTATAAAATGAAACTGCAATATACAGGGTATCAATGTACATTATTACAATTGTATGCTATCTAAAAATGTATAAATAAGAAAAATGTAAACAAAAAAACATTCAAATTTATAAATGTAATAAATTTTACAATATGGCAGCAGTCCTTTTTCATTTTGTAGACCGATCATGTTTAATAATAGCATTTCTTTGGCTTCACATGCATTTTATTCTTTGCTTTATTTATTCTTTTTGAAATTCATGTGGTAGAGTCTTTTATATAATAAAATGTTTTCTAAATGTAAAGCTAAAAGTATTACAAAATTTAAAAAATTTTATAAAATGCCTTTCTTAAGTGATAAAATAAGTTATCAATTTAATAGTGACATCAAAAAATGTCAAAAATTTTTGTAATGCATCAGAAAGCTTAAAATTTGAAATTTTTAATTGAAAATATGAAATGGATAACAGAAATTAGGAGTGGCTATGTAAATTCTGAAGTTCATGTAGACTTAAAACATCAAAACAACTGGAGAGTTTGATGTATGTTGATAATAAGACTGCTATTTTATTTCCATAGAGATAAAAATGAGTGAAAAAATAGAATATGATCTAAAGCATGTTTAACTGTAATGATGGCTTTTATTATTCATTTTAATTTAAAAAATAAAGATATGGTACAGTAAGTTTTTAATTTGGTTTGTGTGTGTGTAAATGTGATTAGACAGAGAGAAAATATATACTCTGTGTTTTAAAAATTTTGTTTATACTATAATCTTAGTTTATATGTGGGATTCTATACATATAAAAAAGCATCTATTTAAAATGAGTAATGTATTATTCATTTCAATGTCAGCAAAAGTTATTGGTATTTGTTAATTATACACTGTACCTTGGTTGGTGGCACTGTTTCTCTTTAAAAACATAGCGATATAATGTTACCGGGCCTCTCGACTTTTTGTCATAGGGTTTTTTGTTTCTCAAATATACAGTATTTTTACATACATCTTTTTTTTTGTTGTTGTAATATACAATCTTTTTCCATATGGCTTTTTTTTTTTCTAAAAGGTATACCTTATAATGGACACTTTTTTTTATTTTTATAAAATATGGTATTTTTACATACGGCTTTTTTTTTGTTGTAATATATGGTCTTTTTCCACATGGTTTGTTTTTTTTTCCTACAAAATGTACATTATAATGGACATTTTCTTTTTTAATTTTTAAAAATGCTGGGTTTTTATTTTTAATAAGTGTTTTTTTTTAGTTACATCATGTGTCTTTTTATTTTTAATTATTGTGCATGTTTTATAAAAAGCTTTTTTATATATAAAAAAATTTCCTTTTCTTGACATTATGTGACATGTCAGCTTTATTTAAAAATCTAATTATAGTAGATGTTTTATAAAAAGATGTATTGTTTATAAATGAAAAGGCTTTTTTATATCAATCAAAATAGCCAATTATCTGCCTGAAAAAAGCATGTTGTTTGATTTAGAATAATTAAAAACAGTCAAAAAAATGCTGTCTTACTTTCCTCAACCCCCTACCCTTTAATACTGACATTCTGGGTGTTAATTGACTTACACAAAAAAATCATAACCACAAAACAGATTCATTGAATAAATAAATGTATTAATGACATATGACTAGAATTCATAACAGAACTATTTCTCCTGAACGCTGGGCAATGACCCAACAGTTGACCAAAACATTTGCCAAAATTAAACAAGTTGTTAATGACTTTGTAGACTAGTTACTTGGGTGAGCGATCATTTCATGCAATATGTCTTTAAAAATGTCATGGTCTTTATGAAGATGCCTCCAAATAAACTCAGCCAGATAATTTTGCAGACATTGGCATGCTGTGCTATGGTGTTTGCTGTTATGCCTCTATAGTAGACCCCAAAACTTCTCAATGGTCTGAGGGGGAGCACCTGTTCTGGGGTCCACAAAATTGTAATGATGGTTAACTGTCAGATGGGTAAAACCTGCTGCCTCAAGGTCAATGGTCTTATAACCCTTCCAACAGTCTGAGTAGATAGTAGATCTGGACTTGATGTTGTCATGGATGGCATTGAGAATGGCTGCTGAGCAACAGAGGGAAACAGTTGTGAAATATTCACCTGTCTCCCAGCACAGGCCTCTGAAAACCCACTGCTGCAGAAGGATCCTTCTCTGGTGGTACTTTTCTCGAGAGAAAAGCATCTCATCTACCTCCACGATGAGTCCAGTTCTGCCTATTTGATGGCAGGGGCGGAACAGCAGGCTCAGATGACAGAGCTATCTCAAACTGTACTATTTCCTTGACTTCAAGAACATCTCAGATAGCATATTACAAGTTGCAATATGCCGGTAATTAATTATTATTTAAATCTAATTTCTTATGTGGGTTATATATTTTTATGTGTTTTATTGAAGGGAGATATTTCTCCATTTAATGTCTTGAAGTAAGCAATTGGTTTAGAGGATAGTAAATGTATGAAAGATAAATATTGTTGTCGTAAATGGTGAAATCCCATTGACACTAATTATTGCAATTTAAAGGTTTAAAAGGAAAACAGTTAATAGTTTGTTATAAACTAAAACTTTTATTGTCAGTTTACCATTTACTTTACTGTAACATTTACGTACTATATAATTTGAAATTATTTACACATTCTTATTCATACGTATGTGTGTCTTTCTTGTGCAGTCTATTTTATATATAATTAGTAAATATTCAATTTTATGAATTTGTTTCTGTCTTTGTTGGTTTCAGATGCCGTATGCTAAAAGAATTGAAAGAATTAGGGACCAATCTATGTGTATTTATTTTCCAATGTATAGAATAAAATGTCTTGAGTAGCTGTGAGAAATAAACTTATCAGTAATATGTTATGTTGATTGGGATTGAGAAATCTCTCCCTTAATATGTCTAAGTATTTGCCATGAGTGAAGTATATTTCAGATTATGTATTTATGCATTATAACGATATTTTATAAAGTTGAGTAGTGTGTTTCCCTTCTATTCTGGTGGTGAGACTGAGTTCCACACCAATAGTATACCTCAAAGTTAGGTGGGGAGTCATTATTCATTGTTAGATTTATTAGCCAAGAAGCTTGTTTATTCCTCATGTGCTTAATTAATTTTTTAATACATCTTTTGTTAATGTAGAATTATAGCTATATGTAGTGTAGTTGGTGGTTAAATCAATGATACGATTAAATTCTTTATGGAATATTAAAGCAGAAATAGTGTTATATTTGTTGGTTGGTCTATGGCATTATCCATATTATGACACTTATTTAGTAACTCATAAGCAAACGAACAAGATGTAAATATAATGATTTTATCTTAATTATAGCATAAGATGTGGCACACATGTAATGCAAATAACCTTGAAGACATGAGAGTATAGTACTACTAAATTTATGCATCAGGAATTAAATATTTTAGATTATATCATATTAATTTACCACAAACTTAAATCATCAAATCATCAGAACGATTTTTTATTTTATTTTGAATGCATAAAAAGTATAGCTTTTTAAAAGGATTATTTGATTGAGTTATTTAAGGTTACTTTCTTGACATCCCAATAAATGATAATGTGATCTCCCCAATTTGTATGTTTGAACCCATAATAAGATATTTATTTATCTAGTGTTGTTTGCTCATAAAAGATGTTAGAGTTAATTAACAGTCTAAATATATTCGAAGTTAAAATATGAGGGCATTATTTTATTTGTTTATTCAAATTTTATAGATGTCTAATCAATAAATAATAAGGTGTATAATAAAAAGTGATTTCAAACCCAGATTGGCGAATGTATTTGTAAATTCAAGAGTTAGGACAAACAGTCCCAATGTGAACCAATTATATTTATTTGATTGCAAAATGTAAATAAATGCTTTACTTGTATTCAAAACTTTGTCTCGAGTTATTCTTATATGCATTTGTATTCTAGTTTCCACATTCCACATATCTATTTCAACATAAATGCATTTACTTTATAAATTTGATAATGAACTACTGAAATCTGATATTGTTCTCTTGATCCAAACATTATGTGAAATACTTTACCATTTGGTAAACTTATGAAGAAGGTTGTATACTCAGTTTATTATTTAGACAATGGTGTGCGATTAAAAGGTACCTGTTTTATTCATTATCTAATTGCTAGTCCAGTGAAACATCATTCAATAAATTCCATTATTTTTTTATTATAATAGTTATAAGTTATTGTATAATAGAATTTCTTTAATCAAATTGTATTAAAGATTCCCTGAGATCTTATTTCATAGTTCTAACTTGATATTAATTTAGCTATTTAAATTAAAATGTGCTAGATAGTAGAGTTATTTAATATCATACTTTTCTTTTAAAGTTATATTGTAGCTAATATAATAGTGTATTTAGATAATGGAAGATATCAAATTTAAAATATAGTTTATTAGCTTGAATAAATGAAACTTTATTGATTTCTATCATTTGGTTGATTAACAAATGAGGCATATATCTTATTTTAATGATCAATAGTATTTCTTCCCTCATTTATTTATATTCTATATATTCTTGACTTTCTATAACACTCCACTGAGCTAAGCCATAAGTCAGGCATGAGTAGAAGAGCCTCAATACTAATTTAAAGCAAAATAAAGTTGTTAATTTATTCTATTCATTAATATATAGAGTATATGAGCACAGACTTTCACATGACCCACCACTATCCACTCTATCTCATAACACTGATCACTTGAACACATATATGTCATTAAATAGAATTGGCACCCTGGGCTTTTGTTTATATAATGTGTAGGGTCGGTGTTAAGTTGGGGGGGTTTACATTATATATATATAATATCAGCCATCTTTTCTCTTTTACCTAAATTCGTTTAAAGAGCCATATCCGAAGCCCTTTGGAAAGAAAGCATGAAAATCTGGCTTTTTTATAAAGCTATATGTCAAAGTGCTTTATATTATTTTTAATTATGTGTGTGTGTGTGTGTGTGTTTATAATGAAAATTATTGAAGAAGTACAGTTCAGAAGAACCTTATATTCTTTGCGGTAGTTTTAATAGATACATAACCCAATTATGTTGCATAAGTTTGTAGGTGTAAATGTTAGGGGTATCAACTCATTGGAAAGGATATATGCCATTGAACAATGGATCACAATCAATAATCCACATTTATTTTTTATGAGTGAAACAAAATATCACTCAAATTCTGATTATAGAATTAGAGAATGTCTTGAATCTCTTGGATACATAGCTTTCTCTGATAGTGTTACTGCAGCTGGCGGAGTTGGTTTACTTATAAATAAAAAACATCCACCTAATAAATTTATAATACTCTATAAGGATAATAACCTTATTGCTATATCAGTCACATATCAAAATTTGGTAATCAATATAATATATGTGTATGCAGATAGGTCCTGCTGCACATTAATGAAAGTCATTAACATGATTAATATGCTATTGGTAAATAATAACAACCCCACCCTAATCTTTGGCGACTTTAATATCACTTATGCAAAATTTACAAAAACCTATATTCACTTCATAGATAAGCCATTTATGAGTGGAGGGGTCATCTGCCTGATGATTCCTACTCTTTTTACACCAGAAAATACAGGTCACTGATTGGTCTATTCTTTTATATGCCTGACATACATTTTCTCATCACTGCAAAATTAGAACATGTGGTCTTTTCTGACCATCTTGCCCTAGTAGTTCAGATTGAAGCTGCTAATAATGTCACTCCCGCTTGCAACACCATTAGAATATTGACAAAATCGAATATAACAGAAGCCATACCATCTGAGGCTTATATATATATTTTAAAAAAATAGATATACTTGCCAAACCTATAGAGGGAGCATGGTTCGCCTTTATTGGCATTCTTCAATCGATCATTTCCTACTATACAATTAAGCAAAAGGGACCGTTGGCATTACTAAAAGACTTGGATGAGCTTGGTTTCAGAATGAAGACATTTAACTCTGCCTCATCTTCTATAGATGAGATTATATCTGTTAAGCTACAGTATAAAGCCAAACAGAAGGCACTTGCAGATTATCTGTCTATAAAGCATGCCAAGGTGTTTCTGGCTCAGCAGAACTGTTGGACTAGAAGCTACTTGCATTGGGCACTGGGTGCTATTAAACCCCCCCCTACTCCCACTATCATCAATATTGATGGTGAATCCTTTTTTGGCCTTCCAATGATTAAGGAAATCCATAAACACTTTGAACAAAAATTTCATTGTCTCAGCCATGTTAATACTCCCATTGAAGACATTTTAATTTGTCAAGATGATCATGGTATCACTGAAGATATGCTGAGAGCCAAACTCCAAGCATTGCCAGATAAAATACATCCCGGACTGCATTCTATACCATGCTTCCTGTTAGATCATCTAAGCCACTTCACAATCTCATCCTATTTAGAATGACCAACTATTTGGCACAGGAGAAAAGAACAATCCCTCACCTATATCCTATTGCTTTAGTACCCTTCCTAAAGAAGCATGAAGATCCCCACACCCTCAAAAACATTCAGCCTATTTCTATGTCTCCGCTCATCATTAAAATCCTGGAATCTGTCATAAAAGATAAGATCCAGGATAAGATACTCCAAAATACATCCTCTTCCCAATTTGCGAAGAAACATTCTTCACCAATTTTAGCCATTGGTCAAGCTAAAATATTAATTGATTATGTTAGACAACAGAGAGAGCAGGCTGTCATAGCTATCCAGCTTGATTTCAATGCAGCTTTCGACTGTTAACATCAGTACTCTTCTAAACCTGCTGAAAGGCCATCACATCCTAATCTCTATCATACAGATCATAGATAACCTCATGTCTAACAGAGAAATTGCTGTCTCACTGAATGGCAAGCTCTCTTTATTTTTCCAACCTAACACATCCATTCTGCAAGGCTCCCCCCTCAGTGCTCTTCTCTTTATAGTCTACATTGATCCGCTGTTGAAAGCCATCAAACAACAACTACCTGGTGTCTATGTACCAAGGCTTGCCAAATTGATAAAGCTCATGGCTTATATGGATGACGTAATCATCTTCCTCCCTTCAACAACCTATTTACCTCAGTTATTCTCCATATTGGATAAATACACAGCTGACTATGGTCTCACGATCAACGCATTGAAATCAGCTATATGGAAGGTATCCTCAGGTCAGAAGATTGTATCCAAATTTACAGCCAATCCTCAAAAGTTTTTGGGCTTTGAGATATCCAAAATATACTTCTAAATGTCCAAAGATATTCAAAATCCCATTCTGCACTCAATGGAAAGACTTACTAAACATCTGTCTAAAGTCTACCTTTCCCTACATGGTAAGGTAATGCTTCTCAATATGAAGATCATGGACAAGCTCAACTATTACATGCCCATCATGAGGATCACTAAAACTTTCATCAATAGAATGAATTCTCTTGCATCTCGACTTTTCTGGGGAGGTAAAGTTATTGCAATTAGCATTAACAGGATGCAACTTCACCGGAAGTATAATGGACTTTCTTATCATGCTATTCAAGCCATTCATATTCAAAATATATTTAAATTTTATCACCATGCTTATCAAATCATTTGGATATGAGCAAGTCATTTTGCCAGTTATCCCGACTGATAGATCCCCTCCTAGAGTCAAGAATTTCCTTGATGCCGCAATTGATTTGATCAAAAGCTATATGGTAATTATGAATGATACATTTGATAACAGGATTAATATTTGGCAAGCACATAGTCTCATTCACCCTGTCACAACTCCCATAACACATCTACTTGCCCTGACTAATAATAAGATCATCTCCCTCTTCAGGTGCTGGGCTATGGAACCAAAATTCTTTGATTTTATTATTAAGATAAATTTAAAAGCCATTAGCACTAATTGGTTTCTCTTCCATAGGTGAGGCATCAACAAAATTGACCCAATCTGCCCTCTCTGCCAGACTCATGACGAAACATTTGACCATCTGATTTACTCGTGCCATGGACTCTGGAGGTCTAGAAGGATTATTGCTGATAACCTTAAAGCGAATTTTTACTTTGTTATCTCTCTTAAGGACAGTATTAAGACAAGATCTACCCCTACTATTAAGCTGTCATTATTTATCAACTATGCATTGTGGTCTACTCATTGTAAAATGGTTTTCAATCCCGGTGCAATTCATGAGGGAAAATTCTTTCTGAATAAACTTATAAAATTTAAAAACCGTGGCATGCTCCTAGCTCCAAAAGTATTATTCGAGGAAACATGGACTCTGATTCCATTGTAAGAATGATTGCTGGTAAAATGCTTTGTTTCTTCGGTCTAATATATTGCTGAAAGTTTTGTTAATAATCAGAGGTTCAGATCCTTATGTTATCAAAATGGATAATATTTAACTGAATACATCAGATTTAGCATAAATACCTAAGCCTTCATAGTTGTGGTGATTTTTCCAATGGTGATCTGACCAAACTCTAGATTGACTACGTGACTCTTGGTAGTGTGAGACAATTTGTCTAGGGGAGTCGGTGAGCTTAATTGGTCTACTTGTGTGTTAACAGTAGACCAGGTAATTTGGGTTTACCTCTTGCCCAGAATAATACTATCTTTTATTTATTCATAATCATGTAATTCATTTTTATGTTTGTAATTCTAGCTTTCCTTTTAATTTACCATGTATACATAATTGTCACTGTAAACATTGTACTTATTTAATAAATATTTGGAAAAAAAAAAAAAAGTACAGTTCAGTAAACACTATATATTGTAATCAAACATTTTCAACAAGTCATGTGTGATGTATGATGCATACAAGATGGATATGGAATAAAATATGACAGATATTTTAGCTCCAATATTTATCTAAATAGATTTTCTATATCTTTATTATATTCTAGTAATACTTTACTTGGCAACTAAATTTTTGATAATGAATGATCAATGATTTCTATATTTTATCAATTTGGATGTTTCTGTTATCATGATCTTTCCACTTTATTTTAATTGCAATCTCATATTTATATTACTTTTTTGAATATTCATAATAAATGATATGAGGTGTCTTATTACAAAAATTCAATATTGGTTAAATAGGCAAAATGAGAATGTCTATTTAACTATAGTTTCTAGTTCTATGTAAAGATTCCTTTTAAGAATTGTAGGTGATATATTACATTCATTTATCTAAGAACATTCCATGACAAATATTATATTATAGAGTAAAAATCTACTTGCAGACATTTATATCAGATTTAATTTATCTTAAAATAATAATAATAAAATTATTTTAATGAAAAATGCAAATCCTAGGAATGTTAATTGCATTTACTATATGAGTTTTGAGACATACTGTTGATTATAAAACTAAAAAAACAATATACTATGAAGCAAATTTAATTAAAAGACTTTTATTCTAATTGAATTAGAAACTTCTATAATGCATAGTTTAAATATCACTCAAATATACGGTGATTTTTTTTTTAAAAAAATCTTTTTTTTTCTTTGATTATTAAATGAAATTAAGAGCGTAGGAGGACAGCTTCTACTTTGCAATTAAAAAATAAAATATTTTTCTTTTTTCCTTTTTATAATTATTTATTTAAAATAATTTAAATTACTCAAGCATGATATTAGAAATAAATGCATATATATTTTTCTACTGTCTTTTTTATTTTATTTTCCCACCTCTTTTTACTAAAAATTATTATGCCGATATATTTATTCACAAAGAATACAATGAAAATAATTTCTATTAAAAATATGTTTGTTAAATTTTATGCCCAAAGACAGATTTAATATCTAAATAATATAAGGATCATTATTTATCTTTTCTATCATTTAGAATATACTCTTAAGTAATATTTACTAAGGCTGTAATCTCAAGAATGTGCGCGTAAAAATGCGATAGTAGAGACCTCTACAGGTCTTAACCACAAGCTGTCAAGCGTTGATGGCCGAGTGGTCAGCACAGCCTTACAAGCAGTTGTCCCGGGTTTGTGGGTTCACTTCCCCGCCGATGCTTTGACACATGAAAATATATATATATAAGTGTATACAGTGGAGCTACAGTATTCATTACAGTTACAAGATCCTCAGAAGATAGCTAAATTAGTGGATAGTAGCTCATATTTTGTTTATCAATATTGTTTATTGACCTATATATATATTACTTTTTAACACATATGGGTCTATAACACATAGGCTTTATAATATATATGCATGTACTGATGAGACAACTTAATTTAAAAATTACAGTAAATAAACAAATTAAGTTTAAAATCAAAAATATTTTTTAAAAAAATACATAATAATGTAGAATGCACACGTATATAATTACATATGCAAATTCCAATAATTTTAATTAATTCATGAATAATTATGGCTATTAAAAATATAATACTGAGAATATAAAATTATTCGTGCATCAATTAAATCTGAATATGTTGTTATAATAATTCGCAAGTCAATTTTCCAAAGAATCAATTTTTAATAAATTTCAAACAATGCCCACTTCCTCATATTGTTTGACCAATAAATTGACACTTATATAAGGAAATGGACATTGTTTACCATGTTTTAAAAAATAATTTTGTAGGAATTTGACTTGTGCAAATTGCTACAGTCATTTACATTTTGGGCTTAATTGTTCCATAAATAAGTATTATATGCAATAATATATATATATATGTTCACTTAATTATGCTCCTTCAAAAAATGTAATAATAATAAAATTTACTATAATTTTTTTATAAATCAGCATTTGCACAATTTGGTTTGAAAAAGCCGATATGAATGTGATTATAATTTTTTTATTATTATAGAAATAAATTTGTGTTTCCCTTTTCATCAGTTCAAAAAAAAACTTTTTTTTTAAAAAAGACCTTTCTATTTTACATATAATTAAATTAATATTTATTTCTTTTTTAAAATACAAGTATATTATAGATAGTTGTAGGGAGCTTGAAAGTCTGAGTTCAAATCCCTTCTAATTATATTTATGTCTTTATCTTGTGTAGAATGCATTCCCCACTCTGTTCTATACTTAGTAAAATTGCTTTGATTATTAACTTTACATTTCAAACAAATTGCAAATGAAATTTTACATTTGGGGGAGGGGGCAATAGAAAAAAACTTATGGAACAAAATCAACCCATACAAATTCTGACATTTTATATTGTTGCACCTAGTGGAAGTTTTAAAAATGCTCAAATTTTCATTTCTACATAAAATCTTTATTTTATTTTACACTAAAACTCAACAAATTGTACTTGATTTCTTTTTAATTTAATTTTACAAATGAAAAATATTCTAAAAAACTATATATGAACTTTGAAAATATTGAAAAAATGAATTGTAAATAAGCATAAAAGGTGTATGATGTGAAAGCAAAAACATTCTTCAGAAAATTAATGAAATCTTTTTTATTTTAATTTTTTTAAATGCAAACAAATAAATGTAGAATTATAAATAAATACATCAAAGTCTGCTTTAAAATCTTAAATTTGTTTTATAATTTTTACAATATTTGAAAATTCCAACATCTTGTCAATTCTGATAAGTGATGATTTTAGTTTCACACAAAGGATGATTAAGCTTACATCAAGATTTTCTTTGTTAATATTACAGACATGCCTATTATCTTCTTTTTTAAAAATAAAATCAAAGTATATATACATATTATTTTTTAAAATAAGTATCAATCAATTATTATGTAAAAATAATTAAAAATATTTAATAAACACAAAAAATCACATTATTATTATTTCAATTTTGAGTGAAAACAAGATTATGAAAGATGGAAAACTGTAAATACCTTAGAGGAGTTCTTTCTTTAATTAACCCTTTTGATGTTAGAAAATGCTGGTATTTTTGTTGTTACACTGGATGAAAATTTTTGGAAATTTCAACTTTCATTTCTGTATGAAATCTTTATTTTATATGGAAAGTCAATAAATTGAACTTTATTTCTTTTTAATTTAATTTTACGAATAAAAAAAAAAATTTAAATTATATTCAAACTTAACAAATATTGAAAAAATGAATTGTAAAAAGGAATAAAGGATGTAATATGACAAACAATGATGTGAAATGAAATATTATTCAGAAAATAAATGAATTCTTTTCTATTTTAATTTTTTTTTAATGTGAACAAATATGGACTTATGGTAAATCTATCAAATTCTGCTTTGAAATCTGATGTGTTCTATAATATTTACAATATTTTAAAAAAATTTAATACTGTAGCAATTTTTGGCAGGTGATGATATTACATGATCTGTTTCAGACAATGGTTTTCTTCATTAGTATTATGGTTAAATTTATTAACTTCTATTTTAAAAATTAAAAGATATATGAATAAAATCAAAATATTTATGCATATTCTTTTTGTTTAAAATATTTATCAGCCACTTAGTGTGCAAAAATAATCAAAAATGTTTAATAAAAAAGCAAAACATGATATATTATTTTATTCTTAAAATTTTGCATGAAAACAAGACTACAGAAAAGAAAAACTGTCAATGTCTTGAAGAAGGTCATATCTTTCATTAAAACTAAATATATTTTATAATTTCTGACCATCCATAAAATACTAACCTCTTCTGATTTTGATTTGAATTTAAAAAATCAATAGAAGCAGAATTATGTTAATATCAGGGGTGACTTTTTTTGTGAAAGTGTACCTGAGGGTGACTATGTTTTTTTCAGGGCTTTGAACCAGAAACCAGAAAAAAAAAATGTTATTTTTGCTGGGATGAAAACTGGAATGGAAAAAAATGGTGGTTCAAAGTCCTGGTTTTTTTAGAATGTACTTATGAATTGGTGTTTTTTAAAGGTCTTTTTAGATATTCACAAATATTGGTGACATTTTAATAAAATACCATCAGCTCCCTCTAGTGTTACAATTTGTCCATGTTGCTTTATAAAATATTTATTAAATTACAATTATTAAATTACTGATAAATAATTATTTTCTAGAACTGATTCTGAATTTTAAAAAAAAAATCAAGAAAATATAGAAAAAAAAAAAAATTATTGTTTTAGAATTGTATTTAATTCTTTTTAGCTGCTTCCATCCTGGGTTTATTTTTGAGATCGACAATAGCAACAGATATTATTTTAAATTTAATTATTTTTAAACGAGAATAATTTTGAATTTTTACTTTGTTTATTTTTTTAGTATATTTTATATTCAAATCAACTCTGAATTTATCACAATAATTTGTCAATGTTCATGTCAGCTACACGTCAACTTCTAGAGACCTTGTGGTCGATGTCATGGCCACCCTTGATCTATAACAACAGAACTATCATGCCATTTCTGAAAAAAGCAAGTCACATTAATAATGGAAATGATTACTGAAAAGTTAATTTTAACATTAGAGTTGTTTAGTAAGCATGTGTTTAGAGAGTGTAAAGGTCATGTGCATATTTGAAAAAAATCAATAGAGAAAAAAAGATATATTTAATCTTTAAATAAATTTTAAAATATGTATCAAAAGTATATGACAGTAATTTTATGTTTAATAAATAGTTATTAAAGTCTGTATTGGCATTTATGTTTATAAAGTTTAAATATTTAAAGTTTTATCATTTGAAAAATTGATTGCATGAGATTTAACAATACAAAATTTAGAAAGTGTATTGCAATGTGGCTGTGATAATGGAAAATGATAAAACTTATATCTTTTTAATTAATTTATGCATTTTAATGTTTCATTTTTTTTGTTTATTATTTGGAGAAGGGTATATAAGTAAAATAGCAGATGTCAATTATATATGCACGTACATGTCATATATATATAAGTAATATAGGTAGTATACCAATAGCTCTAACAAGCTCTTATTTAATAAGTGTGGTAAGAGAAAATATTTAAAATCTCTACCTAGAATATTCTTATCCCCAAACCAATTGGTTTTGAGCTTATGGCTCACCTCAGTGAGGAGCTAGAACATTCAGATACTACATTTAAAATATCAACTCAAAACCCAAGACTTGGGTAATCCATAACTATTGAGAAGAAAATCTGAATTTTTATCCAGCTATCCAACTCAAATAGCTATATCAGATTTTCTTCTCAATAGTGATGTATTAAACATAAGTGCTGGGTTTTGAGTTGATATTTTAGATCTAATGTCTGAATGTTTTAGCCCCTCACTGAGGTGAGCCATAAACTCAAAACCAATTGGTCTGGGGATAAGAATAGTCTAGAGAGAGATTTTAAATATTTTCTCTTACTATACTTATTAAATAAGAGCTTGTTTGAGCTATTGGTACACTCCCTATATTACATATTTGTAAATACAAGCTTTTTAAAAGCAATGTCATATTATATATGACTTGCATTATTGGTTATATATATATATAAAATTAAGAGCGTGCTAATAGCTCTAAACATTTTTTTTTTTATTTATGATAAATGCTACTACAAGAGAAGGCATTCAATGTGACATCTGACTTGTTATTATATATATATATAAAACCAATCATATTTTCAGATTTATAGCAAAGTTCTTTGTCAGATGCAAACTTGTAACATCATAAACCATTGACTAATCTAAAAATTCAACCAGTTTTTTTTCTTCTTTTACATGTATTTCAAATACAATCAACTTCACAAGGTGGGGTCTTTTAACCTGAGATTCAAACTATAATAATATTTTAACATTATATTCAACTATAGTAATTTTAATTTATTTGTTTTGAATGGGTTAATAAAAACACTGTATATAGTGCTTAAACTATTAATATGGCAGTAAATGCATACCAGATAGGGTAAATATATTTTTAAAGGCATTTGCAACTCCATAAAATATAATACACATGAATCCTCTAAATTTTATATAAAATAATTGAATATGATGCTAAAAATGTTTGTAATTAGTTATCAGTGTGTTACAATCCCCATAGCTTTTCTCTCTTGACTAAATTGTATAATCTTACTATTCTAATCTTTCTTTGATTACTATCACATATAGTAACATTACGTGTGCAAGTAATAAAAAGAAAGATTAGAATAGTAAAGTATTATACATACAATTTGGTGAAGACAGAAAAGCTATGGAGATTGAATCATGTATTCGATAAGAGAAAAAATAAAGATTGGATTGTGTGGAGACACGAGTTGTTTCTATTAATTTTACATAGTAACTCAAATCGTGAATTATAATTATTGTAAAAGTAAAATCTATACCAAGTATTTTTTTAAAAAATATATGTGTTTAGATTAAACAAAAAACTATTTATGTTAAGAATAAGTCCCACTACTAAATAATTTTTTTCCCAAAATTCTGACTAGATCAGTTTGTAAACATTAAAACCCAATTTTCTGTTATACTTAAAATTACTAAAATCTAATAAAGCAATATTGGTTAAAATTTATATTTATTGAATTAAGAAGAAAAAGAAATTAATTGTATTTTTATTGAAAGCTAAAATTGTGTCTGTCATGAAATTATTTATAATAATCATAACTAGTTTGGGTATCATTTGTGTAAGATTATTGAAATTAATCTATGAATTTGGAATTGAGTGTCATGAAATGAATTTTGTTTATTATAAAAAAAATTATTTTTTTGTCATAAGGTTTTAAACTTCAGTTTTTATAAACTAAACCTATTGTTCAAAAATAAAACAGAGAATATAACTTCAATTAAGTATTATTTTATAATCAGTTTGTAAACGAAGCAAAACTCTCCATACAGTATTGCCACCCTGTGCCAACCAGAGTAATCAATGAATGCCAGAAGGCTTGTGCATAAAATTCCTATCTAATGCCTACTCATCCAATATCCCCAGACTAGTTTCTCGCTTGTGGCCATCGTCAGTGAGGAGCTTTGGATCTGAGAGCACTGCACCTAAATCTTAGGCATTAGATAGGGATTTTATGCACAAGCCTTCTGGCATTCATTGATTACTCTGGTTGGCACAGGGTGGCAATACTGTATGGAGAGTTTTGCTTTGTTTATAAACAATTATGTGCTAGTATTAGAGATAGTGATCATGTGATGCTTAATGGTTTATAATCAGTTTGATTAATTAAATGAGACCTTACCTAGGGGCTATTATGTAGAAGAACAGGAAACATAAAGACTATCATATGGAAGACCATAGAAAGATAGTGAGCATATGTAAGAGGTGAAAAGCAATGCCACTTGGTTGTTTCTCAGTAATTGGTGTAGGTGAATGTGAAATTGAGTAATCAGCAGCTAATGTTTAAAGTCACCAGAATTCACACTTTTTCAGGAACTATTTTCTTCAGGAAAAAAAGTTAGGCTTAAGTTTAGTGGGGAAAGTAAACAAAACTAGCATTAAGAGACTATAACCTATCGTTATTGTTTTCTAATTACAACTATGACAAAAATTTTCATAACTTGGTTAAAATTGTAATATGTTTGTTTATTGTCAGCCTTAAATGAGTTATCAACACCAGCTGAAGAAATGGTAACTGGGAAATGTTTTATGACTATGCATAATAAAATGTGTACCTGAGTTGATCAAAAATTTGTGAGTAGATGAAAATCAGCCAAAGATTCTAATAAAAATAAAGTCATGATAAGAATTAAACTCCAAAGAAATAAAATTAATCCAAGTCGCTGATATTAAAAGATATCTGTAGAAAAATCAAGAATTGGAAGAGACTTTCTAAAAAGAAAGATTAATCTGCTAAAAGATTATTATTTTGAACATTATCAAATACATATTTTATTAAAATTAACCGTGCATGGATTTTTTTTTAAAAAGATAAAATTAAACAAAAATTAAATATAAAAGTTAATACGTTATAGATCCACTGAAAATTTAATAAAACCTTAACTTTTTTTATTGATATAATAAACACCTCCATACTTCCCCATTCTTTTTAAATTCACATAAATAAAGATATAATAAAAGACAAATGATCCCCAAGATGCATTTCGTGCTGAACCAGCACTCATCAGTTGGCCCAGGTCACTATCTCTCATATATATATATATATTATATGCAAAGTATTTATCTAGAGTAAATTGTTATATTTTCATTTACCATTGTCAAACTCCCTCCACTCACAACGTTGACGCCATCCAGTTCAGATAAATACACTAATGATTATTACTAATCATTTTCGAAACTAGAGATTATCTCTAGCACAGAAACCTCAATCAAAGATTAATATATTTGACTTTTTTTAAATTTACACACACGGAGTTATTCCTTTCTCTGTCCCGTATGTAATATCTTTACAGATAACTTTTTTTATATATCTAGTTGATTCAAACATTTCGAGACGCTAGCATTTAAATATTAAACAGATCAATTAATTTGCAAACTTTTTACAATTATCTTTTTTCTTGTTTTCTCTTTTGAAGATTTTATAGAATTTATATTTTTCCATTTATACAATATATAATATTTTTTATTATTGTGAATATGTGTACAATTAACAGATGATTTCGTGTAGTATGTCTTTGAAGAGATTAAGGGGAGAGATTGAATAAAGGATTAAACCTACCCAGAGCCATGTGCAAATAGGCATATTATGTTGGGATAATCTATCTATTTATGAATATACCCACTCATTCCCATATAAGTTGAAATTAAATGTGTTTGTCATTAATAAAACGTGATTTGTATATACTTCGATTTTTCTTGTTATTATCATAATTTGTTAATTCATTAAATTATTTTAAAACTAAAGAATAATAGTTGTTACCCATTTTTATTCAATTCTTAACTTAACTGCATATTATATAACTTATTTACACGTGATTGTGAGTTATCTAATGTGTGGGAAAAAATCCTAAGTGTTCCCAAGGTGTGATAAATTGCGGTTAACTTATTAGAGCAATAGTTTAAAGAGTAAGAGGGATAGACAAATTAGTCCTTCAAATCCAGAAAGTGGCAATTGTCTCAAAACAAATAACGCTGATTTGTGATGTGGTAAATCTAGATAAATGACTAAGAGTGATTATTGTTAGAAATATATAACCAATTCACTCAATATAATTTTATTGTAATCAAACAGATAAATCATAGTATTTACATTAATAAAGATAAAGTGGTTCAGACAATCATCTAAATTATGGTTGTGATCATTGGTCATTCATATATAATGACTGTCTAACAAGTATATGAATATGAGCATTAGATGATCAACTTCATCAATGGTATTGCCATTCTCATGGTTCTATCTATTTATTAGCCTGTCCATATATAAACACACACATAATGTGAAACAAAAAGAGGTTATAGAAATATAGAGATACTTCAAATACAAACTTTAATAATAATATAAATACTTCATAAGTCTGAATATAGTCAAAACATAAAAGCACTAGAAGAATTTTTTTTTTTGGGGGGGGGGGGGTAAAGTGAAAAGAAGACTTCATATATGTTAAGAAGATTATATCATAAACACTATAAAAGGATAAAGTGCTAATTACTTTCATCTGGAAAAAATATGAAAGAGGACAGAAACAATGGAGGATCACAGTTAAGCCAGGATGTTAATATGTTGCAGAAAACAAAAAACAAGTTTATTGCAAATGCAATTAAAAAAGGTTGCTTCAAAATGTCAAATAAACAAATTAAGAGACTAGTATACAAAATAGATTGTTTTGTAGAATTCATACAAATGTCATCTTTAATTTTATTTTTTTCCTTGTCTTGTTCTTTGAGGTTTTTTCCTTCTAAAGTTTACTAGTGGTGCTAATGATAATGATAAGAAATAGATTCAAAGGAGTCAATACATATATATATAAGAAATAATTCCAGCCCATAACGATACCTGAAATATATGAAATCACCTCAAACATTAAACTGGCTGTTTGAGATGTGGACTTTTATATATTTATGCACAGAGGGCGCAGCTGACAATTTCTTAATGTTTGAGGTGACTTGATATATATATATCATTTGCAACCAATAATAATACATTGCTATATGAAGATTTTTCCAATTTTAATTCAGTTTCTCCGTTCCAGAGCTCATCTCACATTTCCAGCAAACAACTTCATGATCTTTTGCAATCTCTCAACCTCTGAGAGATTGTAAAAGATCACTTTTAGCGATAAAGACATACATTTATAAAGTATATTAATAAACTATTAAACTGATGTACATAATGCTAATATACACGGCAGCTTTTATGTAAAAAATTATGACTGTTTATTTAATGCATGTATATTACAATATCTAAAATTCTTATAGTAGTAAGTCAATATTAACGTTAATTACGTTTGCAATAATAACTTAAAAAAAATTAACGTAACAAATACCTCAAGATAAAAATGACAAGAATTGACAAGTGATACTATTTATAAAATTAAAAGTTAGATATTAAAATACTTATAAAATGTTTGAGTTTTTAAACAAATAAATAAAATCACAGGCTCAGATGTATGAGGCTTTGAGCATGTACTTCAGAGAATTCTGATTTATAAGTAATTAAGCAAATAGATTATAAAATCTGTGAAAAAATTGATATTCACACAGTAAATGATTACATAATTTATAAATAAAGAAATAAACAAAGTAGAAAAATATATACTTAGGATGATTAGTTTTTAAAATACAAAATTTACGATCTTATTTTCAAACAACTTTCATTGTAAATATATATATATATCTTTTTATTTTTTAATGCATCACTTTTATAGAAATTGTCTGTTTTCAATGAACTTTATATGACTACAAGCAATATGTTAACTTTTTAATATAATAATAAAAAAGTATATTGTATATTTCAAATGCGAACAGATTCGTGCCCTCGCAAACTTCCCACTCAGGTACGATTTACCTTCAATTTTTATTATTTCTTTTTACTAGTAATAAAAGTGGAATGTATATTAAAATTTAAAACTACATTTTAATTACAATGTTTACTAAAAAGTTTTTCTTGAAATTTATTATATATTAATATCAAGATATAGTTTGAATTCGCTAGAGTGCTATAAATCGTTGATGCAAGCGAATAAAATGAAATAAAAATAAAAAACTTACAATTACATTTTATCATTCCGCCAACGAATATATATAGTTAGAAAAAACTTGTCAAATGTCTTATTTTGTTTGGGGGATTTATATCATGTTTTAAATATTGTAGGTAGTTTGCAATTTATCCACAGTATACTATTACTATCAAGCAATATTTTGTATTAAACCATAAGGTAACGCTTAAATTTTTGTTAAAATCGCTCTAACGGTTAATGAATAAATAAAGCGCTGAATATGTTTGTAGATTTTATCTGGATGGTTAGATAATATGATCAAAAAAAGTTAATGACGGAATACCATTTCTTTTATTAATATCAATTACATATTTACAAACCGATTTGTACTTAGACTAACTACAGGATCAGCATCTGTCCCATAAGTTATGATTTTCGGATGTAAAAATTATCTGTGAATAAATATCCATTAAATAATTTCCCATCCAAGAGTATCTCCTGCTGCCTTGTAAGAATTCTATAGTGACTCATCGAAAATTAGATTGTGTTTAATCACTAAACATCACATGATCACCATTTCTTATGTTAACACATAACTGTTATTAACACAGGCAAAACTCTCCATACAGTAGTGCCACTCAGTGCCAACAAGACTAATCAATGTTTCTGGAATCCATTGATTATTACTCTGGTTGGCACTGAGTGGCACTACTGTATGAAGAGTTTTGCCTGTGTTAATTAGATTGTGTTTCTAACATAATACAAACATAATGTCTACCTAGGTTAATGACTGTTCATTAAATCTCATATATTGTTTCGAATAATATATATCCTTCTTCTATTCTCTCTGTACTTTTTCTTATTCTTTTTTTTTTTTACTGTTTAGTCACTTATATTGGTATAAAAATTAGTGGTGATAGCTTTTTATTTTTATGTAAATATGTTGAGTAATAAATTAAGGAAAGTTTTTAGTATTGACAAATGCCAAATTTAGCATAATGAAAATCCTTCAATATGATTTAGCATGAGCACTGAAAATAATAATAAGTTGATTGAAATGTGTGGTGAAACATTCATTGGTGAGAGATTGAACAATAGAATGACATATTTATAAGTTACCTGTTCTTTCAGTGAGGAAGGATATACAAAAGAGTTCTATAAAATAGTGTTTTGCTTTTTTTTTAAATCTGGTTAAATCATCCTGCCAATCAATCCAAGTGGTGAAAATAGATATAGTATCAGTTGCAATAATGGTGGCAGTGACCAAATAAAATGTAAAACAAGTAAAGCTTTTACTTTCTTTTAACATAAGTACATAAAATGTGCAAACTATGTGGACTTTTAAAACTGCATCTTAAGAATAATAAAAGATTTTATTAAATACCAATGACTAGGGTTTTTCTAAAAAAAAAAACTATTCATTAAATAAAATTAAAAAAAAAAGACTGCAGATATTAAATTTGTAATGAGTAATTACTTTCTATTTTAGAATTACTCAGTATATTAAAACAGGCAAAACTCACTATACGTATTACTCAATATATTGATGAAAGTAGTGATGTGAACCTCTGCAGAACCAATACCTAATTTTTGTTGAGTTCAAGTTCAGGCTATCCAGTTGTTAAACACAATAACTATTAGCCTAATTGGTCTACCTATAGGATCCTACTTTTACAGAGAATAGTTGTAGATAAATTACTCATCGATGCTAGGATAAAAGCTAAGAAAATTGCAAGTGAGAGTGCTAATCAAGAAGCAATGTGGAAATATTTTAAATAATAGTTTTATTGTTGTTTTTTTTTGTCTGGCAGTATTTAATATTGTTTTCATTAAAGTTTTAAAACTCTTTCTTATAACATAATCTAGCTTTGCAACCTCTTACATTCTTCTTATTTAAGTATTAACTGTATAAAATAATAAATTATCTTGTAGTATATTAATTTTTTATATACTTAAAACAATCATTAGGGCAGTAAACCAGTTGCTAAGTTATTTTAATCACATGACTGAATGAAAGGCAGATTATTTTGTATATGTCTCTTCTGCAATAATACAGAAAAAAACTTTTTATTTCTTGTTGGGTATTATTATAGAAATAACTACAAAGTAGGGAATATTTCCTTTGGAAGCAAAAGAAAATATATTCCAAAGTTGCTGAAAATAATTGTAGATGTAAGTATCAATTATAATAACTCAAAATATATGCTGAAGTTACTGAAAACCCTAGTGAGCTATATTAAAACTAATACAACTCCAAAAAAGTACAGAAGGAGCCCATCTATACTTTAATTCAGATTTTATATAAGCATTTAATTTATTAGATGTGTTGCAGTGAGAAGCATGAATTCTATATATTAATAATAATTTCAGAACAACCTAAGATCACATGATTACCATCTCATGCTAGCACATAACTGTTAGTAATGATTATAAAAGCTATTGAGCTTAGATTGAAATTATTATTGTGTTTTCAATTTCATTCTCATAGTTTTGTAGTGAAGTAAAGATAAAAGGTGGCTGCTGGAGGGTGGTATTAGATCCTAAGATCTAGGTGCAGTGCTCTCAGATCCAAGGCTTCTCACTGATGAAGGCCACAAGCCAGAAACTAGTCTGGGGATATAGGATGAGTAGGCACTAGATAAGGATTTTATGCACAAGCCTACTGGCATCTATTGATTACTCTGGTTAGCACAAGGTGGCACTACTATACGGAGAGTTTTAGCCTGTTTATTAACAATCTAAGATATTCTGAAATCACTATGAATAATTAGAGAGAAAGAGCTGTACCTCATATTTAACAACATCCGAATATTAAATGAATCAATAGTTAATAGATGTAAATACTAATTGTGATAACTCAAATATAAATGAAATGTATGCAAAAGTTATTGAAAAAAACTCAGTGAGATGTATATTTAAACTAATACAATTCCATCAATAAATGAAAAACTACAGAATGAGATCACCTATACTTTAACTCAGATCATATATAAATATTCAATTTATTACAGCATTTGACTTCTATATATGTTAACTGTTATGGACAACAACCCCACAACTGTAATCTCTTCTGAAGTCACTATAAACAATCGGAGAGAAAACTGTGCCTTAATAATAATAATGACCCTGCAAGTTTGAATTGCCTTTTGTTACTGAATTTTTGCAAAACACATAGATTGGCTATCACATATATATTTATAACTTAGATTCAAAAATTACTGTAAAGAAATTTGAATGCATCCACTTCTTACGGATTATATTATGCTTAGAAGTTCGAGTGTAAAAGAAGTTACTATCATACTATCATATGATCTAAATTGTTATATAAATCTTAGATTAATATATTCTGAGGTTAAAACTATAAGAAAAATAAGAAGTTGATACAATACTATATATATTGATAGAATATATAGCGTTAAGTCTTTTTTAAAAAACCTGATATTTCTATTAAATTTTACTAAATATTCTATTCTAAAATTGCCAGTTGAATTTTTAAGCGGTTATGTGACTGAAGCATGGAATTCATTTAAAAATGTATTGCTGATAAGATAGATCTGTACTTTGGTTGTCTAAAAAGAAAAATTCTGACTAATTTTCTAACAATGATTATATTTATTAATTACTTGATTAAAAGGCCCCTTTTCTGATTATAGAAGTGACTTTAAAAATGATATTATAAACGCCGTTTTGAAAGATAACCCAGGACAACTGCTTGTAAAGCAGCTGTGCTGACCACTCGGCTACCAACGCTTGAAATTTTTTAATTCTTTTTTGAATAATAATGCAGAAATTTCAGATAACTTCATTTAATGATATATTTATCTTCTTGATTTACTTAGATTTGGGCAGAGATATTCTTCTTGTGAGATTAAGCATTTCTTTGTAACATTAAGAATTTGAATAATATAATTTCCAGTGAATTCGGGAAAGTTTTATAATATGGTGAAGATATGTTTGCTTCAAAGCTATATTTTTTTTAAAAGAAATATATCAATACATTAAGATGTACCATTTGATCTTTAAAATTGTTTTAATTTATAAAATAAAAGCGAAATTCAAAATACGGCATTAATTTGGAGTTAAATCTTAATTATTTATGGTGAAAAAATACTTACAGAATTGAACCCAGCTATGATTATGAGAGTAGAGTAACTCTCAAAAGCGCTTGGCATTATTTTGATATTTTAATTATAAAGAATAAACTTCTCTTTAACTGCATGTTAGCGCGCATCTTAATCCATTACTTGGAGCGAAGTAGAAGTATAAACATCATATCTTTACAGAATTTTATTGATATATAATTAGAGGGATTTGAACTCAAGATTAGACTCTTCATCCTCCAGTCTATCTCACACAACCGATACACAAAACCACACACGTGTAAAAAAGATACATGATCAGCTGAGTTAGATCATAATCTCCCATATATATATATATATGCAATCTCATATATATATATACAATTAGTATTCTGTTTATATTAAGATAGCAATTTCTCAAACTTTAATGTACAGGTTTCAATCTTCTAACTCTTTGTTTCTAATTATATATAAATGTTTACTAAAGATAATTGATTTTAGAAAATCAAGAAGCCATATAAATGTGGAACTTGCCCCCCCCCCTCTCAAAAAAAAAAAACAACAACAACAAGAAAATACAGAAATATATATATATTGTAATAATCAATAGTTTACATTTAGATGTTGGCAGTATGTTTATTAGATGTATGGATGTGTTCGCATGTATATGACATAATTAAGTCATTTTATTACAATAATAATACTGGGAATGATAAAAAATAATAACGTATACATACCAAAACATTAACTCAAATATGTATTACATTCTACAATGAAATACAATTTAAGATTATGCCTAAAACTATTTTATATTATTAAATATAAAACTTTGACGAATATTGTTGAGCGCCACAAAACTAATATTGTTTGAAATTAAGCCCTACTTTTATTTTCAGATAAGAGAATAGTCTTTATGATAATTCATATGTTGCTACATCTGTTTTAAAGCCTCCTCTCCACTTCACCATGTCTGTCTTGTAGATGTAAGACTTTATTTTAATTCGGTAAAATGCCACTATTTAAAATAATAAAAGTTAACTGTATTAAATAATTAATAAAAGTAACCATGAATAAAATAAATTAACAAAATACTATATAATTTCCTGTTTAAGCACAACTACTAATATCAAAATTTATATCTCAAATTTTATTTACATATTTTAATTCTTAACTGAATTTTACAAGTGATACATATAAATAACTTTCTTTTAGCAATAAAAAAAATAATAATTATCTAGATAACTTAAATTTATATTTCTATTTAAGGGAAAATCTATTTTAAATCAAAGAAATTGAATGAATTTGAACTCAGAAACATTAAACATTTTATAAAGCTATTATGAAATATTATACTATATCCATTACTAATTATAAAGCAAGTTATACTTCTTTTATATATCTAACATGTATGGATTATTCTTTTAAATCAACCACAGAAACATCAAGTAGTTTTGAATATTTATTAATTAATTCCAACAATGTTATTACAGGACTTTCTCATATGTTTCCAAAACTTGATGGTAATCATTTGTATGACAATCCATCCTGCTTGATGGAGTTGTTCTTCAAACAAAATGTCTTCATATAATGTTACTGGGCCACTGCTGTTCTTTTTTTGTATATTTTCAAATAATTAACAACTTTTTGTTAAAAACAATAATAAATATTCATTCACTTTATTTACATATAACAAAGAAAACAAATACACGGAAAACTTTTATAACATTTTTTTATTAATTTCAAAAATAAAAATTTATTTTTGTATATATTTTCAAATAATTAACACTTTTTTGCTAAAAATAATAATAAATATTCGTTCACTTTAGGTTCGATAAAAAAACGCAATTGCAAAAAAAAATGAAAAAAAGTACTGACTGCAATTCTCAAGTAATGTTAATTTTACTACATCAAAATCAAAACATAAACAAAGAAATGAGAGCAAACAATTCCTAATTTTGTGAATTCTATAGCCTCATCTCTTCCAAAATGGCACAAAACAGGTCTTGGTTCTTTTTCATATGCCATCAAATGAAGTTTGACAGATAGCAATCAATCCCAATTTTTGGTGTTCTGTGGATTTGCTTGTTACACCCTTTCAGACTGTCCCAAAGATGTTCGATCATCTGCATGTGAACACCATTGACAGGGTCCACAAAGTTGAACTTGTGGTTGACCCAAAGATGTTTATATCCTGCTGCCTCCAAATCACAAGTTCAGTAACCTTTCCAGCTGTCAGAATAAATGCTGGATCCACACTTGATGTTCACCTGTATGCACTCAAACAGTGTGTTGGCAAAGTGAAATGGGACAGACCTCACAAAACATTCACCTGTCTGCCAGCATATACTTCCAAAAATCCACTGCTGTGACAGCACCCTATCTTGTTTATTTTTGCAGTGGGTAAAAAGCATCTCGTCAACTTCGACAACCATGCCGGGACCGCTTATCAAATGATGTGGACCAGAATTGAGGTTTTCTTCATGCAGTTCGCAAAGGGCTTGCTTCAAATGTAGGACAGGGCTTCTAGACAAATTCAACTCTGTGCAAATACGATCAACACTCATCTCATCCCTGCTCCAAAAGTAAATCACGTGTGATGCTTTAACTAACTTGACTCTGCATTCATCAAACCATGTGCCATTCAGAACATCTTTGATGACAAGAACTCATCCAGCATTCCATCTCATACATCGTATATCCTCTTAAAACAATCTTTCCACCACTAACATGTCTTCTCTGATGGTAGAATTCTTTTCTGTTGCAGGAACACCACAACAGATGGTTCTGTCTTGGGCAATAATGCCAGCTGGAAAGTCTGATTTTCAGCAGCAGCAGCCATCTTTTATAGTGATGCAAAATCTCACGATGTATGAGATTTCAACTGTATCTCTGGAAAAAAACCAAATTTCATGACTCACACACATGAACAGGTTAGTTGACAGGTTTGTTACAGTGGGAAAATGTGTAGGACCTTACACTAGTTCCTTTACTGTTCAAAAATAAAAACATTAACACATTTTAGATAAATATTATTCATTTGAAAAGTTCAAACCCTATCATGAAAAAGTAATGACATGTTAAGAGTCAGATATTTGTAGAGATGATAAACAACAGTTACCAAATGATAGGGCTGTCTAAGTGTGAATTGTGAGAGTAAATGATTGCAAAACATGCTGGCAGATTAACATTAGCCAAAAGACTCAATTGCTGATAGCAATTAAAAAGTTGTGCCTGAAAACAGGCATTTTAAAATACTTTTGGCTAACATCAGCACCATCAGGTGGGATGGATTGTCATAAAAGTGAAAACCAAATTGTTTGCTTAATTTTGAATAAATAATGGACATAAGTTGGCATTTCATGCTATTAACTTAGATAATACAAAAAATACCCTGCATGTTTGGGATGCACTTGATAGAACATCCAATTTGGAATCGAGATATCCTATGATTGATTCTGGCATTGACAGTTCTGGTGCTCGAACTATTTCTGAACTCTTGAATAATAAAGCCATTAGCATTTTTTATATAAAAAACCAAAGTTGGTTCTAAATGCATAGGCCTATTAGTTTTAGTTTTGAATCTTGATCTTCAGTAATGAAAACAAAAGCCAGATAGTCAGAGGATGAGAATATTATATTATTGAGGTTTATAATAGATTGAATTAGAGTAGTTATTTATTAATTATAAATAAAAACGTCTAATACAAAAAAAAAACATAAGTAGACAGTAGCATTTATTTAAATATAGTATTTAATTAAGTTCTTTTTTTCTTTATTAAATCTTTGCACCAACAAATTGGCATCAGTATGCCTACTTTTAGATCTTTGTTCAGAGATGATAGCGATAATGAGAAAAAAATTATTTCAACCACTAACTATGGATCTCTTTGCCATAAGATCCAATATTTATTAACCTTTCAAAAAACAGCTTTAAAATAGATCTTTAACTTATATGTGATACCGTTTTTTAAATATTCTCTATATTTTTCATAACAGCAATATTATTAAAAATGGAGAATATCTCATGTTCTTCACTTCATTATTAAAAAAAGCAAACATAATAAGAATTTTCAAAACTAATCTATGTTATTGTAGAAATAAAAATGAAATATATCATGTTTCCCTTTATAAAATTTTAATTTATGCTATAGTCAAATAAAGAACGTATATATATATATATATATATTGTACTGGGTTCGCTCTGCAGAAGATCTTACTTACATTGCAAATATTTTGGCTGGTTATAAACTTCTTCATAATACATTTATAATCTTATTTAATTATAAATATTACGTGAATGAACTGGCACGTTCGAACAAAGTGGAAAGTATTATTGATAGCTTTAACTATCAACAATACCCACAATCAGATTGTGACCCACCTCGGCTGCTAGATTCAAACCCCTACTATCCAAACACTTTATTTGTTTCAGAGTAAACCCCAGGTGCCAGATAGTCTAAAACTAACATGTTCGGACAGTAGGCTCATAATCCAGTGCTCGAAACAATCCCTAAACTAGCTCAGTCTGTTTTATTTTTTTATTCAATAACAAGTTATACAAACTTAGTGGTGAAAAGAATTGATAAAAGGAATTGATAAAAAGAATTGGTAAAAAGAATTGACCGACAAAATAAGGCTTGAGTTTAAAGACAATTTATTAACATTAATTATACTAAAGATAAATACTTTTATAAATTTTTTTTAACTAACATAATATTGGTATTTTTTAATCATGCACATACCTAACTCACACACTGACATATATAATAAAGCATTAAACAATATTTGATATTTAGAACACACAAATTAATATTTCATTTTTATGTGCTATAGAGTTCTTACAATTCGACTCTTGGAGGATTCACACTAATTTTTACGAATGCAATGGCTACTTTAGAAAGGAATATAAGAAAAAAAATGTTATTACCTAGGATTTTTGAAACAGATATACTGCTTGCTGTTTGCTGCTTCTAATGAAGTATATCTAACCAGTTAGATTCAAAGTTTTTCTGCAGAGATTTGATCATTATTAGTTGGTATTATTCCTGGAGACAATTAGATATTGACGGAGATTCATCAAGCTGTTATGAAGTCATTATTTTCATGGACAGATCTGGACTTAGGATAGAGACAGCCGCATGTTTCCCGTGGTTTTAACACTGCATTCTTGGTTGATTCCTAATAAACTGAACTGTTCTGAACTCAACTGTTATTTTTCTGTTATCATTTAACCCGACTAAATGTCCGATAAAAACTTTGGTTTATTTATACATGACGTGTGTTTTCATTTTGATATCCTCCGGCAATATCTGTTATCGAAATTCCTTTAATAATCCTTTGACAATGTGTTTTTGAAGATTGTTTAATTAGTAGCCATGCAAATGTGTTGTTTTTATACTTTTAATTAGTAGCCCATCGCTGAATTCTTTACTGATAATCTTCTGTATTCATTTATTTCATCTTAACATTTATTTTTAACATTTAATACACATATACTTATTACATTTCAGTCTCACGCACATATATAAATTTTATTCTAAAATCAACACTAGTTTTAAGATGACTTTTTTTTTAACTTAAATAAAAAGATATTTATATTTTAAACTTGAAAATCAACATTTAATTTCTTTCCTATTTTTTTTCAATCACTTATAACTTTCATGAACAATATTTTCTTTAAACTAACAACAATAATAAAAGAATTCTTTTCTAAAGCGAACTCCCTTCCTACTTTTAATTAATTATTTTCTAACTTTTATTTCAAAACTCTTTAACTTTTATGTTTTCAAAACAAACTGCAATAAAACACCTAAACTTTTAAATATGTATTCTTTTAACGAATAATTTTTGTTTTAATAAATTTTTTTTCTAAACAAAATTATTATGTGCCAATTTATTGAATTGGTGCATTACACCCTCTCCATTTGAGAGTAAAATGTGTCATTTTTGACCATTTTATCTCTGACAACATTAATTCTTAATTCTAAATATTTATTAATTTTCTAAGTTTGCTTTTTATATCTTTCACTTTATATACTAAGGGCAATCTGTTTTGACTATCCCTTCCTTCTATCTATGCTGAATACATTGCTCACCATGATCTAAATCCTGGATAATGATCACCAGGACAAACTAATTTTGTGGCACAGGGATCTTTTGGAAATGAAGCGGAAGCAGATTCGCTGACTTATACTGACTTACATGTATATAAAATTGAAGCTTCATTTGCCGGGTTTCTACCGGACTTGGAAAAAAGAAAGGGTCACTGCAAATGGCAGGAATTATCAACTGTCCATTTCTGCCTTACGCTTTGGAAAACAAGGAATGATCCCTGATAAGTCCGTTACGAGTGCTAAATTTTATCCAGTCGACAGTTTTAACTTATCCTTAACTAAACTTATTTCACACTACCCTCTTCCCTTAATTTCAAACCCTTATACATGTTTAATACAACTTAGATTGACTTTATATTTTTATTTATAAACATTACACTATCATTTTTAAATCATACGACCAATATCTTAAACTTTTATTTATATTAATCTAATCTTACAATATTATTTCAAATCATTACAAACATTTTAAGTATTTATTTAATCTTACAATACTATTCTAAACTCTTACGAATATTATTTTAACATATTTATTTATATTACAGTATTATGTTTAAACCATTTATTTACCTTATATATTACCGTGTGTGTATTCCAAAAAAATCTATTCGTTTATTACGAGTCATTCTTTATTATTATTTACTACAGATATATTACGCTTATTTATTTAACTTGATTTTATCGATTTAATTTTAACTATTTGACCTACTTATTTATTTACGAACCTTTTTCTTAATTAATATGTGTGTGGAGAAAAAAAATCTTTTATTTTATGAAGCCTCCGTTATTATTATTACTTTCAAGCATTTAACTTAATATTATTCAGTTATTTTTAAATTATTATTTTCATTTTAAATAGAAGTTTCACATTTAAATTTATCAGACTTATTTACGTTAGAAAAATTATTTTACTCATAGTCCATTTCCGATCCTTTTTGTTTCCGTTTACTTCAATATTCCAACCTTTAACTAACTTCTAAACTATGGCAGGCGGTTCCTTCTTTCTTTCTACTAATTTACTAATATAAATTATACTCCATATTCTCACATCTCTCCCTAGATTAAAATTTATTGCTTTATCTCTTTCCCTTTCCATTCTATTTTCAACTTTGTAAATCAGAAAACCTTGATACTTAGCACAACTCCATATTACTTCAATATTAGAATTTTTTTTCTACATTTTCTTTTTATTTTAAATCTACATTTAAAACAAACACAAACTTTTACTTTAACCTTTTTAAATTTTTGTAAAAACTTTTTAATACTATCTTCTACCTTGAACTTATGTCTCTCTTCTATTTCTTGATCTATATTTATTTCTACTTTCTCTGTAGCAATGCTATCTGATTCTAATTTAATTTCTATTTCCAAACTACTATATTTACCACTATCTGACTCTACTATCTCTTTCATGACCACAACTTCCTTATTTTCTTTGACAAAATCTATTTCTATGATCTCTTGATTTTTCTCTACCTTTCCTGTAATTTCACATCTTATTTCTCTTATTTACACAATGAGTTCTTGCTGATCTTGCCTGATTTCTTTTAATTCTGCAATGAACTCTTGCTTGATTTCTTTTAGTTCCGCAATGAGTTCTTGCCGACTTTGCCTGAATTCTTGACACATTTCTTCCATCATATTCATCACCATTTTCATCATCTTCTGCATCTCAGATATTTCTTTCTCTTTTTCCATTTTTAAAACAATGTTTAAATATGATTTGTTTCTTTATTTCTTTTTAAAATGGAACACCTGGCTAACTCCACTCCTTTGTCCTTTTCTCTACCCATTCCTAAAGCTTTAGATCTGCCCATAATACCCAACTGTCTCTGATTTAACATAATGATTTATTTTAAATAATGTCCCTGTCAAATCTCTTTTCATTTTAAAGAAAAAAAAAGTTTTCGGTCAGTTCTTTTTTAAAAAATAAATAAAATCAAACCACTTTAACATACATAATTTAGCTTTTGTATAAAAAAATTTTTCAAACAAGAAACAAAGTATTTAATTACTATCGTTTCTTAGGTCCAGCCCCACATTGGGAATAGCCACTTATGTACCGGGTTCGATCCACAGAAGATCTTACTTACACTGCAAATGTTTTGGCTGGTTACAAACTTCTTTATAATACATTTATAATCTTATTTAATTATAAATATTACGTGAACAAACCAGCACGTTCGAGCAAAGTGGAAAATATTATTGATAGCTTTAACTATCAACAATACCCACGATCAGATCATGGCCCACCTCAGCTGCTAGATTCAAACCCCTACTATCCAAACACTTTATTTGTTTCAGAGTAAACCCCGGGTGCCAGCTAGTCTAAGACTAACATGTTCGGACAGTAGGCTCATAATCCAGCACTCGAAACAATCCCTAAACTAGCTCAGTCTGTTTTATTTTTTTATTCAATAACAAATTATACAAACTTAGTGGTGAAAAGAATTGATAAAAGGAATTGATAAAAAGAATTGGTAAAAAGAATTGACCGACAAAATAAGGCTTGAGTTTAAAGACAATTTATTAACATTAATTATACTAATGATAAATATTTTTATAATTTTTTTAACTAACATAATATTGGTATTTTTTAATCACACACATACGTAACTCACATACTGACATATATAATAAAGCATTAAACAATATTTGATATTTAGAACACACAAATTAATATTTCATTTTTATGTGCTATAGAGTTCTTATAATTCGATTCTTGGAGGACTCACACAAATTTTTACAAATGTGATGGCTACTTTAGAAAGGAATATAAGAGAAAAAATGTTATAACCTAGGATTTTTGAAATGGATATACTGCTTGCTGTTTGCTGCTTCCAATGAAGTATATCTAACCGGTTAGATTCGAAGTTTTCCTGCAGAGATTTGATCATTATTAGTTGGTATTATTCCTGGAGACAATTAGATATTGACAGAGATTCTTCAAGATGTTATGAAGACATTATTTTCATGGACAGATCTGGACTTAGGATAGAGATAGCCGCATGTTTCCTGTGGTTTTAATACTGCATTCTTGGTTGATTTCTAATAAACTGAACTGTTCTGAAATCAACTGTCATCTCTCTGTTATCATTTAACCCGACTAAATGTCCGATAAAAACTTTGGCTTATTTATACATGACACATGTTTTCATTTTGATAACCTCCGGCAATATCTGTTGTCAAAATTCCTTTAATAATCCTTTGACAATGTGTTTTTGAAGATTGTTTAATTAGGAGCCATGCAAACATGTTGTTCTTATACTTTTAATTAGTAGCCCATCACTGAATTATTTACTGATAATCTTCTGTATTCATTTATTTTATTTAAGATTTATTTTTAACATTTAATACACATATACTTATTACATTTCAGTCTCATGCACATATATAAATTTTATTCTAAAATCAACACTAATTTTAAGATGACTTTTTTTTTAACTTAAATAAAAAGAGATTTATATTTAAAACTTGAAAATCAACTTTTAATTTCTTTCCTATTTTTTTTCAATCACATAACTTTCATGAACAATATTTTCTTTAAACTAACAACAATAATAAAAGAATTCTTTACTTATTTGAAAACCAACTTCTTTTAATTTGACATTTCTAAAGTGAACTCCCTTCCTACTTTTAATTAATTATTTTCTAACTTTTATTTCAAAACTCTTTAACTTTTATGTTTTCAAAACAAACTGCAATAAAACACCTAAACTTTTAAATATGTATTCTTTTAACGAATAATTTTTGTTTTAATTTTTTTTTTTAAAAAAACAAAATTATTATGTGCCAATTTATTGAATTGGTACAATATATATATAATTGTAGGAGAACTGAATAAAATTATGGGAGTTAGTTATAAAATAATGTCTTATTTTGATTATTTATCATTATACAGTTGACAAAGACTAAATGGAATATAGTCAAAAGTACTTCTAACAGAATAAATTGAATTATTTGAATATTACTGTATTTAATATATATCAAGTTGTATTTTACATATATTTTGAAGGAATAATGACATCAAAATTAATATTTTAATATATATATATTATAACGATCCAGATTTCGAGCTTAATGTCATCTACACTACAGGGCGCCATCTGGGCATTTGAACCTAGAAAAATTTATAAAGTAGGCAGATACGTAAGTCAAAAAAAAATTTTTTTTTTTTTATAAATTTTGATTCCGGTCGTTAGCCCAAGTCACTAGCTCATTGGAATAGTAGAGATTTATATTTATAATAAATTCTTATCTAAGAATAATTTAAAAAAAGAATAAAATAAGCCACTGCCAGTAATTAACATACAAACATTTATTTACGCACATATATATAAAATTTAACATTATTTTAGAATAACTTTTACTTTGGGTTTTAACTTGATTTTAGAATTTAAATTTACATTTTAATTTTTATGCTATTATAAGTTCACACAGAGGGATTTATAAAAGTTGTTTATAAATGTTGAGTATAGATTGGTTACATAGATTACACGGCTAAAACATTTCAAAATAAACATAAATGATCAAAATACAAAATCATTGATACCGTCAATTGCATAGGGAATACAAGAAACCCACTGGTATTCATCGTAAGATACCACAGTGGCATCAGTAACTTAAAAGACATCCGAATAAATACATTTTAGATACTCACCATAAGGTATCAGTATTTACCAAATGTCTATATATATTTTGATCGAATATGAAAACCAAAAACATAATTAGCCGGTAACGAATCCATGTAACGAATCCATGCAAGCGTCTATAAACAACTTAAATTTAATGCATTTTTATTTAGTGTCAAGTATGAATAGACTACATAGATTTGCATTTGAAGATAAAACATTCTCGCCCCATTTAACCTTAGGCTAAAAGTTCGCAGTCAACCTGGCATCAATCCATCTGATATATCGATGTATTCAATGTAATATGAATACGGCAACACAAAATAGGTTAAGATAAGACATTGACTCTCATCAGATAGGAATATTGCATCTATCTAACGAGAAGAACAATAAAAGAAAACTCCATAGAAACGGACTGTGGTCATTTTGCCAACTTACGATCGCATTCCCTAGGCAAGAGGAAGTGTGCGGCATATACAAGCGATTCTGCCCATAGCGAATCTTGCATTACATCTACTAACTACATCAATATATCCAATCCATTGACCCAATTCAACAACAACACGAATAACCTAAGATTACCCTCCCCTAATATAACTTTACAAATCTATACAGCCATTCACACCCTACTTAAGTTTATCATTGATATATTTTAATTTATCAGAAAACAGAAATCATAATAAAACTTAAAGAACAAAAAAAATATAAATGGAAATGATTTTACAAAAGAAATACATCAAATAACATTTTAACTACTTTAGTCAGATAGGAAATTCTTATATTTATAAATATTGAAAAGTTTAGTATTTAGAGTTCTTTTGTTTAGAAATGTTCATAAATTATTTATATTTAAAGCTGAGAGTTCAAAAAGTTCTTATGATTTCAAAACGTTCTTTTTATCCATTGCTTGCCATTTGGAATCCACATTAAATCCCCCAATGATCCTGTTGTCCTCAGTATAAGAAAAGCGATGTTTCATTTCTTTTTTTTAACAACTGAAGGGATTGAAGAGTGCATCTTTTCAATCCCTTCTCCTTCAACTTCGCACTAACACATATAGTCACATCTCTCCTTCTAATTAATTAAACCAAATCACTTTTTATTTCCAAATTTTTTTCTTTTATACATAACTTTAGGATCCAATGGACGTTATGTCATCGTTGATGATGATCCTTCCGTCGAGGTTCGATTTCCCTGATGGATTTCTTTCATTGGCCATTCTGTTCCTATTGTTTTCCTATCTGACCATTGCTTACACATTTTAGATGCCCAAGGCTAGTTTACTAATTAAAATAATCATTTCCATTTTACAAAAGATTAATTAATCTGTTTTCAAACTTAAACATATATTTTTATCTCTAAATCTTTCCTGAAAATTTAGTTTTAAAATATTTTTTCTTTAATAAAGTTTTATTTTAATAATTATTTATCTGTGCAATTTTATATATATGCGAGTTTAAGATGATTTTTTTATTTTTAATTCTTAAAAAAGAAGTTTTTATTGGCAAACTTTTATTTTTTTTCATGTTTACTAATAAAAAAAAACAATGTAACGACATCTGTGCCCATTACAATATATATATGTCTACAGAATTTCCAAGTCCAATAACATATATGTTAGAATTTCTAGATGATAAAGTATTTTCAGAATTCAAGGGCTTAGAAATTAGAAAAGAATAGTTAATGCCCAACTACATATCAAAATCTTTTCGTTTTTCATTTAAAAATTTAATGTACTTTTTCATTATACAATTAAATAAGCAGAGAAATAAAAATGTTATTACTTAGATAAAAATTCCTAAAAAAATCCAATTTTGTCATAAAAATACATGGTACACATCTTTCAAAATGGGAGAAAAATGATGTACTTCATGCATATGTGATCCATTGGGTTTTTCCATTAATATAAAACAAAAAGAAGTTATAAACATTAAGAATGAGTAGTGTTTGTGAGAAGTCGTCAAATCTGATTAAGAAGGAAGTGTTTTAAAACAAGAAACTTTTACAATCAAGAGAAATAAAAATTTGATCCATTTTTAAAAAGAATACTTTTTACAATCAAGAGAAATTAAGTTTTGTTTTTATTATAATTAATTTTAAAAGCTTTTCAGCTTAAACTTTTTTTAATACATATATATATATTCTGTCATCTCATGCACATCACTGAAAATTTATTGAACTGATATCAATACATTTGAAATTCACATGACAACACTGTTAGCCAACCTTGAAATATTTCATTGTTGTATTACATTTCCATTAATTTCTTACACATGTAATTAATTTGAAGATAATCAATTTGATAAAAGTATGTTACAATTAATTACAAAATTTAAGCTATACAAACAAATAGAGTTTTTAAGTTAAATAAAAGAATTTAATTGTTATAAAATTATTATAGTTACAAAGAATTTTCTATTTTTTTATGTTAATATGTATATAAGTCTTAATTAACCGTGCCAAGTAACCCTGTTAAAAGAACTGATTTTTCTTAACAAAACGAGAAATAAATTATATATTACATACTTGTGATGGAATTGAAATTCAGGCTCCTTCCATTTGCATTCTTCTGCATTTTTTTGCATATTCAAACACCATAAATTACCTATGCCATGAAGAAAAAAAACTTACTTTAGAACATCATAGAATTTCAGTCCAAAAACTCAAGTTTTCTTCTAAATTTTTCTTTATTGCTATTTAAATTTAAACTTAGCTTCAATTTGCTTCTGTCATCGTTTAACTTTCATTATAGAAATTTAAAATTCTGAGACATAATGATTAGTCATATTCCTCCAAGAACTTCGATTATTTAATAAATATCTTTTAAAATATACTTTACCTGGAATTTTATAAAAATCTATTTAAAAAACTTTTATAATAAAACTTTAATGTCTTAACGAACTGTTGTTAATATATTTCTATATCAAAAATGTTATGTAGTTGGCTGGAACTGTTTATGGTTGTTAGTATCTATTTTAAAAGAAAGCTTATTTAGTTATTATTTACTTTCGGTAATCGGATTCAAAACTTAAAAAAAAAAATTAAATGCATTAATTGTCTTCTATATATAAAATTCTCTACTATAATAAATATTTGTAAAATTTTTCATAAAAACTATATATTAGTCGATATTTTTGTCCTACTGGATATGTATTCAAACCCATTAATTCATGTATTTACTTATAAAACCTCTAAGAAATCATCATTAGGAACTTTTCTATTATAAACATTTGTATTACTGCATACATTTTAAGATTTTTTTTTTTTATGCATCAAAGCGTCAGCCAGGAAGCAAACCCCGGGACAACTTCTTGTAAGACAGCTGTGCTAACCACTCAGCCACCAATCCTTGACAAAAAACATTTGTATTAAACCATCAAACATCACATGATCACCATTCTATGCACAAATCTTTCTGCATACATTGATTACTCTAGCTTGCACTGAATGGTGCTACTGTATGGAGAGTTTCGCCTCTGTGTATAAACATTTGTATTTCCTTACCAGTTTCTTCAATAATTTTATGCAAAGGGGGGGGGGGAATGTTTTTTTCTCTTTCTTCAAAAATTGAATAAATAAAAATGTTCCAGGAGAAAGAATATTACTAAAGTTAAATAAACGGGTTACAAATATCAATTATATATATTGTAACGGGATATATATATATGTTACATTTAGATTTTAGTACTTAAATTTTAAAAGCACAGACGTTCGAAATGCACAAATAATGAGTTATTAATTTATTAATAAGTTAAATTTAAATATTGAAATAAAATAGGCTTAAAAAAATTATAGAATCGAAGCAAAGATTCTAATCTTTAAATAAATATAATAAAAATATTTTAATCATAAAAATAACAAAAATAAAATTACAAGCAGACCCTTAGAGCAAAATGACCATTAAAAAGATTATTATAAAATAGATAAGAGTCGAGAAATAGAAACAAAAGACTTGCTTTTTCCACCCAAGATATATACACGGACGACAGAGGAAAATCTATTGAATATATTTGATGAATCCATGCATTCCTAGATAAGACACTTCAAGAGTATAAAAGGAAAATTCAAAAGAAATAATTAATTAAAAGATTAGAATTTTGAATTTGTTTGTCGTTGCTGAAAAGTTAAAAAAAAAAGTTATTGTTGCCGTTACCAAAAATGCAATCTGTTTTAATTGCGCTTCCCTCGGTTCAACCGGCAGAAGGCAGCCTCCATCTCCACGGATCCCAGGATCGAATCACTGGAACCATCTTCATAAAGCATCGTAAGTCTTCAAAAATCATCATTGTCAGCAAGAAATGGCCCTTGAGTAAATTCAAATCTTCATCACAAAGGAATGAGCCCAGAAAAAGGAAAGTATAAATTATAAAGAGTAAAAGTGAACTATAAACTCTCTTTAATTTAAAATCTCCGAACTTTATTTTCTTTAAATATGAACTGTAGACTTTCTCTCTTGATCAAATCTAAACATTATTTTTTATAAACTTAGCAATTTTAAAGTCTTATCTAAAATTTAAACTAATCTTTTTAAAATATGTATTATATTTTTTTATTTATGCTTAGTATGGGATCTGTTTGTAATAGGGCAGGAGTTTGCGATTGCAAATGAAGTTAAAGATAAAATCAAACATGTATCATTATTTGTGTATTATTAGATTTTAAAAAAAATAGGTCTAATCTATTATTTGATGTAAAAATAAGTTGAATACAATGTGTAATTTTAAAATAAGTTAAATACCCTAAACTAAATATTTTTTTATATAGTAAATTATTAAATTGACTTAAATTTAAGTTGAGTGTAGATGGCTATGTAGACTTGTTTAAATATATGTTAGTTTAAAGGAGTTTTGATTTCGGACTATTTGTTTCATAGTTGTGTCAATGCTGGTGGAAAGATATATGGATGTTTATATCAATGTAATGCAAAGTGTGTTAGCACACAGGACAACGTGCCCAACTGAATGAATGACCCCAAAGTGGTAGTCATGGTGTTGAAATGGACATGGAGTGCTTCCCATGACATTGACTCCCTTTTCAGCTCTATGGATAGGAACTATAAGTCAGCAAGATAGACCGTTCTCCCATCCATATGTAGCATTTTCTCGTTTATTATTTTAGATGCATGTTTCCTTCACCAGACAGACGTACATTCCTGGACTGGATGAAGGTCATGTTCTTCAAATAATATCATGCTGTCAGATGCACATTTCTGTCAGTGTGGTTCTATGCTAATATGTTCATATTGCATTGGTTGCTGATATATATCAGGAAGTGGGTGTTGATGTGGCTGCAGACTTTTAGCCTGGAGTCAAATGCTTTGAAAATCTTTTAAGTGCATCATCTAGGTGGCCTATCTATGCTCCACATTCTAAGATTAAAAATTAAAGTTAAAAATAATAATAATAATAATAATAATAATAATAATAATAATAATAATAGATTAATAATAATAATAATAATAATAATAATAATAATAATGATGATGATGATGATGATGATGATGATGAAACATAAAGCATAATTATTTTTGTAGTAATTATTTTTCAAGTTTGTGTGTTGTCACCTATATATACATGAATAAAATCTTTCATGTTATTAGTACTGGCAGTGATCTAGTTTATTTTTTTAATCTTTATTAAAAATGTATTTTATTAAATATGTTTAAACCTCTGCTACTCCATGAGCTAGTGGCATGGGCTGATGGTCAATAAAATAAAAAAATGGATCTTTAACAGCGTGTATCTGCCTACTATATAAATTTTCCAGGTTCAAATAGCCTGGTGGTGCCCTGTATGGCAGATACAATGACACTCCAAATATCCATTAAACCCTGACCATTATAATTGGGGGCCATTGTAATGGGTCCACCCATTGATTTATGTTTCTTGAAGTACTCATCTTTATGCAATTATGAACATGTATATCTATATATGCATATGAACAAAAATATAAGCCCTATACATATATAATTTTCTTCAATATCATACACATTATATTTATGGATGTCTAACTAAAGACTCCAAGACCAATCTCACCATAGGTAAGAATTATATTGGACAATATGGAAGTATGTAATAGGATGATAAAATGTCCCGGCCTGCGGCTAGCTTTCTCAGGGCAGATGGTAAAATTACCAGGAGTAGATCTAACCCTTTTTTTTTTCTAAAAAAAAAAAAAAACTTAAAAAAGGTGTAAAAAGCTTTACGGTGCATTCCAATGAAGGCACATGGGATGTTAATTGCAAATGGAAACAGGAAAATGAATGGAAAGAAAGAATTAAGAGAAGGGGTGGAATCAGCAATTCCTGATTTGAAAAGAAAGAAAAATTTTATGATTAAAAAAAATTAAAAAAAACAAATTAATTGATTATTATAAGTTTGGGAGTGGAAGAAAGTAGACATTAGACATATACAGAGATAAGAATCCAGAGATCCATGTTATACATCAATAAAATATGATCAGGCTGGGGTAGAAACTTCAATTTGTGAGGTGTTCAAATCTTCCCCTGAATGTATAGCAGCTTCCAATATCGAAGAAAGGATGTCAAGCCTGGAAAATCACCTCAATAAGTAACAATGTTGGATCGTCATGAGATGTGAAAAAGAATAAATAAATTAATAGAATTCAGCCATGGAATCCGAACTTCAAAAAGTCCATTCATCATCCAAGGACCGGAGATTACTCTTTCAACAGGTGAATTCGATCAATTCCCCGGGGAAACACAGGTACTTTTTTTCTATTTGCATATATATGTGACCTTTAGTAAGCTTACTCCATGTAATTCAGAAAACAGTTGTTTGACCCGTGAACTTAATTTTTCTTTTCTTTTTGCACAGAGAGTTTGAATTATTTCCTACTGTCATTATTAGCATTAACATACATGTCATATCATATTTGTGTGTGTGTGTGTGTGTGTGTGTGGGCTTTGGTAAGGAAAGAAAAGTTCCTACCTACAGGTGAGATTGGTGCTTGGAGTCTTTAGTTAGACATTCATAAATATACTGTGTATGATATCAAAAAAAATTAAATATGTATAGGGCTTATATTTTTGTTCATACACGTATGTAGATATGCATGTTCATATTCGTGTAAAGATGAGTACTTCAAGAAACAGGTAAACGGGTGGACCCATTACATTATATAAATGCCTTTAACTTTTATTGTATTTTATATTTTGTCCAGCTGTTTGTCAGTTCGTGTGTGATAAAAAGTATAAATTAAACAAAAGAAAGCCTTTTTTTAATGTGTGCTAACTTATAGGAATGTTTTTAATTAGCCATGGTGACTTTTTATTTAATTCTCAAAATATCAAATATAAAAGTTTAGATTTTGTTTACACTATCCTGCTTTGGAAAAATCGGTGGTTTCCAAAACTTTTTTTAATACCGAATTTAAATAGTGTAATGAATAGTTATTGACTTAATATAATATTTTATTTCTTTGTTTTATGGCCAAAGAGTCACATTTTTTTTAGATAAATACTTACTGTTAGGAGGAATATATTTACTTATATTTCATCATACTTATAACTTTTTGTTTTGGAAGATCTGTATCTTTTTTCTGCTCACCTCTGCACCATCTTCTGTAAGCTTTAGTAACTAATAGATGTCAGATGATAATGCTTAAATTCCTGTTTAGTGATGCACATCCAATAATCTCTAGACTAGTTGCAAGCTTATGGATTTCATCAGTGAGGAACTTTTGATTTTGGAATAGTGCATTTGGATCTAAGAACACTGTTCCAAGATTCAAAGCTCTTTACAAATGAAAACCATAAGCTTATAGCTGATTTGGGGATATTGGATAGGCAGCACAGAATAGAGATTTATTAAACATTATCATTTGGCATCTATTAGTTACTAAAGTTTATAGTAGGTGGCATAGAAGTATGAAGAAAAAATATGCTGCTGAAACAGCAATGAATAAGCTAAAGTTATGTGATAGAATCATTTGAAATTTAATTGGCTTAAGATCTGTGCCTTCAAGCATATATATATATATTATAGGATTGGATTTGTAATGCCACTACCTATTAGAATATGAAATATATTAAAAATGAATTAAATGTATCTCTATGAGGATTAAAGTATCAAGCTTCTATATTCTGAAATGATGTATTTGAGACTATTAAATTTTGATGAATATTTACCTTTAATATTATATCTCATACCATACTAAGGTAGATGACAATCTTTTAAATCTCCTGTACAGTTTGTGAGAACTGTTTTATTTTAAATATGCTTATCAGCCACATATTCCAATGCAAATTTTAACGTCATGCTCTTTATTATATGTCTTTATTTTAGCCTAGTAAATAACGATTAAAATTCTCAGACTATTTTATTAATGTGCATTGATAGATAAATTTAGGAGTTAATACTAAAATAGTAGCCTATAATTTTTACTATTTTTATAGTATATATCAAGGAACTACTTACATTATTTAATTTTGTTAGCTAAAGTATCTGCAATAATTGAACAAATTTTGCAAAAATTTTGATAACTATTCTCCCCATCATCATTTTTTCAACCATTATTTATCTACTGCAGGATGAAATTTTCTCCAAATTGTAATCAGTTTTTCCTCTGTGAACTCTAACTTCTCTTCTCCACATTATTATCCATCCATTTCATAAGTGGTTTCTTTCAAAGTTTTTTACAATCTTTTGTTATCCAGTTTAAGATTTCAACTGTGCATCTACCATCATTTTTCCTAGCAATATGTTTATCCCAGACCCATTATAGTCTCTTAATTCTTTTAATAATGTCACTAATGCATGATTGTTCTCTTATCCACATATTTCATCTTTGATCCCTTCTTGTTATTCCTAATTTAAATCTCTCCTTACATCCTTGAGCTGTCTAAAATATTGGCATTGCTTTTTTGATAAAAGTTCCATGTCTGCAATCCAAAAATAAGAACTAATAAAACATATTTATTAAAAACCTTTTTCAAACACATCGACAATATCTCCTTTTAATATTAAGTTATTTTTACCAAAAGCACTCCAATCAAATATAATTTTATGATTAAGTTCATCCATTATGATTCTTAATAATCTGACCAAGATATTTTGAATTATTAACTTCTAATCCATCATTACTAATCTTTATTTATTTATTTATTTATTTATTTTGAGAAAATACATTGAACATTACTTTAGTTTTTCTAGTATTAATCTTTAATTCAGTTTTCTTACTTTCATCTGCTAAGTCTTACAACATTTATTGAAGTTCTGAGGCAATATTTGTAAAAACAATTTTATTAAGGTTACAAAATCGAAATGACTTAAATAATCTCCCTTTGCCTTTAGTCCCTTAGCTTTCCATTTTAATTCTCAAAATACTTCTTGCAAAACTGCTATAAAAAATTTTGGAGATATAAAGTCACCCTACCACATACCATTCTCAATGTTAATGATTTTAGTATCACTACTAATCTAATAACAGTAGTCGCAGGATGATAAATATTCTTCAGAATATTACTATAGCCTGAGTCTATATTTTGATGATCCAATGCTTTAATCACGAAAGAAATATTTATATAATCAAATGTTTCTTCATAATCTACAAATCCAAAGCATTCTGCCCTTACTGATGATTAATTGTACATATGGTGACATTATGTTATAGAGATTAAATCTAGTTCTGGCTTCTACTCTATTTTTATGATTGGCTTGTCCATGATGTCACAGAGTACAGTAAACACTCTAGATAAAATAATATTTTACACTTGTCACTTTTGAAGTTAAGGAATCTAATATGAGATCATTTATCCTGTATGTGATGGACTCAAAAACTACAAGTTCTTGGATCAAGGCTCAGTATGAATTTCATTACTGGAGGATCATTTGCTTTTCGAGAGATTAATTATTGGATAATATATTTTATATAAGAGATCGATTTTAAAATAACTCTGTAGAATCATACAATACTTTTTCTTTCGATAGAAGCAATATTTTTTGATACTGTTGTACAACACGCTCATACATATATATATATAAACAATTCTAGTGATATTAAAATTGTTTTTAAAATTGTGAACTTTTTCATTGCAATAAAAGATATGAATTACTATACAAACAAATTATTGATTTTAAATACCAGTTATAAGAATTTATCAATGTGGGTATGTCTTCTTTGTGCAGACGATTTTTAGTGATAATAAAATGAAACTTCTGACAAATTGACATTTCTAAAGTAATAATATCACCTTACTAATAAAACAGTATTGAAATTAAACAATAATTGAATAAAATTTGCAAATTGTCCACTTAATGTACAATCATGGGTGGAACTTAACGAGCAAAAATAAAATTAACATTAGCAATAAGGTGGGCAGATAATGGAACTTTTTTTTTTTTTTTTTGCAGATTAGCATTAATGGATTTTTATAACAAGTTAACGTCGTTTTTCAGTTTTAATCAGCATTAGGGAAGTAAAAAACTAATCATTTGTCAAAAATATATTTACAGTATTTAAATTTTCGTTTAATCAATTCTAAGATGAGATTCGCAACACCTACGTTGTGTCTATTGATTCAAGATCTTTTACTCTTGGCATTTATATTTTTTAATAGTCGTCGTTTTTTGTTTATATTTTTAAAAAAGCATATAGTTTAAATAAAATTATAATATAAGTCATATTTTTGTCATTTCTTTATTTAATTTTTCCAAGATAAATGATTAAAATGGCGGACATATACTTTATTAATTTAAAATAAAAGTCTCTGAAAAGTATCTTTTTTTTATCTGATTTTGTCTAGATAATATTTTTTGAATATATATTTATTGTACGTAAATAGCATACTAACCACGTTAGTTTGTGTATGATTTATAGTATTAATGTATGGTGTTTGACTGGATAGGACCGGCCATCGACTCGGTAATAAATGTAAAGAGATAAATAGTTCACTACCGTGCAAAAGACCTTTCCAACAGCTCTTTATGAAAGAATAATTATTATTAACTAGGCTTGGGCAACTGTCAAATGGTGAAGATTATATATATTTAATAAATATTATATTACAACTGCATAATGCTACTATTCAAACTTTCTTCTCAACATTTGAAAATTAATCTAGAATTTTTATTATTATTAAAATTTATAAGTAAAAGAATTTAATTTGCATGAAATGAAGCGCCAATTTATTTTCGAACGAATGTTGAGAATTGATACTTTGTTTAAAATAAAAATTATATGAAAGAGATTTTTGTTAGCGATTTAAAAATAGCTAAAATTGTACTTATTTACCACAAAAGGGGGAGGGGACACGAAAAGTGATCGAAAGAAGTATGGAGTAATCTCTACTTTACAAACTATTTTTAAAATTTTTGAATAATGCTTTTATTTAAAATAAAAAATTATATTATTAAAATTATTCAAAATCTCTTCATGCTTTTGTACCAAAAAGATCAATTTCTAATAATCTTAAAACAAAGCAAAACTCTCCATATAGTAATGCCACCCTGTGCCAACCAGAGTAATCAATGGATGACAGAAGGCTTGTGCATAAAATCCCTATCTAATGCCTACTCATCCAATATTCCCAGACTAGTTTCTGGCTTGTGGCCTTCGTCAGTGAGGAGCACAGGGTGGCACTACTGTATGGAGAGTTTTGCTTTGTTTATTAACAATTATGTGCTAGTATAAGAGATGGTGATCATGTGAATTTTAAAACAGTTTTAAGATCATATAGCTCATGCCTCTTGCCTTAATTAAATCAATTTGAATATAATCAAAAAAGCAACTAACTGGTTAGCTTTTTACTTGAATTCAAAATCTTAAGATTTATATTTATCTCCATAATGAATCCAATGAATTAATAAGTGTCAATCAAGGTATACCTTAAGAATAGTTTGCATCATAGACACAAATATAAAGCATGAGGAATTTATACTATATTGAGGATAGAAAAATAATTAAGGTAATGAATGATCAGTTTGATGTGGTTAAATAACAAGAGAATTTACTTTATGCAGTTTAGTGCACTGGTAAAATGTCAGACTCTGAAATTATAAAGTGAGATCCTAGGAATAATAGCAGTGCACAGTATCAGATTATTAGACTCTGGAAAAAGGAATCCTGGGATTGATCCCAGTGTTGATACTTCTGTCACTCGAACTTCTTATGAACTCTAAGAGCAATAAAATCTTTGAACATTTTTTTTAACAAGATGATTTGAATAGCTATAAACATTGGTTATTAAAAATTTAATGTTGATATATGTGACCTAAAAATAAAGGAAGGGGGAGAAGATCTGAAGAGGAAAGAGGGGGTGAGGATAAAATAAATAAAATAGAATAGAGAGAGAGGAACAGATAAGAATAAGAGAAATAGAGGGAAAGAGAGAAGAGATGGAGAGGAGAAAAGGGGAAAGAGAGAGAAAGTGAAAAAGAGAGAAAAAAGGGAGAGAAGATAATATAAAATAGAATAGAGAAAGAGAAATCAAGAAATAGAGAGAAAGAGGAGAGGGAGAGGAGAGGGGATAAGAGAAAAGGGGAGAAAATAAAGTAAATAGGAAGGAAATGAGGAAATGGAGAGAGATAGAGAGGAAAGAGAAAATAATATACTAAAATCAGAAACTTTTCAGCTAGACACAATGGGGTTATAATAAAACTAATAAAAATGCTAATACACAGAGATCTACAACAGGATGTAGGAAAAATCAACAGTACTGCCAAAGAATCAGGGCACAATAATAATTTTGAATAAATTATTGAGAAAAATTTCCACCTTTACCCAATATTTACAAGCCTTAACTCACCATCAAATTATATATCCCCAAGTACCACAAGCTCATGACAAAATAAAAATCTTTCAGAATGAAATTTTCTATCTGAGGTCTTAAAAATAAATGCTACTCCAATTATCACTTCTAACAGCATAATTTATCAGAAATTCCATGAAACTAAATACCATCAGATGTGCTTTTCTTCTAGCACTGGGAACAAATAAGAGCTACTTTTCATACTAGTTATAATTAATATCATAATGTGTAAAATTGTGTAAATCACTGAAAGATCAACAAGAGTAAATGTTCTCAGGCATCCTACTGCAACTCTTGTGACATGTACTAATATATGATGTTGTCTGCTAGGCAGCTAAATAGATAAATGGATAAGTGAATGATATCCTGGCCGACTATAAGAGGCAAACACTTAACTTGAAGCGACTGCATCCTATTACAAGATAATAATATTTATCACAATTAAAAAAAATTATTTAAATATTTAATTGCAAAATTAAAATATTTATAATTTAGACTAATTATAGCCTTTTACCCAGGATATCTATCATTCTAGATGGGAGAAAAACAAGGGTGCTTTTTACGTCATTCCACCTTCTCACAAAACAACCTTCATAAATAATTAAGTGTAAACTGGACCTTGATATTTAAGCAATAGAATAGTGTGCAGTCTAAAATAGTATGGATAATCTTCATTTCAAAGAACACAACCTTCTATCTTAGAAGATAACATAGTTAAAATACTTCATAGACTAAATATTATTTTGGTATCTGCAAATGTGAAATTATCTGTTATAATGATTTCACCCAGAAATCAGAATTAAAGGCATGACTTTATTTTATTTCTGGGAAATAAAGTACACTATATGTCTTTAATGAAATGAAAATAATGTAGTGATCAATAATCAATGTTGTGAACCCAAGACAATAACATATAAAATATAAAATAAACAGAAACTGAATATAATTTAAATAAAGAATCAATAGATTTATTTATAATTATACTGATATAATAAAAATTTACATAAAACTTGGAAATGTTGCCAAGATAGTGCTGTTGCAAAAATAGTCATTTGACTGACAATATCTACAAATCTTTTAGTTTGACAAATGAACCACTAAGGCTTCTTTAAAAATAATAATGTTACATAATCACCTTATTTAATAAATAATTAGAATGGAGAAGTAGCATTGGCTACTTCTGACATACCTCCATTAAAATAAATTATCCCTCAGATAATTTTGAACATAAAATATATATGCTTTACATGGAATTACTTATGAACTTAATAGGATATAATTGTTCTTGATTTATCTATTCTAAAATAACACATTATAACAATAAGTAACCAGGATTAGTAACTGATCTATTAATGCTTGAAATTATCAGTTAACTACACTTAAGTAATAGCTGACATATTTAAAATACATTTCATGTTACAAATAATTACTCTCTTATTGCTTAGAAACTTGAATTAGTAAAATAACCAAATGAATGAATGAAATGAATAACTAAATAAATAAATAAATGTATGGACCATTCATCAGAAGTCATTTACATGCATAAACTATAAAATTACTGACCACATAATATAAACTACACAAAATGTTAAAAATAAATGACTTACACATCCATTGGTGAAGTTCTATATGATCGCAACATCTACATAGCATGTGTGGATTGCACTTACTGGCCATATGCTTACAAATTAAACTTTTAAAATTATTAAGTATTGTTGGTTGGTTTGTGGGTGATTACAAAATCATAACAACATGAAACAGATATTAATACACTTTTAAGCACTACAATAACCAAGTGCATCCTGAAGAAACTAAGTCCTTCAAACTAACTTATCTTGTCATCACAGATCAAAACACAAACAACCTCACCATCTATGGTGGAAAATTAGCTTTGAACACATCATGAGTGATAGGCCAAAAAGACTCTGTAGAGCAACTAACATGAATAAATGAATACATTATAAGTATAGTGGCTTCCAAAGATACCTACGTCTGAGACAAAAGAGGATGCTTGGACCTTGTTACAGTGCATCAGGAAAAATATGGAAAGGCTCACCACAAACAGGTACCTAATAAATAAGTGATAACTAAGCATTGTCAACTCATGAAACAGAATGTAATATGGATAGGGAATTTATCCACTCCATCCAGCACAATAATCAATATAATAAGCAAGGCCTGACATTATAAGGCTCATCAATACCACAGCTAACGATAAGATAAAAACATCACAATAACTAACTAAAGTCATATTCAAAATTTTAAACACAATAGACAAAAAACAATGTCCGAGCCAACAAGTGAACTTTGAAAGTCAAACGACTGTGAAACATTAATAAAGATAACAAATAGCATATGAAATTTTGGCACTAAGTGACAATGCATATGAGTATGGAGTATTAAATATTAAAAATTATAATAACTGGTGGACATGAATGGAAATGGGAATAAAATGTAAGAATAATAATTCTCAAAGCATAAAATATTAACGAATATTTTTACTATTGCATTTACGCAAAAATGTCAAAGAACAACTTCTGACAATTTTTTTTTGACTGTTTGGCAGATAACAAAAAAAAGGACCATACATTTAAAATAGCTATTGTGAGTGATAAAATCTCCACTGACTCAGAATAAGCAAGGTAAAACTTTAGCTGATAAAACACATACTAAATAGAAAATAAATGTTACCTGTTAATGTGTAAAATATCTACATATTTTGATAAACTCATAAAAATTAAATTTACATAAATTAATTACCTGGAACTTGTAATATGATATAATATTACATAAAATGCAACAAAAATTCCAAAAGAAAAATATAGATTATATATATATTATCAACAAAGAAAAACCTTAGTTCATAAGCGAGCATTCTTTGCACTGAGCCATTGGTTGAGCGCACATAATGTTGACTCAACAAACAAATTTTCAGTGAAGCTTTTAGTCAAGTGAATTATTACAATTATGGCAAAAGAATGTCCAAAATGAACAAAACATAAAACAGTTCTTATATCTAAATAGTTCTGAATTTATAGTAATTCTAAAATATAAAACAGCTAAACAATGACTATGGAAGTAACAATATTGTGATATAATAATATAACTTTTCAGCTGATAGAAAAAAAAGCTTTTTGGAATCCCATGGGTTCATTTAGTTAAAGCGCAGCTTCATATCTATTCTGCTTAAAGAAGCACATTTTAAGCATTAAAATCATTTCGATATTTTAAGCATTTGTTTAAAATCAGTTGTGTGAAATAATGAGACATTCCAGGTTATATTCTAATTTATTTTTGTAAATTAATTTCATAAGGATTTTGTTAGCAAAGAATAATTCAGCATGCCAAACATCTATAAAATATTTTTGCTAATGACATGGCACAGATAAACAAATTAATATTTTATATTTCTTATAAATAATATGTTATATTTCTACAAAATTTTAATTGAAGAGCTGCAGTATAGCAAAACATTTTAAAGTTATTATCATTCCTCAAGCATATGTTTCATATATGAAGAATATTAATAAACAGGTAATTATTTGGGCATTTAAAAATATTATTAGTTAAACAACTTCAATGACAATTCAAACATCATCAGTAATAAAATAAGTGAATTAACATAATGCATTTTATTTTTAAGTTTTAAATATACAACATAACAGTCTATAAAAAAAATTAATACTTTACAAAGATTTGTGCCAATATTCAAACCAGACCAGAAGAACTAGAAGAGAAGACTATCTCAAGAATGAACAAACTTCTCTTTTATACTCTTTTTTTAATTACCCCTCCCCTTTTTAAACTGTCAATTTCTTATAAACTATCCAATAAACAAAGACTGGTATTCTTTTTTTAAGACTCAACACTAAGACAAATCAATTGATGAATGATATCATTTTAATCTAGATATTTTTAAAAAAATGACACGTGACTTAATGAACTAATTTTAGAAAAAAGTTAATAATGTTTTCCTATAATAAAAATAATAATAATAATAATAATAATAATAATAATAATAATAATAATAATAATAATAATAATAATAATAATAATAATAATAATAATAATAATAATAATAATAATAATAATAATAATAATAATAATAATAATAATAATAATAATAATAATAATAATAATAATAATAATAATAATAATAATAATAATAATAATAATAATTCAATTTATTCTATGAAATAAAACAAAGTACATAACAATTATTTAAAAACTCCAAGCAAGAAAAATCTTGTGTGCGGAATTTACATGTAAAAATAACAAATTAAACAAAAATAAAATAAAAATACAACCAAAAACTCAAAATAATAATAATGATGATGATGATTATGATGATAATAATAATAATAATAATAATAATAATAATAATAATAATCATTATCTTCTTATTGGATCAAGGTCTTCTTGATATCTGATCTTCTCTGTAATGCATACCATACTCCACAAACTCTCCATTGCTGGACTAACATATCCAAGTCATCTCATATATTACAAAGTTGGCTGAAAGAAGATATTTGATTAAAACTGCATATTATTAAAGTGATATTTATAAATTAAACTGGCATTTTTATATAAGAAAGAGTATACTTCATTAGTAATAAATGATAATTAATATGCTAAAATTTCATTAAGAGCATAAATATAATAGAATATCAAAAAGTACTCTCCATTTCATTCATATATTGGAGAAGATATTTTAAGAAAATGTAATCTAAGAGTATCCTTGCAGTAAATCACTCACATTGTAATCATTATATTACCATTGTCACTATTATTTACGAAAAAATAATAAATTGTTTAATTCTTATAAACTCACTATAGTCTATAATATGAAAAGATAAAAATTGAAGTGCAAATGTTTCATAATGCACTAAGCATGCTGTCTGTAGATTACTGCCAGAATCATACTGCTGTTTAAAGTTTGTCAGTTAGAACTATGATTATATAAAGGGGTGTAATTTGATATGTAAATGAGTCTTAATATGTTAATGCTGTATTTAAATGTTCCATCTTTTCAACAATGGAATGCATGAATCCCTTCTGTTGATAGAATGTGGAGCCTCATTTACATATCTAACTACGTCCATAAATATAGGCATAGTTCTAACTGTTAAACTTTAAACAGCACTATAATCCTGGCAGTAATCTGCCAAAAGCATGCTTAAGTGCATTATAAAACTTTTAAAGTTCAATGTTATCTTTTCATAATATTCGATTGTGTTTATAAGAATTATATTATTTGATGAAAAGAGAAATGAACGTTTAGAATTACTTAAATTGTTTACTATACAATTTCAATATATATATATATATATTAGAGATATTTTAAACAAGTATATACATATTATCAAATAAATTGGAATGTGCATGCAAATTAAGATTATCTCCAAAATATTTTTTTTAAAAAAATGGTATAATGCAATTATAAAAATAAAAAAAATAAAAACAGGAATAATAAATTATTATATGGGCATATTGTATATACATTGGATACAAGTCTCTAAAAAAAAAAAAAAAAACTTGAATTTTTTTTTGTAATGAAAGAGAGTGGTAATAAAAAGTCAAATTATTAATCTTCTGATACTATTGATATGGTAGACTATCTGCTTCCATTATTTCTTTTAAATGCTATTGGAAATATAGCATCACTTTTCTGATGCAATGTCAGGTCATTTAGTAGAATATGCCTTTGGTTCATTATTTTAACTTATAAATTCAAACATTTCTCTGTTTTAGCCAAAGCATTATCTCGCTATTTTAAAAACATGTAGTAGCATGGATTTATTTTTCTCTTTCCATTATTTTATGAATAGTTGATATTTTCTTTTAGTCTTGGCATAATTGCTATCATCATTAACTTGCTTTACAGTTTTGAAACCATCAAACAAAAAAGGCAAGGCAGTGTAATAGATAAAATATATGCAATTCAGCATGATATTTAAACAAAAAAAAATACATGTTCATTAATAAGTAATGCATGCCCATGATGTACACATTTTTTTCATTAAATTTATGAATTTTAATGTTCTCATTTTTTTTTGTTTGCTTATAATTTATTTAAAATAGTATCTAACTGAGGGAGTGTATGCTGAGACAGTTGTGGCAGTTTTCACATTGTTTATTCCAGAGACATCTATTGTAAGCTTAAATAATTAGTATACATGCAAAAGTCAGAGACTAGTTTCTGGTCACTGGTCTCTTTATTGATGAGGAAATAGAAACTAGCCTGTAGATTTTGATGTTGGTTCTCTATTGATTTTAAGATCTGACAATAAAATGCTTGCTTATCTACTCCTTTAGTTTTCTAGAAGGATGCATTAAAGACAATTTTATTTTCTGATCTATAAAGAACTATTGTAAAATGTACTGAAGTTTTTAGGAATGTCTGGAACTTTATTAAAAGCAGAGCTTTCAGAGTAATGTTTAAATTTTCAATAATATTGACTTACATTCAAATATCAGCCTTTCAAGCTAATTGAGCATGTGCCTTTTGAGGGTGTTAAATAAATGAATACTTTCTTCTTCAATCCAAGATATAGTATTTATGCAGAAATAAAAAGGATCCTTTTATTCCCACGACTCAAATTCTTTTATATGAGCAAATCTAAAGAACTGTTGAGGAGAGCATGAGTAGAATTCCCACTTTAAATTACTATTTACAATGTTGTTTTTTTTTTACTGAATGACTTCGGTGAAATTACTTAGAATTTACTAAATGTCATTCTTACTGAAACTTAATTATGAGTAAATAAGCAATTATTTTATCTAGCGCCATGTTTACAATTATATTACATTCAAATATCAGCCTTTCAAGTTAATTGAGCATGCGCCTTTTGAGGGTGTTAAATAAATGAATACTTTCCTCCTCAATCCAAGATATAGTATTTATGCAGAAATAAAAAGGATCCTTTTATTCCCACGACTCAAATTCTTTTATATGAGCAAATCTGAAGAACTGTTGAGGAGAGCATGAGTAGAATTGCCACTTTAAATTACTATTTACAATGGTGTTTTTTTTGACTGAATGACTTCGGTGAAATTGCTTAGAATTTACTAAACGTCATTCTTACTGAAACTTAATTATGAGTAAATAAGCAATTATTTTATCTAGCGCCATGTTTACAATTATATTACATTCAAATATCAGCCTTTCAAGTTAATTGAGCATGCGCCTTTTGAGGGTGTTAAATAAATGAATACTTTCCTCCTCAATCCAAGATATAGTATTTATGCAGGAATAAAAAGGATCCTCTTATTCCCACGACTCAAATTTTAAGCAATTTCACCGACGTCATTCAGTCAAAAAAAAAAAAAATGCCGTAAATAGTAATTTAAAGTGAGAATAATATTGACTTGAAAATAAAAAAAAATATGCTTTTAAATATTATATCTACATCTCTGCATGTTTTTATATTCTCTTCCTGAAGGCAGGATAATTAACTAGGCAACAGGATGCAAAATCAAGTGATGATATAATCTTCATCACTTGCCACCTCTTTAACATAATTTATTGTATAATTTTTGCATTATAAACTTTAATCTTTCATTAAAATTCTTTGTTATTGCCCTTAAATAATTGTTCTACAGTAAAATCATATCCAGTTTTGAAACTAGATGCACAATTTGTTTCAGGGAATAAAACTAAGGAAAAAATATATTTTTAAAAAAGGGAGGGACTATTTTAATTGCATTAATGATCATTTTAGAGGGGGAATTGTTTTACTTATTTATAGTTTTCAATTTTTCTAAAAATTCCATGCAGCTTTTCATTACGCATAGAAGTTTGGGTCTCTTTTAAATTTATCAAATAAGTCTCCAGAATACAATAATAAAATCTTTGGCCCTATAAAAGATGTTGTAAAATGGAAAATTGAAAAGAACTAATAGATATATGATCAATATAAGCTTCTATTTAGAACAGTGATGGGAGGGGGGTAGTTATCAGGATTGATTTTCCGATGAGTAATGTAAATGAAATTTTAAAAAAGCAGCTTCATCTCATACCAGACTGTTTGAATGTCACATATCCCATCCCCGCAAGCAACTAACAATATTACTATTTTATTTTAGCCTTTTTTATACCAGTGTTATTAAATCTAACAATGTTTTGATCTAAATGGACAATAATAGAAAATCTAAGACAATTAAAATGAAATATAAAAAAATTAAAATCAAAGCCACAAGATAATTTCTTAACAATAAGAATTGAAAACTAGCCTTTGATCATTTATTTTGCTTCGCCTTAATAAGTGAAATTATTTTTTACTTTTTCAGTTATTTATTCTAATTAGATATATGTTCCATAGGTGGCTAAATAAAAGGTTATCAGTGAATTGCAGTCTGGGTTTACCCTCAGGAGATTCTTAGCTTCCCCTGTCTTTGACTACTAATCTCTGACTTGGCTGATGAATTTACAGCCTTCTGGAAATAATGAACATAATTTATTTTTATCTGTCATGATTACACATATCTATTTTTTAAAAAAATATCATTCACACTATATTCATTTTGCCTTCAAAAAATCTCAACTAATATTTCAGTTAAGAATTGTAACTGAAAAGAATGAGTATGGTGTTTTTTTTTTCTGTAAATTCAGAAGTAAACATCCATTAAATTCACCATGGCAGCCCTTCTTATTTCTTTACTATGTGAATAATCGCATGGTAATAGCAACTGCAATGACAAGACAATGAAGTTATCATTAAGAATTTGCTCTGGTCTATTCCTTTAATGCCCTAATGAGGAATCAAAGAATCTTTTTTTATTTAACAGCAAACTCAGAAGCCATCCACACACACACACACACATATATATATATATATATATTATAGTCTTTCAATCCACAGAAATACTTTTGATTAATTTCTTAAACCTGCCTCAACGACCAAAAGTACTTCTGTGGATTGAAAGACTGTTTATAATAGTTTATTATCATTATATTAATTATTATTATTATGATTACAATATATATGTATTCATAGACATTAGTCAACACTTAGACAATCCCAATATCTACAACAATCAATAATCTCAATCTTGTCAAAGCAAACTTTATTGTTAAAAAGGTTGCCTTGACAACAGATTGAGATTGGAGGTTGTTATTGATAGGTTGCCTTGACAACAGATTGAGATTGTTAATTGTTATTGATATTGGAAATTGTCTAAGTGATGGCTGATTTATATAAATATAAACCTATCTAGCCTTGAGCATAATTACTTATATATAATAATATTATAAATCAATGTCTGTATTTCTTTGAATAATATATATATTCAGCTGCTGACAATATAATTTGATAAACTCAAATGTAATAAGCATTTAATACAAATAAAGATGGGAATAAATGCTTATTATATATGAAGTTTCCAGACAATATAATATCTGACTATCTATACATATAATAGCAAATATATGTAATAAAACTAAAATGCAGTTAAAACATTTCCTACTTATATAAATATACATTAATCAATGTTGAATCCATAATATGTCCACAATATTATTATGGATAAGGAATTCACCCAGGAAACTATATAATTAATATTGGTATAACAAATCTTATAAGGTTAACAGAAGTTCCATTATTATGATGATTTTGTTGTTAATGACCATAATATGATGATGATGATGATGATGATGATGATGATGATTATTATTATTATTATTATTATTATTATTATTATTATTATTATTATTATTATTATTATTATTATTATTATTATTATTATTATATGGGAAGATAAGTAGATAGCTAAGTAAAATAATTTTTAAATAACCAATTATAGAAACTAAACACTCATTTACTGACCAATGATGGATGATTGGTTATGTGGCACAATCTAGCTACTAGCTACCAGTACCAAAAATAGGTATTCAGATTGTAGGTATTTCAGATAAATCCAGTCTACCACAAAGTCTTTTAAATCCACACATATATCAAATGATTAAACATCTACGTCCTCGTATTAAAATATAATAGGCTAATCCACAATCTTTCCCATATAGATATACCTATTTTATCAAAAATATAATTTCTGTAGATCTAAGCAAATATATATTGTATGTAATTTGATGTTACAAATATTGACAATAAAGGCAATCATTTTTTGATAGATTCACATACTGCCTGGGCTTTGTGCAAAGCATATAATGGATTTAACATCCAATTTAGTTATGGAAATCAAACAGCTTATGTGTAAAAGATGTGAATATATGCTTTGAATTTGTCATTGCATATGTTTGTCTCTCAGAAATATTAACATTATATTTAAATATTCCAACTAGAACACAACAACTATTATCCAAAGAGCATTTAAAAAAGTTAAAGAGATGCCTGAAAAAATAAAACTAAATATTAAAATAAAATGGATGGCTGCATAGATAGTTTGCTACTTATATTTGCCATAATTTTTAATTTAAAAAACTTCTTCAACTTTGCAACATCTTTCTCTTAGTGATTGCTACATATTCTCTTAGTGATTGTGATTAACTATCAAAATGTATTGGCATTGTTAATACATTTATCATCCAATAGTGGATGGTTTTTAAATGGTTAAGGACTTTCAAAGCAACATTAGATTTAATTTTGCAGCCATACAAGCGATATCTATCTGACTAGTCATTTATTGATCATCAAATGATGAATTATTGTCTATACTAAGAAGAAACAAACGGCATTATAGAAAAAGCAAGAAGTTAATATCACAAAATTTGTTTAGTATTTTCAGTTAAGGTTTTTTTAAAAATAAAACTTCACATGATAAAACATTTAGAAAGATCAACGGATAATGTTGAAATAATTTATATCCTCGCTATATATAGCACGAATTACAATTAAGTATTTTCATAACTAAAACACAGACTTATTATATACCTGAGTCTATACATATATATATATATATAATATAGGGTATATGAGCACAGATTTTCACACCACCCACCACTCTATCTCGTAACACTAATACACTTGAACACGTATATGTCGAAAAGATAAATAATCACCAATATATGTATTTCATGCTAAACCAGCAATCATCAGTTGGTCCAAGTTACTATCTCTACACATATATGCTAAAAGTGCTCAGATATATATTAAGATAGCCAATCTTCATACTTTAATGGACAGGCTTCAATCTACTCCATACTCCAACTAATTGAATACCAAAAACAGAATTGTTATAAACTAATATTCATTATATTTTTAAGATTCGTAAAAGATTTTTTTTTATTCTGATAAAAACTAAGCAAAGCTGATTTCAACCAGTAAATGACATTTTGAGAATGATTTACATACCATAGGCTCTCTGAGCCTATTTATCCTCTATTCATTTTAAAAGTGAATTTACTTTTTATTTTATTGGAGTTTTTTTTTAATAGTAAATACTGTACTGCAATAAAGGATAGAACCAATTACTTCTGACTTGAACCTAATTTACGTTGGTGTACTGATTTCAAAATACAAAAGGCAATGGATTTTAATTTTATGGTCCTAGTTTTATAGACAATATCTATATACTGAAGCAAAGATTTCCAGAATTAAGATACGAATTTAAAACCTTGTAATATATTGTGGCAGTCTTAGAGCAGAAAACTTTTTTATATTCTATCAAATTGGATCAAGGAGTTGGCGAGTTTTTAAAAAACTGTAATACAACAACATAAAAGAAATCACAAATATGGTCGAGTGACATATCTGTGAAGTCTCACACAACTATCTCAGCGCTTGTGTCTCATCCGAGAGTGTTATTCCATGATTTCTAAAACAAAAATGTGCATACGTAGATTTTTTACCATGTTTTATTTATTGGGGCATTTTTTCCCCTAAAAAACATTATAATTAATTATATATGGGAAAAGTGCGATGGATAACTTGCCAAATATTATTTTCTCAAGTCAGACTCTTAGGTTTAACTTACAAAATACTATCAAAAAATGTATTCTTTATTAGTACTTACTATAGATAATTAATTTGTCAATCGATTCGAAATTTCATTGATTCTTAAAATAACTTTAAAGAAATTAACTTATACCTTTAAAAAAAAAAAAGCGAAGAAGTAAAAAGGTTTTATTTTTAAAAAGTGAAGAAACTTTAAAAGTAGAGATCAAACTTTATTTCTGACTTTTTTCTCTCTATTTTAATGCTTTTAAGCATTTACTGATCTTAATAATATTTCTTTGATATCAAAAGTTAATGTTACATTTATTTTTCTTTGTAAAACAAAAGCGAGAGCGAAAAAACTTTTCCCGGGATGCGTAGGAGGGCGCTCGCAGGCTTTTACTTCTCTGCAGCTTCTTGTACACAGAGAAATTTATTTAATACGCCTTATCAAATTTTCAATCAAAAACTTAGAAAAGTTTCTGTTAACAGTGTTAATAAAAAATAATTATTTCCTTGGACAATTGTCTGTAATTAATTGTTATCAACTTATTAAATGAGCATTGTTGAGTTAATTAGATTAAATGACAGTTCATTAATCAAAATAAATTTAAAATATTTTTCGCTTTTGTAGAAGACTTTCAGTGTAAATTGTGAATATTAAATGTTTTTTTTTTCTTTTCTTTATAAAAACTGAAGAATAAAGATAGTTATTAATGACTTTATGATTAACTTCCCGAATTATAGTCCACCCTTTTATTATAATAGTGATACCATATTATACCACGTGTGTCCTTTTATTTTTATAGTTATACCCTATTAACGACCAATTGTCGCGATTGAAGTTTATAATAATTGATGTAGGGTATATGAGCACAGATTTTCACATGACCCACCACTCTCCACACTATCTCATAACACTGATACACTTGAATGGGAATCTGGATCAACTGATGATTGCTGGTTTAGCATGAAATACGTATATTGGTGATTATTTATCTTTTCAACATATATATGTTCAAGTGTATCAGTGTTATGAGATAGTATGGAGAGTGGTGGGTCATGTGAAAGTCTGTGCTCATATACCCTATATATTACATATATAGACCCAGGTATATAATAAGCCTGTGTATTTCAGTTAATAATTGATATAGTGAAATTAATTTAATATATAGAGAGATTAATATCAAAATAAATCCAATAAATAGTTATTGGAACTTTTGATATATTTATTAAAATTATTTCTCCAATTTCTTCAATGTTTATAGTTGATATATTTATTCAAAGACAGTATATCGTTATTAAGTTTGTGCAAGAGTTATAAATCTTTAGATTAAATTGTACTGAAATATGATGTACGAATAACGAATATTGAAGATGACATATGAGAGTATTTGATTATCTAAACCAACGGATGTAGCTAACTCAACAGATATACATTTTGAGAATCATTTAGATTTTTTTAAAGTCTCTATATATTTGTTTAAAGAAGAGAAATGTTGAATAATAAATGTGCAAATACATATATTTATTATGAAATTATTCAAGTACGATGCCAGCTAGTGCTGGATTGCAGTTTAGGACTTTAAAAAATGTATAGAATCTCCAGCCAAGGTATATAATACTTTTGTCTCTGTCATATATCTTTATTATAGGTGCTGCTATATATTTTCTTACTTTAGCCCTTCAATAATTTACCCTACACACTATTTCCAAATAACAGGCTGTCTTCAACTCATAACTTGACCTAGCATTGATTTATGTATCGATTTTATCCTTCCAGAAAAGCTGCGATATTGTTAATTTTAAAATATAGCTGGGCAAAGCATCAGCAAAAATGTTGTCATCTTCATCAGTCAGGTGATTCATAAAACTATGTTTACTTATACCTTCTTTGCCGAAGGATAGACAAATTCTAATTTTATGAATAGTTTTTGGAAGTAGATTTAATTAATGTTTGACAGTATAATGGTAAACAAGGAACAACTTTTTTAAGAAAATTGACCCAAATACTGTACCAAAAAGGGTTATTTTTGATTTTTTCTTCTTTAAAGTTAATCCCATTTTGAAGGAATTCCCCTTCATATTTCTTTTCTATGATTGAAGATTCATTTAATTTCAGATTATAATCTAAGTGTGAGGAAATAATTTGAAAATGCAAGAGAAAAAGACTTAAATGGGGATGCTAAAGAATTAAGATTAATCACTGTTTCTTATTGTATAGCCACTAGCAAAATCAGCAAGTGCAGAGTAATGAAGAGGATATATTGGCACTACATGGGTTAATCAAAGTTGTAGATCCATGATTGAATTTTTGAATGATATAAGAAATAATTTAAAAGATTTGGTGGTTTAATGCTTTTTTTATCAAAAATTAATGAAAACAAAACATTCTCACTTTCATCAACTTATATTTTATTTCTTTTAATATATTAATTTTATTTGCATATAATTTATTGTTTATTTAATATGTGAACTTTTATCTTTTTGAACAGTTTCACTATTAATAAAATATTATAAGCAAAAGCTTTAGAGATTCCAACCAAAAGATAGATTCTTTAGTGGCTTTATTAAATCAATTCTGCCACTACAGGCATAGAATCATAAGTCATTTATAATGTGATTTATGATTTTCTATCTGTTTACACTTGTATAGATCAGTCCCTATTAAATTCTATTTATGAAACAGATGAGCACAATGAGCAGAGGACTGTTCCAAATCTTTTAATGAGACTCCAGTAGTGTCTAGGAAGATCAAGTCTAGCTGGCTTTATTATTGGATCTGAAATAGGAAATTTGTCTGGAAGCTGATAAAAATTTCATTTTTTATTCCATAATTTTTTAATTGTAATTTCTTGATTGAACATCCAAAGAGAGGGGGGGTTTGATTTGATTCAAGCATAATTAGTGAAACTGTATCTTGAAATATTTACGTGTCATACCATTTCCACTCTCATACATTTTAACAATACTATTTTTTATATCACAACTTTATTCTTACAGTTTTGACTGTCCTAAAGTCATCATCTGAATTAAATTATCCAAATATATAATCATACAATTAATACACATATTTATATACATAATCAAAGAGAAATCTGAATCCGACCATTATAAATAACCATTTTCCATTTTATTATTCTACTCTTAACTGATTTTATTTACATTCAATATTATTTTATTTTTAATTATTTTAAATCTATTTATTATAATTTTATAATTATAACTTTAATTTTTTAACTTTAACTTTTAAATTCTACTATTTAATACACATTATTTATTATTATCTTTTTACTTAATTTTTTTTTTTACTTTTAACCTTTTTTCAAAATTAACTATTAACTTTTTTATTACAAATTACCTTTTTTTATATTATCAATTACTCACCTCCTTAAAAATCTACTTTTTTAAATATCCTACTTCTAAAAACTAGCTGACAAATTTTTCAAAAAAAATTTTTTACTTGCTTAACAACTCTCTCTATCTTCATTTTCTTCAACATTCTTTTTTTTAAAAAAAACTTTTTTTATTCTCAAACTATTAACCTTTTCTGGGGTTTCTCTGATCAAAAACAGTCATGGCTTCAAGTCTCTCAAATTCTGTCATTTTTAACACTACAGTAAAGAATTTAGTCATTTTAAATCTTTAAAAAAGTCCTGTAAGATGCTGCCCTCTCTGGAATTATTTTACAAGTAAAAAATCAGTAAATTTGACATTTAGATTTCAACAATGGTAGAGGGCAGGCTTTCACTAGAAGCTGATTGGTTGGTTCTCATTTCAACAAAAGAGGGCTGGATAATAATTTTCATCACTCCAACTTCTTTCTTTTGCATTTCAAAATAAAAACAAATGTTTTAGAATATTTTTTTAATATTTTTTTACATATTATAAATTATTTTCATAAAATATACTAAAAACATAATTATTTTTGAAAAAACAGTAAGATTTTAGTAAAAAATTGTATACTTTTACAGGAACATAAGAAAACAGTGCTAATAACAATTTTCACACCTGCCAACAGTATACATTGCCCCAAACTCTTTATTAGATTTTCATATAAAAGTTAATGTTTTAAAATATTTTGCTGGCATTTATTTACATATTATAATGTATTTTGGTAAAATATGCTGAAAATATAAATTATTTTAGGAAAATAGTAAGATTTTAGTAAAAAAAAATTTGTTAGTTTTACACTAACATAAATTGAGAGGGAAATCAATGATGTCAGCAACACTTTCTGATTTGTTTTTAAGTTTCTTGTTAGGTCTTCCAATATCGAATATTTTTATAATTATAAATAGAAATTTATTTTTGAAAAAACTTTCATTCACTTTCATAGTCTGACAAATTATTAATATACTTTTTACAAATGAAACTAAAATGAATATAATATTAAAAGATGAATATATCTTTACTGCTGATTCTATAATTGACCAATCAAAAGTTTAGAATTTTAACTCATGCAGCCAAATAAAATATTTGTCATTGAAAAGGTTAATAACAATAATTGTTTATAAAATTGTTTTTATCCCAAAATCCTTATTAAGATTTGGTTTTATATTTCTAATCAATATTGCCTCTTTAATTTTCCTATTTTTTTTCTATTATTTGTATAATTAATCATTTGTATATTATCTTTTTCAAACCTATGACCTGTTTCTAATGATTGCAAATAAATAGATGACCTCTTATCATATTTATGTTGGATTAATTTTGTATAAATTGAATTCTTAATTATACCTACATAATTAGTTTTTTTATATTTTCACTTTTACATGACTTGCATTCAATTTTAAATATCCCATTTATGCATTTTTCTACTTTTCTCACATAATTATTATCTAATATGTTAAGTATATTTTTTCTTCTTTTATTCATTATCTTATATTTTATTACATTATTACATTTTTTATTAATTTTAATAATCATTTTATTTATACTTTTTGCAATACTATTATTATAAGTTTTAATACCTACATATTTATTCTTATCTATTTTATCTGTTTTACATAATATCTTTTTATTTTTATTAAAAAAAAAATTTGACTTTCTTATAATTTTTTTTATAACTTTCTCTGGATATTCATTATTTGTAAACTCTTTAATTATCAATTCTATCTGTTTACTATAATCTGCTTCATTTGGGCAATAATTCCTAGTTCTATATATTCTTGAATTTATACTACTTATTTTATATTTTATATCCATATTTAAATTCCAATTACTTATATTACTATCCATATTAGTTTTTTTATATATAGATGTCCTTATCCTGCATTTAGTATCTTTATGACTTCTTTAGCAAAATATCTAAATATAATAATTTATTATCATTCATTTTTTATTGTAAATTTTATATTTTTGTATCTAACTTATTAATCTCATCAAAATACATATCTATTTGTCTTTGATTCTTATTAAAAATTAATAAGTAATCATGAACATACTTTTTTATAAAAATTGGACCATTACTATTATTAGTCATTAAACCATCCATATTCTCCATATTTATATATATTAATCTGAGTATCCCAATTAATGCTCCTCCTATTAGTAATCTTTTCATCTGTTTATAATATTCTCCATTATATTCAAATGTAATCTTTTTACAACTAATTATCATTATTGCTCTCAATTTTTCTATTGATATTTTTATTATTTTATATTCATCACTTCTATATCTTTTTATCACTAACTCAATTGCCTCTTCTACATTTATATTTATCATTTTTATATCTGTTTATTGCTAACTTTATTGCTTCTTCTACATTTATATTTATGTACATTGACACAACATCTATTTTTTACCATAGTCACCTTTCAATTATTATATTCATTTATTTTATCTTTAATTTTTTTTATTAACTCTTTATTATTGTTAATTTAAAAACTACTTTTATTATTAATATATTTCTTAAAAATATTATTTGATATCCATTTAAATATTCTATCAAGATATTAATTTGTACCATTTATTATATATTTGTATATAAAAACATGTATATATTAAAAAACTAATGTGGATAGCAATATAAGTAATTGGAATTCAAATATAGATATAAAATAAGTAGTATAAATTCAAGAATATATAGAACTAAAAATTATTGGTCAAATGAAGAAAATTATAATAAACAAGTAGAATTAATAATTAAAGAGTTTAAAGATCATGAATATTCAGAGAATGTTATAGAAGGAAGTCAGAAAAAACAATTAATAAAAAGAGATAGTATGTAGAACAAATAAAATGCATAAGAATAAATATATGGATATTAAAACTTATAATAATAGTATTGTAAAAAAGGATGAATAAAATAATTATCAAAATTAATAAAAAGTTTAATAATGTAATAAAATTTAACATAGTGAATAAAAGAACAAAAAATATACTTACTATATTAGATAATAAATATGTGAAAAAAGTAGAAAAATGCATAAATGTGGTATATAAAATTAAATGCAAGTCATGTAAAAGTAAAAATATAAAAACTAATTATATAGGTGAAACAAAGAATTAAATATCTACAAAATTAATTCAGCATAAGTAATATAAAAGGTCACTTATTTATTTGCATTCATTAGAAACAGATCATAGATTTGAAAAAGAAAGTATAAAAATGATTAATTATACAAATAATAGAAGGGATAGGAAAATTAAATAGGCAACATTGATTAAAAATATAAAATCAAATCTTAATAAGAATTTTGGGATAAAGACAATAATTTTATAAACAATTATTATTAATAATACTTTGAATATAAAAAAGTTTTAAAAAAAAATGAAGTTGAAGAAAAAGATGATAGAGGGTGTTAAGCAAGTATATTAATAACAACAACAACAACAACAATAATAATAATAATGTATTTGTAAACTATTAACTGTGCAGCCTTTGGTGGCGCTGTTGCTAGTTAAAAACAGAATGATATAACATTACCGGGCCGCTAGATTTTTTTTTATCTAATAGATTGTATTTTGACATATGGCTGTAATATTTTTCTTTTTAATATATTGTTGTTGTTTGTTTTGAACATAATTATTTTTTTTTTGTTTTTCATTTGATAAATTTAAAACTATAATGGACACTTTGACCTTTTTTTTGGATCTCAAAAGTACATAATTTTTGACATACACCTTTATTTGGGGGGGGGGGATTCCATTCTAAATCTGCTGTTTTTTTTTACAGACGTCTTTTTTTTTGGTTTTGGATTCGATACATTTCAAAGTATATGGGACAATTTTAACTTTTTTTAGAATATGTCAAATATACACAATTTGCTTTACATACGACTTTCTTTTTTTTTTTTGTTATTTAAAATTAAAATCGACACTTTCTTTTTGAATTTGTTAAAAATTCCGGGGGGTGCTGTTGATTGATTTAGCAAAATAAATTCAAAGCTGTCCGACAAGCTCTGCCTCAGATGTCCGTATTTGCTTATAAACGAAAAGAATTGTTTGGTATTTTATCTTACATTTATAAATACGGGGGTTTTTTTGGGTGGCGGGTTTTGATTTTTTTGTTTTTTTAATAATAACAAATACCATAATAATAAATAAAATGGGACTTCTTTTTTCTCTTAGATTTATAAATACGGGGGGTTTTTTGGGTGGCGGGTTTTTTTTTAAAAAATAATAATAACAAATAAAATGTCAAAAACAAAAAAGTCAATCGCGGTATTGTTTTTTTTAACCAAAAAAATATGTGGTAAAAGCCTGAAATCCAGGCAAAGCCGCTTGGAGCTTTGATGCTAGACAAAATCTATGAAATATAATGTTACCGGGCCGCTGCAACTTTTTCTTTTTTTTTTAAACCACAAGGTTTTTTTTTTTAATATTGATTAAACGAATAATTTTTATTTCATTTAGAACATGATTTCTTTATTATTAAACAAATTTTGATATTCATTTTCATTACTTTTTGTGGGTTTTTTTTTTGGAACGTGACGTTTTTTCAACAAATTTTGCTAATTTTATTTTTCCTTTTGATCACTTTAAAACTTTGAACCGTTTCACAACGTCAAAAAATTTGTTTGAATCTCCCACCGCTGAAAAAATAGAATACAATTATTTGCGACTTGTTTAGAACTTAATTTTACCTTCTTTTTTTTTTTGGCTTGGTAAATGGTTTTTCTTATTATTAATTTTACTTTTTTTTTAAAACACAAATTGTTTTCACTTTGATTTATATTATGTTTGAATTAGCCTTTTTTTTTTGGCCTCTACAAGAAACAGCTTTTTGAGCAGGGAGTGAGATTTCATACTGTTATTATTAATAAAAAGTCAACCAAAATAGTCAATTATTTTAACAGCGCTGAAAAAAGAGAATCAACTTTGGGACTTGTTTCGAATTTTGATTTCATTTTTGGTTGACGTAATTGTTTTTCTTAATATTAAATCAAAATTTACTTTTGTGTTTTTGCTGATTAAAAAATTGTTTTCAAACATCCACTTCCACACTCGCAAAATGAATTGTAACCAAAAAGTCAAGAATTTACCTTTTTTTTAAACAAATTTTTCTCACTTTTTACTTTGATTTCTATTTCGGTTGAATTACTTTTTTTTTGGCCTTCTACAAGAAACTGCTTTTGGGGTGGGGGAATTCGTAATTTGTTATTATTAACAAAAAGTCCACACCAAAATCATCATTTATTTTAACCCCCGGCTGCAAAAAAATTGAATCCAAATACTTGTCAATTTCTAATGAAATGAAATGAAAAAAAAAAAGGACACAAACTTTGGACTTTTTTAAAATTATTTATTCTTTTATTGCTGTAATAAAAAGTGGACATTATGTGCCTGAAAAAAAGGACATAATCTCACACACTAACTGTATTCAGCAATTCTGCAGAAAAGTTCCAAAATTGCACGTTCGTCTCTGACCTTTTAGTGGTCTCGAATATTTTCCAGGCTGAAACATGACTTAGCGCGTGAGCTTTGTCCAAGCCTGTTTGAACATACACTTTGCCAATTTTTTTACATAGTAACCTTTTTTTAGGGGAAGAGTGGGGACCATATGACAATTATTAATAATTAACAACATTTTTTAAATCAAAATGACATTACTCTATTACGGAAATTTGAAAAAGTTGTACTGCCTTGAAATTTCAACACCCTCAAGCGATACGGTAATCAGCTATGAATACAATGAATACGCGTAAATAGATTCAAAGCACAAAACAGGCCATAATATTTTTGTGCAACGTCATGTATAAATGGCCTAGCTAATGGGTTAATACAATACATAAATATTGTATCAACCTGTATAGGTCACGGCCACCGAAACGGTATTTTTATGTGTTTTGACACATAAACAATGCCCCAAGCGGCCATGCCCGGATTTCAGGCTTTTATCAAATATGTATATTAACTAGTTTTGTTACATTCTGTGGATTTATTTATTTATCTTTTTTAAGGGTCGTACAAGTTTGTTAAAGATTTTTTGTTTTCATAAAAAATAAAACGTCGGTACTTTTTTTTCTTTTTTAACAACAAAAATTAGATCGGGTTCATTTTAAAATTCTACTTAACGTGCTGTTTATTGATTTAGAACAACAACAAAAAACATATTTTTGCTTCTAAATGAGATGAATAGATATGTCAAAAGAAGAAGTATTTTTTTTACGTAAAAAAAAAAAAACAATCAATCAAGAGATGTCCAACAAACTCCTCCACCCCTTTTTAACACTGTCATTCTGGGTGTTAATTACATGATTTACAGATCCAAATAATCGCAGACAAAACACAAATTCTTTCCAGAAAATAAATTTATTAACCATCTATGACTAAACTAAATCAACTGTAACAAATGTTCCAACATTTTAAAAAGTCCTACAACTTGTTACTGAGGGTGTACGGTCATTTCCTTCAAAATGGCTTGGAAAATGTTCTCGTCTTTGTGAAGACGCCTCCAAATGAACTCAGCTAAAAAATTTTGGAGGTATTGGCGTGCTGTGCCATGGTGTTTCCTATTCTGCCACTTAAGTAGACCCCAAAACCTCTCAATGGTCTGAGTGTGAGGTTCTGTTGTGGGGTCCACGAAATAGTAACGATGGTTAACAGTGACATGTGTAAAGCCTGCCACCTTAAGATCAGTAGTTCTATAACCCTTCCAACAGTCTGAGCATATGGTAGATCCGGACTTGATAACAAATAAAATGGGGTTTTGATTTTTTAATAATAACAAATAAAACATGTCAACCGGTTTTGTTACATTCTGTGGATTTATTTATTTATATTTTTTTAAGAATCGTACAACTTTGTTAAAGATTTTTTTTTTCATAACAAAAATAAAACGTCGGTATTTTTATTCTTTTTTAACAACAAAAATTAGCTCGGGTTCATTTTTAAAATATACTTAATGTGCTGTTTACTGATTTAAAACAACAACAACAAAAAACCTCTTTTTGCTTCTAAACGGAATGAATAGGTATGTCAAAAGAAGAAGTATTTAAAAAAAAAAGAATCAATCAAGAGATGTCCAACAAACTATGCCGCCCCTTTTTAACACTCATTCTGGGTGTTAATTACACGATTTATAGATAAAAATAATCGCAAACAAAACACAAATTCTTTCCAGAAAATAAATTTATTATTAATCACATATGACTGAACTAAACCAACTGTAACGAATGGCAGGATGTTTTGGGCTTGCAAAAATGCAACTGCCTCACTTTCTCTGTTTGGGATATCCCACAAATGTAATAATGTGGTAGACATTTTGTTATTCTTTTTCAACTCTCATCCGAGTCACGACGGAAATGGTATTTTTCCAAAAACAACTCCAATCGTCTGCCAGAGAGCTTGAGAAATTTTATTTTGTCTTTTTTGACCCCAAAATTAGCAAAAAAAAAATTTTTTTTGACAAATATCAATAATACGCTGAAAATTACTAGTATGCCAAAATCTTTCAGTTGGGAAATACAGAAATTCATAAACATCAACAAATAAACACTTGAAAAAGATGACAATGCTCACACTCTCATCTTAAATTCTAGCGACAATACAAATTCTGTCAATATGCATAGGATTTCAACCCACAATGAAATCAACAGCAAACTATACGATCACAGTATTGTTAGTAGATGTAGTTTTATTGATACGTGGAAGAATTGGCCACATATTATAGCCACTATATATGATCGACTCATATATTAATGATCACTCGTATATTAGCCATAGGTTCGGCTGCGAAAGCGGTATAATTCTGTATTTTTACACAGAAACAGCGCCAACATAGGCTGTACAGTGAATAATTTACAAATACCAATAATAATAATAATAATAATAATAATAATAATAATAATAATAATAATAATAATAATAATAATAATCCCTATTAAGATTTGGTTTATATTTCTAATCAATATTGCTTTATTATTATTATTATTATTATTATTATTATTATTATTATTATTATTATTATTATTATTATTAGTATTATTATTATTATTATTATTAGTAGTATTAGTAGTAGTAGTAGTAGTAGTAGTAGTAGTAGTAGTAGTAGTAGTAGTAGTAGTAGTAGTAGTAGTAGTAGTAGTAGTAGTAGTAGTAGTAGTAGTAGCAGCAGCAATATCAGCAGCTGCTGCAGTAGTGCTAGCAGTAGCAGTAATAATAGTTTGAATATAAGTTTTTTTAAAAAAATAAAGTTGAAGAAAATGATGATAGAGTAAGTTGTTAAGAAAGTAAAAAAAATTTGTCAATTGTTTTTTTTTTACAAATAGAATATTTAAAAGAGTAGATTTTAAAGAGGTGAGTAATTTGTAATGGAAAAAAGTTAATAGTTAATTAAAAATACATACAAAATAAGGATAGAAGTAATTTAAAAATTATATGTAAAAAGATAATAAAATGTGTATTAAATAGTAGGATTTAAAAGTTAAATTTAAAAAATTATAATTATAAAATTATAATAACTAGATTTAAAATAATTAAAAATAAAATTATAAATGTAAATAAAATTAGTTAAGAGTAAAATAATAAAATGGAAAATGATTATTTATAATGGTCATGTTAAAATGTACATTCAATTATGTATATAAATATGTGTATTAATTATATGATTACATATTTGGATATTGTAGTTCTGATGATGACTGATGGATAGTTGAAACTATAAGAATAAAGTTATGATATAAAAAATAGTATGGTTGTTTTGTATAAGAATGTTGGAAATGGTATGTTATGTAAATATCATCATCATCATCAACCATTATCAATGCACTGCAGGATGAAGGTCTCTCCAAGTTCAATCCATTTTCTCTGATCTTTAGCCTCTCTTCTCCACATCACCCCTGTGCACTTTCTTATTTCATCCATCCATCTCACATGTGATCTCTTTCTCAGTCTTTTACAATCTCTTGGAATCCAGTTTAAGATTTCAATTGTCCATCTATTATCATCTCTTCTAGAAATATGTCCAGCTCAACTCCACTTCAATCTTTTAATTTTTTTCAATGAGATCAGTAACATCTGTTTGTTCTCTTACCCATACATTGCATTTTTGATCTTTTTTTGTTACTCCCAACATGCATCTCTTTATACTTCTTTGAGTGGTCTGAAGTCTCTGTGTTGCTCTTCTATTAAGTGTCCAAGTCTCAGATCCATAAATATAGAAATCAATATATAAATATAGAAATCAATATATAAGAAAAGAAAGAAGACTCTTGAATTGTGGGTAAATTGAATCTGTTGAGTCATTTTTAATACATTTTTATAAGGTAATTTATCTTCTGATGTCTGATGGAGAAATTTGTGAAAGAACAAAAAGCCACAGCCAAAGAATAGACTAGATTGTGTGATTAATATTTCTTATAGTAATATTAAATTGAGTAGCCATAAGTTCAATATGGGCATTTTATTTTCATTAAGGAGCATCATATTCAGTAGTAAAATATGATACTGCTAAGCTAGTTATATTTGCATCACAATCTTACTAATCAACTTTTCAAGGAAGTTATTGCTAGAAATTAATTTTGATCTAATCTTAGCCAAATGGGAAAAATGGATATAATACAAGGTTATTCCCAAATAGCATGGGGTTGGTTTGTGCTTCGGTGTATTATTATAAAAAGTTATAATGAGAATATGAGGTAATTCCTTGTTTAGATTTTTTTAAAAGTTAGCATATGATCGTTGAAGTAGTCTTTGAAAAAGAGATCCATTTTTTTCATATTTTTATTTCTAACCCAGGAAAGAATCTTTTTTGAAAAATCAAAGCAATGTCTTCAGTATAGATGGATTCCCTGCATTCTGTATTTGGAATATCATTGATGAATATATTAAATAAAGTAGAAGAGAGAACTGAATCCTGTGGTAAACCATTCTGTAAAATTGTGGGCTTATTTTTAACATCCATTTAGTATCACTTGAATTTTTCCATTCATTAAATAAATTAGTAATTTTTTTTGCACTTAAGAATTTTAGGAATTAATAGATAACTTTTTTTTTCCAAACAAAATCCTGAGCTGAGATTAGATTAATAAAGATAACGTCAATTTTTTAAATTTATTTTGAAATCCTTTTTCAGTGTAAGTTGTTAAAGGTAGAATGTGTTCACATAGCTTGCTTCTTCCTGACCTAAAAGACCAGCCAATTCTAGAGGATCTGGCTATTACTTGTGAGCAATAGTCTCGTTAATATGATTCTTTAAAAAGCTTGTAAGAAATGCATAATAATGACATTGAGTTATAATTTATTTATTTATTTATTTATTTATTTTTTTGGGGGGGAGGATCATTGCTGCGTTTGCTTCTTCTTAAGATAGTTTTAAGTCAAATTTTTTAAAATATTTTCTGTATAAATAATATTACTAAAACCACACTTTGATTTTAGACCCTCAATTTTTTAAAACCTCTAGACATATGCCATCTCTCCTAAAGTGTTTTTTTTTAATAGAAGATAAGAAACAATTTCCGCCAATATCTACAGATTTTATTAAACTGATATTAGAAAACAATAGGGGGAAAAAGCTGTAAATTCCCTTCAATAATATTGTTTTCTCATTCTATCAATCTTGGGTTTAGAAATATGATATATAATTGGCAATTTTATTAGCAGTTACAATAACTAGTTTAAATTAATGCACTATACAGGCTTAAACCTGCACATATATATATATAATGTATGCGGAATTTGAACTCAGACTTTCACACGACCCTCAACTCTCCATGCCATCTGATCACACACATGTTGAAAAGATAAATAATCACCAATACACATATTTAGTGCTAAACCATCACTCATCAGTTGGTCCAGATTACCATCTCCACACATGTATAAAGTCAGTGCTCAGCTTTATATTAAGATAGCCAATCTTCATACTTTAATGGACAGGCTTCAAACTACTCCAACCCACAATTCTTCAGCCTTCCATTTCATTGAAAATCTGATGATGGAACGTTCAAACCCCACGTTAGTGCCAAGGTTGTCACCGACATGATGATTCGGATGTGATTTAGGTTTAGCCTAAAAAAAAAAAGATAAATCTTTTAATTATTTCAATTACCAAAGGTTATTGTTACTAAAATTATAATGTAATCTTTAATTTTATTGTTAGAATCAAATTTTTTATAGATCAATTTTAAAAATAATAAGAAAGTCTATTACCTATGTTTTCATTGTGGTATATTTTACCTATGTGGACAGTTAATAAATAAATTTAATTCCAATAATTGAAAAAACGTTAGATATTTTTTTTATCAAGAGTTGCATAAATTATCAAGATAACTATATACTTCGAAAGTATAGTAGTATTTTTGCTAGACTAATGTAAATATATAAGTCAACGAAATATGTACATACTAATAAAACTTAAATTCATTAATAACGTGTTAGTAACTGATGACGTAAAAAGCATAATAAATGGAAATTATTTCGCTCACCAGGTGGAAACACTTTTGGCGCACATATAATGAAGTTGTGGAAAAATAAATATGAAAAGAGTGATTATACAGAAAGTGAATTATTGGCTTTTATGCTGGGTTTGGGAAAAGATAAGAGGGATTTAGATATAAAGGTTATAGAGTTGACAAAAATTATGTTGTGGAAATGGGATAGAGCAGATTATGGGTAAATTTAGAGTGGGGAATGTAAAAGAAAGTGGCTAACAGGTTTATCTGGGCATAATTGCTGAGATATTCTTGACTTCGTTTAAGGAGAAGCCATAATACATCACATCACATCACTTATAATTCAAAAGTAATACATCAGTTTTAATTTTTCATTATCCCTATATCCACAATTATGGAGATAATTTTAAGCTATTCAATTTTCTTTTTTTATCATTGAGAATATCCTATGTAGTTAAAATATTTGAAAGAAATGAAGCATAGAAACAATATTTTTGAAGTAACGTTTATTATTTCAGCTCATGTAAAAGTAGGTAGCATGTTAATAAATTTACAAATACTAAAAATATATAATAAAAACAAACGATGGTGATGTTTTTTTAAATATATATATATGAATAAGCTAAAATCTGCTTTACAGCTTTTTAAGCTTTTTTCAATAGCAGAACTTTGTAAACCAACCAAATTTAAATTTATATATTCAAAGTACATTATAAACCATATAATTATGATATTATGTTCCAATATATTTATTAAAATATTTCTTTAATTATTTTGCCTATTAATTAAATTAATGATGAAATTTATATAATGTCTTCTTTTTTAAAAAAATTTAAATATTTAACATTGAAATAATATTATAGAAATTTATGTAAAGATGAAAGAAGAAAAATATTGAAGAGAAAACATGAATTTTTTTTACCGTATAGAAATAATAAAACATATTTAGAGTTACATTATTGGTTTCTTCTCACTCAATGTTAGATCAAATGTTGATAAAATCAAAAAATTTAATATTAATATTAATATCATCTATGTCCTTTGTTACTTTTTACAATGCTTTTTTACAACTCATTATTGATAGTTTTGATTGCCCCAGCAATTTTCTTCAGAACTTCTACTTTATGCTGTATATAGAGTACGTAAAAAACACTCTTAACCAGCTTCAAAAATACCCTCAACCCCAGATCGCGGTTTCTGCATCTAGCGTCCTCAGTGAGATGTTAGGGATTAAAAATACTAGAATTAGTCTAGCATTTTATCAATGCCTAACTATTGAGAAAAAAATCTGAAACCTTCAGACATTTAAATGTCCAAAAATCCGGCTATCTAACTCAAATAGCCGTATGGGACTGAACCAAATTCAGATACACCATATATTAATAGCTCTAGCAATATAAAATCGCCAAAGCCTTAATAGCAAAAACTAAAATTAAATTGATTAAAAATCAAGTCAGATGTCATGACCTAATTTTAATAAAGCTCTCAAACTCCCTCCACTCACAACTTTGACGTTATCCATTTCAGATAAATACACTAATGATTATTACTAATCATTTTTGAAACTAGAGATTATCTCTAGCACAGATATAAACTTTAAACCTCAATTAAAGATAAATATATCTGGGGTTTTTTTTAATTTGCACACAGTTATTCATCTTTCTCTGTCCCGTATGTAATATCTTTATAGATATAATAAACACCTCCACACTTCCCCAATTCTTTTCAAATTCATATAAATAAAGATATAATAAAAGACAAATGCCCCCCAAGATGCATTTCATGCTGACCCAGCACTCGCCAGTTGGCCCAGATCACTATCTCTCATATACATCTTTGTTATATGCAAAGTATTTATTTAGAGTAAATTGTTACATTTTCATTTACCATTGTCAAACTCCCTCCATTCACAACTTTGATACCATCCATTTTCTGTTTCTATCATCTAATAATAATTCAGTGTTTTCCAACCTTTTTTGTGCTGTGTCCCACCAAAGTCTTTCTAAAATTCTTGTGATATATACATAATTTTTAATATTCAAAAATAGAAATGTTTACTAAAAAAAACTTGAAAGATAGGTTTTAGGACGAAATAACTAGGAAATTATTGAGCAAAACGTAAGTAAATTTTCAAAACATATAATGGAGAATTGAAATTCAAGTACAAAATAATTTTAATAAAAGATTTTTCTATATTATTTTAATTATTATTAATTATTTATTATTTAAATTTAGTAAGATTCTTATTCTTGGTGCTTGCTGCAAAGAGATTTTATGTCAGGTTCTAATTTAGTTAACTTCAGTCTCAAATCTCACCATTTTTCTATATCCAGTCTATTTCTTTTTTTTAGCAGCAAATCATTTATGGTACTAAATCCGCATCCAGCCAAATATAAAGATGGAAATGGCAGAAATAGTTCTCTTTCACATTTGTTTGCATTTGGTTATTTGATTTGGGTTTCCTCATAAAACCATGCCATCGCTCCTTTTATATCAAATAAAGTTTTAAATGATTCATCATTTTGCATTTCTGCAAATTCTTCTTGATAGTGCATATTTGAAATGTCAGCCAAATCCACTAACATTGGCTTCAACATCCAAGTTGGAAAATCAATTTGTTTCAAATCTGAAAATATTTCTTTTAAATCAGCCTATAAAATTTTCAGCTGATCGACAATAACATGATATCAGTATCAGTCACTTTACATTTTTGGAGTCAATGAAACTTCTCAAAATTTTTGTTATAAATATATGTTTGACATAATTCAATAAAGGTAATAAAACCAAATATCTTCACTTTTACATCGACAAGAGTTTTAATTGTTCCTTGAAGTTGTTTATTTAATAATATATTTAGTTTTTCAAAGATATCAGCTAAATAAATCTCAAATGCCTTACCATAGATCGTTAACAGATTTTTTATTTCAGGTTTGTCACTTAAAAAATCACTAAGAGTATCAAATAATTCCATAAATCTTTTCAAGCAGTTCCCTTGTCGAGAGTCATCTTACTTCGGGGTGAAGTATAAGTTTCACATGATCTTAATTTTGTTCTTCACAAAATAACTTAAAGAGACGTTCACATTTGGCACTAGCTTTAATAACATTGATACACTTTATGACTAAATTTAGCACTTCATTTAGAACAGTAAAAATGCCCTGTGAATAACACAATGTATAAGAAGCATTTCTGGATTCTCATCTTTCTTCAATTTTAAGCAACCATTTTTCTTCCCCATCATATTAGGAGCACCATCTGCAGCACAAGATGTTATATTTTTCATTGGTATATTATTGACATCTAAGTAATTTTTTAGCTTACTATATATATCTTTGGAGCTAATGATTCACAGGACAAAATTTCTTCAGCAAAATCACCTTTATCAATATATCTTACATAAGTTATAAATATGGCCTCACTGCCTCACAAAGTTAATTCATCCATTTGCATCGAGAATTTTCTTGTTCTCAGTTTTTCAACAAGTTGTAATTTAATATCCTCGCTCATTTTGTCTATTCTTCTTCTAATAGTATTATTACTCAGTAGCATAGCTTTCACGTTTTTATCATCTTTTTTCCAGAAATGTTTTAAGAAATGCTGATATTGATGATTTCATTAAATTTTCTCCTATAGTATGACTTTTCCCAGATTTAGTGATGAGCAATGAAATTTGATAACTAGCCTCAAGAGTTGCATTATGAGCAGTAAATAGAGACTTTACCGTTACTCTTTTTTCAGAGTTTTTCTTTAAAGTTTGAAAGTAATTTCAAATCTGAATTAATATGAGCATTATGTCCTTCAAATGTGCTTCAAGACAATCTCGTTTCATTGATTCGTTAGTCAAGCATTGTTGGCATAAAAGACAAAAAGATGACCGTTCATCGTTGACAGCGGGTATGAAACCAAATTTTAAATATTCCTCCGAATACTGATGATTTTTTTTTCTTGCTTGCTCCACTCATTTCACTATGGGCTGAAAAAAAATATATATATAATTAATTAAAAATTAAAAAAAATAGTATGAATTGGAGAAAATGTAGACTAAAATTGCATATTTAAATATGTATGACACATTTACTTCATCGCAAAAAACATACTTTTTCATTTGACAATTTTTTTCTGGAAAATGATGCTTCTAAAACTAAAATTAGTAAAAATTACCAATTAAATTTACGTACCATTTATATATCACTTATATTTATACAATGTATATATTTTTTAAAACAACAAGACTTTTACAACAATTTAACGTGCGCTTAAATCAAATTACCACCAATGGTAAATGCTGAGCGTTACTGCGAAACACCGCTAAAGTGCAATACCAGCATAATCAGTAGTTCAATTTAGTGTCTAACAGTGAAATCATGGCTACGAACATGATGGACAGAAGTTACTTATACTGGATGTTTATCCAGCTCTAGTAGCGACTGAGAGTCACCATATGGTTAACTTAAACTCTGGACGAGTTCATTTTCGAAATTTCCCCCCTTAACAATTGAATTGCCCCTCTGTGGAGCATGGGCCCCATATTGGGAAACACTGTAATAATTGTTAAATGCCTTTAGAAAATGCAAACTTTGGTTAAACTTTTCAAATACATTCAACTGTTAGCAATAGCATGCAATCTAGTTCATAACACAACATTTTAAATGGTATTGTTTTCTCTTCTTCATGTATTACTGGCCTGATCAGTGGCATTAATAGCATAGGAATTTAATCTGGACTTTTAGATCTGGTTTAAGATAATACTTTAACCACCTACCTGTTTTGTTAAAGATACTAATCAGAAAAAAATCAATTTACTTATCTATGATAGTCTTTCTGATTTTTCATTTTTTCATGAGAGCAAAGTATAATTTCTACTGACTGTTGCCATTGATAGAATAGCCTAGATAGATACAACATCATTTTAAATTAAAACAGGCAAAGCAAGCATAAGAAATGGTGATGTTTATCATCTTAAATTCATTATTCATAAATCTAAAAGTCCAGATTCAATTCCCATGCTATTACTATCACTAGTTGGCCCATTAACATGAAGAAGAGAAAATAATATTACTACTTGAAACATTGTGCTATATACTATACTAATATTAGTTCTTAATCTTTAACTTACTAACAAACTACTTACCAAGTAATATTAGAAATAATGGCATTAAGTGTATCAACAATTCGGATAGAAATATTCAAGATTTTTGCTTTTTTGTGTGTAATTCTATAACATTTATCTCTGTTAGGTAGGATTATCTGCACTAAAATGTTTACAAGAACTGAAGTTTATATGCTATTGAAAACCTTAAAATGATGGAGTCTACTATTTGGTATTTCCCATTTTAATAACAGTCTGTGGTCAAACTTTCTGGGATTTCAGATATCAGTAAAGCAAAAAAAAAAAAACCACTATCATCACCACTTACATCCTCTTTAAGATCCATTATACAATTTATCCATTGTATAATTTATCTGGTATAAAACCTATTTTCTTAAATTTTGCATCAAGACTACTAACACATCTTTGGTACATTAGAAACAAGGTGTTCAATTTTATTGTTCATGAGAAGTTTGAACACCAGATATAAAAACAGTAGCAATTTTTTCCACACTATAGTGACACCATGTATGGTAATAATGCCTATCCATTACCTATCTATCTAATATCCCCAAATCAGTGAGGAACCCTGGAGATCTGGAAGTAATGCACATAGATCTTTGAATCTTATGTACCCCTTCAGCACTCATCTTTTATCTCTTGGTTAACTATAAAGCTACTAACCCAAACTGAAAGCATAGATCTGAATCCAGCTGAGTTTGGTGGCATTGTTTTTTAGTAATCATAATCATTATTATTTTTTGGCTAGAAACCATACCTTTTCTTATGCCTACACAAGTTGCTAAGACAGTAGCAAATTCTTCCACACATTACTACTAAATAATGTATGCTCCAGTTATCAAATGCTAAAAAGAGCACTGCTTCCATATCCAACTCTCCTCATTGATGAAAGCCATAAGCTCAAAACTAGTCTTATTATATTGTATAGGTAAGCATTGGATAAGGATTATAATACATAGCCTTCTCACATCAATTGATTACTAGAGCTCACACTCAGTGACACTATTGTTGGAAAAATTTGCTGCTGTTTTAAGTACTTGTGCAAGTATAAAAAAAGGTGGCCATGTGATATTTTAATGGTTTAATATCAGCGGTAATAGAGCTAGGTGCAATCCATGGATCTGGAGTTCTAGATTCTGCTAATCTTTATTTATACCAAACATTGCAGAACAATTTTGAAGTAACATCCTTGATTTCAATTTTCTAGGATAGAGATTCATTTTTCTTTGCATACTGTAAAAACACAAATTGATAATTTATTTACAAATACATGACGCATTGCTTAAATTTAATACCCTTTATTTTGTAGCCACATATATAAATAAAAGTAACCAATGGATATGAGACAGCCATTTTAAACTGATTATCAGGATAGTTTCTATCATCAGACTTATATTGTTATTGGGAATCTAACTGGCACTATTCGCCAGTATCTACTGATTACATAGATAACTTTAGAAAAGAATGGCATAAAGTGAATTACTGCTATTTTTGCATGTATGGAGTGTAAGAGAATAGAAAAATGCTTTGTGTTGGTATATAATAGTAGATTGTGCCTAATGAGTATAAAGTTTGCAGGTAGTATATAATTAAAATTGCAAAAAGAAATAGATTCTGATCTGGTATCCGAATTACATAGCTAGACAAGCAAATGAGTTGAGTTCAATACCTGAGAATGTTTAAAACTTTCAAACCATTTGCCTGAACAGTATAAAGGACATAAAGATGCCTGGTGGTTGAATATATGCAATTCACTGCTCCTCTTATTGGGTGTGTATTATTTTTAATTATTGCCCAAAGATAATTAAGTGATTGATCAATAAGGTATTATGATTAAGCACGGACGCCTTTAATGGTAGATTGTACTTACAAATTACCACTTCTATCACAATATGTTCTAGCGTCCCAGTAATTAAAAATGAATCATAAACTTTAATGTGGTCATTACATCATTAAGATGGAATATAAATGAAAAAATTGTTTATTTAGGAGAATTCACAAGACGTTGGAGCATTTGAAGTGGCAGCGCGGATGCAGCGATTCAAGAACCTTGAGTTTTTGCACTCGTCTATGCAAGACGCCAAGATGCAATTAAGCAAAACAAATAGTGTATTAAAATTAATTATTAATCTATTGATTAATAATGAGTAAACTATTTCCCGATAAACAGTAAAAATAACAATGAGTTTCTTACAAGCGCTTTCTGTATTGTTGAGTTATTTAGCAACAATTTTCAATGCTTAAAAATAAAAAAACATTAAAAATATTAATCGAATCGTAGAAAGAAAAGAAATATATGTTCAACTAAAAGCAGTGATAATACCCCCCTCCCCTTTCAGTTTTCATAATAAACTCCTAACTACTTCTAAAGTGAACGAATCATTAAGGAATAGTGAATTATACTTTCATAAAAGAGAGAACGAAGCGAATCGCCACCCACGCCAAAATCAATATTTGCAACCTTTTTATTATTATTATTATTATTATTTCAGTTGCAGATTGCGAGGCGAAATTCAGTGTTTTCAACAACTTTAATTTAATCCTTAAAAACTAAAGCTAAACGAAAAGATAAAAAAATATAATTAACAAAATAAAAGTAACATTATCAAAATACTTTTTTGAATATATTTTAATTTAAATTTGAGGGGGGAAAGGAAGCATATGGCATAGTTTGTATAGTAAATATCTTTTACAATGGCTGTAGTCGTTAGCGTATTCGCGTAGCATGACTATAACCTGAGTTTGAATCAGATTAAAACTTAGCCACATCTCCTAAATAATTGGATGATAGCTATTTTTACTTATAAACCAAGTATACAAAATAAATATATTATGACTCATTCATTAGACTAGAGATTATCCATATAATGATTAATATTTTTGTAGCGTAATTTCCACTATACCACTCTCACTCAAGATAGGGACTGGTTTCTATCCGCTCAACACCTTGTGGTGAGGTGTAATCATAAACACATGACTAAAAACATGTGATAAGGATGTACGATCCCTAAGATGCACAATTTCTGATGAACCAGCATTAAGCGGTTTGTGTCAAAGTTGTGAGGGCAGTACGTTTAACACATTAAACTGTTGGAATTGGCTATCTATATATACTGAACAATGATAAAGATGGGTGTAAGAGATTGTGATCTGGGCCAACTGATGAATACTGGTTCAACATAAAATGTGAATCTTGGATTATACATTTTTTCCACATGTCATTGGTAATATGTTTACGGTTACACCCCTTCACAAAGTGTTAAAAGTGGAGAGAAACCATTTCCTACCTTACGTAAGAGTGACGTAGTGAAAATTGCACTACAGAAATATTATTCATAAAGTGGATCTGTAGGCTAAAGAATGACTAATAAAAATTACTCTTATTAGAGGTGTTTTACACTCCCAGTTCTTGAACTGATTCTCAGTGGAGACATGCTAGAAGACGGTTGCTTTACAGTAGACTGCTTAAAGGCTGTTTTAATTTTACTTTTATTTTATACTACCATTTAAAGAACTTTAACTTTGCACAAATTGCAATTGTAATGGAAATCAAATGTCCATGTGCAAATATGCACATGTATTTTTTTTTATTCAGAATATAACCTTTGACTTTGAAAACAGTACTTGCTCTGAAAATACATTAAGATTATATTTAATGTCCTTAATATTTTCTTTTTGTAAAACACATTGTTATAATTCCAAATAGTTTTCTATATATATACTATTTAGAAAGCAACAATAGACTTAGCATTTGGCAGAGGATTCTTCATTGATGATGTATACATGATGATGATTGGAGGTACTGGCTTTTAGCCTTTTTTATTTATGTACATTGAAACAAATGTTAATAAGCAGGACTGATAAAAAATAAACTGAGTAAACTAAGGTTATGATGACAATATGGGAAAGTTAAATAATAGATGTACTTGATAAAGCAGAGATTTAAATAGATTAATTCTTTTAAAATGTTTAATAAATCACTAAAGTTACAAAAAATAGCAATAAAAAAATAGAATTATGGCTATAAGTTTAGAATTAAAATCATCACAAGAAGTTACAGGTAATAAAGAGGTTGATGGAAAACAAAGCTCTTACTTATAGCAGACTTTCATAATAATTATCATATTTAAAGTTTTAATAAAATATATGCAAGAAAAATTTTGAGATATTTGCAATTCTAATGAAATGAATAAGTTTCGAACTTATCATAAATAATAAACATCTTAAAAATTTTATAGCATAATCCATATAATTATACTATTTCTTATATATCTAAAATTGATATATGAACTTCTATATGGTATTTTTAATGTAAACCATTCCTATTACAGTCTGTATCAAAAGTCAGGAACTCATTTGCTACAATAAACCCAGGCTTGGACATATTGCCTTTCAAAATTGCAACAGTTGTGGTAAAATTGACAGGCTTGGTCACTTATGTGATATAATACTACTTCAAGGGCCAATATAGTTCCTCAAAACAACATGTCCACTTTGAACATAAGTTATCACATTAACAATAATACCTCAGCTGCATTGTAGTGTTCAAATACTATCTGTCCTTAATCTGGTGTAATACAGTCCAGACAGAAACACTTATGGTTAATAATTTACCACAATCATGGACTTAAATATAAGTCATATACACAGTTCAGTAGTATGTTCCAATCAAGATACCACACACAACTAAAAAATTATCCAAAACTAAAAACAAAACCTACTTGTGAAGCACCTGATAAAATTACCTCCCTTCTAATAAAAATAGTAAAAGAGCTACAATATCTCATTCTGACCACAAACATGCCAGAAAAAACATTTCTCCAACTCTTCAATAACATAATATGTCAAATATAATATGTTAGCATTAAAATTGCCACAATAAAAGTGTGACAACTCAACCCATACAATAGAATCTCACAGCTATGTCAGTTTCTTAATAATCACTATGCTGATATTTTTATCACTGCAAAATCAAAAATTACTTTGTCAACCAAATCAATCACTATTTAAGACTCTTAATCACTAAATATATATTTGTACATAAGCCCAACACCAGACCAGCACAAGGTGTGTTCTAATAAATACACAACTTCCATTAACAATTTGTTTTAGTTAGTACCACCATTATTACCTTTACTTTTCAGCCAAAGTTGTATAATCGTATAGCAATATTCTCAGGACAAAAAGCAAAAGACATAGTAAATATTCCTTCCATTGCCCAATGTAAAATCCTATATAATTCAAATCTAATTATCATCTGTGGTGAAATTTAATTGTTGCTGTAATTATCTACTATCCACTTTGAAACTAAAACTCAATCAACTGACCTTGCTAACACTAATTTCATTTTACCCTCCAAATACTATGTCATTTGTTGGAAGACAAGGGTCTTCTCTCATTGATCTATTTTTGTTTTTTCTATTGAGCAAGACTTCAATTTATTTGACTAGTGTTTCATTTTATGATCTAGACATATTAGTACATTGTACAGGCTTAAACCTGTATTTATATATGTAATATATGCGGGGTTCAAACTCAGATTTTCACATGACCCACCTCTCTCAGCACCATCTCATAATTATCTTTTCAGCATGTGTGTGATCAGGTGGGTCAGCAATATGAGATGGCACTGAGAGAGGTGGGTCGTGTGAAGATCTATACTTGTGTAACTCCAAAGCAAAGCATTCTTCAAAATAAACTAACAATTTATAAATTTACATCCAATAATCATTTTTTTATTGACTATCATTGATATCTCTAACATACTAATTGCCAGTAATTACTTTATCAGTGCATAATCCCTCTTTGATTCAAATATGGACATTATTAAAAAATTTCTAAATAATTATTTCTTTGTTAGATTAGCAAATTATTATTCAAATAACCATATAAAACAATGTATTGATGACATTAATTTAACTCTTCAATGATGCAAAACTCTTTATCCATAAACTGAAAAGTGAAGATAAATAGCAAACTGCTCTTTAACAACTAAAAGGTTATGGTATATAAGCTTAGAAGAGTAATCCCATCTTTCAGCATTAACAAAAACTACTGTAAAGTAATTGAAATCAACTCCTTCTTATGCCTTTAATGTTCTTATTTTGTTGAAAGAAAATACCCTTGTATCAGGCATTATCAGGAGTATTAAACTTCTTAACCACTTATGATCACTACTGTATGGAGAGTTTTGCCTGTTTAATTGATTATTGTCCACCACTCTATTAGCTGTAATATACAACTTTCTCAAAATAATACAAAGAAATTGAGCAGAGCACAGAATGTCACTTTCTTCCTCATCTTGGAACAACTAGTAATTGGTGATGTAATGGTAGTCATCAGAGACCTGCAGAGCATTCCTCTCATTCTTTATATTCTGAACAAATATGAAACACTAACAGGGTCTACAATATAGACCTGTAAGTCATCCATATGGCAGACAGCTACAGGTTACAATTCACCTTCATTCTTCACAGATATATATTAATCTTTTCTTGGAATTGCAGTAAATTTATTTAAAACATAATTAAGTCATCATGTAAATCATCTAGTCATCAATAACTTGGAATGCAAAATCAAAAGCTTTCTACCCAAAATTACTTGTTCATATAGTTACTTGCAATTCTGAGTGGTATACTTGCTTACTATAGTCCATGGGTGCATCTTTTCAGGACTACTATTAATGACCACAATAAAAGCATACATCTGCGGATCATTATCACATCTATCAATTACAAAGTGCTCGCTTTCATATAAAGGTGGTATTAATCTAATGTCTTCAATCATTTGCTTCCTATATCAGAGCTAAAATATACATCACAACTTTAATTAGTCCAACATTGCTTGCTTCACTTCACTATGCAATTCATTTCTTTTTTACTGATCATGCTAATGAGCATGCAAATCTGTTGGATAATTATAATATCAAACTTTTTTTGTTTGGTGTTTCATGTAACGATGTGAAAATATATATATATATCCTAACAGACATCTATGGTCTTCTTACCCAATAGCCAAAACATTAACCAGATTCCAAAATATATGTTCCTCAACCATAGTTGAAATTTTTGCAAACTTATTCCTACCAAAATCTTCCTAATTAACCATTCAAAATTAAATCTGGATCTTACATGTGTCTTGTTTAATAATCATCCAGAAGATATGATATATATTTTTTAAAGCTGATAATACTTCTCAGCCTAAGGTCTTTTATCTTTCACAAGCAAATAATTAATCTTAATTTCTAGAGCAAAACAAAAAATTTCCATCCATTTAATGCCATTATAATTATTCATACTCTAGAACCAGGTGACTCTCTTCTTGCTTTGTAATTTTTGGCAACAAAAAATACAAAATCTTAAAAAAAATATCTAGAAGTACCCATGAGCAAAATTTGGCAGAACAATATGTTTATTAGTTGTACACTAATAATACACCCATCTACATAAAACAGGATCATTTTCATCTATCCTCAAACCCTAGTCGTAATAATTATATTTTTATAGTTACAAACCATGTGCTATCCACAATTGTTTTTTTCTCCTGTATATATGTTAATACTTGTACTTAGTTTATTATTAATAACGTTTATTTTGTAAAAAAAAAAAAAAAAAAAAGGTTTTGTTTAAAATGGACTAATAACAAGATAAATTAGTCTATATACAGCTAATAAGTAATAGTTTGTTCTGAAACTAATTCTGGGAATTAGTTTCTTATTTTTCATTTTAAGATATTTCAGGCAATTAGATGAATTTAATCAATATATATTATTAAATACATTGTGACATGGTAGTTAATAAATTCATGTATTATGCTCACAATCAGGTGTTTAAATCCATGAACAACTTGGAAATTGTTCAGGTAGCTGAGAATTTCCAAACAAACAGTATTGTTCATAAAGTCCATAGGTAACCAACTTAGCCACTTAATTATTAGTTGATAAATTGTCATCTTGCTATTTTTAATTAAAGTCAGTAAAACAAAAAAGAAAATCCGTTTTTAAAAAAGCATCAACTCGAAGTTGGAAAACCTGGTAAGCAATGTTTTTCTTTACTATACTTATTTAGAGATATTCTGGGTATATATAAAATAAATTTTGGATATGTATGTTGATATGCTTTACGAAGTTGCTAATTATGGACGGTAGAAAATAAAAATACAAAGAGGCATGGATGATTGCAAAGAATTCAAATGCAGTCAACAGAAAAGATTCAAGTGTTCCATTGTCGAAGAAATTGAATATTTAAATGCCTCATTTGCATAATAAATTACATTCTTATATAGACATAATTTTCAACTATTAAACAAAGCAGTATGATTCTGGCAGTGGTCTGCCAAAAGCATGCTCAGTGCAATATAAAAATGTTGAATATTAATTATTATATTTTCTTAATACTCGATTATAATGAGTTTATAATAATTGCAATAAATAAAGAAAAGAGAATCAAATATCGTTTAGAAATTCATATAATGAATGAAGTTTAAAACAAAATTATATATATACTATTAAAGTTTTGTTAAACTTACTAGAACTCATTAAAGTTTATGATATTAACTGAAAACACTGTATGTGTGTACATATTTATGAAATGAAGTACGGTATATCTTTATAAACAGTCCTTAAGTTATGTAAATAAACCCTTCTATGATTTTTTTTAAATCAAATATTTACAAGAGATTTTCCCTTCATACATTTATTTACGATTTGTCGTATTGCAGAATATAAAATTTCTAATTAACAAATAAAAAGAAGCAGGGTAGTATATTACCGGAAATGTTTTCATAGGAAAGAATACAGATTTACCTGAGCTTAAATTTATGCAGATTGAGTTTATGTAATGGACAACTTACTATATGTGTATATGCTATGTTTTTGTTTATAGGTTAATTGAAATGTCTAGTTAGTATGACGTCATTAATCATAAAATATATTTCCGCAATACTGGTGATAATTTGCTATTCTTTGACTGTCCTATACTGGCAATATTTATTTTAATAATCCACTATTGTTTTTATATTTGTTAGCAATAATAATCACTTGTGAACGATATATTTGGCAAATTTATTTAAAGTTGCTGAATCTCTAAAGACTTTTGTGTAAAATGTCTGCGTCATATTTTATGAGAAAAAATGTTCAGTTCCTCTATCAAATCTACACGGTTAACGTCAGATAAACATTTAATAGCTAAAACCCTCAGTTTCATTCGTTATCAAACATGCTAGGATTAATATATTTAATGCAAACATCGGTTGAATTCGACAATGTTTTTTATCTAAGTAGATACTTTTTCTGACCCTGGTTAAGAAAATAAATCATATAGCACTGTCTTTGTAAATAAGTACTTACTTAATTTAATAACGATTAACTCTATCTGATACAGGAAAATAAGCTGATGATTAAACCTATGTTGTCTTAGTTAAGAAGATAATATTATCCAAGAAGTAACATTGTTTAATTATTAATCATGAAACCGTGTGATATTTGCTTCTACATAATTTAACAATTAAAAGGTATCTGATAATAGAACTAGTAATCTTGAAAGAAATGTGAATTTCTTTTGCCCAGAAATTTTTCAGTGTATGGATTATACAGCTAGCCAACCTTCATAATTAAATATAACATTAAACAAAGGCAAAACTCTCCATACAGTAGTGCCACCCTGTGCCAAATAGAGTAATCAATGGATGACAGAAGGCTTGTGCATAAAATCCCTATCTAGTGCCTACTCATCCAATATCTCCAGACTAGTTTCTGGCTTGTGGCCATCATCAGTGAGGAACCTTGGATCTGAGAGCACTGCACCTACTTCTGGCATCCATTGATTACTCTGTTTGCCACAGGGTGGCACTACTGTATGGAGAATTTTGTCTTTGTTTACAACAATTATGTGCTAGTATAGAGATGGTGATCATGTGATAAATATAACATTTTTTGGAATGGTTGTATTTTTCATCTTTGATTCTACCTCATTTAAATTTAATAGAAATTTATAATATTCATTACAGTTGAGTCTAAAATAATGTTTAAATATCGTATGATCACCCTTTTTAATGCTGCATTCATTGATTACTCTGGCTTGCACTGACTGGCACTACTATATGGAGAGTTTTGCTTCTGTGATAATGTTTAAATACTTTGTAGATATCTTCAAAATTCTGAGTAGTGATTTAAAAAATTATAAATATATATGCTTCTATACAATTAACAATTCCAAAAATGTCAAATATATATTCTTACTGTGTAAACATGTTGAACACACGTCAAGAATAATCTGGTTTCACTTATACATAATTACTAGCACTCAAAGCATATTTAGATTAATAGTTTTTGGAATATTCTGTATATACTGAGACAATAAGATTTTATGTCGTAATGATGATCATAATAAAATATACAGAGAATTGGGCTATTGCTATAAATTGCTTTTTATTTTACCAATATTTTTAATTAGAAAAAGAAATGAAACAAATCCGTTTTCTATGATGATTTTATTAGTTAGACAATTTTGATTGTTTTTTTTTTTGAATTTTATTTGTACAATTTGTAATTTTTAATTCTTTGCTAAATTGTGTTTGCTTAATTTTAGTGCAGAGCAATTAATTTATATAGGGTAAAAGAGAATTATTTTATTAGAAAACTAAAAATAAGGATTAAATAATTCACAAAAATTGGAAAATATTGTGACTTTTCTAAAACACAATTATTAAAATATCTGCAAGTTAATGGAATAGTAAACATGCTAAGAGACTTAAAGATATGGACAGTTGAAAATTCAATTGGTCAGGGAGCAGTGAGTTGCACTTTAAGCAGAAAATGGGCAGAGTTCATTGCATGAAATGAAATCTAGCCAGAAATCAACAATTAGCAAACGTAGTTTTAACCATATGGGTGGATAGTAAACTCATTTTTGAATTTATTGATTAAATTTTTGTCAAAATCCTGATTAAGCACCTTCAAAATGCGATAACTTTATAACATTTATGCAAATAGTCTTAAAAGAATTCCTTTATGAAGGGAAATTTCTATTAACAAATCTTAATAGATATATCATCCTTAGAAAACGTTGGTAATATTTATATGGGCAATTACCAAGCAACTTCTTCACAAAAACCAGTTTCCTATTGACAACTATTATCAATGGCTTTATCTTGCCTTGATAAAATTATATTCAAATTGAAAGAAAAGAAAGTGCAAAGTAGAAATAACAATATAAATCCCTATATGGTTGAATCAAAAGTCTAAAATATACAAATTCCTAGACAGGATAATTAAAAGTTCACAATTAGTGTCAAGATGTAATAATTAATGTCATTAAAATCCTTCAATGGGTGAAAACCTTTCTGTTGCTCTCCTCGATGGCATTTTTTATAATTGTGCAAAATTTAATTTTAATATTAAATCTGTATTCTGAATTAGAATTTAATAAACTGGACTTATAGAAAATATTGAAAAATATTTGAACTTTAGAAATATAAAAATAATGATGATGATGATGATGAGATCAATGAACTTTTTTATGATTGACAGTTTAAAGGGAAGTCGTTTCAGTGGTTGAAAAAAAAAATTCATGAAATCATTGTGGACTGAGCTTTTTAAAAATATATATGAATAAATAAATGTGAGACTATCATGCTTTTAAAATTTAAAAGTGCATTTATAAAATTATAAACATTGTGACTACTATGTTAAAAAGTATTTTACAAAGTTGTTAATAATCTTACTGTCATTGTTTTCTATTTACCACTGCGAATTGAATTTAACTTATATTTTTAAAAATAAAACATATGTGAATAAAATCAAATTGTAATAATGTATACTTTTGTTATTAAATAATCATTATACAAATATTTTGTAAAAATAATCATAAATATTTAAATAAACTATAAAAACTATGCAATTTTTTGCTGACCACTAACAACAAAACATTTGAGTGTACAATTATCTTCACAACTTCTCCTTATCTTGTAGGCATGGTTTGGGTTCTTTGAAGTTTAGTTTGGATGTAGATTTCTGCCCACATCAGATTTTTTTAAACTAATAAATCAAACAAAACTGGCAAAATGGCACTGCAGGTAGGCAATGGTGAGCAAACGAGTATTGAAAAATGTTCTCTCCAAAGATCTTCACATGAAGAACTTTGTAATTATTAATAACAAGTTAATATTTTTCCAGAATAATATTTTGTAAAAAGCATATTTGCTTAATTGTATGATAATTTATTGTCAGTATATTCTTCATTCACTAATGTGTCCCTTTAAAATATTAGAATTTTATAATATTGTTAAGCTTAATTTTTAACATTAATATTTAGAGCATATGCAAGTGCTTGTAACAAAGCTCTGATACTAATTAGCATTTATTTATTTGTTAAATATACAATTGGTTCTTTTATTCAGTGAATACATTTTTATTTTATGATTATATAAGTAATCAACTGTAATATTTTAGAATTATAATTAAATATTATTTGTATTAACATTTAGTGCTTCTTTGTCATTCCTTCATAATCTCAATTATTTACAGTATCACTCTGTTCTGCTATTTCTCTAAGGAGTTCAGACTATGATATAATAACAGGAAGATAGAGGTATGGAGGTTATTTGCCTTAAATCATTAATAATTTTATATAAGTTGTGGAACTTGTGTGAAACAGATTATCGTTTCCAAAAAATAAAATAAAGTCAGTGAATCTAATTATAAATAGATATAAGCCTTATCCTTATTTAGAAACAAAATGACTATTATAACGTGAACTTAGACTGTACTGCCTGCTAATTTCTATTACATATTGTAATGAATGAAAGAGGCATCAATCATCAGAGGGCGCCACTAGATTTATCATCTAAAATTTCTTATTTATAAAAGTAAGTGATGTTATTCTGTTACCTCCATAGATGTTCCATATATTGATCCATGTGAGAAATTTAAATTTACTAGTGAAGATATCCAACCATAAACTCTGCAGACTATTGTATGTAATGATACTTTGGATCTTGTAACAATTAATGGGAAAATTCTAAACTAAATCATTAAAACAAATCTTTATTATTAATTTAATATTATTATTGCACTATAGCTAGGAGTGAATAAGTGATTAATCTAATAACATCTTATTTCTAGCTTGGTAGATGTATTATCCAATCTAGCAACAACCAAATCATATAAGAACTCATCTGTAATAATAACAGACAACTAACAAGTAACTATCTCAATTCTTCATTAGTTCATTCTGTTTTTACCAACATTTGGTATATATTCATTTCTCTTTAATATAATTAAGATTGAGAATTTATATATTTTGTTCAAATTGAATTCACCATTGTCATAACTTCATCACCCAAATGTAAATCTCTGCTCATCTTCTGAATGATTAGTTCTTTATTAATTACTTGTAATTGGTTATTTTCCTTGAGGTTAAGTTTAATTAGGTTTATAATAAATTGCATTATTACTTCCATTGGAGCTTTAGTAAGCTAGTGGCAGAAAAGCTAGCCGTTTAATTTATTAATATTAATTATTCTGATTACTGTTAATTAGTCTCCTGTGGATGCACGTATAATATAAATTCAGAAATTTTCTCCATGAGATAAAATACTAAATTACCATGCTGGCAATATAAAAAAATTGCTTTCATTAGCAATTATATTTGTGTCTAAGAAACAATGTTAAAAAATATTATGTAAGAGCACTCTACTCTATTCTGTGAACAACAAGTGTACTCTACTAAATGGGCATGCTAGGAGTGAACAAATGCTTAATTCTGTAATTTTTGTGAAAAGGAAGTTGATAAAATATAATACATATGAAAATGTTTTTTTAAAAAAAGTTTATTTATTTTCATAGACAATTCTTCATTACATCGTAGTAATTATTGAGACTACTGTGAAACATATAAAATCAAATTTTTAATAGTACTCTATTACATATATGTTCAAATCCTTCATGATCAGAAAGCTAAATATTATCTGACCTAACTGAAGAGTGCTGGTTCTGCAGAAAATAGATATATTGGGGATCGTGTATCTTTTTTGCATGTGTGTTGTCATGTGTATCAGTTGTTTGAGATGGAGTGGAGGATGAATAGACTGGAAAATCCTGAGTCAACTCCCTCTAATTATATATATATAATAATGATAATATATTTTATAAGTAACCACAGAAGTACTTTCGGTTAATTTCTTAACCTTTTTCAACTGAAAATCATTTAAATATAATAGAATTAAACATCATTAAGTGATATTGCAAGATTCATGAATTTTAACTTAGCAAATTGTCTATTAATTAAAGACATCCTATATTTATTTATAAAAATGGCTTTCTTAATTTTTCTTTTATTATGGTTTGTTAGCATTTTCCAGGTCAAAATTGAAAGTAAACTCATATGTTTTTTCTGATAAAAGAAAACATATTGTTATTAAATTATTATGGTTTTTTCTAATATATTTGAATTTAAATCATTTTCAATTGAAAAAGGTTAAAACATTAACTGAAAGTACTTCTGTAGTTTATTATTGTTATTTATAAAATATTTCATTCCACTTCTTATTTGCATTGCTTAATTATATATACTATAATACACCATATACTCCTTAAATTACACTCTACAATGCAGTTTAACATATTATTTATTTTATTTCTTTCCTTACAGTTTCAACTGTCCAGCAGTCACATCAGAGCTTTTATCTCAGTACCCTTTCCAGTTATAGGAGAAAGGGTACTGAGATAAAAGCTCTGATGATGACTGCTGGACAGTTGAAACTGTAAAGAAGGAAATAAAATAAATAATATATTAAACTGCATTGTAGAGTGTAATTTGAGGAGTATATGGTGTATTATAGTTATAAAATATATTATATAATTATAATTCATTTTATAATGGGCATTTTATTTTCTATACATATATGGAGATATATTTATACACATTTGACCATTAATTTTTGCTCGTTCCCCCTAATACAATTTACTAAAATAGATGAGTCCTTAAAACAATGTTAAAAATATTTCATTAAAGTGAGATATTGAAAATTAAGTGAATGACTTTCATTATTTTATTCAAACTGAAAACAATTGGTGTCTCTTAAACATTTAAGACAATTCTCAGTCAAGGCATTCATTTTGTATAAAACATGATTTTACAAAAAAAAAAAAAAATGAGAAGGGTGGCTAAAGAAGTTTCATGTGTAGAATGCTTTGAATGTATTATTATTTTACATCACATGATCACTATCTCATACTAGCACATAATTGTTATTAAACAGTTATGTGCTAGTATGAGATAGTGATTATGTGATGTTTAGTGGTTTAACACCAATCCTGCCTAATAGGATAGTGCCAAAATGTATGGGTGCTGAATTGAGTTCAGACCCATATGACTATATAAGCTATTGAGCTTGCATTTAAAATATTGTGTTTTCAATTTCATTCTCATAGTTTTGTAGTTAAGTAGAGTTAAAAGGTGGCTGCTGGAGGGTTGCATTAGATCCTAAGATCTAGGTGCAGTGCTCTCAGATCCAAGGCTCCTCACTGATGAAGGCCACAAGCCAGAAACTAGTCTGGGGATATTAGATGAGTAGGCACTAGATAGGGATTTTATGCACAAGCCTTCTGGCATCCATTGATTGCTCTTGTTAGCACAAGATGGCACTACTGTATGGAGAGTTTTACTTTGTTTTGAATTGTTTATTATCATTTTATTAAGAAAGCATCAATTTGAAATCAATAACCCACCTTCAAATTAATTATGTAATTTATGTATTCTCAGTCCAAAGGCGAGTTGAATAATTAGGCAATAATATATTCCGATCAAGCATTAATTCTTGATCATCGTTACTGGAGTGATCTTGATTTGGCTCCTTCGCCATTACGTATCAGATTTTTCTTCTTTTTTTTCATTTATTTCTAAATTCTAAAAAGATCCATGTTGAGTTCTCTGCCATTAAGACAGATATAGTACAATATTACAAACAAACAATAATCCTTAATTATTGTCGAAAGTAGTTTCCTTCAAACTGATGAAAAATTGGAAAATTAACCTGAAACTAAAAATGTGAAGTTTTTCCATTAAAAATAATGTTTGCATCTTCAAAAGGCAAAAAAGCTCCGCACACACATTTGTAAGACCGAAAGTTGTGTAGGTGTTTGTGTATGATATCTTTTGAAATCATATTATTTAATAATTAATTACTAAATTCAATTATGATCTTTTTTAGATAAGTCACGACTTTTAAAAAATTATTTATTGTAGAAGTAATTCTCCATCTATTATCAATAAATGGTACTATAATTTGTATTTTCTTTTTTAAAAAAATAAAAAGAACAATAATTATTATCTTAATTAATTATTTTTAATTAATTAATTTAATATATATACGTTTATTATCAATAAGAATATTAGCTATTTTTAATTCATAACCTATCTTATATATTTGTTACGCTTATTGCAAGAAATGGAATAACCGAGATTGAAATACGAAAAAACTACATATAACTTCTGAAATAAAGTTATTCTTAGCGTCCCTTACTAGTCGTGAAAGCTTATTGTCGTAATGTATATTTACTTTTTTATATTTTTACAGTCAAAATAGTACATTTTATTTGACCATCCCAGATTATCAGTGAAATTTGACACTCTAGTTAATAATAGCCGCAAGGCTGTCTGTAATATATGTTGTATTATCTGAATTTATTTATAAAATATATATAATTATAGTAATTTTCTTCTCCTGGCAAGTGTGTGTGCATCTAGTGATATAATTTTATATATATACTACATATAGGGGATTTGAACTCAGACTTTCAAGCACCCTTCAATTATCCATACTATCTCATACCACTGCTACACATGACCACACACATGTAGAAAAGATAAATAATCACCAATGTACATATCACCATGGGATTTAGGCTTTCCATCATCAGATTTTCAATGGTATGGATGGCTGAAGAGTTATTCTCTTGGATGTTTTTTTTTAATGAATTCTCAATCAAAATAAATAAAAATTTTAGCAAAGAGAATCGTTCTTGACTTAATTTATAATAATTGTAAAGTAATATATCTATATCTGCAAATAGGATTTTTTTTTTTTTAATGTTTAAGTATTTTTATTATGAGTAAAAGACCCCCTCCCCGCTTTTTCTCAGGTCAACTCTGGTTATAGGTAATAACTAATTTTTTTTTTTTTAGTGTATTCATCTTTTATTTTTAAAAAAGTGCTTTTTAAAAAATATTTATAGAGATATTATTTTTTAGTGTTTTGGTTTTTCAAACAAACCATGGTCAGAGGTTGGGGGGGGGGGGTCCTGACAGAGATATTCTAAATGCTTTTTCTAGCTAAGCATTTATCATAAAACTTGTTGAGGAATTGGCAATCCTCATTGTTTATAACTTCCAAGCTTAAGAGAATAGGGTCATGTGATCTATGACTCTTATTTTGACTATTTATAGTCTCTGCCTTAAGTCTTATGCAATGTTATATTGCTAAGACTACTAATATATGGTATGACTGAAGATCTATCAGCCCCATATAGCTATTTGAGTTGGATAGCTGGGTTTGAAGACATGTAGATGTCTGAAAATTTCAGATTTTCCACTCAATAGATAACTTTTAGTTAAGTGCTTGGCTTTGGGTTGATATTTTTAGATCTAGGGTCTGAACCTACCCTGGCATCTCTCTGAGGAGTGCCAAAGCATGAAACCGTGGTCAGGGGTTTGGGGGAGTTCCTGACAGAGATAGTTTAAATGCTTTCTCTAGCTAAGCATTTATTACAAAGCATGTTGAGGAATTGGCAATCCTCATTGTTTATAACTTACAAGCTTAAGAAAATAGGGTCATGTGATCTATGACTCTTATTTTGACTATTTATAGTCTCTGCCTTAAGTCTTATGCAATGTTATATTGCTAAGACTACTAATATATGGTATGACTGAAGATCTATCAGCCCCATATAGCTATTTGAGTTGGATAGCTGGGTTTGAAGACATGTAGATGTCTGAAAATTTCAGATTTTCCACTCAATAGATAACTTTTAGTTAAGTGCTTGGCTTTGGGTTGATATTTTTAGATCTAGGGTCTGAACCTACCCTGGCATCTCTCTGAGGAGTGCCAAAGCATGAAACCGTGGTCAGGGGTTTGGGGGAGTTCCTGACAGAGATAGTTTAAATGCTTTCTCTAGCTAAGCATTTATTACAAAACATGTTGAGGAATTGGCAATCCTCATTGTTTATAACTTACAAGCTTAAGAAAATAGGGTCATGTGATCTATGACTCTTATTTTGACTATTATATTTATAATAAAATAAATAGAAAGCACTCTCTGAACATCATTCAAAGTTTACTAAACTGATGCAGATGCAGCTCAAACTTCACTCTGATAACATTACTGGATTGGACAACTCTGAAATATTACATTGTCATTGATAATATCAATAAATTAAATATCCTCCTTTTTCTTTTCAAAGACTTTATTTTCTTATATCAATACTGAACATATATATACATATTTATATAACACAAAACTCCAATGTTTCAACTGTTTTATCTTCATATGGTCATTTTCACGAATCTGCAACAACAATATGAAATATGTATTTATAAATAAACCTCAATTACATAAATAATTTCATCTTACATTAACATATACAGTAACAAACATATTAAACATATAAAATTATATTTTATTTACATCTCTCTCCCACTGCTATTTTTAGTACTCTTTCTTTTACATTATTTAATTACAAATCTGTTCTTAAAATCATCCAAGAAACTTTTTATACAAATTTAAAAACCAACCTTAATTTCGAATAACTTCCCTCATTTTTAAATCTTATCTAAAACCCATCTCAAAAGTACATTCCTAAACTATAGCTTTTTTTTTTTTCCATATGTCATAGCATCGGCCGGGACGCGAACCCACACCCGTCTGCAACCAACTACTTGCTTGCAAGGCGGGTGCGATGACCTCTCGGCTAACAACGCTTGACTAAACTATAGCTTTAAATGAATATAAAACAAATATAAACATCTTTTTTATACAAAAAAAACTTTTAACAATTTACCTGAACCTATTTAAACATTCATTTTAATTATACATTATTTTAGATTCCTTATCTAGTCCATTCTATTTAAAGTAGGATTATATTTTTTCATGTAAAAATATTCTTTTATACCATCCTTTCCCTGTAATTTTTAACCCTTTCCAACATTTTAATATGAAATTCATTATGACCTAAAACTTTACAATGTATGTAAATATTTGAATTTTTGTCATATAAATGTTGTCTAAGTCTAGTTTTTAATGTATTCTTTGTTGTACCAATATGTGAAATCTTTTCCCCCTCCCTCTTACAATTTAAACATTCAATTAAATAAATTCCATTCATTTTGTCAATTTTTATATTTTTTGTATCATTAATTAAATTTCCTAAATTCAATTTCTTTTTATATACTGGTTTAATAATTAACCTATTTCCCCCCTTGTATTTATTATTTATACTTTTTATAATCTTTTTAATCTTCATAAAAGTATCTCTAGAAACATTATAACTATTATATATAAAATTATTTACATCCTTCCCATTGTTTCTCTTCTTTATTATTCTTTTAATATTTTTTTTATTACATAATTTATCAATAACTTTAACTGAATAATTATTTTTGATACCTTCCTCTTTTATATTACAAATTGCTTTTATAAATAATTTTTCTTCAGAACATAAGTTAAATGCTCTATTTACCCTATTATTAATAATATTAATTTTATGTTCATATTCAATATCTGAAACTCTACTACTTAACAAACCATAAAAAGTTTCTTTTTTGAATACATTTGTTTCAATAGCAACCTTACAATTCCTAATAACTTTTTTTATTATAACATCCATATAAGTAATTACATTATTTTTCTCTTTTTCCATAGTAAAACTATGATTTTAAGAACAGATTTGTAATTAAATAATGTAAAAGAAAGAGTAATAAAAAATAGCAGTGGGAGAGAGATGTAAGTAAAATATAATTATGTATGTTTAAATATGTTTGTTACTGTTTATGTTAATGTAAGATGAAGGTATTTATGTAGTTGAGGTAACAGTTGAAATGTTGGAGTTTTGTATTATATATTGTGACAGTCAGTTTTAAATGACTGCCACAAAGTTGACTGCAAGCATTAGTTGCAGTCCAAACGAATGTACGTATTATAATAAAAGGAGTGGTCTGTGCAGGTATATTTCTCTGTTGCTTACACACACACTATATTTAAAATAAATAGGATGAATGGTGATAATACGCCTATAAATAAAAAAATGCGGACACCACATATAAATATGTATTTTGCTGTTAATAAATGCTATATGTTTTTTATTTATGATATGAATAAATATGGCAGAGGGTTAAAGAAATTCTTATGGGAAACTGAAATGTATTTGCAAATAACCCAACAGTAAACATATTTTATTTTGATTTGATTTTGTTTTAGATTCTCAAATGTTGTATTTTTTTTCTTCTGTTGCTTGTTGAATATTCTTTTTGGAAAACTCAAAAACAATTTTTATGTGACAACAAGTATACAGTTTTATAATTTTTTTTTTTTACAACTTAATGTTCATGACCACAGGCAAGCCAATGACCTCTTTCTTTTATCGTATAATGTTTTTGGAAAACAAGTGTAGAAATTGTATCAGTGGTTATTCGGCTTGACACCTATTCAAAATTATTTAATTAGATAAATGTAATTTTACTTTATTGTTTAAAGAAATCAAGGGATTGGAATTTAAATGGTCTGTGAAATTCTGAAATTAATTAAAAGATAGCTAAAATTAAATCCATTGTTTGGACTTGTTTAATTAAAAACAAAAATGTAAAAGCAATAACTTGTGGAGGGGATGAGAGAATACACCCTGTAATGGGGGGGATATATAAAGGCTGGTCAGGTGAAATTTAATTAGTTAGCTGGGTTACATTGGTTGATACTCACTCGGGCACTCTTGCCCGTTAGCAGTATAGTTTTCGGAGTGGGCTGATGAAAAAAAAAAAAAAATTATGAGTGTAAAAACTATTTATTTGGAATGCTGAACAAGAGGAAGAATGGTTTATAGCCGAACGTATTTTAAAAGGTGCAGACTAAGAAATATGATATTCATTGACTGAGAAAGAAAAATACAATTGAAATTTAAGCAAATGTTTTATATCGCTAAGAAAATGGAATCAAGATTTATTCATGATACTGCAATGGACATGGAGTAGAAAACCAAGTTCAGTACATTCGCACAGCTCGGAGTCCTACATAGCCATCCAGTGATGTGACTTTCCATTTCTGAAAGTGTAGCTGCTATGGACAATTTGCCAACCTCCATATAGGCCCTGTGAAGTAATCACCTGCACAGCAGATATATATCACCCTCAAAATCATAGCCCGGAGAAGAACGAAGACTTCGGGAAGTATTATTTATGTTTTTTATATTTTGTTTTTTTTTTATGTCTTATTATGAGTAATTCGTCATTTGACTTAAATTGCTATTATTAAATGAGCCAATGAATTGCTTAATTCAGTCATAAATATTTTGTTTGTAATTTTAACATAAAGCTTCATGTAATTCATTGGAGTATCTAAATAAAATATAAAAGAATCGATAAAGTAAATATGAAATATTTCAAAATAGTTAAATAGAAATAATTGGGTGGTTTGGTCATTGGATGTATGTGTTTCGCTTTGGAATAATAGAAAATTTATTCCATCCGCTAAGTGCAGGATTGTTTTTATAAGGAATAAAAGTATGTAAGACAGTGTTCCAAATAATTATTATTGTCCGCTATGGGCAGGACTCATATTATGGAACTTTTAAGATTAAAATTGTAGTTTAGCATGAGTCTGTTCCCTGAGTAAATTTATTCCATCCGCTAAGTGCAGGATTGTTTTCATAAGGAATAAAATATGTATGAAAGTGTTCCAAATAACTATTATTGTCCGCCACATGCAGGACTCAGATTATGGAACACTTAAGATTCTACTATCATTAACTCGTGGCTAACTCATTTTTTTGTATTATTATGAAACACGTACATACCATGGCCACTACTCATTGTTTTATAAGAAATTTTGATTTTGAGTTTAAAGTGTAAGCAGGAGAGAATTTCAGACCATTCCTTTCTCATTCATGAAACTTTAAAATTTATTATACGCTTGAATTTTAATTACTATCGTTTATGTGTGTGCTTATTATTTTGTAAATATTTATATAATCATAGAGGGCTTAATACATTTAATATCTAATTTTAAAGTATGGAATTGTGCTGTGTATTTGATAATGATATTAGTGTTTGACCTTTTCTGTTAACGAAGCAACAAACCACCATCCCGAGATCATGAGTTGATTGAGCTAGTCAGGGATTAAACTTACCGGGATCGGGAATCATTCATGAGGCATTCACTTTCTATTGATTTTTTATAAGAGATTATAGCTCTTTACTTATTACATGATCATATCCCTTAGGCAGGGGAGCAATCTCTTTCTTAAGGTGGCACGTAAAGGTTGCAGTAAAAGAACCTTTCAAAGATATGATTATAGTAATATATATTTTTTGATGCCTTCGAATATTTCTTAATTGCTGCTCGATCTCAGAAAATGCATGTCATGCTCAATGCGGATAGAGGGAGGCAGCGACCGTTACAATATATATGTGTGTGTGTATTTAGTATTGATATAAGAAAATAAAGTTTTTGAAAAGAAAAAGAAGGATTTTTAATTTGTTGATATTATTGTAGAACATATATATATTTTAAAAGAAAAAGTGACTGTACATTTGCTATGTTATAATATATGATAAATATTAGTAAACTTGTATTTGGACGATTTTTTTAGAAGAGGATATTGGTTGTGAAAAAATACATATGGATAAGGACTTTGAACATAAAAAAAGAAATAGAAGAAGGATATGTGGTGTTATTACAATTGGAAGTATTTTTTGTAAATTTGTTTATTATTGTTACATTGTGTGTGATATAATAGTTATATTTTAAGGAAGGTGGATATATGAAAATGAATATGAAAAGTTTTTTTAAATGGTTTATATATGGAGTTAAGAATAAGTTTATTATAAATATTTGTATTAAAGTAATAAATGAATGAATTAAATGTAAATTAAAAGTAGTTAAGAAGCAATTGGATATTAAATTTATGAAGGATTGTTGTTATTATAAAGTAATTCCAAAATTTATTAAATTTAAAGTGTTTAGAAATATTTTTGGAGAAAAGTATATGAATATATTGCAAAAAAAGTTGATTAAGAAATATATTAGGATTTTATACAAAGAGAAAGATGTTTTATTAAATAAGGTTAAAGAGATATATGAAAAATTAAGAACATTAATAAATTTGAAAGAAGAAGATATGTTAAGATATTGTTATTTGAATAAAATGAATTTTTATAGGAATATAATAAGAGTTAGACATAATAAAAAATTAACAAAATTGATTTATGATAAATAAAAACTTGATGTATTTAGGTGTGGGAATAATAAAAAAGATTATATTAATAATACATATAATGGATGTGATAATAATAAAAATAATTTCATAATTAATTTAACTGGAATGAAATTTGATAAAAAGGAGAAAGAGATTTTGGAGAAAGGTTTAAAATATATTCCTATAATAAATAGTAATGTTAATAAAGATATTTTTGAAATTGAAGCAAAAAATAAATTATTAATTGATAAAATTAGGGAAATTAATAATAATAGCTTAAATATGTATAATGGTTACAAGAATGATAAAAAATATGATATGATGTTGAGCGAGTTTCAATATATAATGGAAGAGTTGGAATATAATCTGATAAATAATTTGGAGTATAAATATGAAAATAAATATGAAAGGAAAATTATTAGTCAAATTAAAAGTAAATATAAAGATATGCTATTTTTGAGAGGAGATAAGACATCTAGTATGGTAATTATGATGAAGAAAGAACATGATGAAAAATTTTTTGGATGAGGATTGTTTTGAAAGAATTAGAAAGAATGATGGTATAAAAAAAATAAAATGATTAATAGGATTATAACTGATATGTATAATAAAAACTATATTAATAAGTGAATTTATTTAGGTTGAAAAGAGTGGATTTTAAAGATGCAAATATATATGGGATACCTAAGATACATAAATTAGAAATACCATTAAGACCTATTATTAGTAATGTGGATATGTATTAGGAAAATTTGTCTAAATGATTATATAATAAAATTTTAAAAAAGTATGGTGAAATAAAAAAAGAAAATAATGTAAGTAATTCATATGATTTTGTAAAGACTTTAAATGTTTTTTAGAGGAAAATAAGTATAAAAATGTGCTTTTTGTTAAACTTGATATTGTACCATATAAAGCATTTGATATAATATTGAATAGGTATATTAAAGATAATAATAAAAGTATAAAAATGGAATGTAATCAATTGTATATGTTAAATATTTGTTGTAAAGATGTGGTATTTAAATATAATGAGTTATATTATAAACAATGTAAAGGATTGAGTATGGGGAATAGTATGAGTGGATTGTTAGCTGCTATATTTATGGATGATTATGAAGATAAATATTTTTGTATTACAAAATATAAACTTGTTTTTTGAGTTAGGTATGTTGATGATTATTTTTTAGTGTTTAATGGCAATTATAGAAAATCTGAATGTTTTATAAGATATGTTAATTCAATTGTTGATGACATTAGTTTTATTATGGAAAAAGAGAAAAATAATGTAATTACTTATATGGATGTTATAATAAAAAAAGTTATTAGGAATTGTAAGGTTACTATTGAAACAAGTGTATTCAGAAAAGAAACTTTTATGGTTTGCTAAGTAGTTGGGATTTATATATTGAATATGAACATAAAATTAATATTATTAATAATAGGATAAATAGAGCAATTAATTTATATTCTGAAGAAAAATTATTTATAAAAGAAATTTATAATATAAAAGAGAAAGGTATCAAAAATAATTATCCAGTTAAAGTTATTGATAAATTATGTAATAAAAAAATATTAAAAGAATAATAAAGAAGAGAAACAATGGGAAAGATGTAAATAATTTTATATATAATAGTTATAATGTTTCTAGAGATACTTTTATGAAGATTAAAAAGATTATAAAAAGTATAAATAATAAATACAAAGGGGAAAGTAGGTTAATTATTAAACCAGTATATAAAAAGAAATTGAATTTAGGAAATTTAATTAATGATACAAAAAATATAAAAATTGACAAAATGAATGGAATTTATTTAATTGAATGTTTACATTGTAAGAGGGAGGGGAAAAAGATTTCATATATTGGTACAACAAAGAATACATTAAAAACTAGACTTAGACAACATTTATATGACAAAAATTCAAATATTTACATACATTGTAAAGTTTTAGGTCATAAAGAATTTCATATTAAAATATTGGAAAGGGTTAAAAATTACAGGAAAAGGATGGTAAAAGAATATTTTTACATAAAAAAACATAATCCTTAATGGAGTAGATAAGGAATCTAAAATAATGTATAATTAAAATGAATGTTTAAATAGGTTTAGGTAAATTGTTAAAAGGTTTTTTTGTATAAAAAAAGTTGTTTATATTTATTTTTTTATTCATTTAAAGCTATAGTTTAGGAGTGTAGTTTTGAGATTTGTTTTAGATAAGATTTAAAAAAGGGTGAGTTTATTTGAAATTAGGGTTGGATTTTAAATTTGTATAAAAATTTTTTTGAATGATTTTAATAACAGATTTGTAATTAAATAATGTAAAAGAAAGAGTAATAAAAATAGCAGTGGGAGAGAGATGTAAGTAAAATATGATTATATATGTTTAATATGGTTGTCACTGTATATGTTAACGTAAGATGAAGGTATTTATGTAATTGAGGTTTATTTATAAATATGTATTTCATATTGTTGTTGCAGATCCTTGAAAATGACTGTATGAAAATAAAAACAGTTGAAACATTGAAGTTTTGTATTATATATATATATGTTTAATATTGATATAAGATAATAAAGTTTTTGAAAAGAAAAAGGATTTTTAATTTGTTGGTATTATTGTAGAACATATATATTTTAAAAGAAAAAGTGATTGTACATTTGCTGTGTTATAATATATGATTGTCATTGATACTGAACACATGTATAAAATTTGTAGAAAATCTGTTTGGTAGAAGTAGATAAAAAAATCATTTCTCAGATTTGGCTCAAACAAACCACAAGTTATAACTCAAATAAAAGTCTTTGATTAAATATGAGTTTACAAATTAAAAAAAGAGCAATAATTTAACAATGCAAAGAATTTCAGTTTGCTGTCTAAAAATATATATTTAATGAAAAAAACATTTGTTTCCAGACTTTTTTGATTTAGAAAAGTTTAATTAAAATCATATGCCCTAAAAATGAATATTGTTCCAGAAATATTAAAAATAAATTTTTAATTTAAAAAAAACAGTGAAAATTAATAATAAAATTATAGACAAAACTCAGATCTTATATGATGTTCCATAATTATGTAATGCTAGTGTTATATTTGGTCTGGATTACAGACCCAACCAACAGCAAATAAATGTAAAATAATACTACAAGTATTACAATTAATATATTTATTATGTGTACAAATATATACAATACAATATACAGTATATATACAAGTGAATATTTACAATGTTGAATATTGTAGTTCAATGTAAACTCTGGGTTCTGCCTACTGCTTCCAGCTACACCTGATGGCTTGCCTCACAGGTAGGGTGTATGGCTCTTCCAGCTGTACAAGACAGCTTGCCTTGAGCTGAGTGTGGTCTTAGCAGCATCCAGTCTCTGTGGGACTTGCCTAGCTCCATAGACTAAATAGCATGTTGCTATCAATGGGAATACTTGCTGCTGTTCAGGTTAGCAGATTCCCTAGGAGAATGCAAAGAGTCTTTTCAGGCTAGACAGACGTTCTTCCCTGATTCTTACAAAAGGCTGACTATTTATACCCAGATCCCTGACCTTATTGAAAACCTTCAGATTCAGCAAGCATCGTTGCTTATTGGCCTGTGATAATCATTGGCTATGTTTTTATCTATACATCAGCCTATTGGTCTGTGGCAAACAATGCTTAATCTGATAAGATAAGGAGTCATCTGGAATAGTCCACTTCTGAGAGAAGGGAGGACTATAACAGCTAGCAAGAGATATATGTTGCTAAACTTACATATATCTGCATTACATGTTTTATAATTCAAAAAATACATAATCAAATTTATTAAGAAAGAAAAAAAAATCAAATAAATTACAATAGTCAAAAGTAATCATTATTTCAGAATCAGTTTTTAAAATGCAACTTTCTAAAATAAAAAGTCTGTGTTATATTGTTCTTTTAAAACAAAATAAAACTATTGAGATTGGGTGGGGGAGGTGTAAAATAGAAAAGATTTAAAACTCTCCTTTTTAAAAATAAGTAAATATGGAAAGGTAGAATAAAATTTGTAAAAGAAAACTTTATGAAAATGCAATTGTTTAAAAAATTACTGATTGACTTAATTAAAAGAAAAATATGTAAACTATCTCATATAAGCAATAGTAAATTAATCTAAGAAAATATCAGATAATGTGTAATGTAAAAATCAGTTAGAATAACTAAATGTAAAAATTAATTAAAAAAACAGATTCATGTTATGATCAAAATTAGAAATAATGATAAATATTAAAAAAACAATGAGAGAGAGGAGGTATAAAAATCACCACCATCTATTGTTATATTATTCTGCTCTTGATTCTGTGAATTCTGGTCTTCAGTGTGTGATTAATATTCATTGCTCCAGAGATTCAGAAATCTAAAGACAAATATAACCATTCATTACTGCTGTGGAAAATATTATTGCAGAAACCACAGAACTAGCAATATGCAGTGTTAGATCATTTTAGAAGTATTTAACAGACTTCAGACTCCAAAGTTCTATGCAAATTAACTGCCTCACCTGGATCCAACAGCCAGAATAAATGCCTAGATTGTAAATAGATGACACAAACTCTCTCTCCCATTGTTAAGTCACAGAATGGAAGACAAGCTCTGAAATCATCAATGGAGATCAAAAAGAGACAACCTGTTGGAAAGTAACACTCATGGAAACCAAAACAAAATGAACTGTGTCATCTCAATCTCATGAAAGCCTGGGGTAAATATATTTTTCCATAATAATGGTCTTTAGACACTTTATTTTTAAATGAAATGAACTTTAACAAAGGACCAAGATAAAATGTAGCCCGATTAATCACTTATATTTATTTTTATATGTAAATGTCCATGCTAATATATTATATATGTGTGCTTAAATAAATATTAATGTTTGTTTAAGTATGATTTGGTCTATTCTCTCTCTTTTGTCACTGTGTCATCACTAATTTAAAGTTATAAATATTGTATATGTTGTGTCAAATGTGATGGGCCCTGATACAGATTATGAACTAGTCTGGGTTATGTCAAGCACTGGATTGTGTGCCTGTCATCCAAAGCTACTGATTGTATAACATATGGTTGGATGGCCCTGATTTTGATTCTCAAAACAATTAAAATGCTTTTACGGCAGGGTTTTGTTCCAGCAGTCAAGGTGGGCCATGGTCAGCAAATGCAGTCTGTTTATGCTTTGTATAGCCCAATCTGGCCATGAATATCATTGCTGGCTATGCTATCAATAGTATTCTCCCCTCTGCTTGAAGAGCTGGTCTGTTCCTGTAGTATTAAAGTAAATGTTAAACTTATTAAAGTTTAGATTCCAAAAATTATAAAAGATATTTAGACTCACTTAAACAACACAATTTTGGGGGACCCGGTTCCATATATATGTATTTTCAATGAGCTAATTTTTCCCAATAATCCAACACACTCAAATAAAAGCTAGATATAAGCATCCCATAAAATTAAGCAATATTTAATAATTTTTCCAAAAAAAAGGTACTTATACACAAATACAAAATAAAATGTATATTTTTTTATTAAACTTTGGTGGAAAAGGGTTATGCAAATGCAAAAGAATATTTTTTAAGAGGAATTTTTTTCAAGGGAAAAATTTCTCTTCTATGCACTGGTTAATCCTGACATCTAGCAGCAATAATTCCAATTAAAGTCTTAACTGCTAAATGTTTTTAAATTATGCTACTTACCAAAAGATTACACTTTCATTGAAAATGAATTTTAACCATTGAAACTTTTTAATACAGATTGCAGCAACAATAGTCCAACTGAATTCTACAGCTTAATGTTAATGATGCAATTGTTTCATAAGATTTATGGAAGTAGAATATTCAAATTGTTTATTAATGCACTCTGGTCATTTCAAAATGTTGACTATCTCTATATATCACAGAATAAGATACTGTTGTTGATAAAATCCATGCTGTTGTCAATGTCTAAAGTATAAAGAGTGAATGCTAAGAATTTGAGCATTGTTTTGACCATATTAGCATGTTCAATCCTTCTATCCCCGAAGCACTAATTACTAACACTCACAATGGAGACTTTTCAAGCTTTACAAAAGATTTTATGTACTACCTTTTGGGTTACAATAAATTGAATTGTTAGACTTAGTTGACAACATTTTGATTGATAGTGAATAACTTATCTATATTAAGCACTACAATATTGACTTGATATTCACCATTAAACAAAAATTGGTCAGATTTTAACTAAACCTAAAAATGTACCAATGAGTCTACAAAATATTTTTGTGGAATTTTTATGATCTATTATGGTTATGATTTTACTTTTGCATCAGTTCTAAAAAAGAAAACATGTTAATGTGGTCAACATTGCTTACCACCCTCAGCACTCCTACTCAGTATTTTAGACACTGGCCATAACCTATATTTTGCTAAGATCAACATCATTTTCAAATGTGACATTTTTTATCGAAGGATATTTAGAGAAATCATAGAAATCCTTAACATAACTGATAAAGGTTACATTATTAAAGATGATGATTTGGTTAATCTACCTTCCAGTTCCAATGATTTTTTTCTGGATAATTATAATATTCTCATAAATGCTTTGGACATTTATCTTCTGGCATCCATCGATTACTCTGGCTGGCACTACTGTATGGAGACTTTTGCCTACGTTAATAACAGTTATGTGCAAGCATAAGAAATGATGATCATGTGATGTTTAAAGGAAAGATAGTTGATATATTTTAAATTTAGCTTCTATTCATACTTAGCATGCTTTTGATATATAATATATAATCATAGTACTTTCACTTTTTGTGTGTTCAGAATCTATATGCATACTTAATAAATATTAAATTTTAAAACAAGTATACATATAGACTCTGAATACTAAAGAAGTGAAAGTACTCCAATTATGTTATATATTGAAAGCATGCTTAATATGAATAAAAGTTAAATTTTTAGACTATCTTTTCTATATAAATATCCAGAACATTTATGTGGATATTAGTATCTTCCAGGTGAAAAATTTCATAGAGAACTTTTAATGAAAATGCATTAAACTTCGGTTTACTATTTTTATTACTTCTCCTCTTGCTTTTAACTATCGTCTACTTATTTATTGGACAAAAATTATTTGAATAATTTGCATCTTGTTTCTGGATTTAATTGGACAAAATATCTCAGTGCCACACTTGATAAATTTAAAATCAAGGAAAGCCATTTACTTATTTATTTAACATATGAATTTTTTATGAAGCTTTACTATTAATAACATGTCACGAAGGAACCTCTATAGATAGATTAACCAGTGACTTTATAAGACCTTCAATTCTGCCCCTGTAGCCCTAGGATTGACAGACATTAACTATGTGGTTCATAGCTTTTGTTTTCCCACTTTTATATAGATCAGTGGCTAATAAATTTTATTTATGAAGCACATAAGCACAGTGACCACAGATCATTCTGACGTTGTTGGTGTGATTCCAGTTGTCTAAGAAGATCAAATCCAGATTGCTGCATTGTAGAATTTGGGAAAAGAAATTTGTTTGAAGTATTAAAAGAATTTCTTTTTTTTTATATGTCATAATTCTTCAATTGTATATTCTTTTGAGATGAATCTTAAATAGTGAGCCTATATCTTGAGTTATTTGCAAGTCTGATCTGCTTTTCAGCTTCTTATATATTTTCTGTGTAGCAACTTCTCTTCTAATATCTGGTAGATAAATAATGAAAAAACGGGAAACCATTGCAAAGGAGTGGACCTGAGTGTATCTGTAATATTTTTCATGATGATGCTTAATTGAGTATCCAGAAGTTTAATGTGGAAACTTTTTTTCTCCAGACAATGTAACATTATTCTCTAGCAAAATTATATTAAACAGTTTTTTTTTGTTTTTTTTGGCATTTCTACAGCACTTCTAAAAGATGATTGGTGGTATCAATCAAAGTATCAGTATAATGCTAATATTAACAATAAGCAATTGGATGTAAAAACGAATCACTAAACTATAATGATAAGTGAACATTTACTCCTCTGATCGAATAGAGTAACAGAATGAACATTCTGAAAGTATATGTAAAGTTTTAATTCAGTTGAGTTTTGATTTTGGAGAAAAACTCATATTAAAATTTCTGCAAATAAATGATTTCCCACATCTATTGGAAAATTGTTGCCTGCGTAAAAATAGTCTATATGGACAACCATCTCTATAAAATTAATCTTCAGGCTAGATTTTCATTAGAACAGTTTCACCACTAAACATGACATGATCACCATTCTTTATGCTTACCCAAGCTGTTTATTCTGGCTTGCACTGAGTGGCGCTACTGAATGGAGAGTTTTGCCTCTGTTTAGAACAGTTTCAACAAGATTTTTGCAGAGATCTGTTTGGTTAATAAGGGATTAGTTAACAAACAAAATATATTTTATCAATCAGAGTGTCATTAATATCCGAGCAAGAACAATCACAGATGGCTGCCATCTTCCAAATTATATTTAAGATAAAAGTCCGGACAAAATGAAAATTGTATAAGCTCCCTATAATTTCATTAGAGTTTGAAATTACAACAGACGACTTAAGTTATCGATATTTTTGAACTATTATCTCTTTTAAATAATTTGCGTGGCAATTTGACTTTGTTAGAAACTCTGGTGGTGTACAAAATATTAGTGTCAATATTTATTCTATGCTTTTGATTATCATTTTATCAAATAATTTATAAATATAGGGGTTTGAACACAGACTTTCAAGCATCCTTCAACTATCCACACTATCTCATATCACTGACACACATGACCACCCACATGTAGAAAAGATAAATAATCACCAACATGTGTGTGGTCATGTGTATCAGTGATATGAGATAATGTGAATAGTTGAAGGGTGCTTGAAAGTCTGTGTTCAAATCCCCTATATTTACAATTAAGCTCCAAGTATATGAATAATGCCGGTATTTCAAATCTTACCAATAATTTAATTAAATCATCTCATATTTTGATAAAAGATATGTATATTAGAATATTATTTTTGTTACCAAAAAAGTAATGTTTCGTTTTAAAAAAATTCTTAATACTATAAAAAGGTTATGTCATCGATAATAACTGGTATTTGGATAATAATTGTTTTTCCCAAAGATATTCTGATACTCGCTATAGTTTTTAATACAAACTTAGTATATATTTTTTTATTTCTATAATCTCATATTGTAAATAACTCATATATTGCTTTTTAATATTCTTTTATTCATTAAATATTATTTTTGTTTATTTGTAATATTTCTTTATTATCAATGTTTTAAAATCTTGATTACATCTGATGGTTGCTGTGATGTTACAATTTTATGCTAAATAGGTCATGGAATATTGTTGTTGTATTTATGTGTGTGCAAGGTTTGTTGACTTCCATAGCTATCAGCCATCATTATCATAAATGTTGTGACTGCCTGTGAAGATGAGTGACGTTATTTAAAATGTTAACAAAGGCCACAAGCATCATCTAACTTGGAGATCCAAATAGATCATACAGTTACATAAAATTTGAACCTATATAGAGTCTGATAAATAAACATATTACATTAAGATCTAGATTAATCACAATCAATCATCCTATATAAAATTTGGAACAAAAGGAGAAAAAGATAGTTTGTTATTAAAAAGGGAAAGTAAATAGTATTCACCAGATGGTAAATGATTGAGATTGTGAGTGATAAGGAAGATAGGAAGCAATTTATCCAGTAATAACAATATTAATATAATGTTAAAATATAATATTTAGTCTAAAGAGTCAAAATTAAATACAGTTATAAATAGTTAGTCTGTGAGTTTTCATGGAACATCTTGCTCAAATAATGCAAATAGTGAAAGAGAATAATAAGTGTAGAAAAAGAGAATGCCAAAGGATGTAGAAACAAAGAAAAAATTAAAAGATGAAATAAATAAAAATCAGAACCAAATAAACACCACATGACATGGCTCATGAGTATTTTTTCTCACCACATTTATGCCAGCTGGTGTAAGCTTTAATAATACTAGCTGCCAGATGGAAGTGTTTAATAAATTCCTATCCACAATAAAAAAATCCTGCCTATGTTTGCTGTAGTAATAGATGTCAGATGGAAGTGCTTCATAAATCTCTATCCAATGCTGTCCTATCCAATATCCATACTCTAGTTTGTGGCTTTTGGTCAAAGCTCCTCACTGATAAAAATCAAGCGCTAGAAACTAGTCTGGAAATATTGGAAAGGACAGCACTGAATAAGGGTTTATTAAGCAATACCATCTGATATCTCTTAATTTCTAAGCTTACACTAGGTGGCATAAATGTAGTGAGAAAAGAAATGGCTTCAGAAACGTTTATAAAATCCTAACGAGACCATTAAATACTCAGAAAAAAATGGAAGCATTGTAAAGTATAATATAGCCTAAGCTAAATGTTGAGATTACGGTCAATCCAATGGACATGCCAATTAATTAATGTACAATAAATAATTTTAAATTTGGAAAAAAAAACTGTAGAAAAAGCTGGTTGTATGGATTAATGAAATAATAATTAAAAAATTTAAATTTGTGATAGAAGCTGCAAAAGAATAAAAATAAAAAGGGCAGAGAATATAGGAATCACAAATTGGCATGGTTGAATCTAAAAATCCTTGTGATAAACAGAAAGCAATGGCGCTTGTAGAAAACATTAAGCAGTGATATCATTAAATAATCACCATTTTGCTAATTATTATATACAGAAAATATATAAGTTCAAATGGAAAGAATTCTATTCAGCAGGAAAATTTTTCTTCTCCACACATGTTTGTCATAAGCTAGAAACTAGTTTAAAGTTATTAAACAGGCAAAACTCTCTATACAGTAGTGCCACCCTGTGCCAACCAGAGTAATCAATGGATGCCAGAAGGCTTGTGCATAAAATCCCCATCTAGTGCCTACTCATCCGATATCCCCAGATTAATTTCTGGCTTGTGGCCTTCGTCAGTGAGGAGCCTTGGATCTGATTTCTCTGGTTGGCACTACAGTATAGAGTTTTGCCTGTTTAATAACAGTTATGTGCTAGCATAAGAGATGGTGTTCATGTGGTGTTTAGTAGTTTAAAGTTACCAGATCGAATAGCAATGGATAGACATTTAATGAGCACTATTATTTGCCATCTATTGATTACTAAAAATCACACTAGGTGGCATAATTGTGATGAGAAAAAGGATTTGCTGTTAATTCATACATTACATGTTTTTAACCTCCAAAGGAAATGCAATATTTGATATTAGGCATTTGGTAAGTGTATTGAAATCTAATTTGTTCCCAGTTTGAATATCCGCATAATATCTTTCATTTAACTAAATATTATCAAGTACTAATTGCAAATCTACTGCAGAAAACTTGATCTGACAATACGTGATGCTACAAAAATCCAAACTCTTATGGATAGAAAATGGTATAAAGTTATTTTCAAGATCCAAATTATATGATCATTTTGTAGTACTGACAACTAGAACTCATTATCATTAGGCCCTCAAATAGGTCACCATTTGGAATGGTATGGATGAAGAGGTATCTGGGTTCATGCAAAATCATCATGCTCTAAAAATCAATAATCATCCACAAAAGCATCCACGTTTATACTGAGCATAAAAAATTGCAAAAAATCAGTGTTGGAAGTAAATAATGAGCAATAGATAAATAATAAATACAGCATTACCAGCAGTAATCATAAAAAATCAATAATCATTCTTTATAGCTGGAGATGCAAAAGAGACATAATATAAATCATCGCTTAACCAAATGGCAAAAATAAGGCATAATATTGCAAAGGAATTAATATTTCATCTGCATGCATAACATAAGCAATAAATATTATGGGACATCAGGTTTCATGAAAATATATAAATAAAATTTATTATGTTGATTTTAAAAGTGATCATTATCTTTTCGCAATCCAAACAACTCTACAAATACCATCTGGTTGTCCATATATATATATATATATATATGGCAAGTATGAATATGCCTGGGCTAGCTTTGCAATCACAAGCACCATAGATAGTGTGAACCAGAGAAAATATTCCCACTTAAATTCTGTTATGAAATAGTTTCACTGTGGTAATCCTTAAATCACAATTCTATGAAAAAGTAGGTCACTAACACACACACACACTGATAACTCACAGAAAATGTAGATAAAAGAATAAACACACCAAAAAATAACTTTATTATTATATAATTATAAATTGTTGTTGTTATTAATATTGTTTTTTAACTAACAAATAAAAGAGTAAAAAGTTTAGAAAATGTTAATGTGGCAAACCAAAGTTAATACACATAATTTTATATATGTGATTTCATATGTTTATTATCTTCTTCTTTTTAATTAGTTAATATTTAATCTAAATGAATTATTCCTTTATAATAACCAAACCCTAAAATATTTTACAATAATTTTTTTTTCTTTTGAACATGGGAATGTCTTTGTACAATTTTAATTTAGTAAAAACAAATCTTACAACAAAACTATTTAAAAAATTATTCAATATTTTCAACTATTCATTTCTTCATAAATTAACATTTATAAATGTAAATGCACTCACATTACAATAGCTCATTTTACCAAAGATTTTTTTGTAGTTGTTTTTAGTCCTTATTTTAAGTATCTAGATGAGCATTTCATCTTGTAAATATTGCAGGTAATAGCTTAGTCAATCTTTTGGCTCCAAGTTTTTATAGCTTTGCCAATGATCATTTTCAACGATTTTCTTTTATCTTTGTACCTCTAGATTTGCAGTTTAACACTTATTTTTTATTTCATTTCTTTATCTATTTAGCTTTTTCTTCTCTTTTGGAGCTCCATATTTCCAATTTAATAATTATTTTCATTGTAGCTTAATATAAGTTGAGACAGCTATGACTTTAGATGAATGAATACATGGTGGTTGGTGAAAGTTTCTTGAAGTGCATTGTTCTTGTAAACTCCGTAATATTGTACTCCTTTGCAAACATCATTTTTAACTAAGAGTGAGATCAATTTAGCATAAGACTTTCTGAGCTTCTGATTGCTGAACTCAGCACTATTGAAGTGTTCTTAATTCTACTTCCCACACTCTTCTCCATTTTTTAATTAATCCTGAAATCAATCTTCCATCCAATCACATGGCTATCTCAGAAATTACTATATGAAGCCTTGGTCAATTGCTTTTCTTTTTACAAATGATAAATAACATATAATAATTGGAGTAATAAAGCTCTGATATATAATTATTATTAGGAGGTTTATCACTTCAATTACATTTATTAAGTGCTGTATAATTTGAATCTTACATATTTGGTAATCAGTTGTTCTATGAACATAAAAAAGAGTAGAAGTTAATTCTGTTATGAAAATATCTATTACAGCTGATTTAAATAAAGCTGTATGAACATCTTATCTCCATGAATTTAGTATTCATCCCTGATTAGATATTTTCTAACTATATATTTAACATCATGGTCCACAGGGGGAATCTGTTTTGTAGACTGGCATTAATTCTAAAGATGTTACATTATGTAGCTAATGCAAAAAACATTAATTACTTCAAATAATATTTAATTGTCTTTTCTTTAATTATTGTAATTATTATAAACAAATATTAAAAAAAGATAATAGTTAATATACAATACTTTTAAATTGCACTAAACATGCTTTCAGCAGACTGTTACCAGAATCATAGTGCTATTTTGTTTATCAGTTGAAAAATATGCCTTTATAAGGATGTAATTTATTATGTAAATGAGGCATTTAAATATTCCATTTTTTCTCCAATGGAATGCAGGAAGTGGTCTGCCTAAAGCATTTTTAGTGCAATTTAAAATTATTGAATATTAACTATTATCTTTTCTTGACACTCGATTATAATGTGTTTATAATAATGACTCCAAATTATCTGAATTAATTTTTATAACACTAAAACCAGATTAAAAGATAATAAACTGAAGTAGATATCAGTGGTATCATGGGAGAAACTAAGAGACTACAGTAGAAAAGGATTGAATATATTATAAAATATGAATCAAAATGCTTAACTGGATTTGAATAGATTGTAAAAGACTTTGGAAAAGATTACATGTAAGATGGACAAGTGAACAAATGTAATGATGTTAAAAAGAGAAGACTGGATTAAACTTAGAGACTTTCATTTAACAGTGGTAAAAGCAGTCCCTTATTTTAGCATTCTAGTATAAAATTAGCATCTTATTATAAAATTCCTCTTCTATTAAACTTAATTCATTTAAACCATTAAACATCACATGAACACCAATCTTTATGCTTACACAAACTATTGTTCAAAGAGGTAAATATCTCCAAACAGCAGTGCCACTCAGTGCAAGCCAGAGTAATCAATGAATGTGGAAGGTTTGTGTATAAAATTCCTATCTAGTGCCTACACAACCAATATCCCCAGACTAGTCTCCTAAGATCTAGGTGCACTGCTCTCAGATCCAAAACTCCTCAATGATGAAAGCCAGAAGCTAGAAATTAATCTGGGGTTATTGGATGAGTAGGCACTAGATAGGGATTTTATACACGACTTCCTGCATCCATTGATTACTCTGGCTTGCATTGAGTGGTGCTGCAGTATGGAGAGTTTTGCCTTTGTGAAACTTAATTCCTTTAACATATTTTAAAATGTAAGTAATTCAATTTCAAAAACAATGTTAACTTTATTTTTCATTCTTGATTCCTTATCTAATTGATATCTTGAATGTTTTCTCATGTAATAAGAGATGAATGCAAAGATTATGATGATATTATCAATAGATGATTTTGTTCCCATAATAAATGTATCACATTGATTATAGTTTTTTTTCCAGCTTGGATCATTCATTAACAAGAATCCAGTAGTAAAGAGATTGACCATAGACTGGCATTTTTTAGATATAACGATAGATCCTTAAAAGTTAAACTATTACAATTTCCAAGAATGTCTGTGAATGTAAAAGTTGGATAATAAAATAATACAAATAATAATTATATGTTTATAATTTTGAACTGCAGGATTTCCCCCTCTTTAGCAGGGGAAATAATATTGAATACTAAACCAAACTTGACATAAACTTTCATTCGAAGCATAAATGACTAGATTGAAATCATTTATTTTGCTTATCTGCATTATGGCAGAAATTCTCCTTATTCACTCTATTCCAGAATCATTTTTATAAGCTTAAAAAGCATGTAGTTGTGTTGGTCATACATACAGACTAGTTTCTGGATATTGATTTTCTTCAGTGAAGAGCGGTGGATTTGTGCCTACGCCTCAAGCAGCTATGTTTAAGCTAATAATCTAAGATTCAAAATCACCATAAAGTTTTGAAAGGAAGATGTAGTACAAAGAATTAAATGGTTAATTGCTCAGGAGTTTATGAAAATTTGTAGAATTGGAAATGACAAAATCTGAGTGATGATCTATGGACGCTTCTGCCACCACTGCACCAATCATAAAGAACCAGATCTGATGCTAAACTAGTAATTTCATATTTTAGTGATTGAAAGCAGCATTTTCTTTTGTTTAGGATGGTTTAAGCCACAACAGAGAACTATATAGCTATTTCCGTCTATTTTCAACATGTGATCAGTACCACTTAGTTAATGTGAATATTCAAGTTTACAATAGAGGGCTCTGGATTCAGTAAATAAAACAAATTACTGATAACATAAGTTGAAAAAAAACAAAGAAAATCCTGTGATAATTTTTTTAACTATATTATAAGATTATCATATCTATTAATAAAATGTATAATGCTCTGGAAATTTCATGGGAAAAATAGGATAACTTATCTAGTTTACATTTAGTACTCAAAAACTTATTTAGATGGCTCTGGATGGAGTGAATTACTCCCTATAAGGCATTCTAGAAAAAAAAAGCAAAGAAAGTCATGTGATGCTTTATTTTACCATATTATAAGATGACCTAATTCAGTAATATGATAAAAATAAAACATCACATGACTTTCTTTGCTTTTTCCCCCTGGAATCTCTTAGAGGGAGTAATTCACACCATCCAAAGGATACTAAATAATGGAAACACAATTATTACATATAATGAAGATGTCACTGCCCAGATTCAAAACCAACAGACATCATATTGGGAAAATGTCATTCACTTAATCATTAGGAATCAACTTTATGATATGTGTTGTGCATACTTGAAAACAAAATTTGACATGCAAATAAATATCAATAAAATCTCAGTATCTTCATTTAATAATTGTTATTATTTTCTAGACCATGAATATAAAAAGAGAGCTTCATTCATGCTGTTTTTCCTTCTTCACCCTAATAATTTATTCCAAATAAATAACAATATAAATATATATGGAGTTTGAATAGAATCTACTAATGGATCAGTTTGTCTGTTTTATTGTGCTGTTCTGGCTGGCTATTTAACTCCATCCAACTATGCTTACTTGGGAATTTTTTAGTTACTTGATAATTTATTTCACTTCAGATTTTGCTGTCTAATGTAGTAATCATTCCCACCATTGTAAAACAAAACTATCAATAACTTTACGAAATCAATTAACTTTTAACTGGATGCTCTAATTTCATAAAGTTCTCAGTTGCACTGAAAATAAATATGTAATTATTAAATAAAAAAGGTATATTTCATATATATTTTTTAAGAAAACTTTAAAAGTTCATTGAAAGGAAAGGGCTTTCTCTTCTCTCCACAGAGAAACCATAAAAAAAGACCTTACTTATAAAGCTAAACAATATTAATGAGTTTTAGTTTTTCTTCCATTTTAACTCTTAAACTAAGACAAATTAGATACCAATTTACTAATTTGTAATAAGATAGTTGGTTAGGTTAGCTATAGACATAGAAAAAAATCTTAAACTTGCTTGGTGATTCTCAACTATCTAAAGTAAGAGTTCCCAAATTTTTTTCGGCTGCAGACCCTTTACTCCTAGTCATTTATTTTACTTACTCATTAATAAATTTGTACAGTCTTGATATTAAATATATCAGAGATATCAAACTTTTCATTTTACTCACTTGTAATTAATGATTGAAAAAGATAAAAGGCCTACAGAATATGGCATTATCTTGTGCAACATTTAATATTGAAACATGCACTAACATTTATGAAAAAAGTATGTAAATTCAAAATAAGTACAAATATTGAAATTACTTCATTCGACATAAAAATGAAGTGAAAAAATCAACATATTTACAATAATGAAAGATTTTTATTAGAATTATAAAAATAAGAATGCCAAATAAATTAGCTTGGAAAACTGAATTTAATGAGATGGGTGCACCTGGTGATCTGTCAACAATTTATCTATGTCCAGTTTTAAATTAGTGAGTTGCATTCTCAAATCTCCATGTTCAATGATATGCAATCAATATCCATTCTGAAGCAGATTTAAAACTACACCGAAGCTTCTTTCTACCAGATAAAATTATGGAAATGTCGGCAAATACTTTTGTACAAAAGTCCATAGACCCGGTATAGAAGTGGAATATCTTGTTGCACCTGAAACTTTTAACCCTGTTTGAATTGTATATCGAGATCCTTATTCATGTTGATGGTTATCAGCTCATCTTGCAAAATTATATTTGGTTCTGCACTAATAGTGTATGGGTTTATTATCCAGTCTGGTATTTCCAATGATAGAATATCTTTGAACCTAGTTTTGAAATCTAAGTGAAGAACCTTCCAATTGCTTGACATATAGCAAGATATTTTCTTCTTGGATTGTATCTATCTTAAATAAGTTGGGGAACTGCAAAAACTCAGATCTTGCAATATTTTGCTTAAAAAAACATTAATCTGGCAACAAAAGCCGATATGACTGATTTTGCTTTAATAAGATTCAAATTATCTCTTTACAGTTGTAAATTAACTGGATTAAATTTGCCAAATAAGTCAGTTAAATAAGCAATATCTCTTTTACTCTTAAGTAAATTTTCTTTCAAGCCGAAATCATCATCTTCCAAAAACTCTAAAACAGATTGAAAAAGTATAAAAAATCTTGCTAAACATAAATCTTTTGAAAGCCAGTGGACTTTAGTATCGAGAACCAACCGATAGAAATCTTTGTCACTTTCGTCACATAGTCGAGTGAACAGTCTAGTGTTCAAAGCGTTACTTAGAATTTTGTTCACAACTATTATGCCAAACTCAAGTGATTGGTGCAGTTTGTCACTAAGGTTCTTGGCTACTAAATGTTGCCTACGGATTATGCAGTGAACTGCAAGAACTTCAAATACGTGTTGTTTCAAGTAACTCATGAAACCGTGATAACGACAACCATAGCTGGTGCTCCATCTGTCACAACAGATATATTTGTCAATAGAATTACTTTTTCTCTGGAAAATAGTTTCATTAAATTAAAAATCAAGTCGCCTCTGGTGTCAGTTTCTAATGTCCTAGCAAAAAGCAGCTCTTCATGCACTTCCTGATCTTGAATAAAATGAATGTATACCAACAACAAAGTTTCATTACCGAGTAATGTTGACTTATCCAATTGGAAGGTAAAAATATTTTTTGCAAATGATTACACAAACAGTTTTCCATATCATGACTCACTTCGTTGATACATCTTTGAACTGTGTTATTGATCAAAGGAATCCTTTTTATAAGATCTTGTACAGGTTTGTGGATTAAAGTGTTCAATACTTCCACAATGATTGGTAGAATCAGTTTCTCCCTTATGGTGTGTGGCTCGCCAAACTCACAATGAGTAGGGATATGTTCTACAATGCCCTTAATCGATCATCATTTTGCTTTGATGATGAAACAAATATATTATCTATCATAGTTCTCTTCAGAATTTTATCTTTAATTGATTGAAAGCATGACAAATCTTTTCCTTTTTTGTCAGGGTGAATTAATTTCAAGTGATCTGTTAATTTTGATGGTTTCATAGCATCATTGCTAAAGATTTTTTCGCATATGAGGTACATTGGTAATGTTTGTTTGATAATGACGGGACAAATCCTAGCTTCAAATAGTCCAAACTTTATTGCCTGCATTTCTTTTTTGGTTGCCATAGTATTGTAAGAAATAAAAACTAGCCCCTGTGATAAAACAAAACAAACAATAAAGTATGTACTTACTTGAAACAGAATATTTTTGTTCAAACTCAAATAATAAACTGTGTCCTCTGATTAGTACTGCTCCTCAATAAATAATTATATTCAAAGTTCAAATCACAAATAAGTACTATCGCATCAAATTTATAGTGTTTTATGAAAGCATGACCATACAAGACTGGTAGATTCTGCTAATATCGAATATCATCTTGTCCCACCACGAGCAAGAGCAGATATGCAATGGTTTTTGATGTTCGCACTTGCTTTGATATGTTCGATAAGACAATGCACAGACATGTTTGTGGTACATGAATTTCATGCATTCTTATATGTGACTCTTTAAATTGTGTATTTTACCTTTTCGTTAGCAAGTTTGGTATGTAATGTGTTTTTTTGAAATATTTTACTTCTTAATTAGGTCCTTATTGGAATCATAGATATTTTGAAGTAACAAGCAAATAGCAATAGTAAGGGAATCTATTTTTGCTGTCATCGACCCCCAAATTTTTTTACTGAAAATTAATCGACCCCAGGAGGTCGATATCGACCACTTTGGGAACTCTTGATCTAAAGCAAATTCCAAATTTCACTCATATTCTAAACCCATATCAATCAAGTGTACTAAAAATCACTGCACCATGCTACCTTTGATAAAATATGCAATTAACAAAAAAAATTGTTCTGAAAGCAGATAGAAATTTTAAATGTAGTAATAAAATAATTAAAAATGCACAGCATAAACTATTAAAATCAACCAGTTATATTATAAATGTTGAAATCAAAACTAGAACATCGACTTATTGTAAAAACTCTTGGACACTGGCCAATTTCAGACCGTTCAGTTCTGCCATGATTAAGACATAATGTTTTTATTAAAAAAAAAATGTCTAAAAAAATTTCAAAATACTTCCTAGATTGCATCCTAAGGAGTTTTATATATTGTAACCATATATTTTAGTATAAAATATATTAATTGATGTAACTAGTATAAAAATTTCTCTTTCTTCTTTTGGTGATTTGATTGGCTTGATTTGCACTTTGAACAGATTACTCTCTTATATTATTTTAATAGATTTAAATTTGCTTCGTTCCATATGCTAACTCATATCAAAATGTTTAACTTTTTAAAAAATTGACAACACATTAAAATTTGGTAAAATATTATTAAAATAATAATATTTTGTTTTTATTTGTTTAAAATGATCTTAAATTATTTCCATTGAATTAAAAAACCATTTGTTCAATTAAAATTAATTATTAAAAATAAATACAGTAATTACGTATGCGTCTCAATGTAATAAAAGAAAAGAGCGCGAATTTAAGAGAAGATCGTCTCTTAGTTTGCTTTTGGAGGGAGAAAAAAAGAAAATGGTAAAGGCAGATGGTGTAAATTTGATAAGCTTATTTTAAAATAGTTAACAAGTAAACGGATTACCACAAAATTTGCTGTAAATGTAAAAATAACATAGTGGTATTTAACTATAAGATGAATTGCTAAATTTAAAAGTCTGTTCAAGTCGGCTGGCCAAGTGGATCAAATCACCGGTAACAATTTTCCAATATTACATTTTTAAAATGTCAGAGCTTCCCAGTTTAAAAGAATTAATTGCAAGAGTTTGGTATGTTTTGAAATGTTTATTATTCTACAATTTGGAAAAATTAAATAAGTATTTTAATTACAGAAGTTTTATGAAAATGAAAATTTGCTTTTTAAAAAAGAAGTTTAAATTAAAGTAAAATGTTAAAGTTATCAACATAGTTTAATATTTCCGTTTCCAATTCTAATAAAAATATAGTATTAATTGATATTTAACTTTATCATGCCAGTAATATATTTGCTAGTTAATTTGTTTAACATTTGGATAATAAATAGTCTTCAAATAATTAATCAAAGCTATTTTCTCATTTTATCGTCAGTTTGGAATGATTAAATAAATTGCTATAATTAGTATTCCTAGATTTAAGCGTGGATAAATAAATATTAGCATGGATGTGATAAACTTGGAACATTTTAATAGAGAAATGTAGAGATTAATAACTTATGAAAAACATTTTCATTTAAATTCTGCGTGTCATGTTTTGAAATTGTTTCATGTTTATGGAGCCACGTAAAATCGTTAATCTAATAGTGATTATAATAACTAATACCAATGGATAAAATTGCATGTATGAAATTCAACTATAGTTATAGCTGTTACTTCGTAGATTTATTGTTCGACACATCGTACATGGATTCCACGGATCATATTTGGAGTTATAAAATGCTATACAATCCAATTTGTGATACACACACCTGCTAAAATTCATGTATTGAACTATAAAATGCTATACGTTTAATTTATATCACACACACACCGTTAAATTTTATGTATTTGATGAATAATGCATTACTTTAATTTTATCGTTATATGAACTTGCATGAGAAGTTCATAAGTTATATTTTATTAAGTTTAAATTAATAAGGGTTGAATAAAATATTTATTCAAGAGAATAGCACTTGCGAAAAAGCTTGAAAAGTACTAAATGAATTCATGAGATGTATCAATCTTTGTGGGGTATTTTGTGAGTCTTTCCAGATTTATATTCCTATACTAATATTACTTATACTATATTACACATGTTTTATTTTAAGCAAGATAAGTTAGTACATTAGTTGTCCTGATTAGTGTAACATTTATTATGCAAAAACCCACATTTGCTAAAGTGTTAGTGTTTTCTGAATGATCAGAATAACTGAGGAGGATGATTTTGCACTTTAATGTGAAGTAAATAGTAATGTTGTTTTAGAATGTTAAAAGGCATTAATCTGTGCTGGTGGTTAATCCGCAGATTACTTAATTGCCATTTTTGTATTTTACACTCATTCCTGCGCTGGTGGTTAATCCGCGGAATGGTGTGCTTGTACTTATTGCTTTATGATGGTGTATAAATCCACAAAACGTTTAGTGTTATTTAATTCCTACGTGTAGATGAATGCATCCACAGGAATATGTTTTACTTCATAGATATAAGTTGGGCAAAGTATTTTAGTTAATCTGCAAGCATAATTTATAAGTTAGATCATCAAACTGTAGCAGGACATTCTATTCAAGTTACTTCATAATAATTAACTGTTGGTTGATTATTATTTACCGGAATGTAAGTTTAAATTTTCACTTTATTTAATGATTGCATTATAGCTAAATCCTACAGACATAATATTATTTATTATATTATTATAAGTTTACGGTATGGATTTATTGAATCTGGAAATGACGTTAAATATTTCATGAGTTGATGCTGAATTTAGTATAATTTCCTCAGTATTCATTATATTAAATTGAAATATAAGGTATGATTAGGTTTTTTAAAAACTGTACTATGAGATGTTATTGAAGAAAGTCGATGGAATTATAATTTATTTATTTTATTTGTTTATTTATGTCTTTAATTATAACATTGGAATTAATTACTTATTATTCATAAATTTGTAAATAAACGTTGATTTATAATTAAACTTACTGTGCCGTTGCTATGTGTCATTTGTAAAATCAGAAATCATAAACCTTGGGTAGAGCATACATTGAAGTACATACTATCGTCAACATAATATAAGAATTTATTGATATTTTTGAGAAAACATTGGGATGCTTTTCGTCTTTGGTAGTTTATGATGTGTAAGGTACAATAAAATCCCATTTACCTTTTCCATCATTTTGGCTTTGCGTAGTTGATTCTAGTATACAATATAAATTAATTATTAAACTTGTAAACAGATTTACCAAATAATGACATGACTGAATATATTTACTTAACGTTTTTAAATTGTCATTTGTCGGTATAATAAGAGTCTCAGTAATATAGTAAACTATAAAAAAGAACCCAGGTATTTATGTTTATTTATTGCAAAGCTTTACCTGGACTAGCATTCGTATTAGAAATCATATAGATGGTTTAAAATTTCATAATCTTATGTAATCCCACAAATTATGCCATCTTGTACATGGTCAGTCATCGGGTCTCATACAATAAAAATTGCAAATTAAGGTTTGAAAAATAATAACATTACACTTATAATTTGTTTAATGTATTTTATCATACTACTATGGTAGTTCTTCGCGGTACACCCTGGCTGCGATCAAATTAAATTATAAAAAGTTTATGTTAGATCATTAGTTTGGTCTGTGGTAAGTTGCTCCAGATATTGATTGTGGTCTTTGGTGCATAAAATAGATAGCATAATATGCTTTTGGACACAGCTCTTAATAGCTGACAATGTGCAGCGGGAATTGATCGGTGATCGAAGCTAAGATTCTTAGTGCACTTACGTTATGTAGTTGGGACCACACAATTAACGGTTACAATTTATAGTGCCGCAGCGTGTTCGGCATGATAGGTAGACGAGGGGCAAGCGAATGGTTACAATATATAATGGGTAGCGTGCAGTTATATGTTTTGAGATTCCCCCCCCCCCGCTCCGAACAGTTTTCTTCGATTTTTTTCAGTTAAACGGCTTATACTTGGAAATTTATTGCCGTTAAAAATCCGTCCTATTTAGAGTGTCGCAACTAAAAAAATAAGGAGGTTGGGGAATTACGTTGTGACCAATTGAATTAGAACTTATTTTGCTCTGCCTTTGGAGCTCAGACGTCAACTGACAATGCATTATTATTTCCTTTTTTTTTTAAATAAAATATAAATTATAAAAATTTTAGATAGTCCATTGATTTATATATATTTTGCCTTTAATTCAATTTTCATAAAAAGGGATAGTATGGGTTATGCACTATTTAAAAACGAAATAATTTAACTATATATTATAATGATTTAATTTTAATTGTATTACAGATAAACAAATTTATACTAAATATAATACGATATACATGACTCGAGATACCATTATGTAATTTTATTTTATTTTTTTTGTTCCGTAAAAGCCTACTTTCAAAACAAAATAGCACGTAAAATACTTTTACTACGGCAGATGTCGCTCAATTAAATGTGAACGTGCAAAGAGCAACCACGTGATAAAATCAAGTTTATTTCATGATAGCTAGAATTCGTATTGCAATTAAATTAAAATAAATTCTGTAAACAGAAAAAAATATGGGATTAGGCAAACGCAATGAAGACGAACAGTTCTTAATTAGTGTTAAAAGACAATCAAGTGTTCAACGAATAGCTTTAATTGTGAGTTTAATAGTGTTTTTCGTTATTGGATTACTAATTGGTACTTTTGCAATTGGTAAAAAAAGTTCTTCGGCACCACCTTCTCCAACAACCACAGTGCCGCCGATTACAACTTCTACACTCCCTCCCAGCCAACTTTTTCAATTAGTAAATAACCGCCCGAATATTTCTACACTTTTAAAATGTGATAAAACTCCCAATAACCTGAAAATCGATTGTTATCCAAACGATATTACGGTAACAGAAGAACATTGTCTAAAGCGCGAGTGTTGTTGGGATGACACCATTCCTGAACCTCCAGCTAGGAAAGAAGGACCTGCTAATAAACCTCCGCCATACATTCCTAAGTGTTATTTCCCGCAGGATTATCCGCAGTACGTTTTAAAAGATCCTGTCATTCAAAATAATGAATTTACCGGCAATTTAGTAAAAACAGGAAAAGAGGCTTTTATCGAAAAAGAAATAAATAACCTTACCATACGCATGACGGCAGATAGCAATAATCGTTTGAGGATAAAGGTATTGAATAGTTCTTTTATGAATTGATTTCCAATATATATTATAACTGCTACATGTAGAAATAATTATTATATAGGGTAAAGCAATAACACTTGATCATCATCGGTGATAGTCTGCCATTGCTTGTTATGCCTTTAATATAAATGATTCTAGCATTTCAATATTTAGAGGTGGTGTACTTTATTTCATATTGAGTCCTTTAAGACTTCTAAATGCTCGAATATGTAGTGTTAAGGGCTGTAATCAGTGGCAACCTCCCGTAATTGGGGTCACTTGTCTGATATATATATACTCTCAAGTATTTAAGATTAATTTCTTTGATTGAGTAAAGTAAACTGTTCTTGAGACAAAGAAGTTACTAAATATACGCATATAAGGTTTAAAAAAAAAAAGAGTTTAATATACTTAGCAAGAATTTTCTTTAGATCAGTAAGTAAATTAAAAGTGGAAACAGTAAGCTTGACTAGCATGTATGCTAAAGATTCTTAATTGAGTTTGATTGAAGAAAGAAAGAAAAAAAATCAGTCTAACCATTTGAGTGAGATTGTTAATCTCTGTTTCACTGTAATATTTAAACATCACTTTATATCTCTAACAATTGACCAATATGGTTTTCGTAAATATAAAAATATCTATTACAACCAGTCATAACATCACGTTTTATTCATAGACCTCAAAGAGCAGTTCTTTTCATCCTACTCTACAGTCATCAATTGCAGAGTAATCACTGGTCACCAGAGAATAGACTCCTACAATATTTACCTTCCCAGATCTCTCTGCTTATTGCCATCGCCAGTGATGAGTAGGGTGCAGAGTTGGGATTAATGCACCAGGCATTGACTATACTTTATTCCTTCATACTATTGAATAATAACAACTTGAAATTCAAAAAAATCTTATGGTTTTGAACTCAAGTCAAAAGTTATATAGATATGACACTATGCCAGTCTTTATAGATATTAGAAAAATCAACTAATACCAACAATATTACATGATTTGCTCCATCAGTTACTCATGTTTCCAATAGCAGTTCTTTTCATTCTGTTTTTGACCCATCCATTGTAATCTGGAAATGGGAATATTAAACAATTCAAAATAAAGCAAAACTCTCCATATAGTAGTGCCATCTTGTGCTAACAAGAGCAATCAATGGATGCCAGAAGGCTTGTGCATAAAATCCCTATCTAGTGCCTACTCATCCAATATCCCCAGACTAGTTTCTGGCTTGTGGCCTTCATCAGTGAGGAGCCTTGGATCTGAGAGCACTGCACCTAGATCTTAGGATCTAATGCAATCCTCCAGCACCCACCTTTTAACTCTATTTAACTACAAAACTATGAGAATGAAATTGAAAACACAATTAATATTTTCAATCCAAGCTCAATAGCTTATATAGTCATATGGATCTGAACTCAATTCAGCACCCATACATTTTGGATGAGTAGGCACTAGATAGGGATTTTATGCACAAGCCTTCTGGCATCCATTGATTGCTCTTGTTAGCACAAGATGGCACTACTATATGGAGAGTTTTGTTTTGTTTTGAATTGTTTAATAACAATTATGTGCTAGTATGAGATAGTGATCATGTAATTTTAAATGGGAATATTATGGCACCATACCTTCTGGCTTACCTTGATTACTTGCGCTTAAATTAGATTGCTATAGGTTAGGATGAAATAAACTATTTTTGGCTAAATATGAAAAAGTATATGAAGACAGTATTCATTGATTACTCAGGGTTACAGTAAATGTCTCTAGATTAGGGTGAAAGGAACTGCTCTTTGAAACATGGGAAAATCTTGTGATACTTTATAAGCATTAACTTTCAAGGTCAAAGGATAGAAGGGACTACATTTGTTATGCAACTGAAGTCTGTAAATTACATAGATTTGGTGACAGATTTATATACTAAATTGTGAAAATGTGTTGGCTTGAGTTCAAACTTAGGATTTTTTTACAATTTTGGACTATAAGGTAGAATAGTATAAAAAGTGGCTGCTAGATGCATAAACAATTAGGTCCAGCTTTGAATTCTAATTTGCAGTTATTTAAAGGCAAAATTCAGAAACCAGTCTGGAGGGGGAAATATGTTGATTGTTTACTCAATCTTATATTAGATGCCACCATAGAAAGATGAAAATAAGTGCTTTTGCAATGCTTATTTTATTTATGAAGTAGCACTTTGAAAAATATTCATTCAATGGGAATTCAATATAATGGTAGCATTTATATAGTCTGCATCTTATTGCTTTGTGGTTTTTCAGCAGTATATGTTTAACCTCTGATCCAGAGAAGTACGCTTCAGCCATTTTTTTTTCATATTGTATTTTAATTATCTACTAACAGTATTTATGCATTTTATATATCTCTGCCAATCGAAGAAATATTGAAAAGTCATTCTTTGCCAACGATATTAAATCAGTTGATAGTTTTAAGAAAGAAAAGACAGCAATTAAGGGTTATTTACTATTGTATTTCACACACAATGTTTGATACCTTCTACATGAACAGCAAGCCTAATATCAACTTCAGTAGTAAATTCTTTTTCTTCAAAGTTTTCATTTTCAAAAATTTCATTAAAAAATGGCATTATTTTTTATATTCTTGCAATAAATATATATGAGCAAGAAATTTCATAGGTTTAGCACTATGGTGCCCTTGATATTACTTTGTTGCCATAGGCATTTGTAAATGAAAGAAAAGATGTCTTCATTCTGCCAATATTTGGAGTTAGACATTATTGTTTAAACAATAAGCTGCCAATAATTATTGATTATCTTTAAGATTATTTGCTATTGCTTGCAACTTCTTCAATCACAATTTATTTTAGATCTTATATTTTGATATTTGTCTCTTAAATGGTAATAAGATTGGATAATGTTTAGAGTTAAAACAGAGTACCTTTATAATAGTAATAAATATTTACATAGTAGCTGATCTACCATGAAGCTATTAAAGGGCTTCCGAACTCTCATAAGTTCTGCTCATCTGTTTTCCATAGCAATTGTTAACTTCCGTGATATGTAAATACCCAGGATGTTAAACTTATTAATTCTGCACTACAATTCTGTATGATTTAGTGCAATTGAAGAATGACAACAATATTCTGCAACAATAGACTGAAATATAATTCTAGCCGACGATACTTTAGAGTAACTATCAAGTTAATAAACATCACATGATCACCATTTCCTATGCTTGCTCATAACTATTATTAAAACAGGAAAAACTCTATATGTATTGCCACTCAGTGCAAGCCAGACTAATCAATGGATGCCAGAAGGCTGCTGGGGGGTTGCATTAAATCCTAAAATCTGGATGCAGTGCTCTCAGATCCAAGGTTCCTCCCTGACGAAGGCCACAAGCCAGAAACTAGTCTGGGGATGTTGGATGAGTAGGCACTAGATGGGGATTTTATGCACAAGCCTTCTGGCATCCATTAATTACTCTGGATTGCACTGAGTGGCAATACGTATAGAGAGTTTTGCCTGTTTTAATAACTACCAAGTTGTGAGAGTTTCTAATAAATTTATCTTGCAAGCGTTAATAAAATAATTAAATCATCTTTTTATCCACCGGGAAATGACATAACAAAATCATTGACACTATAGTTGCAAATTTGTTTTTAACAGTAGTATCTCACTATCAAGCAGATACCAAACATCACTTGACCCGGTTTATATGATTGTTTTACAAGTGCAAACTTTAGCATCTAAAGATTATTCGAGCTTATGGTAGGCGACAGAATTGGAGTAGTACAAATAAAAGTTTTCTTCTATCAAATAGAAAATTAAGCCAATGCTACATAATCTTTACCAGAAACTTTGAAACCTTAGATCTATTCTGATCATTGTCCAAAGGGCGATTCTCTTCATTGATTTTAATATGAACTAATTCATTCTTGATAAAATCCTTTGGTTTTCATAAATCCAAGTGTCAATGACAAAGTTATGTATACAGGATGTAAAATAATGTTAATTAGAACCTTTAAAGGACATACAGAACATTTTTGTAGGGTGCAATCGTAAAACTGAAGTCAGTATTTCCTTAATTTAAAAACATTCATTAATGCAAATAGGTTGCTCAATATAAATCACAAAAATTATATAGCATAGAGTACATACTGCTACTGAACAGTTATGCTCAGAATCTCACATAATGTTAATATTAACTTTTTTAATATAGTAAATGAAGCTACTGTAAACACCTTGTTTATACAATCCTTGCTTATCTCTGTCATGTTTCATTTATAAAAAGAATGTTGTTAATTTAAAAAATTTTGTTGTTGTAGTACATTAAAATTGTTCTATTGTTATCTTCTTTGCTAATGACTTCTGCAAGTGGCATTATTATTTAATCAAAATTCTGCCTATTGATTCAAAAAGTACTTCACTGAATTGAGTGAAATATACATCTAGTTGCATATGAATCTGGCTATTTGTTATGAACAAAATGCACTCATGAAATATATATATATATGTGTGTGTGTGTGTACTGCCATTCATTATCGCAAGCAACCATTCATAAACAGCAACATCCTAATTCCATAAGAAATTAAAAATTTAAATATGGATTTCACAACAATTATGCAAACCTGTCTTTAAAGGACAAAAATGTCTGCATACATTACATATATAATATGTAATGTCTGCATACATTATATATATATATATATATATAATATCTTTAGTTTTTCTATCTGTTTATTTGGACATGTTATGATATTGACTTAATCGCTTCAGCAAACTTTTTTTTATTTTAGTCTTCAGAACCTCACTTAAATTGATTTCTCCATTGCATTGTCCTTGGCCATATCATTCCAATGAAGGTAAGCCAATAAACATCACATGATCACCATTTCCATGTGTATAGAGAGTTTTACCTGTTTTGATCCAATGAAAGTAATAAATATTCCACATCTTTTGAGTGTCTTTTAGATATTCTGCATCTTAACACTAAAAACTATGCTCAAGTTTACCGTAAAATAGTCTTTCAGGAATCTATCCATTTATTCGTATTTTAACCCTATAAAGATACATCTTTACAATAGTAAATTAAATAGCATCATAGCTAACAAGCTAAAGAACATAATGATTAGTTTTAAGATTTTAGGATATACCCTTGAATGAAATTTCTCTCGCTGTCTTTCTACAATTGTAGAGTTGTTGTTTTGCACAATACACATTCTACTTAGTAATAGTAGTCATAGCATTATCATGATATATCCTATCATTAACTTTATAAATGTAGCAGCAACTCGTTAAAGTGTGGGTTTGAACTTTTAATTATTAAATCAAAATCTTTATAATGATTTCATAATATTAAGAACATTTAGTGGATAATCTTTTGAATTGAGCAAAGTAGATCAGTCCTCAGATACTATAAATCTAGAGGCTAAAGAAAGTTAAGTTTTTGTTTCTATTTCGAATTAAAAACTCTTCTATCAAATTCAAGTTTGTATTTTGACTTTAAGTCTGTAGTCGTTGAAATAGTTCACAGATTTAAAAGTGGAAAACAAACTGGAGTTAGTATATATCTTCTAATATAGTTTTTATATGCCTGAGTATTTTCATCCAGCAGTAATAATGATTTTTGTAATTCCATAGCTCAGTGGATAACTGAATGAAATAATATTGTAATCAAAGCAATATGTAAATCACAATTCAGCTTATGGCATATTTTTTTATATTTGCAAGGCAATAAAAACCACCATGTTCACAATGTTTTTTTGATTCTTTTAACACTGAATATCTGATAATATTACATGACTTTTATCATGTGACTGATAATCATTCATCTATGACTTGATAATGATATTTTATGATAAGTGCAGTAGAATTTTTTATTTTATGAATTATAATACTCTATTATTATTAAAATCAGGTGAGCAACTTTATGGATCATTATATTCCTAAAAAAAAATTTTTAAATAAGTTACTATGAAATCAATAAACATCACATGATACGTATATTTAGTTTTGCCTGTTTTACTATGAAGTCCTTAATTTCTTAAAAAAAAAAAAAAATTAATAAAAAAAAAGTCAAATTATTGCTCAGAAGTTTGTAAGAATTTTGAATGCTGGAAATGGTGGATGTTGGAAACGACAGAACCAGAGTCTAGTACATTGAGTTTGAACCCCAGTCAGTCACTCTATATTATACCAAACCATATAGCATTATTTCATAAAATTATTTTACTAATGATCAATATTCAAGCCTGAACTTTAACATAATTCTTTTGCTGATGATAAATAAGATACCCTGTGTGGTTTAGTTTATTGGTGGAATTTCAGACTCTGGATGTAAGATTTGTGATTGATTCCAGTTCCAGCACATTCAGCACTCAAACTTGTTACGAACTCTCAAGTAATAAACTCATTCAATAATTTAATTTATTTATTAATAAGATAATTTTACTAATAGCTGATAATGCATTACTTATTATAACATTAAAATCTTAATTAATAAAAATAGTAAGTCCTTTTGCCCTGCTTAAAAACCTACTTCAATACTCATAATAATAATACAAACAATCGCAAATGATACATTCCTTTCTTGTTTGCCAAAAAATTGGCTCAAGGTTGTAATGTACATAATAATTTATTATAGACTAGTACAACATTTGTAGTTTATTAAAAAACAACCTTTGAAATTAGTGCAAAAATTTAATGATAGATATGATAAATGAAAAATCTATGATAAAAAACTCAGTAAAAATTACCTGTAATTTATTATTCTTTATCAGTATTTCTGTAAACAAAAAATTAATCTTATCTAATAGAATAATCAAAATACTCTCTAAGCTAGAAGTATAGTATCCACATTCTTCTTTCTGTCGCACAATGAAAAAAATTCAATTTTTTATTGTTATTACTATTACAAGATAAGTACTCTGTAATATATGACAGGTCTCTACTGATATTTGAAGGGGGAGGGTATCTCTTTCAGCAATCAATATATTCAAGTTATTCTTGTATTCCCATTTGAAAGTTAAACTCATCTGATGAATGCTTTCTGATAATCTCTTCTATAATTAATTAATTCACAATAATAATTGAATGGTTAATTATCTAAGAAATCATGGCATTCGAAGACTTAAGTATATCATTCCACTAGGGTATTAAACAGCAAAGGGAACAATTTTAAGAATTTAGTTTTAATATTAACATTGAACATATTGTAGAGGAAATAAAGATTGCAGTGTGTTGTGTTTAGTCTGGATTACATTATAAATATAAACACATGTAAATATGTTTTAGTCTCTATTTATTGATGAAAGATATATAAATTTACTCTGGCTGCTACCCTTGGTGAGGTATAGCTCCTAGTTTAGGATGATCTATGGAAGAAGAGACTGCATGTGCCCTTATAGGTTTTCTACCACTTCCAGCTGTGCTGTGACAGCCTGCCTTATGAATACATCTGGTGACATTTTCAGGATTGAGACTAGTCCATTATTTAAATGCAAGGTGTGATATAATATATTGAGACCCATCTAAGATAGAAATGAATGGGTTGGATCCTGAATATTTTTTATTAAGGACAAGTTTGCAATTTGTCCATTAAAATTAACTTGTGCACTTCAAAATTTTAAAAATTCCTAATAAATTTTTGATGAAATATTAATTGTAAATATATTTTTTTTAAATATGAGAAATGAAAGAATTTAGTAAATGTAAAGCCTCTGATTTATTTCAAATCTAATTTCACTACAGGCTAATATAATAAGCTAACCAATTCATAATTTTTTATGCGCACATTTATAATCAATGTGATATATCTTTTTAATTACTATTAACTTCATCAGAGTTTAAATCTTTATTCAGAAGCACATAAATTATAGCTAATATAACAAATAAGTGACTTCATTTACATTTTGTCCAATGCAACTTGTTGTTTCTATGATTTAGTTTGATTTTTCTTTTCTTACAGTTTCGATTACCCAGTAGTCTTCATCAGAGCTCTGATGAAAACTGTAAGAAAATAAAACTATTATCATTATCATTTCTATGCAATCAGGTTTATTTAAATATTTTAAAAACTGCTAGATAGTCAAAATTTTAAGGAAAAAAAAAAGAAAACTAATCATAGAAACAATATATAGTGTTAAACAAAGTATAAATGAAAAGTTATTAATCATCAAAGAGGATAAAGAAAAATTGAAATCCAACTACAAACCATAAAGAAATTTTTTTTTGTAATATTCACATATAAATATGGTATTAACTAAAATTGTGTTTGTATGATACCCTGGAAGTCTATTGTTAAAAATAATAGTATGTCTTTTCAAAATAATAAATTTTAGAAAAATAAAAAAAACATCCTATTTTAATTATTCATGCTTACAAATGAGTTTTTTTTTTTAATTGAAATTTGGAAATTTGCTTGGACAGTAGTTAATTTCCAAGGTTAATCAAAATGACAGGCTTCTTTATCTCATTAGTAAATAAGATCCTTTTTGTAATTAATTTGGAAAATAAATCATTTCCATATCTTAACTACTATTAAGATAGTAACAAATTCCAGAAAGTAAACTCCAGTTGATATTTTTGTTAAGCCAATATTTTTCATCTCATTCAACTAAACATATTACAAACCAATGTTTTAGTTTTCTAAAGAGAATCAATCTATGAGAATATTTTCAAAGAAAACAAACTTTTTTTTTGTATAAAATAACTTCACTAAAAGAACTGTTCAAAATCCAATGATTCGAAAAAAGAAAAGTTTATCATGGATAGAACTACCATGAAGAAAATTTACACACACACACAAAGGATCAAATAAAAAACAACAACAATACTAAGTATTATAATGTATCCATAAATTCTATGAATGTCAGACATGTAAGAAAAATACTCCTGTCAATATAATAGCAAAACAACTTTGCAAAGTCGCTGAGAAAGATCCTAACCTCAACAAAAACCTAAACTTAAAATACTAAAACAAAAAGAACCATATCTAAGTCATACCATGTGAATGTGGCAGAACATATATCAGTGAAACCAGTCATCCCATTGAAAAATGATTAAAACAACTTAAAGCAATGATTAAAAAGGATAAGAAAAATATATTTAAAAATACAAACCATGCAAATGTATACTCATTTGGAAAACATAAGAAAGTTGGGCAGAAAGGAAAAAGAAGCTGTTCACTTGATAAAACCACTTATAAACTTGCTCTTAAATTTAAGAAAGAGATAAAATCAGGGATAACCTCATAAATAAGTATGTTAAACATCTTTTGAATACATTGCCATTAGCAGATTAGTCTCTATAATTAAAACATCACCTTATATTCAGTATTTCTAAATCTAAAGAAAACCATTTCAATTTTTATGTTAGACTATTACTCATCAAGCCAGAAATACCTCAAGAAGAAAGAACAATTCCACCCAAAATGTAGTGTTATATTTTAACCAATGTGTTATTTCTAACATTTGAATGTTTTTGGAAAAGTTTACATTTTCTAAAGACATTTAATAGTTAACCTAAATGATGGAAATATCCCAATGTATAATTGCAAATAATGCCAATGTGGCAAATCGTCAGACAAACGAGGTTTTAATGTGTATAGTTTTTAAATTAAATTCTATCATTAGTTATGTTAATTTCCACTTTTGATGATATGTTCACATTATAAATACATGTTAAAACACACTGTGTTAAAAATAAATGTAGTTAGCATTTTTGCTAATGATTTTTGTTCATAACTTAGTGAGCATAAAATGAAGTCTGTCATAGGTATTTATATGCTACATATACACGTTAAAAATTTCTATAAAAAACAGGCAAAACTCTCCATACAGTAGTGCCACTCATAGTTTTGTAATTAAGTAGAGATAAAAGGTGACTGCTAGAGGGTTGCATTAGATCCTAAGATCTACATGCAGTGCTCTCAAATCCAAGAATTCCTCACTGATGAAAGCCACAAGCTAGAAACTAGTCTGGGGATATTGGATGAGTAGGCATTAGATAGGGATTTTATGCACAAGCTTCTGGCATCCATTGATTACTCTGGCTTGCACTGAGTGGCACTACTGTAAGGAGAGTTTTGCCTGTTTTAATAACAGTTATGAGCAAGCATAAGAAATGGTGATCATGTCATGTTAAAAATATCTACATTAGAGATTTGTTTGCTTTAAAGAATTTATTCTTTACCAATAGCCAAATACCGTCTACATCAAATCTCATCATTTTATAAAAATAATATGAATTATTATAAGAATTTCTTCAAGCTATGTAAGAAGTCATCACTTTCACATAATTTATTTATATATATCATCAATAGTATTCTGTCTCATTGGCAGGTTCGGAGAGTATTTCATATCAATACATCCATTTTTCCACTTCATTGCTCAGCTTTTCAATTCCGCATAACTCTTCCCATCTCTTAAAGCATTCAACAATGTCAATCTCTTTTGTCCTTTCTTCTTGCTTCCACTCACTATTCTCTCCAAAACTTCTTTCAGTTTCTTCTTAATATATGTACAATCCAGTTTCTCTTTCTCATGCTAATTGCCTTAATCAATCTCCTTTTTTTCATTAACTCTTTTCAAAACTTTTTAATTTGGTTATTTGATTCATCCAATTGATTTTTTCCATTCTTTTCCATGTCCATATCTCAAAAATTTTCCAATCTGTTCATAATTTATATATATTAACATGAAGATTTCCATAGGCTACCAATATAAATGACATTATCTGAGCTCATCTATATATGATTCATAGTGCTAGCATATACAAATTTTGACTTTGCCACACCAGTCATCAACAGGGCAATGAATGATATTATTAAAAACCCTTGTAAATATGCTATAAGCATAGATATTATAACAAAATTAAAAGTTCAGTCAATAGAAAACAAGAATAAAAAACTTTAAATGTAAAAGTAGGGGTGGAATGATAGTAGATAAGGAAAACAGTATAAAAATCAACAACAGTTTGAATTAATTGGTTTTAAAAAAGATTTAAAAAACAACAACTCATTAATTCAAATGGCAGTTGATTTTTAGTTTTTTTTATCTACTAACATTCTACCACCATTTTTATATTTAAAGTTTTGTTTCTAATTTTATATTGATTATAGCTTTAATCTTGTTATATGTCAATGCTTACAGTACTTGTACAATGGACTTTTTATAATAAGATTCATTACCTAGTTGATAGCCAAAATGTTGGTATGATAGTACTATATATGTCACATACATATGAGTGTAGTGTTAAAAATGTTGCATAAAAGGTCCACTATTACCTATGAATTTTGATACTCAAGCAAAAGCTTAAAATAAATTGACATGGATACGATGGAATAACTGTAAAATCATCCTAGTCATATAAAATTACTGTATTCATTTATTTTAATCCATTACATCAGAGTTAAGATTTGGATATCATCCTAGTATGAAATGACTATTATTATATTAATTAAGTAAAGTGTCAAAAATATAATAAGTATTTTTCTTGATCCTACTTATATTGTGTAATAATTACCCAGAAGATATATTATACATCTTTCAAACCTAACTCCCCCCCCCTCCCCCATACTTTTCATTCTTATGTTCTTCTGGATTTCACTATTTCACAAGCTATAATTAATCTCAAACAATTGTTTAAGAAAAATATTAAATATGTTCATTCTTTTAATCCCACTGTAATTATTCATAGACTTAGAATCATGTGGCTTGCTTGTTGTTCTATCATTTTTGATAACAAGAAATACAATATTAAAAAAAAAAAAAAAAGTGGTCTAACACACACTTATATGTGATTAAATTCTGGCAGCATAATATCCCTGACCTTAACTAAGTTGTACATTATTTTAGCTTTCAATATTATTAGTATTCAAAGAAAGCTTATCCTTTGAAGCAGTTGTAAATAAATACATATTCAATTAAAACAGGCAAAACTCACTATATGTATTGCCACTCACTGCAAGCTAGAATAATCAATGGATGCCAGAAGGCTTGTGCATAAAATCCCCATCTAGTGCCTACTCATCCAATATCCCCAGACTAGTTTCTGGATTATGGCCTTCATCAGTGAGGAGCCTTGGATATGAGAGCACTACAAACTTTCTTAAAATTTGAAGCATCCATCATCTTAAAGCACCAGTTATTTTGCTTATATTTTCATATGTTGTGTTACATATGCTAGGTAACTTAAATTTTTTTGTACATATGTTAACACTTGTATATAATTTTGCTTTTAGTGATTGGAAATATATTCTAAGTATTTTGTGTGTGTATGTGCTTGTAAAGAATAGTTTCGTAAAGTAGCTATGTGACAAGAACATTTAAAAATGCCAGATTTGGTTCTTGTTTTAATTCTTTTATGAATTAAATTGAAGGAGATATTGTTAATGTGTGTCCAGAATGTTTGTAATAGTTCTTAGTGCTGTAGAATGAATGTATTGTCAATATAGTGAAACCAAACTTTTAGTATGGATGGAATCGTATTTATGACAGTGATTTCAATTTCTCTACATAAATATTATTTAATCAAGTGTTTTAATTGTTTCACTTGTATATCTTGATTTTATTAAAAGAATTCCATGTTGTACTGAAATTATGTTGTTATGCTGGATGTTAAAAGTTCATTCTATTATCAATAAAAAGAGTTGCTACGACTTATAAGCTATTATTATCATTTATTCTTTTCCTTGCAAGTGGCAATGCTTCATCATAGAATACATTTATGAATGAAGTTGATGTGGGAAGTTTGTTAAGATATCGGTTCTTTCTTTTTTCATGTTGTTAAATAATTCCACTGAGTGCCTAAAATCCTGAACAGTGGGACTGCGACTTATAAACCAAGGAATCAGTCTTAAAAGGAAAGTTGTCAGATTTTCACATGTCATATTTCTCGAATGAACAATAAGTCTTAATGGAGTGTAGTCCTTATGGAGTTAATGTTGATCATAATGGCTTGAAATTTTGCTGAAATATATTGTTAATTTTTCTTTTTTCAGGATCACTTAGCATATGTTCTAATAGGAAAAATTTTAAAAAGATGAAGAGAGTACTCACGAGAAAATTGCAAATATTCTCATAAATTAACCTTGATGATTTATGATGCTCAGAAATCATTCATTAAATTTTGGCTTACTTAAGGGAAAAAATGTTGAAATCATGAAAATCCTCATAGATAAATATGTAAAATTTCTGCTGTCTGTTTCCTTTGCTGCGATAGCTTAGATTAGGAATGGACAACATTTTACAGTCTGAGTGCTAATTTTTTATCTCATGAATTCAGGATACACCATACTAATTTCACAATATTATTCAATTTTTTGAAGAGTAGTAATTAATTTATAGAGCACACAGAATTATCTTTATAAAAGTCGCTATCTTATGTCGTGGTTTGGAAGATCCCTCTGTCGGCAAAATATGCTTGATTATTGCGAATTTTAAAGTGCATTGAATACAGGTTAGTGCCTGTTCAGACTATTCAATTTTTTGTAAAATATGTTAACATATATGTAGTGTTTGTAAAAATGGTAGACATTTTTGTGCACTCCAGAAAAACTAGAATTTATTCGTAAGGCTGTTTTTAGATCGTGCTCTGATAGCTGAGGGATTTTGCATTGACATGATGGCGATTGACAATTCCTAGAAATATTTGCTGATTACAAATATTTCTAGATAAGAGGCGTTACTCTATTGGTCAGTGCATTGATTGATTGTTGCAGTTGTCAGAGAGCGATAGGAACACTGGGTAATAACTAAGCAGTGTAATATAGAGAGTAGTAGAGAGCAGTCATGCAGTAGCAAGTTGCAGACCATGCGTTTGGAGAGTATCTGCTTGCAGACCATTCATTGGAGAGCAGTCGGTGCAGACCATTCGTGGGAAAGCATCCGTGGCTGAGTTTCGTTGCAGACCAAATCATTGGAGAGCTTCGTTGCAGACCAATTCATTTGGAGAGCTTTGTGGCAGACCAATTCGTTGGAGAGCTTCGTTGGAAAAGAACAGCGTGGGAATTGTATAACGTTATTTGCTGACCGCACAGTATGACTTGCAGTTATAACCTTGGCACAGTCGTAAGTGCGGATATTACAGTATAGATTGATATTGTTATAACAAAAAGAGGTAGATATTGTCTACATTTAAATAATTATTTGGGAATCTAGCTTGTGAATTAATAGTGTATTTCAGACTTGTTTTTTTAATGAACAAATTAATATATTATCACCAAATTCATCACTTCCTTTATTTTTCTGTAATATTTTATATAAATGCAATTTATCTACTCTACATTGAACACTTTTTAACAAAAAATCGTTTATTGTACATATATGTGTACACAATTACATTTCGACTAAAGTAACTCTGAAGAAGACTACAAGACGGTTGAAACAAAATTGTGTATGAACAGTATATATGTACAATAAAAGAATAAATTTTAATTGTATGTTAAAACATTTTTAATAAGAAAACAGGTTTGAATTTGTAGTAAAATAAATTCATTTAAAGCTGAGCACTTTCAATACCGAGAATATCATAATTAAACTGCTAAACATCAAATGATCACCATTCTTTATGCTTACAAAGCTGTTTACACAGAGGCAAAACTCTTCATACAATATCACCAGACACCGAAAAGTATGGATGCTGAACTGAGTTCAGATCTATATGACAATACAAGCTAATGAGCTTGAATTGAAAACGTTATTGTGTTTTCATTTTGGACTCAAAGCTTTATAGTTAGCTAATAATGTAAAAGGTGACTACTGTAGGATTGCATTGGATCATCAGATCTAGATGCTGTGCTCTCAACTCCAAGGCTCCTCTCTGATGAAAATCACAAGCTAGAAACTAGTCTTGGGATATTGGTGCATAGGCCCTAGATAGGGATTTTATGCACAAATCTTCTTGCTTTCATTGATTACTATGGCTTGCGCTGAATGGCACTACTGTATGGAGAGTTTTGCTTCTGTGTAAATATCGTAATCATAATTTTATGTGACTAAAGGAAGTTGAGATCTAGATTTAAAGATACTTTTGAATATTAAATAATAGATCATAAAATTGAATTTTTAGGAATAGATTTGCATATTAATGACAAAAATGGTTGACAGTAATTAATTTTTTAAAAATTTTAAAATTTAAATATTGCTCTTTTTAATGAGACATTTAATAGTATTTTGCTTTTCCCAGTCTTTTAATGTTTGAAGTTAGGTGTGTTAATAAAAGCAGCGATCGTTTTATCATATTTGCATCAGTCCAGTCAGACTTAGTATTGTTTTTTATCAATTAACAAAATTTCATGTGTTATCAAAAACAAACAAAAAATAAGTCCTAAACATAAGAAAGTTGATTACAAAATGAATATTAAATACCACACTGGAGTAGTTTATCTCAAGATTACGCAAATATCAAAGAGGTATTTAAACAACGAACATGGAACAGAAATTGGTTTGTTTTTTTATTTGAGTCACTGAATTTGAATTTTTATTATATTTTTTTCCCTGACTATTAATATTGTTCTTTGATTACAGTATTATTTTGCAAGATCTGAATTTATTTTTATTATCAGAGGTCTGACGTATAACATTTATACCCATATTTGGTATATATGCCATAAGTTGGCCATCCCTGGCTTAGTTGATTAGAATTATCTTAAATTAAGTATTCGTGAAATCAAAGATCCTAATTTAATACTTGTTGTAGATTGTAACTGGATAGGCCAATTACATGTAGAAGAAGGGTGAATAAAATCATTTGAAACACTCTGCACTGTGGGTTGTTATTAATGATTAAATATTTTTGGAAAAGTATAAATAAAGTTTGATGAAGTAGATCAGTATATAACTACAGATTAAAGTATCCTCTCAACCCAAATGTGCTATTTTTTTTTTTTTTTATCTTTTCATTGCAAAAATTATGTTAAAACTGTAAAATTCAGGCTACTGTACTTGTTTGAAAAAGATAGTATCAGTCCTTTTTTATTTGTAATGTTTTGGGATCACAGTACTGATGTTTGTACTGTGAATTAAAATTTAGAATATATATATTGTAATCACAGATTGTTGAAATCACTGGCCTTGAAAACATACATGTGTGAAGATAACTATTCAACTTTTGTTTTGAGATTGGTAATATTGAAAGCAGTTCACATGTGATCTATAAATGGCACTAACTTCCTTGTTAGTTTGAAGGAAGTAATAAGATCAGGTGAAAACATTAAATCATTATCTCATGAATAATATGCCATGATTAAAATAACAAACTATATTTATTTTAAATAAGATTTTCATGCAACACTTACATATTTACAAACCATGCATGATTTTGTTTTTAAATATGAAATATAGCTGCCTGTCTCATTTTTAGAACTAAACTACTTTCCTTGCTATTATCATAAATTAACTCGCACCCAATGTTCCATTTACTTCTATATATATTTAAACTCTTTTTTGTTCTCCATACTAGTTCTCCATCTCTCCAACTCCCTATTCTTTATTAATGCATTTTATTTTATCCCATTCCTTACCATTATAACACTCAATAATCCTATTACAATCATCCCACCTTTTATACAAGTGTACTGATCTAAATTCTTTATCCAAATCTTTTGCATACCGCATTACCTTTCTCACCCATCTTGTTGCCTGTCCTTTACTCATAACCCAATTAAATACTATTTTGGCTATTCTTTTATTATCCATAGTGTACTGGTTGAAAAACATCCACCACCTAAATTGCAAGTCAGATTCAAACTTAGTCGGTTCAAACTCAATTTAAACCCAACTCACCAGCTCAGATCAATGGATGATCAAAATCGATGGCACAGTGCTATGCGCCAAGGAACTAGCTCAACGGTTGGTGAGGATTAGAGACTCCTGAACTGACACTAATATCGGATAATAAATTGACTAAAGATAATTTTAAATCGAGTCATATGTATATGTTCGGGTTGCCAACACAGACAGTGAGCATTAACATTAAAATAATTATTGAATAAAAGAATTTAGAAACCAAATGTGGTTATAAATATTTTAATAATAATAGTAATGGTTTTGTTCAATTTTAAATGATGATTATATTGATCACCTCTAGCCTTAAACAGTCTATAATTATAATAAGAATGGCAGTTCCTATTATATGCCAACAAGTATTACGCAATATTATGGAATTCTATGTGTATGCCCCCAACAAGAAACTAAAGGCAGATAAAGATATTCAGTTGTAAAGGAAATTATGATTCTTATTTTATACAGAAGAATGTGAGATTTATTTTCACATTCACAAATCCATTCATGAAGAGCAAGATATGTATTTAGGGCATAACTTTAACCTTTATTAGAAAACCTATTTAATTTGAGATAACTAAGAATTTGTTTGACTTTAATTGAAATCAATTCATCACGAATTACGAGCATCAGAGCGGGCTTTACTGGAACAGAAAGGTAACAGTGCTGATGAATTATGAGCTATTAATGAACAGGAATGACAATCGTTGGTCAGTGGTTTAAGTAGCATGGCGGCTTGTATTTTACAAGTCTTACTGTCCTTTTTTGGAGATGTGAAACACGGGAAAAACTAGGCTGAGTCATAGCTGTGAACCTTTGGTGTTCCAAATATAATATAAGTAGGGGAGAAAATGCTTTCTTCCTCTATAGTTAAAATAACAGTGATATCACCACTGACAAGCCTAACGAGCGGAAGATGGCCCTATGTCAGCAACGTTCGAAGATGATGACTTGATAGTCACTGTTTGAATAATAAAACCCAATTTATTATAGAATGCTCTATGTGATGACTTGATCAAATTAATTAAAGTCAAACGAGCTTTTAACTAAAATTTCTTAAAGCATTTATAAAATTATATTAGTTATGCCCAAACATCATGCCCTTCCTGAATATTAATATATAGTAAAAACAATTTGAATTAGAATAATTAGAATGTATTTAGCTGATTCCTTTATCGACCCTTTTCCAAAAACATTTTAACATTATATATGGATAAATACACATTGGTGAATATGAGAAAATAGCTGGGGCATAGATTAGAAATGGAGCTAATAATTTATTATTAGCCAATTATAAAAATAACAAATATTTAATAATTTCTTTCAACTCGATGATTAATAGAACTGTATAAATCTAGTTCTAATGGGCGAGAATTACTATTAGACTTAATATTATATTATTTGCATAAAGCAAATGGAACAAAGGAGTGCATCGAGTCGAAAGATTATTGGCAGATAATTAAAAATAAACAACATTAATAAATCACATAATAAATATATATAATATAGTAAATGAACTGCCATCGTAAGAAAGGAAAGTTAAATTTAAGGACTAGAGATTGAGAGAATTACTATGAATTTAAAAAGCATAAATAAAAGAAAGTTTTGTACAGATTTACATTAAAGAATGAAAAGAGCTCTTAAAGGAAACTGGCCAGAAAGTTATGGTTCATTATGGAAATATATTACCATTTCTTCCAGGGCTGGTTCCTTAGTTTACACGTCCAGGTTGGTAAAATGTAGGCAGGCATTTGGTCGATGACTTGAACAGTATTTTAATGGATTTTCATGATTTTAGCAGCATGATTGGTCTGGAAAGGATTTAGCAGCTTCATTGAAGATTTTCAGGGGACTTCAGGAACCGTAGCCAGATTCCTGATGTTTAGCCACTCACCATGATAGGAATACTATTTGAATTCATGATTTTAAGACGCACAGAATTTAATGGCACTTCTCTACAATAAAGTTGGCTTCTCTTTTCTCCAGACTTTTCAGAACTATTTATAGTGTATCTGATGCCTTCGGGCTAGTGCTTCTTTCATTATCAATTTTACAAAATTTACTAGTTGTTTTTAGATACATTCCTTCAATAAGGCTTTCAAACTCATTAACTTGAAATGATTTTAATTAGGAAATCCTTACAATTTAAATACTTATCTTTTTTTCTAATTAATAAACCTTTACCCATTGTTTTGGAAAGGGAAAATCTGAAAGCTTATTGAAAGAATGTAGCTTTTAATCACTAAACTTTTAACAAATTATTTAAAGTAAAATCAAAACATTCCCGATGCAGTGAAACTTTCGAACAATTATATATATTTAAATATTTATAAATATATACGCACAATCCACGCAGTTCTAATATATATAAATTCATGAATAATTTTATCATGAATTTATTAATAGCATTGATTAATTTAAACTTAAACGAATTAATTTTAACACACATTTATGTAATAGTTTTTCTTTATGGAAGTTAGCATGGATTGAATGTATAAAGCCCCATTGCATCGGAAATTTAAGGTTAGTACTAGGGTTTGAAGTGGGCTTATGGCTAGATGTCATGAAGCTAGGATCGAACTCAGATCCGACTGCTTCATTAGACTGCAACCTACCAAACATTTTCATTTTACTTTTCGCATCTCTCATATAAAAACTTGACCATCCCATTTCTCCTTGAATTGCCTCCTTTGCTGTCCACACCTCATCTAATGCATGTCTTCCTACTTCCCTTTGTACTTTTTCTAAGTAATCTAATACCCCTTTACTAATACATAACACATCATGACCATATGTTAACCCTGCTACTGCAATTCCCTTCCATACAATTCTAGCTACATCATATTTATTATATGAAAACACTTAATTTCTTTACCAAACCCTTTCTTTTTTTGCTTCATTTACCATTTTTTTCTCCCATTCATCCAAGCAATTTTCCTGATTACTTAAGATGATTCCCAAATAACTATTTCTATCCACCACACTTAATTTTATATACCCCAATAAAAATTCTACATCTCTTTTCCCAGCATTAACCATCATTATATTTGATTTTTCTTCAGTAAATTTAATCCCCATATCTTTACCCACCCTTGCACATGTCCTCAGCATAGTTTCCATATCTTCTTTTCTTTCTGCACACACACAAAAAAAGATATCCACAAAAAAAGAACTGACAAAGTATATACTCCCTTGCCACCTATTAACGGTATCTCTATCACTCTTCCTAGTCTTTCTATTGCTTTCTCCATTTCACTCAAATACAACAAAGACAAAATAGGTGACATAGGGCATCCTTGCCTGAGTCCCACCCCATTTTTATCTTCAACTGATTCTATAACCCCTAATTGATAAGTATAATACTTATTTTCATATAATTTCTTAATAATATTTACTAAAGCTTCATCCACTCCCAAATTTGATAACCTTACCCATAATCTATTTCTATTTACTCTATCATATGCCTTCTCTATTTCTATAAAATTCATATATAACAATATACCTGAATTCCTACTCATATTCATAAGTTGTGTAATTACAAATAAACTATCTCCTATATGTCTATCTGACCTAAAACCTCTTTGCATTTCCCCCACTACATTATTCTCTTCCATCCATTTTGCAACTCTTCCAGCCACCATATATGAGAAAACTTTATATAAAACTGATGTTACTGCTATTGGTCTATAATTATTTAACTTTCTATGATCCTTACCCTTTCCTTTAAATAATAATCTTATTCTTGTATTACTCCAACTACCTGGAAAAACTCTCTTCTGTGCCATCTTATTAAAACATGATAATAGCTTTACTTTTGCTCTATGCCCTAAATTCATTACCATCCATCTAAACCTCTTGTCTTTCCACTTTTAAATCTCTTCCCTGCCTCATTCAGTTCATTTTTTGTAAACCTAATATTCCCATTACTAAATGTTTTCATGTTTTCTATCACTAAGTCCTTCACATCTAACATCTTTTCTATATCCATTATATATCTATTTAAGATTCTCTCTAGTTTTTTTCTAGATCTACACTCTATTCCCTCATCATCTAGTAATACTCCCTCTCTCTCCTTTACATTTCTCCTTTTAATGTAATTCCAAAATTTTTTACTCCCATCTCTTCCACCTTTATTAATATCCTCCAACAATTTACTATTCATCTTCATTCTCTCTCTGTAATTATCTATTTTAACCAACTTCTTCTTTTCTAAGTACTTTACCCATTTAGCATTAATATCTTTTTCACTTTTTTTATTCTTAATAGCACACTTATATTCTCTGCATGCTTCTTTCCACTTTTTTACACTTTTACTAACTCTCAATTATTCTTCTGCATATTCTCAACTAAAACCCTATTTGCCACTTTTTCTATTTCACCACATCAGTCCTTATACTCATCCCCAACCAACTGTTCCATGGTTTTTTCAACTTATATTTTATACTCTTCCAACTTATTCTTATCATTCATTCTCCATCCACATCTTTCACTATTATTTCTATTTTTATTTCTATTCTCCATCACATTACTAACCATTTCTATTACAATGAAGCTATGATTATTATTACATACTCTCTCTTATTATCAAACACCTTAATTTTCCTCATTTTATTCATTCCCTCTTTCTCTACCAATACCTAATCTATTGTGTGAAATATATTATTCCTAGACCATGTGTATTGTCTCTCATAAATATTTGATAAATTCCCAATGCTCAAATTCACTCTCTGACAAAATTCCTTCAAAAATTGACCATTCTTATTATCTACATCATCAATTTCTTCAATATGTCATCTACATCATCAATTTCTTCAATATCTCTCCCCTTTTTCTTTAAAAACTCTGTATATCCTTAACTAGGCATTCATATATGCTATTCCACTCAATTACAGTTTGACTGTCTCCAGTGGCTATATACACTTTAGCCACCATCCATTCTTGTCTACCCAACCGTATTTCAAACCACAAATGTTTTTGACATTTAACAATATTTAAATATTTTTTCGATATAACACCTATACCCCCACTTTTTGCTTTTTTTTCTATTTATACTCTGCCATACCAAATCTTCCAAATAGGTTCTTCATCTTCTCTTAGATGTGCTTCCACTACTGATAATACATCGAGCTCTTCATTTTCAATTGCTTTGTTTAATTCCAGCCACTTTTCTGGTCTCCTACCACCTTGCATATTCAAATACTGTACCCAATTTTAACAATTTCTTCTTTTCTAACTACTCTTTTATAAATTGTTTTGATTCTTTCTTCTCCATTATGTTTATAAAAAACTTTCTTACCATTAATCTTACAGATCCATTTACTCTCCACATCTACACTTATATCTAAATCAACTGTCTTTTGCTTATTTCTTACATCCCATCCATTCTTCTTCTTTTAGATAATACTGCAATTTATAAGCCCACCCCCCTTTAAAAGTTTTTCAAATTATATTCTTTAAACATCAGACTCCCTAAAACTTCACTTCCTTGTTTTTCCAAGTGCAATCCATTTACTATATAACTCCCTCTTTACAATAAACCAATCCCATACATCCACAAACATGACATTATTTCTCTCACACAATTTTTTCAATCTCATTTATAGAACATGCCCTATCTAACAAATGCCTCTTATCAAATCTTGGTAATAATCCAACTACCCCTACTTTATTCGAATTCCTAGTCAATTCTACATACTCATCCATAACTCTCTCTGATGGCTTTGACAAATTATTTGTCCCTACCATAACATACACTCCTCTACTATCTTGTTTCTTACTTTATTTGTCACATCCCTAATTCTAGCTCCTGACAAACATACTCTTACATACCTGCTTCTATTTTTCTTGCAATTATATCCCCACATTCTCTAATTAGGGTGATGTGATGTGATGTACTGTGACTTCTCCTTAAACGGAGTCAGGTATCTCTCAGCAGCTATGCCCAGAGAAACCTGTTAGCCACTTTACCTTCCTTTTCCATTGTCCAACCTAAGTTTTCCCATAATCTGCTCCATCCCATTTCCACAGCATAATCTTTGTCAACTCCATGACCTTCATATCTAAATCCCCCTTATTTTTCCCCAAACCCAGCATAAAAACCAATAACTCACTTTCTGTATAATCACTTTGTTCATATTTAACCTTCCATAACTTCATTATTTGTACCCTTTCTGCTTCCAAACATTTACATTGAAGTAACAGATGCCTAATATTTTCTATGCCTTCTTTACACAACTTACAGACTAAATCACCCATATTTTTCCATTTACGTGTATATTCCCTTGTTGCTAAAGATCCTGTTCGAGCCTTAAACAATAAACTACTTTCCTTATTATTATCATAAATTAACTCACAACCAATGTTCCGTTTACTTTTATATATATTTAAACTCGTTTTACTCTCCATACTAGTTCTCCATCTCTCCAACTCCCTATTCTTTATTAATGCATCTATTCTTCTATCCCACTCCTTCCCACTATAACACTCAACAATCCTCCTAACACAATCATCCCATCTTTTGTACAAGTACACTGACATAACTTCTTTATCCAAATCTTCTGCATACCGCATTACCTTTCTCACCCATCTTGTTGGCTGCCCTTTACTTATAACCCAATTAAATACTATTTTGGCTATTCTTTTATTATCCATGAACTGCAATCTACCGAACATTTTCAATTTGCTTTTTGCATCCCTCATATAAAAACTTGACCATCCCATTTCTCCTTGAATTGCCTCTTTTGCTGTCCACACCTCAGCATCTAATGCATGTCTTCCTACTTCCCTTTGTACTTTTTCTAAGCAATCTAATACCCCTTTACTAACACATAATGCATCATTGCTGTATGTTAACCCTGCTACTGCCACTCCCTTCCATACAATTCTAGCTACATCATATTTATTATATGAAAACAGTGTTAATTTCTTTATCAATCCCTTTCTTTTCTTTGCTTCATTTATCAATTTTTTCTCCCATTCATCCAAGCAATTTTTCTTATTACTCAAGATGATTCCCAAATAACTATATCTATTCACCACACTTAACTTTATATTCCCCAATAAGAAATCTTTGTCTTCTCTTTCCCCAGTATTCACTATCATTATATTTGATTTTTCTTCACTAAATTTAATCCCCATATCTTTACCCACCCTTGCGCATGTCCTCAGCATAACTTCCATATCTTCTCTTCTTTCTGCACACAAAAAGACATCATCCGCAAAAAAAAGTCCGGACAATGTATATACTCTCTTGCCACCTGTTAACAATATCTCTATCCCTCTTCCTAGTCTTTCTATTGCTCTCTCCATTTCACTCAAATACAACACGAACAAAATAGGTGACATAGGGCATCCTTGCCTCAGTCCCACCCCATTTTTAACTTTAACTGATTCTATATCCCCTAATTGGTATGTATAGTAATTATTTTCATATAATTTCTTAATAACACCCACTAAAGCTTCATCCATTCCCAGATTTGTTAAACTTATCCATAATCTATTTCTATTCACTCTATCATATGCCTTCTCTATATCTATAAAACTCATATATAACTGTCTACCTGAATTTCTACTCATATCTATAAGTTGTGTAACTACAAATAAACTATCTCCTATACGCCTATCTGACCTAAAACCTCCTTGCATTTCCCCCACTACATTATTTTCTTCCATCCATTTTGCAACTCTTCCAGCCACCATATATGAAAAAACTTTATATAAAACTGATGTTACTGCTATTGGTCTATAATTATTTAACTTTCTATGATCCTTACCTTTTCCTTTAAATAATAATCTTACTCTTGTATTACTCCAACTACCCGGAAAAACTCTCTTCTGTGCCATCTTATTAAAACATGATAGTAACTTTACTTTTGCCCTATGCCCCAAATTCATTACCATCTCTGCTGCCCATCCATCTAATCCTCTTGCCTTACCACTTCTCAATTTCTTCACTGCCTCATTCAGTTCATTTTCTGTAAATGCAATATTCCCATTACTATATGCTTTCATATTTTCTATCCCTCTGTTATTCACATCTAACATCTTTTCTATATCCATTACATAACTATTCAATATTCTCTCTAATTCTTCTCTAGAGCTACACTCTATTCCCTCCTCATCCAGTAATACTATCTCTCTCTCCCCTAAATTTCTCCTTTTAATGTAATTCCAAAATTTTTTACTCCCATCTCTTCCACTTTTATTAATATCATCCAATAATTTACTATTTAGTTTCATTCTCTCTCTATAATTATCTATTTTAGCTAACTTCTTCTTTTCTAAGTACTTTTCCCATTTAGCATTAATATCTTTTTCACTTTCTTTGTTCTTAATAGCACACTTATATTCTCTGCATGCTTTTTTCCTCTCTTTTACACTTTTACTAACTCTCATTTTTCTATTACTTTTATTTTTCTGAATATTCTCACCTAAAACCCTATTTGCAACTTTTTCTATTTCATCACACCAGTCCTCATACTCATTTCCAATCAACTCTTCCATGGTTTCTTCAACTTGTATTTTATACTCTTCTAACTTATTCTTATCATTTACTCTCCATCCACATCTTTCACTATTATTTCTACTTTTATTCCTATTTTCCATCACATTACTAACCATTTCAATTACAACAAAATTATGATCACTATTACATACTCTCTCTTCATTATCAAACACCTTAATTTTCCGTACTTTATTCATTCCCTCTTTCTCTACCAATATATAATCTATTGTGTGGGATATATTATTCCTAGACCATGTATATTGTCCCTCATAAATATTAGATAAGTTTCCAATGCTCAAATTTACTCTCTGACAAAATTTCTTCAAAAGCTGTCCATTCTTATTGTCTACATCGTCAATTTCTTCAATATGCCCATTCATATCTCCTATAACCATTATTCTCTTCCCCTTTTCTTTAAAACTCTGTATATCCTTAACTAGGCACTCATATATACTATTGTTCCATTCCATTATAGTTTGACTATCTCCAGTAGCTATATAAACTATAGCCACCATCCATTCTTGTTTTCCCAACTCTATTTCAAACCACATATGTTCTTGGCATTTAACAGTATTTAAATATTTTTTTGATATAACACCTATACCACCACCCTTTTTTTCTTTCTCTTTTCTATTTATACCCTGCCATACCAAATCTTCCAAAACAGGTTCTTCTTCTCTGAGATGTGTTTCCACTACTGCTAATACCTCAAGCTCTTCATTTTCAATTGCTTTGTTTAATTCCTGCCACTTTTCTGGTCTCCTACCATCTTGCATATTCAAATACCCAATTTTAACAATTTTTTCTTTCCTAACTACTCTTTTATAAAAAAATTTTATTATTTCTTCTCCATTATACTTATAAATAACTTGCTTACCATTTATTCTACAGACCCATTCCCTCTCCACATCTACATTTATATCTAAATCAACTGCCCTTTGTTTAATCCTTACATCCCATCCATTCTTCTTCTTTTTAATAGCACTACAATTTAAAATCCCACCCCCCTTTACAAGTTTCCCGAACTATATTCTTTATAAATCAGACTCCCTAAAACTTCACTTCCTTGTTTCCCTAAGTGCAACCCATCTTTACCAAATAACTCCCTCTTCCCAATAAAAAAATCCCACACATCCACAAACGTAACACCATTTCTCTCACACAATTCTTTCAATCTCTCATTTATAGAACATGCCCTATCTAACATATACCTTTTATCAAATCTTGGTAATAATCCAACTATGCCTACTCTTCCTTTAACCATTCTCAAATTCCTAATCAGTTCTGTGTACTCACCCATTACTCTCTCTGATGACTCTGATAAATTATTAGTCCCTAAACATAACATATACATCTCTATTCCCTTGCTTCTTTACTTTATCTGTAACATCCCTAATTTTAGCTCCCGGCAAACATACTCTTCCATACCTGTTTCTATTTTCCCTTGCAATTATATCTCCACATTCTCTTATTAATGAATCCCCTATCAATACTGTAACAGATTTAATTGCCCTCTGGTGAGACTTTCTGTAAGCTTTCAACTTTTGATTTTAATATTAAAATATTATTTCATATCAGAATTCAATAAATTGAACTTGATTTGATAGTAAGATATATTTGGTAATGAAAAAAATTATAAAAATTCATATTTAAATATAAATATTTAAAAAATGAGTTAGAGCCAAGTGACTGTTATAAAACAAATGAAATCTTTAATTGAGATTTGTTTTTAAAATGTGAATGATAAAATATTTATCTCCAATAAAATCTCTCAAATTCTGCTTTAAAATATTAAAACTGTTTTCAAATTTTTGCAATATCTCAAATTATTATAATACTGTGTCTGAAATGGTGTATTAGCTATAATTTTCATAAGGCAGGATGATTAGAATGCTTTAGTTTTTTCACATTAAAGTCAGACTAGAAGTTATGATCTTCTATTTTTAAAAATAAAACATAGTTTATGAAATAACAATGTAATAATGTATACTTTTGATTTTTAATAGTATAAAAATTATAGTGAATCTTAATAAACTTCACAAAAAAATGTTTTTTTAATTATTTCAAAAAATGTTCTCACAACACCCTTCCAAATATCATGGACAATTATTGCAGAAAAAAAAATCAAAGAGAAGATAAATACTAAAACTTTTTGACTTTGCTGTATTTAATTATACTTATGCAAATTTACAAATTAAAAAAAAAAAAGAAATATCTCAACAAATGGCTCTATAATTGAAATGTTTTAAAAGATATAGTTACAGTATTTTTTCTGGATTTCTCTGCCTGAATGTCCCTGGTCTAATGTTCTGTATATTTAATGTGATTCAGAAATATTTATATTTTTTCCTGTATTCTTTTTAATTACTGAGATTTATTACTGGTAGTTCTAATTACAAACAAATATGTTGGTTTGATTGTGTGGATGTTTACATTTATTCAACACTCACACATACACCTTTAACCCTCTCACAATTAAATTTTCTTTCAGTGATAAAAATAAAGATTGTAACATAATATTAAAAAGTGATTGGTAACTGATCCTTCTCTAAGCTGCCTGCCACACCCTATATGAATCAATGCATGTTATTTAGTGACATAATTCAGCTATTCATCACAAATCATTATTAGTTAGGAGATGAATTGCAATAGTGTGATTCACATTTTAACCCATGATGGTGCAATACATCAATATTAAATTTTGTTTTTAAATTGGGTAAAACTGCTACTTGAGTCATTTGAAATAATTCAAACTGTGTATATCCATAAAGCATAAGTTGCTGGAATGTTTTCAAGTGATTTCCAAGATGCTATGGTGGTGGAGGGAGCATTGAAATTGATTCATGGTAATATGAATCACACTCACATTGAATGTTATAACTCATGATATAGATATGCTAATGCCTTAAAAATTTTGAAGAGAGTAGCGAAAGTATGGCACTATATAATACATGCATTGATTTAGAGATGGCTCTGAAGATGACTTAGAAAGAAAGCCAATCATCTTTTAGGACTCATTAGGTTTGTAACAGGTGATTATTTTAAAGAAAAGTTAATTGAATAATTACTACTGATTTTCATTTACTTTTTATTAGTCTCTTACACAGGAATGGGAACCTTTTTTCTTCCAAGGGCCATTTGGATATTTATAATCTCATTCACAGGCCACACAAAATTATGAAGTAAAAGATTAGGCTACTATATTTAATCAAAAATTTAATTATTTTAACCCTGATTATAAAGATAGAAGAGAGAAAAAGATGTAGTTGAAGAAAATAAATATTTTATTTTGCTTAACTTTTAATTTAGTATTTGCATATATATTTGCGCCACACTATCGTGCATTTAAATTGAAGTTTTATACAGGTCCATTTTATGTACCTTTGTTAAAAGGTCTGGGGGCTGGACTGAGAGCTTTCAAGGTCAGGTTTGGCTTATGGGCCATAGGTTCCCTATCCCTACTAGAATAGCCTTTTTGAGCTGACTGTTTCATTCCTCTTTCTTCAAGTAAAAAAAATGGTAAATATAATTTTCTAGTCAAAAGTGATGTATTATTGTATCTTCTTGTTCTATTTCCTCTCATCTCTATTAATTTCTCCTACTTTATTTTTATGCTTTTCTTACCTCTAATTGTAACAATATTTTTATAGTTTTAAAATAAACATTAGAATCAACAAAAAAGTCTAAAAATGTAAAGTCATAACTATCTAATTAACAATAATACTATACAAAGAATCATTTCAATATCAGTCTTCATTTATCAAAATAATTTCTGTATAATATTTATACATTCATGCTTAAATAGCTCTTCCAATACAAAGAAAATCACCCTAACTACCAACACTCTTTTTTAAATTTTGACATCGGTTTTTCCATTGCATGATTTATTTTTTTGAACCCAAACAATCAAATCTTTTCTGTGAACAGGTTCAGGATGCATCAATAAACCAATACAGTTTTGTATCTCTGGACAATTTTTCCCGCATATCTTATGCTTCACAGTTTTACAAATATTTTCTTTTTGTGTTTTACCTTCATATCTTTTTTTCTTGATCTATATTACTTATTATCTATTCCAATATTGGCTTATTTCTTCCAATATATCAATGATTTTTAACTCATTTTTTCTATATAGTGGTATACTCGTGTTGAATTTATCAGCCTTTTGAAATATTCTTTCATAGCTTAATATGTTCACTTTTCATCTTGTTCACTATATCATATCATGATGACAATTTGCTAAAACTTCTTTGCATTCTTTAAACCCGCTATTATCATTTATTTCTTTTGAATAAGTTTGGACATTTTGGATTTCATTATGCTTAACTTTTTTTCTACTCCTAACATCTATTCTATTTACTTTCTTTTTGTCTCTTTAATTTTAGATTTATCAATTTCTATCTCATCTCTATCATCAATTTTATTTTTAAATTATTCTCTAATCTCAATATCTCTTGTGGTTCTATCAATTGCTACATCTGTCTTTTTCTTTTTTATCTTTTTTGTTGATTTTATTTTATGCTTTAATTTATTCTGTGCTTTCTCCATCTTTTCTAAATTTATTAGCCCTCTGAATATTCCTTCTTAATTTTTGACAGAACCAATCTATTTTAACTTCCAAATTTTGCAGGGCTTGTGCTTACATCTTATCTTTTTTAACTTTGTCCCCATTTATTTAAATTTACTGCTGTTTCTTTGACTTGATATTCTCTATTCTTTTTATTCTTGTGTCTATTTAGCATTGCCTCATTTTTACTTCAGTTTCATATATGTCTCATTTGAAAATAAAAATTGTAGAAAATTATCTAAATTAGTTATGGTTAAAATCTATTCATAATTACTCATATTTATGCACATCTATAAGCCAATAATTTGAAGTGGCTGTAAGACAATGCATATATTAATATCGTGTATGCCACATTCTATTGGCTGTTTGTCACATATACCATTCATTATTTTTTTGACATATGTTTCAACCATGAAGTCAGGCAAAATTTTAAATGAATATTTCAACTAGAAAAATGATAATGTTAATTCTTATTAAATTATCAAATATGAAATCACTTTCCCAAAAGCCAATAAACATCACATGATCACTATTTCTTATGCTTGCTCTTAACTGTTATTAAAACAGGCAAAACTCTCTATATGTATTGCCACTCAGATCTAGGTGCAGTGCTCTCAGATCCAAGGCTCCTCAGTGACAAAGGCTACAAGCCAGAAACTAGTCTGGGGATATCGGATGAGTAGGCACTAGATGGGGATTTTATGCACAAGCCTTCTAGCATCCATTGATCTGGCTTGCACTGAGTGGCAATACATATAGAGAGTTTTGCCTGTCCCCCCCCCCAAAGTTAAGAAATTTCAACTATGTCCTCTGTGAATAAATATATAAAAGTTTGACTCGTACCTCAGTCCAAAAAAATATCACTTGAATTGTAAGCTGTTTGAGAGTCTAACTTTTATATATTTATTCATAGAGAGCATAGATGAAATTTCTTAACATTTGGAAGTGATTTGATATTTAATTTCAGCTAGTTGTATGCACTGGGATTATTTATTAAATTATATATATAAAGAAACTATTTTTCACTACTCCATAGAATAGTGGTGTCTGTTATACTATTTTTAATTCTATTGTTTCAAAATGAAATATATCTCTACAATTAAAAAAAAACTTTAATTCAATATTGCACATAAAATATAAATTAAAATTCCATTTATTCACAAAATTACTGTGATGTGAATATACCATTTTTATCATATAAGTATGATACCTGGATCTTCAGGCTGATGTAGTATTTGCAATAATATATATCTTTATTTGACAAAATAGAATTCTGAATTTCTGGCCTCCTACATGAAATTCTTGATATAAAAGTTGTGTTTCTTTTTGGATAATAAAATAACAAGTAACAAATAAATATATATATTTATATATTACTAATTTAAAGTATGCCCAATTTCATGAAACAATATCTATTTTGATATATCAGTGCTTTTTTTTATTTATGTTTATTTTGATAAACATAAATGATATATGATTGTAATACTATCAGATATATGTATGGTTCTGAATCATTATTTATTAAAGCTTTATAATTCATATGTCATATTTGTATGTGTGTGTATGTAATGAATTATTTAAAGAATGTTAAATTTATTTTTGAAAAATGTTGTTCTCAGAATTGATCTTTTTTCTTTTCTTAAAATAATAATATATATATAAATTTGAAAAACTACTCCCAGAATCACAATTAAACTTAATATTGACTTATAATATTCTGTAATAAATATATAATAACACAAATAATAAAATGTTATCATTTGTATTATATATATATATTTCTTACAAAGTGCATTACTTTTATTTACTTTTTTAAAAAGTCTTCTTCCTTCAGGCCATTTAGAGTTCAATTGTGACACTTTAATTGACAATTCAGTAACTAGGATGAGTATTCTTTTGGTTTATACTTCCATATAATTTGATAGCAAAGTAATTGATGAATCAGGAAACAAAAAAAATAAGATGGGTAGCCCAACTTTTTACTCACTGTAATTCAGATCTTTAGGAGATATGGCTAATGAGTGAGAAGAGTTATCCTCTCTTAACATGTAATTTAGAAAATATCTATGAATAATATTTTCCCCTTTACTACTAAATCCTATGTTCCTCATTCCTATCTTCCATTTGAAGAACTGATTATTATAAAGAAATAAGCAAGTCTTATATATTTTTCCTTTTTAAAAAAAATATATTTAATTTGATTTACAGATACATTTATCTTTTTTCTTTTAATTACTGAAATTTATTTATTTTTCTAATTATAAAACAAATGTATTAGTTTTGAGTTTGCACATGTTTACATTTATTCAACATTGATGACACTTTATATCCGTCTCACAACTGAGTTTTCTAATGATAAGATTGTAACTTAATATGTTAAGAATGACTAATTACCCATATATTTAATAAGATTTTGTGAATTGATTATTTTAAAGAAAAAGTAATTGAATAGCTTATTATTGATTCCCCCCCCCCTCTTTATTTATTATTTTTTCACTTATTAGAATAGTTATTTTGAGCTGACTGACTTAGTATGTATATATATAGAGAGAAGTATTTGTGTACTTTTTATTAGTATTATATATATAATAAGAATAATAAATGTAACAGTAATTAATTATTAATACAGTCTTTCAATCCACAGAAGTACTTTTGGTTAATTTCTTAACCCTCCTCAACTGCTGTTACATTCAAAAAAACAAAACAGAAGCAAACGTCATCAATTCAAATCCCATGAATTCTGAATTTTAATGTTAACAGCTTGTCTATTAATTATATTCATTTTATTTCTATTTTTTAAAATTGTTTCCTTAATTTTTCTTTTATTATGGCTTCTGTTTTCATGAAGAATCTTAGCACTTTCAATGTCAATCTTAAATTTATATTTACATGTCCTTTCATGATCCAAGAAAACTGAAGCAATCATTAAATCACTATTATTTTTACTGCTTCATTTTTCTTGGATCATGAGGAGGTCATGTAAATATAAATTTAAGTTTGATATTGAAAGTGTTAAGATTCTTCATGAAGAGAGAAATCATAATAAAAGAAAAATTAAGGAGGCAATTTTAATAAATAGAAATAAAATGAATATAATTTATAGACAAGCATTCAGGAATCATGGGATTTGAGTTGATGATGTTTGCTTCCATTTTGTTTTTTTGAATATAACGTCAGTTGAGGCAAGTTAAGGAATTAACTGAAAGTACTTTTGCAGATTGAAAGACTGTATTAATAGTTAATTACCATTATATTTATTATTTTTATTGTTATTACAATAGTTTTTTTTAATTAACAGACATTTTATTTGTATTATATATATATATATTAATAAGTTCTTCAAAAAATATTGAAGAGTATAATTGACATTAAATTCTCCATCCATAGACAGGTTTCACATTACATTGACTGCTGGTTTAGTCTATAAAGTAATATGATACTGTATGTGCCTAATCATTGTCAGTAATAGGCAAACACTTTTTTCCATATTGATATAATTTTTTTTATCTTATGGATTTGCTACTTTTACTAATTCTTTGTAGAGGAATGGTAAAGAATTATTTGCCTTATAATGAGGAATATTATCATTTTACTTATATATTGTAACCTTCCAGAACATGACCAAGTAATCGTAAAGGCATAGATCTAAATACAAGCCTAAATCAGTACAAGATCCATAATGCACTAAAGAAACATATAACCTGAGGTAAGTCTTCTCATAGGCTAAGTGAACGATAACTAAATAAGTCCTCTCATATACTAAGCACGCAGTAATTAATACATTATTTTACAAGATATGGATAGACCAATGGTTGATTGATAATTCGTAATTACATTCTACGAACAATAATAATGAATAGTAATAATAATTTCATAATGAATGAAATTAATCATAGAATTAAACTTGGTTGGATTGTTTTTGATAGAAATAACTTGATACTAAAAGGAAATATACCTATGTGTTTGAAAAGGAAGGTTTTTAACAAATGTGTTTTACCAGTTCTTACTTATGGATCTGAGACTTGGACACTTAATAGAAGAGCAATACAGAGACTCCAGACCACTCAAAGAAGTATGGAGAGATGCATGTTGGGAGTAGCAAGAAGAGATCGAAAACGCAATGTATGGTTAAGAGAACAAACAGGTGTTACTGACCTCATTGAAAAAAATTAAAAGATTGAAGTGGAGTTGGGCTGGACATATTGCTAGAAGAGATGATAATAGATGGACAATTGAAATCTTAAACTGGATTCCAAGAGTTTGTAAAACACCCAGAAAGATACCACATGTGAGATGAATGGATGAAATAAGAAAGTGTGCAGGGGTGATGTGGAGAAGAGAAGCTAAAAATGGGAGAAGATGGATTAAATTTGGAGAGACCTTCATCCTCCAGTGGATTGATAATGGTTGATGATGAATAGTAATTTCAGGTTCTTAAATATTAAATAATTCAGTTGTAAAGAATATTAACTTTGCAATGATAATCTAAAAATAATAAAATAATTTTAGGTTCTTCTAACTACTTAGCAGCAATAATAACAATGAGATTCTTATTTTCTTAACATTTTATCAACACTTTCTTTATAATGAAGTAAGGATTTATCTAAAGATGGGTTTAAACAATATTGGCTACCAAAGATTAACTCTTATTTTTTTATTGATTCTTAAATCACCGGCTAAACAAAATCAAGTTTGCTTAAAATCTAAAATAATTATCTGACAATAGCAAAGCTAAAGTGATGGGCATTTTGTTGTACCAAAGACATCACTAAGTACTCTAATAACAAGAGCATCAGTAAAGTAATCTTATATAAATCTGATTGCATATATAATGGATTGCATGAATTGTATCAGTGAGACAGTGGATTTTCTGATATACGGATGTGATAGATGGCAACGGACACAGAAACTTAATCAAAGAATAGAATCAATATTTATTGCAAAGTCTAAATATTTTCTTTTAACTTACAATTCAACAAAAACATAAATTACTTACTATTACTATTTACATAAGAAACCTTTACATCAATTAACACATAAGTTAGATATAATATACCATATCTGTGGTATATTTAAATTATACAAATAAATAAATAATGGACAACCTCCCACCACTTGGATTTAATAATCAGTGGTACGTACTAAGTGTAATGAGTGCATTTGAATGGACTAATAATATAGCTGTAGCTAGTAATATAAGATGTACCTACATTGAAATTAGAGTACAATTTCTTAATATATAATTTGTAATTTAAACAGTATAAAGAAGTATGTTGTACTAGTCTTAGATAACTAAAGCTTATGGAATAGAGAAATACAAACTCAACACACGATCATTCGAAAATATATAATAAGGATGGGGGGAACATAATCACACAAATGCGTCTTATAATACACAACTTGGAATACCTAAATATTTCTGAACAATAATATTGAGGAAAACAAGCCTACACTAAAGTGGGAAGAGCAATACTGGTTCCATACTACACATATACAAGTGTCAATAAACATCACATGACCACCACTTCTTATGCATGTGTATAACTTGTTAAAACAGGCAAAACTCACTATACGTATTGCCACACACTGCAAGTTAGAGTAATCAATGGATGCCAGAAGACTTATGCAGATCCAAGGCTCCTCACTGACGAAGGCCACAAGCCAGAAACTAGTCTGGGGATATTGGATGAGTAGGCACTAGATGGGTATTTTATGCACAAGCCTTCTGGCATCCATTGATTACTCTAGCTTGCTGTGTGTGGCAATATGTATAGTGAGTTTTGCCTGCTTTATATACAAGTGTCCCATTAGTATCTACCGCTAACATAAGGAAAAGGCCTAACAAATAATATCTAAGCAAAGCAAGAAATCATCAACATAACTGCCACAATAAATACATGATACCAGGCAGAAATACCAATAATAATAAAAAATGGAGGCATTGCAATAATAATTTAATGGTAAATCTTAAACTACATCTATTCATATTTATAATGCATATAGCATAATATAATCTAAAGACCAATACAAATGTATACATGAAAAATAAATAAATAATATTAAAGTTATGGTAACAATTATAGAAATTATACACCAATCCAAAGCAAAATATACCCTATATATATCAAAGTAGCAACTCTATCCTTTCAAGTGTTTATGAAGCATACATAAATCCCCCACTGTAGTCTTTCAAAATGAAATAAACATGAATAAAATAATTTATATACCCACTTTAAATATGGAATTATATACCTTAGATATACCCAACTAAAAAAACAAAATAAAGTGAGATTAACAAAATATTAAATGTATATAATATTTCAAACATCATAATAGTAAAATAGGAACGACCAAAAAAAATTGTAATTGGTTTTTTTCTTCCTTTCCGAGTGAAAGTAATTCCCCCCAATTGTAAGTTTGATTACTTTAATGATTATTTCACTTATTTAAGAGCACATTCTCAAGAAGATTCCAAATGATCATATATCCTCATTCGGAGATTGGAGATTCTTCCATAAGAATGAGTTTATGTAAGATAAACAAAGCAAAGCAAAACTCCATATAGTAGTGCCACCTGTGCTAAACAGAGTAATCAATGGATGCCAGAAGGCTTGTGCATAAAATCCCTCTCTAATGCCTACTCATCCAATATCCCAGACTAGTTTCTGGCTTGTGGCCTTCGTCAGTGAGGAACTTTGGATCTGAGAGCCACAAGCCAGAAACTAGTCTGGGGATATTGGATGAGTAGGCATTAGATAGGGATTTTATGCACAAGCCTTCTGGCATCCATTGATTACTCTGTTTAGCACAGGTGGCACTACTATATGGAGTTTTGCTTTGCTTTGTTTATAAACAATTATGTGCTAGTATTGGAGATGTGATCATGTGATGCTTGCTGGTTTATGTAGGATAACAATATAGCAGCATGGTGAATTTATTTTGAGGAATTAAAAAAAATCATGTTGACTTTATAATAGAAGAAGCTCTTTATCAGCATGTCACAACTTTGCAGAGATTAAAGTGATGTTTAAATTAAAAAACAAATTAAATATATCTCACAATGAAAACATATTAAAATTTCATCCAACAAAAAGAGTTATATCCTTTTATAGGCATACTATAATCATGGTAGATAAGTTATAAATGTACAATATAAATGTATTATATTAAATAAGTTGTAAATGTATAAATGAGTGGGGCACATTAATATAACAAGTTCATTATAAAGCAATACATATGTCAAATGTAATTATTTTTTATAACAAGGTATTATAAAGCAAAGCACATTTGAATACAGGTATAAAATAAACAACATAGAGTAAAAGTAAATCCATAATTATATTTTATAATGAGCTATAAACACCTTAGTCATAGATTAATTAAATAAAATCATTATAGTTCATGGCAAAATAATATAAGTTTCTGGTTTCAGATGGCATATTATAATAAGATTGAGTATAATTGAAAAATTTTGCAAGATAGTGAGACTTATAATACATCTGACTGCATTGTTAAAGGTTCAACTCCTATCTCTATAGAAAATTGCTTTCTTTTCCTCCATTTGTAGAAATTTAGAGAGATTAAAGTAAAATAGCATAACTTGAAAGGAGGTTGACAGTTCAGATGTCCATTTTAACAGCACATATTGTTTTGTCCTCCAAAACAATTAAAACTTAACCTGATTGTAGAATTCAGCAAGAAAAAGTAATATTAATCTGACCAATTGATGGTGATGGTGAAGAAGTGTATCTTATGCTTCTAAAATTGTGCCTTTTTATACTCACTTGAGAGTCACATGTGATTCCAATTAGGGCAATTACCAGAAGGAGGTCCTTACAATTGACAGGAATCTAAAAAGATTTGTTACTGGAAATGATTTACATATAATTTAAATAAATACGGAGAAAAGTGATTTTAAATGTTTGTTGTTTTTTTTATAGTAAAAAATATATTTTTCTTTTTTTTTACAATACAATTATTTGTTAAAATATTTAAATAAAAGAGAAGTAAAAAATAATAATAATAACTCTTTTTCTCTTTGTTTTAATCGGAAGTTAACAACAGATAAATTTATAAAAGTTAGGCTTAACTTTTCAAAGTCAGTGGCTGGGTAGATAGAAATCTAGTTATTAATATATTCTTAAATAAATAAAAATGTAGTTATGCAACTTTAAATACCTAAAGTAGAACATTAGGTTAGTCAATAGAGATAATAATAGCTAATCTTTTAGAATTATAATAACAAAAAAAAAATATTTTTTTTAGATAACCTGTATTTATTTTCTATGCAAAATAAATGGTCTCAATATATATATAATAACTAATAATGCAGCAATTTACATATCTAATATTGTGGAAGTAATTATTCTTCATATATGTGCTAAAATTGACATACACTCTCCCATCAATAATTGTTTTAAAACCATAGATGGTTAGGGCTAATTCTCTAAAAAAAAAATAATAATTATTGGCTATGTCTAAATTAGGGTTCGAATTTATTATAAACCTGATTTTTAAATCAACATATTACTTGCTGCACAAATTCAGTTTATATATCACAGGGAAAATAATGTTTCTCATTTATATCTAATTTTGTGGTTGTTAAACATGAAATTTTTCTCCCTCGTGATATCTAAACTGAATTTGTGCAAGTAAATATGTCGATTTAAAAATCAAGCTTATAATAAGTTCAACCCCTAATTTAGATATGATCAATAATTCTTGGCTTAGTTAAAGAATAAGCTCTAACCATAGGGCAGACCACCTATGGTTTTAAACAGTTATTGATTGGAGAGTGCATGTCAATTTTAGCGCATGTGTGAAGAGTAGTTATTTCGGCAATATATATATATGCACACACACAGTTCAAGGCAGAAATTGTCCTACCTAAAAGAAAGCAGTATATTGATATAAAAATCAACAGGTATGAACCAGGAAATAAAATATGCAAATTAGTAATGTTGATAACTAATCACTTGCTATCTTCCAGAATTATAGAGACCAATAAAATTTGAGGGTAAGTCCATTAATAGTTGATATTTTGTGTTAAACAGAACAGTGCATTAGATTCATGTCGAAGAACCAAAAATGCTTGAGATGACTAATTTTATTAGAAGGTGAACATGTTTCATAGAGACGATATAAAACAACTTACATCTGGTATGTGTAAGAATCCACTTCAGGCATTAATTCAAACAAATTAACCTAATATCACATAGCAGTGTCAGATACTTATTACTTGCTGATACCATTCAAAAGATATTCATAATGACAACATATATTCACCCTTCATAAAGGTAGATAATGAATGAAAGATTCATAATTATAAATTCATTTATTGAGGTCTTAGTAACAGCTTTTAGTATATTTAATTGGCTTTAGCAAAATCTGGCAGGATTACTACTTAGTGTAATAGTAAGACCATCACATGACACCTTATATTTGCTGATGATTAGCACTCACCTAATGAATCATTGTATTTTTGTTTTTGATACCATTTGTAAACAGGTCAGTATATTTATTTCCACTGATTGCAAATTATCACCCAACTCTGAGAGTTTACTGTAGCAAAAAAGTTGTTGCACGAAAAGAATGGTATCATTACATTTTTCACTGCTAAGACATTTGTATTTAGGTAGATATAGATAACTATTGATTCACGTGTTCTTCTTAACAGTTTATGAATCTAGCAGTGATTCCCTGATAAATATTTACTTTCACTTCCTTATTAGTATAAAAAAAAAAATTGTTACTTTGATATGAATTGTTCATTGTCTTATCCAATTCCTTGTATATAAAGATACACTCACATGTATATATACATATATAACACCCATGCTGCTCATGATATTAAATAATTCAAAAGAAATTTTTAATATTAAGACTATTCCTGGAGTAGTGTATACTATCCCTTGTTTTTGTAAAGTTATTTAGAGCTCAGAGTAGTCTGAGATTAAATGAAAGAATAAAAGTAGGGTTAGAAATAAATATTACTTGCTTTATAAGCCACACTATTAGTTTTGATGAGACTAAAGTGGTCTTTTTTTAAAAAATAAAAAGAATTTAATTATTAAAAATTTATAATTCTGAAGCAATTAACTTGTTTAAGAATTCTTTTAGTATTAAGGGTGTGTGGGAAATGGAATTGTGGGTAATATTTAGTATATATTTGTCAATATGTTTTAGTCTTTTGCACTTGAGAAGTCTACTTGTAGTAGTGCAACCAATCATTCTGTTTTAGAGTTTTGTTTTTGTTTTTTGGCTAATCTGGTTTACTTTTAAATTTTGGGTAATTTTGATTATTGCTTATATATATATGCACACGTCTCTTTATACATATGTGAAGATGCACTGATATGCATTTATGCTGATAAATATATGCATATTTATCACTAATGTCAGGTTATAAAGTGGATATAAAATACTGAAAACATTAAGTGCATTTCATTCTCCACTGGACTGGATTTTTCAGACCTTTGAATTTTATGATATATATTTCATTTTTGTTAATTATATTAAATGTACATTTTTGCATAATTGAGGCTGAAACTTTCCAAATACTTACTTGATCTAACTTTATGACATACATATTATATCCGTTTTTTTATTATTGATTTGATAATGTACTGATATTATAAAACAGCCTGCATATATGTACATAGTTGCTTATTAATAATATCAAAATTGTATCAATGATTTGGTTATATCATACCTTTTATCATCTACATAGCAAAGGCGGTTGGTTCTACAGTTGATCTCTACTATTTGAATGGTGGCAGGTGTGATATGGTCAAAATATTGGAACAATCTAGAAATGGATGAACCCAGATATATATTTGCATCTTTTACCTATAAAAGTCTTCAATGTATGTGTAAATGTTGGGTATGCATGAATATAAATAAATAAAAGGTAAATTGATTAATCAGGGCAGGTATCCCACCACACAGATTTAGAATTAGCTAACACTCAGATACATTTTAATTTGTACTGAAATATTTTTATTTTTTTTATAGATTAATGATTTGGAAAATAAACGATTTCAAGTTCCATATCCTTCAATAAACTCTTCGGTTCCATCCACAGCAACAGAGCCAAACTATTATGTAATTATCAACAGCAATCCTTTTAATTTTGCAGTAGTTCGAAGAGACAATAATAAAATAATGTAAGTGCAATTATAGATGTGAAAATTTAATTTTAATTAAAAAAAAATTATTCATTAAAAAAACTGTTACTGTTAAGTAATAATTTACTAAGGCTGTAACCTTAGAAATAAGCGTCTGAAAAATACGAAGGTAGGAACCTCTATAGGTCTTAAAAACACAAGCTTACGCTATGAAGAAAAGAGAGAATCTTCTTTACTTCAACCTACTTTTATATATAAATAGGTGAAGCTGAAGTGTTTTGATCTAAGGGTGTGAAGCTATTCAATACTTCACTAATTAAGTCCACAATTCTTATAATACATTAATACTCGCGAAATCTTACGATTTACTACGAGTCAATGAAAAGATCTTATAGTAAGAAATCAGTTACGATAATTTAAAGTTGTAATTATAAATTTTATTAAACGCCCATTATTGTATTAAGTAATAATTTACTAAGGCTGTAACCTTAGAAATAAGCGTCTGAAAAATACGAAGGTAGGGACCTCTATAGGTCTTAAAACACAAGCTTACGCTATGAAGAAAAATGGGCGTTTAATAAAATTTATAATTGTTACTGTTAAGATAAATGTAAAATGTTCATATATTATATATAATGACTTAAAACATATACATTTGTGAGATTTTAAATCCAGGTCACTAAACTGAAACTAATACAGATTTGAAACTAAAATATAGTAAGTTAGCCATTTGAGTTACAAATTAGTATGAATTAATAATGGGTATTGCTCAGGTGGTTGTGTATTATTTGAGCATCAAAGCAATATTTGGGGCTTTGATACAGCAATCTTTATGTGGGGTTTGTCATGCTACCATTACACTATTTTTTTTTTATCTTAATAGTAGCTCCTTTTTTAATTATGAGTGCATAGAGTAAAATTAGATAAGGAGTTTGCAAACCTTACTGCATTGCCATGTAGCATATAGATTTTTGCCTAATCCTATTTAATATTTCTTAAACTTAAGGTTAGTGTCACTATAGTTACATCTCATTTGAATTATTAATTGATTTAAAATCTTTATCACAGCCAATGAGGCTATATTTAGTCAAAATATGTATATATAGTATGGAAGGACTGGTCTATTATTTTATGTTGAATAACAGTTTATGGTCTTAAAGCTTACATTTACAATTGAAAAATCTGACTACGATTTGTTTACATATATTTTAGTTGCACTCACTATTTATTGCATATTTTAATCTAGAAAGTATATTCTTATTTTTCTCCTTTTACTTTCTTTGCATTTCTTCATATATTCATATGTATTGCTTACAATAACTACCCTCATATACACTTTAATGCAAAAAAATTTTCAATGATTCATTTATTTTCCTGACAGTTTCGATGTCCTGCAGTCTTCATCAGAGCGATTGTAATCTCCTCTACCTTTTAAAATAACTCTATTGGTTATATTCTCCATAATTATACATCCAAATATTGTTTTTTCACTTTTTTAATCACTCTGATGAAGACTGTAGGACAGTCGAAATTATCAGGAAAATAAAGGGATCATTAAAAAAAATTTTGCATTAGAGTGTATTTGAGGGGAGTTATTGTAAGCAATATATATGAATATTTTAATCTAGGGGTGGAAAATAGTTACCAGTTCAGTTCATATAAGATCACATGTAAAATTATTGTCTCCGCTTGCATATGTAATTGATTCTTTATATATTTATATCACAATTTGAAAACCAATAGATTGTTTTATGATATTTATATATAGAAGTTTGAGATGCTATTTTAGAAAAGTTGGCAGGTATTTAAATTTTTTTATAAATCTGATGAGACTATATTTAGCCAATATATATGTATAGTGTGAAAAGATTAATCTGTTCTTTCGTATTGAATAGGGATTAATGATCTTACACCTTATATTTTCAATAGAATGTGCCAAAGTTCACCTATTATATATCATAATCATATCACAGAACATTCTCATTCGAATAAACTTGCAAATACAATTTTCCTTTTTATTTATCAATGCCCATTCATTCAGTCTGATAAAAGGAGAATTCTGGGTAATGCATTTGAACAAGAAAGTTCTATGATACGATTATAATTCTAAATGTTATATATTTAAGCAAGTTATTTACGTGCTGTTGAAATTAGTGGTATTATTTATTTATATACAAATTGCATTTACTATTTATTTATTTATCTAATATTTAAATACATGTATAGTATTTATACTTTAATCTAAATGTAATTAGAGGGTATTTGAATCCAGACTTTCAAGCTCCCTTCAGTCATGCATTCCATCTTATACAACCAATACACATGACCACATACATACAAAAAAGATAAATGATCTCCAATATCCATATTTTGTGCTGAACCAGCACTCATGACATCATTAGATTTTCAATCTAATGTAATCTCTTTTCTTTTACAATTTCTTTAGTTATTATTTTAATTATGAATTAACTTTCAAGACTGTAATTAAGTTGTAACAAAGAAACTGATTTCAACTCACTCCATGACTTTAAATATCATTATTAAAATATGTTATATCCTTATACAGCTTTTAGTTATTACTTTTACAGGTTTGAAAAAACAAAATATCTTAAAATTTATATACTTTTTATAAACTTAAGTGAAACAGTTATTCACTTGACTTTTTAATGAATTGATTCCCAGTTTGGCTGCTCTTTCACCTTAAATACTCCAGAGAAAATGACATTAGAAAACTAATTAATTGAATTTTATTGGTTAATATCTAAAACCAACTAGAAAATTTTTAAATAATTATCTTTATGTCTATATTTTAAATAATTAAAATTAATATATATTTACAAACTAAATTAACTTAAATAATTTTTCAAACTGAAATTTTAAATATAATTATGATTTTAATATGTGATACTATTGTTAAAACAGGCAAAACTCACTATACTTTAAATAAAAAGTTTAATAATAAATAGTTATATTTGAAAAAAATATCTTTTAATAAATAATTTTTATTTACTAGAATTTGGTTCAGAGTAAATCTAGTAAATCTATATAAGTAAATATGTTTGTATTGAAATTATATAATGGTTTATAAGATAAATAATTGTGAATAAAAGATATGTATTAATTATCTCTACAGAATTCCATCTTTAAACTTTATACATTAAGTTATTTATGCATGTTATATATCAAAATTTATAGCATTATGATTGTCTACATTTTAAATTTTGGGTTATAATATACATTTTATATCCTACTTTTACTATGGATAATCAATCAAAAGGTTACAATATATATTGTTTAATAAAAAGTTATATATATATATAAAAGTTGTCAACATTTAAACAATATCAATATTATTAACAATTTCAATTTATTCTTAAGATGATGTCAACACTTAAACAATATCAATATTATTAACAATCTCAATTTCTTGTTAAGACAATCTTCTTTAGTCAATAGAGGTGGAAATCCACCTTTATCTATGGTTTAATATGTTTATATAGACGCTAATGGTTACAACTTGACCAAAGAGAGTGAAATTATTAATACAAAGAATTTTATATAAACATCATTAAATAGATAAATGTAATCTGTTCTGAAAGCAAACTAACAAATAGTCAGTTATAACTTTCAAATTGCATTCCAACTATGTACTACTTAGATAATAAAGCTAATAATGTTCAAAGCTAGATAGGTATTCAGTGTAAATACACGAAAGCAGTCAACCCTTAAACAATACCAATATCATTAACAAACAACAATCTTAATTTATTGTCAAAGCAACATTCTTTAATCAATAAAAAGTAAAAATTATCTTTATCTACAGTCTAATATATTTATATAGACACTAAAGATTGCTGCTTGATTACAGAGAGTGAAATTATTAATACAAAAAAGTTTGAATAAATCTCATTAAATATATAAATATAACCTGTTCTGAAAATAGACTAACAAATAGTCAATTATAACATTCAAGTTGAACTTATAACTTAACAGGATAGTGAATGATATGTGATGGGGATATAATTAACACTTCTAATGATTCGTATGATATAATACCAAACTTGTATAATGCTAATTAGTATATACCCTGTGTATAATAGACTAGGGATCAAACCACATTTAACTCAATAGTCAAACTCATCACTTAGACTATTTTACTGATTTACAAGAAAATGGGAAAATGAATCCACTTCTCATTTTAGATCTAGCCTGGTAAATAAATTGTAAATCAGAAAAATGATAAATCTAAGAATGAAATTTTAAATTACCAAGATATTGCTTGCAGCAGAATTAGAATAGCACAGATTAGTATTATGCATGATTGCTTTTATTTGGGTATTGGATTGTTATGTTTTGCAAAGTTGTTAAAAGAATTAGTAATGATTCTAAATATATTAATAATTTTTATTAGTCATTCATTAGACTAGTGATTATTTACTGAATAATATTTCTGTAGTGTAATTTTCACTATACCAATCTCACGCAAGATAGAAACTGATTTCTATCTCCTTTTAACACTTTGTGGAGGATGTAATCATAAGCATATGGCCAAAGACATGTGGAGAAGATGTATGATTTACAAATTCTGGCTTATAAATTGACAACTTATTTAACAGAACTTTACTTAATATCTTATTTAAAATTTACTCCTAGATTTATCATTATTCAGATTTACGATACATTTGTCAACTTAGATCTAAAATGAAAAGTGAATTCCTTTTTCTTATTTGCTTATAAATCAATAAGAAAATATACGCAATGAATTTAGCTGGTCAATCAAACATTGATATGTTTTTTAGATTAACATGTATAGATATTAAATCATAAGTGTACATGGCTAATTGGTTATCATATGTAAATCATATCATTCCAGTTAATGCCTAAAGTAAACCAATAGAATATCAGTAATTGTTGTCAAGGCAACATGAGTATCACTTTGACAACATATTGCTGATATTCTATTGATTTATTTTATTGATGGGATAATCATGTTTATATATATAATAAAGCAGTACAGTAAATTAATTTTTAAAAATTAAATATGCCAGATTAAATAAATATTATACTATAGCTTGTTAAATTAGCTATAGTCAATATTTAAAATTGATATTAAATTTTACATAATTAGCTCCAATTTCATTTTATTGTAATTAATTTTCTATATTCATAGGAAAATATCATGGCATACTAATTACACATGTATTTACAATGCCAATGGCTTGCTGCATGAAATTTTTTTAAGTAGCTGGTTCACTGCTATTTTGATTAGATAATCAATGATTGACTGGTAAGTTGGTTTCTATCTCTTCTTAGCTAGAAAGTAAAATGTGGAAGAAATATATAAATATTCACCAGTTGGCAATATTTAAGGTGTTGAAGTGATCTTTGCCAGGCAGTGGACTACCTATTTACATTCATAATTTAATTTCTTTTAATTTAGTAGCAACATTTCACTAAATATGTAACATGGGTTCTCAGATAATTATTTCTTATTATATATTTTTAGATTTGATTCTTCAGTGGGCATTTTGATTTTTGCTGACCAGTTTATTCAGCTGACTGCTAAAATATCCAGTCCTTACCTTTATGGGCTTGGAGAAACACATGACAATTTTTTGCACAATATGTACTGGACAAGGTATATCTTGTGGAATCATGATAATGCTCCTATTGTAAGTAAACCTTTGACCTTTGTAATAATTTTAATAGATAAATTTACTCTAAAAAAATTTAAAGTTGTATGTATGAGACTTATTAAAACAGATAAAACTCTCCATAGTGCCACTCAGTGTCAACCAGAGTAATGCAAGAAGGCTTGTGCATAAAATTCCTGTCTAGTGACTACTCATCCAATATCTCCAGACTAGTTTCTGGCTTGTGGCCTTCATCAGTGAGGAGCTTTGGATCTGAGAGCACTGCACCTAGATCTTAGGATCTAATGCAACCCTCCAGCAGCCACCTTTTATCTCCACTTAACTACCTAAAACTATGAGAATAAAATAGAAAACACAATAATGTTTTCAATCTAAGCTCAATAGCTTATATAATCATATGGGTCTGAACCCAGTTCAGTACCCATACATTTTGGTGTCTTTGGCACTTTAACAACCATAGCCACCACTATCCTATTAGGCAGGATTGGTGAGTGGCACTACTGTATGGAGAGTTTTGCCTATTTTAGTAACAGTTATGTGCTAACATAGTGATCATGTGATATGAGACTTGTATCATTTAAAGACAGATAGTTAAAATGCACAGGTGATTTTATTAAGCATGCAGTAAATTATATATAAGGAAGCAGAATGTTAACAGTAGAGTCATAAATGATTAAATGATATATTTACAAAGGGGGATTAGCTATTCTAAAAGCTTTGCAGGATCAGTTGTATATAGTTAATAATGTTGGTTAATGTTAAAATTCATACACAATGCTATGTAGGGGTTAAGCAGCAATAATAGCTTCAATAATAAATCTAAGTAAACATCATTTGATCACCATTTCTTATACTAGCACATAATTCTTATTAAACAAGGCAAAACTCCATATAGTAGTGCCACCCTGTGTCAACCAGAGTAATCAATGGTCTGGCATCCATTGATTACTCTGGTTGGCACAGGGTGGCACTACTATATGGAGAGTTTTGCCTTGTTGAATCTAAATAAATAAATAAATTAGTTTTAAAGAGATTATAGAGCCCATAAGTTTATAATAATTATTTAATATAAATAGACTAACTATTAGTTATTCAATGATAATACAAATACAATACCAAATTTAACTTATTATTTAATATTAACAAAATTACTTACAAACTTTACTAAAATTATAATCAAGATTGATAATGGCTTTTAAACATCTCTAGATTCCACTTAAAACCTTGATCTGGGATGCTACTGGGTATGAAGACCTGTCTCCGCCCTTCTTCATTTAGAATGTTGTTTCTATCTTGATGCATGGCCCCCTTTTTCTCAGCTCATGGCTTGAATCTTTTATTTTTCTCCAAAAGCAGTTAGAATTTTCCAGTAATGTCTTTATATTCTATTTTAAGTTTTCTGTTTGAAATCCTTTTAATTAAGTATTCCTTCTCTATGCTTTAATTACTGTTGTTTTTATAGTTTACTACATATATTGTTTTTTATAACTTTAATATATGAAAAGCTTTTACTTCAAGCAGCTTTAAGATATTAATACTCTTTAAGTTAGACAGGTATGCTTTTTTTGTATTTTAGATATATGATGTGAGTGTGTGCAGAGATCTATATGTACAAATTTTATTTAACACAAAAATGAGCCAAAGTACTACTGGGCCAATGCACATAGCATGTGAAAAGTAAGAGCGTAGTTAGAATCATAGGTCAAGCAGACTCTAGACACATCAACTGCATTCAAAATTGTAATAGTCAAAATGTTTATATTTTATTAACAATATTATGTAAATCCAAAGGCTTTATGCTGGATGCTACGAAGTTTTTCTATTTGAAGATTAATACTATGATTTTTCTGGAAAAATACATATAATTCAGCAACAATTAAATGTTTTAACTATATATTTATATTATAACATTACAGTTTAAATAAGGGGGATCGTATCTGACATGACGGCCACACATGATCATCAATGACCCTTAGTTGGGTAGCAATTTGTAACACTATGTAAAATCAGGGTTTAAACCATCTGGGATCTGAGGAATTTTTTGTTCACCCTCAAGTAAAAAAAAATATAAAATTTAATATCAAAGAGTTGAGCATGATAGATCACTCTGAGAGATCAGCCCAGTTAAGTCCTTACAGTAACTATCAGTATCATTAACCATAAATTCACCAGCATTATAAATAATGATAAGTAGTACTCATTCATCATCATGAATGATTAGCAATAAAAATAAATCAACAGTTAATCTGGGGACTGGATTTAAATTTTACTTATTTAGCCCTTGTTGGCTTGGGGCAGATCATTGAAACCACAAGTTGGATGCACAAACTTAAATGCTAAGTCATGAGAATACAACCAACAAAAAAATAATGCTGGGATACTAAAACATGCTGATCATCATCAATGCTCTGGGCACTTAATACCTGTGAAGTATTGGCCATTATAAACTTAATGTCTAATAGAGACTAAAATAAAATGAAATGTAATGCATGGACTTTAAACAATATACTCTTCATGACAATCCAGGATGATGGTCATCATCATCAACTGGACACTCATACACTAAGTATATCCCTTATTTTATATAACTGTTATGCAAAAATCTAGCTCAGGAAGCAAGAACTCTATAATTTATTACTGTGAGCAAGAAGGAAATAAAAACAAATTATCTTATTGTAAATAACCTTAAGCAAATCATGGACTTCCATACTTATAAATAACTAGTTTAATTGGGATCATAAAAAAAATCTTAGAATATAAGCTCATTATATAAGGTCACACATACTGTACTTCATGAAACAGGAATTGAATAGAATAAAGCAATTAAGACTAAAAAAATATTTTTAAAAACAATTATTTGATATCTAATTAATAGCAAACATAAAAAAATAAGTGACATGATAGTATGACTTTCAAACACCCATTTCACCAACAAAAAAAATATATACAGTTTGATAAAATTATACTCACCAATCAGTTGATTTTAATCATGGTTTAATTCTAAAACCATTAAGCTACTTTTTTTTAAAATAGTTAATTCTTTTTATTTTTACAATATTTCCAAAATCGAAGATAATAATCTTTGATTCAGCATAGCAAGATAAAAAAACAACAACTTTGCAACAGATTTTTTCCCCTTCTTTTTAAAAACTATTTCACCACTTGTAATGGAAATTTGAATGGGTTTTAGAAAAAAAAGTCTAACAATTTAAAGCATTTTAACTTAGTGAAGTAATTAATATTGTCAATTGTTACATGAAAACAAACTTATTGCATTTATGAAGCTTTCTATTAACAAAAATATAATGTGCATACACCAATAATAATATAAATAATACCTCTATCCATGCTTTAGTGTTGATGGAATCCTTGCCAATTGCAATTTCCAGTTTTTTTTTCAACTGAGCTCTTTCAATGCTTCTTAGACATGTGTATGGTTAAGATGTCCTTCCCCTGGTCTGAAGCAATTCCAGGTAAACAAAAAAATAGCAAATTTTGTCCATTGAGTTTTCTTGATTTTCCAAGTAAGACTGAAATAGAGAGAACATGTTCTTGGTTGAAGGAAAGACTATTTTAGGGAAGGGGGACTTCTCTATATTTTTATTCCAGTGAAGGTAGATTACATGGAGAAAGATGATGACTAGCTTTTGGCTGACTAGGACATGGTTTTCATTGTACAAATCATTTTAGTGCTAAACTCATAGTATGCTAAAAGCTTAATAAAATAAAACTTTTATTTTATTCAAGAGCTTGGCAAAGATTGGTCCAGACTTCTGTTTCTTTCTTCTTTAGCAGCTGGATTAAAACTTCATTGCTTTCTCTTCAACAGCTAAGTAAGAAATACTTCTGTTTTTTTTAGCAGCAGGATTAAGATTTGACTGCTCTCTCTCTTCAACAAGTAAGTTAGGAATAGCCTCTCTAGGCACATGGGTATAGTTACTAATTTACACTCGCCATATATTTTTTAGAACAATCTTACCCACAAGTCAACTATCTGTCTCTTACATGATAATTTTCATGACAACCAATTAGATAAAATTTTATAAATATAATCGTTCAGACAATTCCCTTCTTAATCATAGATATTGAAACAAGTCAAGAACTTAAATTAGCATCATAAAATTCTTGACATTCCTTTATAATTAAAAACCAAATTTTCTTGCAAAACAAAAAATCAGATAATCAGTTAATTGCACTGATTTGATTTTTCTTTTCATTAAAGAGAGATAAAATAACAGCTATGATTAATTAAAAATAAAATTTACAAAGTTATTAAAATCTTATTTTGTTCTTACCTCTTTTTTTTTTTTTTTAAAAAAAAAAAAAAAACTCCTTCAAGATATTTAATGCCTGAGAATTTTCATACTATCATAATGAGGACTTAAAAATATTGAATTAAATAATGACCCTTTAAAAAAATAGGTCTATGAAAATTAAATATAACTTTCGTCCATTAATTAATTTTTTTATACTCAAACCTGAGGAACATACTACCAACTATCTAATTTTTTTTTTTTAGTGCAGCTATGTAGCCAACCGGTTACAATATATGTAAAACATTATTTAAATGTTAATTCAAATTTACATTACGTGCAATTTAGTATTTTGTATTATATTGAAGTTTCTGTTTGAAGACATTTTATATTTATAATGTATTATTAAACATTCACTTTTTAAAAGATTAATGAAACCTAAAAAAGACTGCTGGATAGTTGAAACCTTAAAAAGAAATCATAGTTACAATAAAAATGTATTGATAATTTAAAAGTGTGAGAAAGAGTTATAATGTATAAAATTATTGGCAGGTGAATGCACGGAGATTTTAATATACACTTTTAAACAACACATGACTGAAGGTTAATTTCCTTCTTTACTATTACAATTATTTCAGTGCTTAATAATAATAAATTTGCATTTATTCATAATTAATATACATTTAATTGCAGGTGGTTAAAAATAAGATTCCATCTCCTGTGATAGAATATCTAGATTTGTACCATATAATTGTCAATTTGAACATCAGATATCAATAGATTCATGCCTGAGAGCATGATCAGTAATGGTTGGCATATATAAGAATGTGCATTAAGAATAAATGAATTCACTATATATGCTTTTAAAGTATTATTGGTGGGTGAGTGCACAGAAATTTTAATATCTACTTTTAAACTGCACGTGACTGGAGATTGATTTCCTTTATGATTATAATTCTATGAGCACTTAATAATAATAGATTTACAAAAATTCTTTTAAAAAAAATGTTTAATGAGTCAATGTTTTTTTGTTTTTTTTTAAATCTGGATATATGTTTACAGAACAATTCAAAATATAAAGAATCAACAGCTTGTAGCAGATAAAATATATATTCAGAAAGTCTGAATTGTGAAGAATTCTTATAGAATGCGCATTTGAAGATTATAACTTCAGAAATATTTTAACAAATACCAATTTATTTTAACAATAGTCTATCACCCCCCCCCATCCTTTTAAATTTAATAATGATTTTAACACTATTTTAATAGTTGATTCTATAGAGATTCCTTAGCGATTCAAGTTGAGATTAAAATATTTCACGTTGCTCAGTTCAATGTGATTCATCTGTATCATGATCCTCAAAATTGACTTTTAGTCTTCTTAACATTCTTTATTTGAATTATTGTATTTTTTATGTGTGTATACTTGGGTATACAGGTACATTTAACATTTTTTGTTCAAATTTTTATCTTTTGTGTATACCTGTATATGCAGAATGTAGTGTAAAGTACAATAATTTGTGCACTTTTATTAAGAAGTTTCCATGCCATTACAGTCATGTGATTTGAAAGTGGGCTAAAAGTTTTTAAATTTTTTCTTTGCATTATGAGTATAATAAACTGAATACATTTTGTTACGTCCGTGTAAAATGTTTCTTTTCTTTGTTGTTTTCATTGACAATGATTCCAATATAGTAGGTCAGTGTTTAGATTATAATAGTGTTCGTTGTGTAGTTGAATTTTAAAAAAAAAAAAAACTATAAATATTCTATTACTTATTTACTCCATCTGCTTTTAGGCGCACATCTTTAATTTACATACATTGTGTACAACAATACGTGAAAAGAATGATTATAGGAAAAAAAAAAATTTATTGATTGCTTTTTATAAATTTTAATATGCAGTTTTGATTAAATAAAAAATTGTATTTAACATTAAATGTGAATTCCTTGATTTGATGGTTTATAAATTCATAAGATACGTTTAATTTTTGACTGTCATACATTCAGATGGATAAATTGACTTATATTATTTCTTGTGTTGTCTGATGTGCAAAAAAAAAAAATCAAATGGTTTTATTACTTGGGAGATTTTAGAAATTTGAACAGTAGAATTGATTACTCTGGTTGGCACAGGGTGGCACTACTGTAAGGAGAGTTTTGCCTTGTTTATTAGAATTAGTATTGTTCTAAGGATCTTATAATCCAGAATGTGCACATTCTACGACTGCACCAAATCATACAAAGCATCTAAGGTGAGAAATATATGTACCCAGCCTATAGAAAGGGCATCGTAATGAATTGGTTGCTTTAGCAAATTTCAATCACGGGTGGTATTAATGTGGAGCCACGAACTACATGATATCAAACTACACAAAACTAAATGTAAATATGGTAATACAGCATCCACTTTTTCTCTCTCACTAAATATCACATTTCAAACATGAATCACATTTTTTTCATGATTTAAATACTATACCTATTCAGTTCTGTACTATAATAAAAAGCACATTTTTTCCGAGCATTTTTTCCTTGAAAAAGTTTCATTCCAATACCATGTTTTGTAGAATCCAGAAGTGTACGGCCTATGGAAAGGCCATCTTTTTTTTTTAATCAATTGCTTTAATAATTTCCATCACATAAAATGCCTCATAAAAAATATGATTATGGTTTATTAATGGTGGAACAAATAATAATTTTTTCCTTGAAAAATATGCCCTCTAATAAAGAAATATTTAACTTGATTATCATGAGACAGCATTGTGGCAATTAGGGATTTTATATATAAGATGTTTTTACATAAATTCTTTCTTTTTTTTGTATTTTCTTTCACTTCTCTCCATTTTCTTTTTTCACTTTATTGTCATTAATCATAAAATAATTATAATAATGATGTTATGTGTTTGTATTTTTTTTAATTATTTATAATTAGGAATTCTAACTTTAATCTTTTGTTGTTATTATTTTCTTCGGTGTTATTGTTCTCTTTATTATACTATCACTTCGATCTTTTTTTGGATCACCAAGGGCACCACTAGATCACTAACTACCTAGAAAATTTAATTTACAATGATCCAAATGTTAATGATGATGAATAATGCTAGCAGCTTGACCCAGGGATAGAAAGAGATCTCTAACATTGTTCAGACAATTGAGAAAAGAAAACCGAGACAAACTTTAGCCAAAATAATTCTAAATATTTTCAAAGTTTATTATATTCAAAAAATAATTCCTGGGCAAATGAAATATGAAAGTTTGACTTAGATTTCTCTAGCAGATTTATCAGAGAGTGTATAAGAGTACTGTAACATTAAACACATTGGCAGATAAGTTTGTTTTCTCACCTATTAATTAAAAGAGATTTAATGTCTTCCTGCTAGCAATTTATATAAACTAATTCCAATTCCCTTATTTAGAGATTTCAAAGCAAAGTGATTTTGTATGGAATGCAAGTCAGCATAGAGTGATCTTTTCCTACAACCTGGCAAAACCTTGGGATATTATAGGAGTGTCATTTGACTGTAAACTAGTCCATGAATAACCATGTTCACGATCATCAAGGTTGATTCTGATACAAGAAAAAGAAAAAATTATGGTATTACATAATCTGAAACATAGGAAAAACAAAATCTCCATAAAGAAAAACAGAAGAATACACTTGATATACCATTAGCCAAAAGATTTACATTCTGCAGGAAATGCAAACCATGCTTAACTAAACTAATTATGACAAAAAAGACAGGTGAGTTATAAGAAAATTACTAACATCTGCCCAAGTGTTTATCAAGGGTTAGCAATATAAAGAAAAAGAGAAAACACTATGAATATACAATAGAAACTCTCAATACATTCTCGGATAAATAAATTTTAAAATTTGAAATCTTAAAATTAAGACTCCAGTATACATTATAAATAAAATACATAATAAAATAATTAAAGATATAGGGACAGGTTTCTTTTTAGATTAAGCTGAGACTATTAACATAGAGATTTAAGCCCTGTTTTCAATATACGAAAGTTCAGTTAACTTTGATAGTACATAGAGTTATTCCAGTGGTATACACAAGGTTCTTTCTAACTTGAGTACATAACGATATTTGTTCAGGCAATTTTTAGGATCAGGGTTCAAATTAGACAATTATTTCATGTTCTTGAAGGGACAATTATGGAGCTCCAGGGTTCATCTCTGGGTTATTTAGCACTGCATATTTTGAAGATTCCTCATGGTGTATATTTTTGGCATGATGACTGGATGGTCACTATTATCATGGCAAATAGTAATATTAGCAGTCCACAGAAATCCAATTTTGGCACTCCATGTTGAACAATTAGCATATATGAAAATTAGAATCACTCCAAATAAGAAATACAATAAGCCAAATAACATGAGAAGCAGAATTGTCATAACAAGTAGAATAAAAATAATCAGCAGAATAATATTAAGTCAAAAGCCAAGGGCTATTTATGTTCTTTATTATCTCTCATTTAATCTTTAATTAAATGTTTGACCAAGGTAAATCTCTGTCTCCTCTTAATCTTAATTTAAAAATACATCTGGCCAGGGCACTTATCTTATTCAAAATTAATTAGAAAAATAAACAAATAAAATAAGTCTTCACTTTTAAAAAAATAAATTAAAACCAACAAAATAAAAAGAAATTTATCACAATCAAAACTTTTTAAATTAGAATGTTTTTACATTCCTGTCAATTGAGTAAGTATTTTAGGGCATGTACTCTTAATGCTTAAAAAAAAAAGTACAAAAACTTTTAAATTCAATTTTTTTTTTAATCTTTAAAATTGTTTATTCTAATTTTGAATTTTTCGATGGTGCCTTTGAAGCAGATTAAGCATCCAGTTCATTATTATTCATCTTTCTTGCCATCTTTGTTTTGATTCTGCAGTTAGAATGACTGTAGTCATTTTATTTCAGATATTGTGTTGTTATATAGATAGAGCTAACATTTTAATATATTTTAAATTGGAAATGGATTTGAAATTTCATTTTTAAGTGTTCATTCTTTCTCTTTCTATATATATATTTAGTATTTTTTGTGCAAAAATTGTATATGGATTTGAACTTGGAATTTTAATCTGTATATTCTCTGCCTTTTTTTTACATTTATATGTTAAAAATACTGTGAACACCATAAACAAAAAAGAATCCTGTTTCCCCTTTTCTAAAAAGTGGGTCATGTAGACTTACTTATTTACATATTCTTTATACCACACTAGTTGCCTGCACTTTGTGGCAGTATTGCCCTGATTATGATGTCATCATAGATTTATCAAAAGCATGCTCAACATATTATATTAGGAGGATAGGAATTTCATTTTAAACTGTTTTTATTTATCGTTTCGTTTAAGAATTCCATTTTAAGCTTTTCTTATTTCGCACCTCCAGGTGTTTAATTCGGAAAAATTTTTACAGTGTAAAGAAATTTTGTAATTTATTTTGTGATGGATTTTAATTTTGATATTCTACTATCTGTATATAGTAATATTTAAAACTTCGTGTAAAAACAGGATTGAATATGAATTTATATATTCTCTTTGTTTGTATAAAATTTTATATGTTTGGAGTTGATTTCATAACTGTGTATGGAGTTGACCTTGGAATTTCAATTTATGTTTTCTCTATCTTTCACATATCTTTGATTTATGTAATTACATATTAATCATATTTTAATTTGATGACATATTTATAATCTAATGGCTTTACTGCTCAGTGTTAATAATTTTGAGTATCGGAAATGCCGGAACTGAAATTGAAGACTTTAAGTATCGGGATCTGATACTGTATTAATACCTACACCATGCAGGGCTTAATTAGATTATATTAAGCTCTGTATTTTGTATGATAACACTGATATTTTTAAACCTAATCAATACTTATATGTTGTTGTTTTTTCTTCCATTGTTTCATGTTTACTAATATTGCTTCATTAAAGGCTAGTAGTGTTTTCAGCATAAGTATTTTATCTGTCTCTTTTTCTTATTCGATCTCTATTTTTTAAAATTTTACTTACTTAAGTTATTTAGTTAAAACAGGCAAAACTCATTATATATATTGCCACACACAGCAAGCTAGAGTAATCAATGGATACCAGAAGGCTTGTGCTCTAGATGCAGTGCTCTCAGATCCAAGGCTCCTCACTGACAAAGGCCATAAGCTAGAAACTAGTCTGGGGATATTGGATGAGTAGGCACTAGATGGGAATTTTATGCACAAGCCTTCTGGCATCCATTGATTACTCTAGCTTGCTGTGTGTGACAATATATATATATAGTGAGTTTTGCCTGTTTTAACAACAGTTATACACAAGCATAAGAGGTGGTGGTCATGTGATGTTTATTGGCTTAAGTTATTTAGATTAATAAAGTACATGCTTATCTTTAATTAAGCCTCTCTCAGGTCATCAATCAATTCTAAAGTAACTAACTGTATCAGTGAAATTATGCGCGAGTGTGTGTATTCATATTTTTATCCTTTAAATACGTGCATAGCATTTATGACAAGTACTTTCTTAAGTAAACACAGACGTCTAGATCATATGAATGTTTAGATCATTTATGAAAATACAGAGGCATGAATGTATATGCATATGTATTTAAGCACACACTTGTGTAATGATAAAATCGTCTGCATTTTTTAAAATTTTAATTGTTATTTTGTTTGTAGGACAATAATAATTTATATGGTTCTCACCCGTTTTACTTAAACATGGAAGATGACGGGAAGGCCAACGGAGTTTTCCTTCTAAACAGTAACGCAATGGGTAATTCCAGAATTTGTTTATTTTAAACCTGTTTTAATCACTTATACTATTTAAAATAATGTATTTGTTAAATTTCAAACAATAAATTTAAAAATGATGTAATTCTGGAAAAACCAGACTTGTCACGTGTCAAAATAGCACTATCTATTTTAAGTTATCAGTAAATTGTTGTAGTTAAGTTAATTGCTTTTTTTTTTATTATAATATTACTGAACGCATATGGAATTTTTATGTGTTGTTGTAAATTGCTCAGTACAGTGTAAATACTTATTCTATATCTGTAAATTCCTACAAACTTTTTTTTTTTTTTTTAGAACAATAACAGATTTTTTCTAAATTAGAATTTCATTCTCAAACTGAAATTTTTTTTGAAAAATAATATTTTTTATAGCATTTGTATCTATCATTATAAAAAGATATTGGTATGTGGTAATTAATATGCCCGACTTAACATGTTCATGACCTGCTATTTAAATGTAATGAACGTTGTTTTTTTTGTTTGTTTGTTTTGGTCAGCTAGCTGAGAATTTATAAACAAGCTGATATATATATTTCATATAGTTGATCGGGCAGCTTACTTGCCTAATTTACTATTTAATATTAGTGAGTAAATGGATGTATAGTAATGCATATCTTTAGAATAAAAGTTTCAACATGGGGGTGACAAGAATCTCGGCCTCAGGGTGGCCTTTGAGCATTTCATCATCAGATTTTCATTTCGATGAACGGATGAAGAGGTGGAGTGTGGAGTAGATTGAAGCCTGTCCATTATAGTATGAGAATTGGCTACCTTAATATATATCTGAGCACTTATAGCATATATGTGTAGAGATGGTAATCTGGACCAACTGATGATTGCTGGTTTAGCATGAAATACGTTTATTGGTGATTATTTATCTTTTCAACATATATATTGGTGATTATTTATCTTTTCAACATATATGTGTTCAAGTATATCAGTGTTATGCGATAGAGTGGAGAGTGATGGGACGTGTGAAAGTCTGTGCTCATATACCCTATATATTACATATATAGACTCAGGTATATAATAAGCCTGGGTGTTTGAGTTAATAAAAGTTTCAGTAATTTAGATATGTCGCCAAAGAGTTCATCTGACCAAATATTTTCATAATAGGTTACACGTTTGGTCGCTGATAAAAAGAATTGTCATACTCCTTCAGGTCAGGGGGCTTTTAAACAGAGTTAGTACATCTGCCTGCTATGCCTACATTCTTAGTTTCAAATACAGCCTAAGTGAAATTCTCAAGAATCTTGAGATGTATTTCTTATATAGCTGACTTTAGCTAGTATTAAAACGAGGATGAAAAACTGGTCAAATTCTCATTACTAATAATGAGTACTTCCTTCTCTGTCATTGTTCTTCTGTGAAAGGCTGTTGGAAATGTCCTTTCTTTACTTCTATAGGTAATGAGATCTTAATTTACCTTTTATCCTCCTTGTACAATGAGAGCCAGATTCAGAATATTAAATAGATTTCAGATGAATAAAATATATATATTTTAAAAACAATCTGTTTAATCATTTGATTAGAACTATTGCTCTTAGCCTGCCACTTGGTTCTTAAGTATCATATGACCTTCCACACAACTAAGATTACTATTTGTTAATCTTCTAACAGTAACTTATAACTTCTTGCAATATGCTCAAGCCAACTCTATTTCAGTTCTTTTTTTCTTACAAGCTGAATTTGAATTACGTCCTTCTCATATTGTCTCAGTTATGCCAAAGTATCTGAATAATTATTTTTGTATTCAAACTTCATGTTTTGTGGCCTTTTGTTATAACAAATAAAATGATGATAGAGGTGTTGATGTGATGCACTGTGACTTCTCCTTATACGGAGTCAGGAATCTCTCAGCAACTATGCCCAGAGAAACCTATTAGCCACTTTACTTTCCCTTTCCATTCCCCACTCTAAGTTTTCCCATATCCTTTCTCCATCCCATTTCCACAACATAATTTTTGTCACTTCCACGGCCTTTATATCTAAATCTTTATCTCTTCACGAACCCAGCATAAAATGTGATGTGATGTATTGTGGCTTCTCCTTAAACAAAGTCAAGAATATCTCAGTAATTATGCTAAACTCTCATATAGTAGCACTACCAGTGCAAGCCAGAGTAATCAATGGATGCAAAATTTGTGCATAAAATCCCTATCTAATGCCTACTCATTCAGTATCCCCAGACTAGTTTCTAGCTTGTGGCTTTCTTCAATGCAAGCATAAGAAATGATGATCATATGATGTTTAGTGGGTTAAAGTGAAGTCACTGGCAGAGGCATCTCATAACTCTATTGGTATTTTGTCATACTGGCTTTTATCTTCTTCTCAGAGCAGACTAATGATTATTGAAAATATTTTGAACCATATTTATTTCAATATGAATGTAAGGATGTTTCATTTGCCATGTGCCTGGTATGAGTTCAAACACTGGGAATTATGGATTTTTTATCATAAGTCTCTGTCTACTTTAGATCTCAAATTAAACTTTAAAAACATATTTGTTTCAAATAATTATTAGTAATTAATTTAATCTTGGCATAATTTTTATGATTATTATAACCAAATGTTCAATTTTTTTATTCTCTTAATTAGAATATCTATTTTTTACAAGCTGGATGTTGTCCAGAAGTTAAAATGCATTGATAATAGTATTTTTCCTTTTAAGCCATAATTTAAATTATAAAATTGTCCTCCAAATATTTTTATATTATTTTTCTAATGAGTTGAGTTTATGGTATAGTACTTAGCATGTTAAAATAATTTGTGCTGAGACTGGGATAAAAAATGGCAAGCTGCCAATGAATACTTGGTCACTCTATAATATAAACTTAAATGTCTTTGAATAAACAACTCAATGTCTAGCTGAATTAATAAATATTAACTATCTACTTCTTCTATTAACTTCTATGTCTAAAAGCAGTAGAAACTAGTAAATTTTAATTTTTATCAAGTTTATACTTTTAATACTTTATCTTTCTCTGCTTTTATTTGCTTTATAAAAAAAAAAAAGGCATATAGCTTTATTGCTCTGTGAGAGACAGAATTAGTCATGTGACCTCCCAATTCCAAGTCAGACTTCCTACCTATTGCTTTATGATTGATTCCACATAATGGAAATTTCTTTAGCAAAAGGGTAATTTGGTTAATGAACATCTGGTATATTTACAAGATAAAAAATTTTGTTAATGTTAATTTTTAAAACAACAATATAATAGAAGGACAAAGAAAAATTATTAAGTACAGCAAATTTTACTATTGAAGAGAACAAAAGAAATTTTTTTAAAATAAAACTGAAGAATATGATGTAAAATGATTATCACAAAATTCAAATAATATCACTTATCACTCAATTTTAAACCCATAATAAGTAAGCAATCAATAAACTAATGAACATTAGTAGGCAGTGTAACCAATATTGTTGTAGAGCAAGTCATGTGGTGTTCAGCAAGTCATGTGGTGTTCGAGTATCAAGTGACAGATTGAATACAATAGTTTGTTAAGTAACCAAATTTGAGATTTTTTACTTTACCCAGAAACCTTCACCTCATGAGATGATTATTCTATTTCTGTGTTAAACCACATAGAACCATATTTTTATTTTAAATAGTAATAGGATATGTAGAATTAAACTTGGTTGGAGTGCTTGGTAGAAATAACTTGATACTAAAATGAAATATGCTTATGTGTGCTTGAAAAGGAAGGTTTTTAATAAATGTGTTTTACCAGTTTTTACTTATGGATCTGAGACTTGGACACTTAATAGAAGAGCAATACAGAGACTTCAGACCACTCAAAGAAGTATGGAGAGATGCATGTTGGGAGTAACAAGAAGAGATCGAAAATGCAATATATGGGTTAGAGAACAAACAGATGTTACTGACCTCATTAAAAAATTAAAAGACTGAAGTGGAGTTGGGCTGGACATATTGCTAGAAGAGATGATAATAGATGGACAATTGAAATCTTAGACTGGATTTCAAGAAATTGTAAAAGATTCAGAAAGAGACCATATGAGAGATGGATCGATGAAATAAGAAAGTATGCAGGGGTGATGTGGAGAAGAGAAGCTAAAGATTGGAGAAGATGGATTGAACTTGGAGAGACCTTCATCCTGCAGTAGATTAATAATGGTTGATTATGATGATGATGATGAATAGGATATGATCAAAGGTGGTCACTACATAGAAATTCAGGATTTTTAATAAAGGAAGACCATTTACCAAAAATCAATGATGATAAAGCTAATTAGTATCATTTGTTTATTTAATGCATGTATATTTTAATGTTTCAAAATTTAATGTCACTGTTATGTGATTTCTATAATCTGGAGAAATCATTCGATAAATAATAAAAGTAGATTCAGAAAGTGCAAGTCATGTATGAAAGAAATATGATAATAATAACACATCATTAGATGACAACCTTGGCACTAATATTGGCTTTGAATGTTCCATCATCAGATTTTCAATTAAATGGCTGGCTGAAGAGTTGTGGTTTGGAGTAGTTTGAAGCCTGTCCATTAAAATATGAAGATTGACTATCTTAATATAAAGCTGAGCACTGATTGTATAAATGTGTGGAGATAGTAATCTGGACCAATTGATGATTGCTAGTTTAGCATGAAGTACGTATATTGGTGATTATTTATCTTTTCAACATGTGTGTGATCAGGTGGGTCACTAATATGAGGTGGCATGAAGAGTTGAGGGTCATGTGAAAGTCTGAGTTCAAATGCCTTATATATTACATTATAATAATTGTAAAAAAAGGCAAAATTAGCAACAGAAAGATGATGTGAAAATGATTGAAGTGGAAAATAAAAGACAGTCAGTCCACGGATAGGCCAATTGTTGAAGATTAATAAACAAGGAGCAGATTGAATTGATGCACTCCAAATCATGGAACTGTATTCATCTGAAGATTAAGTTAAAATTTATACAATAATATCAAGCTATATAGAAAAGAATAATTTCTGTCTTATTTAGCTTTAGATTTGATTTATTCCCATCCTATTTTTAAAATGTTCAGTTTTCTTTCATTATGTGCACGGCTTATAAAAAGCATTGTTAAGCAATATAATTTATTATTTTATTTAAAATTAACAATGTAAATATATCAAATTTATTAAGCGTAAACAGATAATATTGTAATAACGTGAAATCTAAAACCTTCAACAGATACGTCTTAAACCTGCTTACGTGACAGCCAATAAGATGAAATAATGAAATCACATGGACCTCTTATTTCTCAAACACAAGTCAGAGCTATAAGAAAAAGATGGGACCCATCTTCATCTATGCTTCAATTTATATATAAATAAGCCATTTATTAATATCATTTCATTACATTTAAAAAATGGCTTCATTGTAAATCGAAAGATTTCGCGTTGTTTATTTATATATAATATTTAGTGAATTAAATGTCAAGGTATTTAAGCTTCACACTCTTAGTTCAAAATGCTTGAGTCTGGCTTATTTATATATAAATTGAGGCATAGAAGAAGGTGGGTCCCATCTTTTTCTTATAGTTCTGACTTGTGTTTGAGAATTGAGAGGTCCATGTGATGTCATTATTCCATCTTGGCTGTCACATAAGCATGTTTAAGGCGTATCTGTTGAAGTTTTAGCTTTCATGTTATTAAAATTAACAATATAAAAAATTATGCATTACTTCTTGCATTTTTAACAATGCTTTTTATGACCGTTTCAATTATCCAGCCTTAATTTCTTAGAGCTATAAAATACAAATATTGTTTAACATTTATTTACAATTGCATTACATTATTTTTTGTTTATTTATACAAATACATAGTACTTTTACTATAAGTTTTTTACATATATTTATACTCGCATGTACATTTTTATCTTTTTTTTAAATTTTCTGATCTAATTCAAAAACATTATAGAAAGATACAAATTCCATCTTTATTGTTAAAAGGAGGTTGCCTTGACAACAGTTTAAAATTGTTGATTGTTATCTATATTAGGATTATCTAAGTGTTGACTGTTGTCTAATAGTTAAATGTGTATAAATAAAAGCTTTTGATCAGAGCTAACCACATTTTAAAATTGTCATTGAATACTTTACTGTTAGAATTAGTAAACAATTAAAAGATGAAAGTGTGGTAAGTAAATTTGGTTATGGTGATAGAAATAAGAGAGAACAAGACTTGTGGAATTTTCAGAAAAAAACTATATTTTCGAATTCTTTCTTTGAGAAAAATGCTAAACAGAAAGAACATGGAAGCATTCAAATAAAAATATAGCAGAATTGGATTATATTTTGACTAACACAAAATATATATTTCAAGATTTAGTTCAACACAGGAACTAATCATCGACTAATGAGATATAAGGTGCATGTTAATGCAAAACTAAAGAGATATCAAGCATTGGTGGCCGAGTGATCAGCATAGCTGCCTTACAAGCAATTGTCCCGGGTTTGTGGGTTTGCTTCCCGGCCGTTGCTTTGACACATGAAAAAAAAAAAAAAAACTAAAGAGATAAAAAAAACTATTAAGAAAAACAGCATTTATAGTTACTATCCCTAACCTTCAGAAATACTCAATGAATATTTTAAATGCAAATCTTTTAAAATATTAACAGGTTTGGAAGATGGTTCAGATTTGAACAAAATCAGTAGGAAGGTAACTGATACCCTATTAAGAACTGCAATAAAGATAGCTGTTACAAAAAAGCATCAATTGACCAGTAATTTTTTTATTGAGACAAGAAATGAAAAGAATGAATATGGAAGTATATAAAAATCTATTAAGAAGGATTGATTAAGTATCTAGAATTTTGTAAAATATGAAAAAGAGTTACTAACAATATAAGAAAATGTAATTTGTGAATTAGCAAAGGAAGCTATAGAAGACAATAAAAGTATCAAAAGCATAAAACAACATCTTGGTATTGGTAGAAAACATTTCTGCAGAAGAAGAAAAGATGAAACTTTTACTAAAAAGAGAGATGACAACATGAGATGTGTGAAAGAGTTTCATAAAAAATTATATAGTAATAAAAAACAAAAAAATATATCTACTATTACTACACCTTCTGAATTGTCCAGCATTTTAAATGAAAAAGTGAGACATGCATTTACATCTATGAAGAATGGAAAAGTTTCAAGTAATGATAGAATTATCTTAAAAAAAGCAGGCGAAAATATAGAAAATGATTGGCAAATTTATATACCAAATACATTAATATAAAAATGTACCAAAGGATTAGATGAATGTAATACTAATATTAATATTTAAAAAAGTTGATAAAGAAATTAAAAATTACAGACCTATCAGTCTTTTATCAGTAATATAAAAAAATTTTAACATGATAATTACAAAAAAGTATTATTTATCAATTTTTATGTAAGTGCATGGCTTCATACTTAGGTGAATCAAGATTTAGGCTTGAGAAAAGATTAAAAATGTATTAATTGTAAAGATCATATTGTTCATATATTTTGGTCTTTTAATGATATGTAAGAGAGAAGTGATGAGCTATACGACTTTTTTCTTAAACCAGTCAATTTTAAAGACTAAACAAATCCAAATTTATATATACTTCTTCAATAAGTATAAAATTATATGCATAATAAATAGAAAATTCAGTTCAAGACATATTGGTTATATGCTTTAAAAGTATCCTGATATTATAATAGTGATACATATGTTCAATTAGCTGTATTTTTATATTGGACTATTTCCATCATCTAATATGTGTGTTGAATGTCTTTAGAAAAGTTTAATTTTTAGTTAAATATTCCAAATGCATTAAACTGTTTGTAATATCACAGAAAACAGGTTAGTATATGCACCAACTGTTAGTAATATCACAGCAAACAAATGTTAATAATATCACAGCAAACAGGTTAGTATATGCACAAACTGTTAGTAATATCACAGTAAACAGGTTAGTATATGTACATTTTGAGAGGTATTTTTCTCCCCTCTTCTTCAGGTGTTGCTGGCCTGACCAGTGACAGTACTAGCATGGGATTTGAACCTGGGTCCTTAAATTTCAATAATCAAAAATCTAAGGACCCAGGTTCAAATCCCATGCTAGTACTGTCACTGATCAGGCCAGCAACACCTGAAGAAGAGGGGAGAAAAATACCTCTCGAAATGTTGTGCGTACATTAACCTGTTTGCTGTTATATTATTAACATTTGTTTGCTGTGATATTACTAACAGTTGGTGCATATACTAACTTGTTTGCTGTGATATTACAAACAGTTGAATGCATTTGGATTATTTAACTAAAAATTAAACTTTTCTAAAGACATTCAACACACATATTAGATGATGGAAATAGTCCAATATAAAAATACAGCTAGAACACCATCATCACAAACCTTCAGAAAAACATACGTTCAATTAGGTTTATAAAAAATGAATTTCACCATCCCAAATCACGGATTTTCTCACATGTTTCTTAGAATATTAATGCCCAAAAAGTTAACAATATTTGTTCAGAATTTTTTTTAATATTGTGAACTCTATTTTGCTGAGATGAACTTTTTAATAAAAGAAATGCTTAAAATATTCTATCAACTTCCAATATCTGTGTTTGCTAACTGATAAAGTAATACATTTAATCAGCCATTCAAGCTATTGTGCGCTTTTTACGAGTGTTAAATAATAAATGAGTACATTCACTCCCAACACAAGATATAGTATTTAGGAAAGAATAAAATGAATCCACTTATTCTATCCAACCCAAATGCTTATATATGGGCAAATCTTAAGTACTGTAAGTGAAAGCGTGAGGATAGACCACTCACTTTAAACCACTGTTTACAATATCTGAATGAATGGCATCGACGAAATTATCTAGAATTTACTAGACATCACTCACAAATGAAACTTTAAATTTTTAAACATATGTAAATAAACATTTATTTTAGTGCTGTTTCTAATTGTAATACATTTAATCAGCCATTCAAGCTATTGTGCACTTTTTACCAGTGTTAAATAATAAATGAGTACATTCACTCCCAACACAAGATATAGTATTTAGGAAAGAATAAAATGAATCCACTTATTCTTTCCAACCCAAATGCTTATATATGGGCAAATCTTAAGTACTGTAAGTGAAAGCGTGAGGATAGACCACTCACTTTAAACCACTGTTTACGATATCTGAATGAATGATGTCGATGTCATTCATTCAGATATCGTAAACAGTGGTTTAAAGTGAGTGGTCTATCCTCACGCTTTCACTTACAGTACTTAAGATTTGCCCATAAATAAGCATTTGGGTTGGATACAATAAGTGGATTCATTTTATTCTTTCCTAAATACTATATCTTGTGTTGGGAGTGAATGTACTCATTTATTATTTAACACTCGTAAAAAGCGCACAACAGCTTGAATGGCTGATTAAATGTATTACAATTAGAAACAGCGCTAAAATAAATGTTTATTTAACTGATAAAGATGAATTTAAATTGGTTAATTGTTTTAATATTGGCTAGGAGAGTTATGTCAGCAAAAGGCTGCTCACATAGTTTGTAATAAGATGTTGGTTAATCACTAATTCTCATAATCTAAATTTCATGCAGTATGGGAAGGAGAGGACGAGTCTTTTAATGTCACTTCCTTTAATTTACACTTACTAATACTTTGTCTTGCTGTTGAAGATAGGCGCTTAATGGGATTTATAGAATTTCAAACTGGAAGTATTATAAATTGATTATTATTTTATATTAAACAAATTATTTATTTATTTGTATGTGTGTTCAAAAAAATTATTTTAAAGATACATTTTTTTTTCTCTACTAGACATTACTTTGCAACCAACTCCAGCTCTTACTTATCGCACTATTGGCGGAATATTAGATTTCTTTTTCTTCTTGGGTCCTGGACCTCAAGATGTCATTTCTCAATATGCTGCGTTAATTGGGCGTCCATTTCTTCCTCCATATTGGAGTTTAGGATTTCATTTATGTAGATATAATTATTTAACTCTCAACAGGACAAAATATATTTGGAAGCGAAATGTTGATGCCGGTGTTCCATTTGTAAGTTGAATTCTGAATGATTTTATTTTATTCTAACATTCCAATAATTAAAATCTTGTTTTTACCCTTTGTTTTGATAGGATACCCAGTGGAATGATATTGATTATATGGATGTGCATAAAGATTTCACAATTGATAAGGAAAATTTTTCAGGACTTGATAAATTTGTGGATGAATTACATAATGTTTATGGGATGCATTATATGGTTATTATTGTAAGTACCTTTTACTGTAGTACTATTAAAAAGTTATATCTCTATTGAGGTATACACTCTTTCAATCTTTTTTGTATATATATATTTTGTTTTTTATTTCATAATTCATTTTCATATATTTTCTTTATTTATATTTTTTTATTTATAATTAATTTATTATAAAATATAATACTCAATCTAAATAAAATTGAAACTAACAATTAATTATAATTATTAATTATCAAACAAACTGGCTTTCATCTTTTATTGAGATCTTTTCGAGATATAAAGTTTTATACGCTAACATTGTGGATAAATATAAAATGTATGAATTTTATTTATCTAAAAGATTTATCAGTTATGATATAATTTTAAATCAAAATTTGCATGATATAGTTCCATGTACAGATTATCAAATTAAATTATGTTGAAAAGAAGATCACAAGGAATGGCAAGCTATCTTAAAAGAAGATTTGATGTTATTATTTAAGCATATGTCTTAGGCATCTTGATTGTCTTAATATAGTTTTTGTGTTTGGATATACATATAAATCAACCTCATTACATATCAAATATTATGCTAATGTTAATGCAATTGTTTTAGAATATCATATTATTATAATGTGTAATAATGTCATCATGTTTTGTAATAAAGTATTGCAGGTAAAATGCATGTTTTAGTCAAAAATTGAGTATAAGTGCATAGGCAAAAAATCTGTCGACCATGTCTACAATTTAGATTCAAATCTGGGTGGGTAAAACTTTACAATAATTTCCAAGTCTGAATCAAGTTTAGGATTTTTTTTTGTAGTAATCAGCCCTTAACCAATTCAGTTAACCATCTAGTATTGATCAGTAAATGGGTATCTAGCTATTCTTAGATAGAGCCTAAATAAGAGTTAAAAAAATGATTCAAACTCTCACTGCTGGCAATTGGAAGCCTAGAGCGTATTGATAAGAAGTTATTGAAGAGGCCTTTGCCTGCAGTGGGATAACCAAACCCAATTTTACTTTTATCTGTCATTAATCTGGAAATTAATATTTTGGCAACTGTCTTAATTCAGACAGAATTAGAGATAGTCCTTCGAATTTTTATAATCATTACACTGTATATTTTGATATGAATTACAATTTATTTACATGAGATTTTTAGTTAATCTTAAATGCACACACATCTTTAAAATAGTAATAAAAACAATACTCTAAATAAATTAACATAACATTTTCAAATAAAACTGGAAAAAAAAAAAAATCAATAAATATTTGTAAATTAATAAATCGAATTGTCATGAGCACAGTTTTAAGAACTTTCTTTATTTTATCCATATTTCGTGGTTTATGGCAATTAAAATCCTTAATTTTAAAGAACATGAATAATAATTAGAAAGATTGATGCTAGAATTTAGAACCTATTACCTGAACTCTTTAGTATATTGTATTATTAGAAAGCAATGAGTTTATTAATACAGAATATAAATATTGTACAATGGCATTAAAAATGAGGGACAACAATGTTATTATTCCTACAAGAAACAAAGAAGAAGATAGGAAGAGTTTGGAAACATTATAGCCCAATGGAATGCAAATATATTAGATTTGTTGGAATTAAGCAAGTCTAACGAGCTTTTAGAATTTCATGGAGTTATATGGTTTTACTTTCAAGATGCAGGACAAAAAGCTGCTACAAAATATATTCAAGTTTTTACTACTGCTACATCCAAAGTGGCAATTGAAAAGTTTGGTCTGATATGCACTTGCTTTCCATTTCAGAATATTCACTTTATGATGTCCATGTGAACGGAGAAGAATTGAAACTAAATAATGAAGAAAAACCATTGTTGGTGCAACTCAATTGGCATAAAAATGATTATTAAAATGTGAAGATGATAGTTCATATATCTGTGATAATTATGATAATGACCAGTATATGGAGAATTTTAAACCAAAAATTATCAAAAAAAGAGATGAAGGAATTAAAGAAGAAAGAACAAGCTATCAGGAATACAAATCTTGAAAAAAAAGATGGGATTAATATTGCAGAGAAACTATATTCTGAGCTGCCTGAAACCAGGTTTACAAGAAGTATTCTTCTGGTCCTGAAACAGTAATGAGGAGAAGATGCTTACAAAAACTTTAAAAAAAAAATTGCACCAATTTCAAAATGAAGATGGAGAGCCTGCTTCTGGTGGTACTTTAAACGTATTCAATGAGTCTTTGAAACATAATGTGCCTTATAAAACCCTTTTACTTTCTCTAACATATTCCTTACCATTTGTCATCAAGGAGATATGAGAATAATATGAATTGGTGACAGAAAATTATAATAATTATATTTTAGTTCAGGTTATACAGCCTTATGAAAGTAATGATGAAAGTAATGAATACCCATGGTGCTAGAAAGTATCTTTTAAATGAATATTGCCCATTATCAATTATTAGAAATCATCCGTCAAATCATGAAGTAATTACCTTTCACATCAAACTCAAGCTTTCAGTCTACCAGCCTTGAAAATGCAAAAAGAAAACCAAATCCATGGGAGATTTTTCTTCCAAATCATTAAATTTCCAAGAACTAAAAGAAATATTAACTTGTTTAGTTTAAGTTAATCCAGATGGGAGTTATATTCCTCTACAAAGATCAAAGCAATATCGACTACAACTTAATGTAACAGAAGTAGAAAGTGAACAATCAATGTCATTAGTGGGCAGTATTTACAGTTATTTGGACCACATCTGATGTCTCGCCATTGTGTAATTGCTCACACTGAAGGTATTGCTACAGTTACATCTTGCAATCGAGATGCTAAAACATATGTTAATAATCAATGCATTTATGAATTACTATTTTACAATATGGAGTAATAGTTCATTTGGAAAAATTCATATATTTAGATTTATTGAAGGTGTCTTTCTTAGTGTGATAAATGCTGTAATTAATTCTTGAATTTTGTTTTGTTTTTTAAAAAAAAAAAAAAAATTAACAGTAATTGATTAACTTCAATCACAATTTTTTTAAAAATATTTACTCTTTTTGATCTTACCATAAGAAAAAAAATATTTTTCATTTACTAAATTTTATAAATTATTATTGGAAACAAGCAAAGGAAAAAGTAATATTGAATTGCTAAAGCCGATGACTTGCATTTTGTAACAAGAATACAAAAAGTGAAAGAAATTAAACCACTAAACATCACATGATCACCATCTCTTATGCTAGCACATAACTGTTATTAAACAGGCAAAACTCTCCATACAGTAGTGCCACCCTGTGCACCCCAGAGTAATCGATGGATGCCAGAAGGCTTGTGCATAAAATCCCCATCTAGTGCCTACTCATCCAATATTTCCGGACTAGTTTCTGGCTTGTGGCCTTCATTAGTGAGGACAATTTCATTCTCATAGTTTTGTAGTTAAGTATAGATAAAAGGTGGCTACTGGAGGGTTGCATTAGATCCTAAGATCTAGGTGCAGGGTTGTCAGATCCAAAGCTCCTCACTGACGAAGGCCACAAGCCAGAAACTAGTCTGGGGATATTGGATGAGTAGACACTAGATGGTGATTTTATGCACAAGCCTTTCTGACTTCCATTAATTACTCTGTTTGGCACAGGGTGGCACTACTGTATGGAGAGTTTTGCCTGTTTAATAAAAGAAATTAATTGATAAATGTTCATAGAAATTAATCAAATTGCCTGCCATTTTATTCTAAATTTCTTTTTAATCTCTTGGCACATGACTTTAAATATTCACATGATCACCATTTCTACTGTGTGGCACTAAGATTGGAGAGTTTTTCCTGTTTTAATGACTTTAAATATTACTAAGCATAATAATGTTTTGACTGAAATTTGTAAATTCCAATGAGAAGACACTTTTAAATCATTTAAATTTATTTTTAGGTCAATTTCCATAAACACCTAACTGAAATGGTGCTATAGGAAAGAAATTATAGAAATTAGGTCTTGAGATCTATGTGATTATTCAGTAGATTCACATCTTCAAATCTATTTGCTTGAATTTTTTTATTTGTGAAATATAATGAAGCCTCATCTCACTGAAACAACAAAGTACTTTGTTTTAACAATAGGACAACATAAATTTTAAGAACAATACTTGTTTTTTTAGTTAATAAGTCATAATAGATCAAGTGAGAACAATAAATAAAGTAAAATTATAATAAATTGCCAAAGGGCTAACTTCTAGCACCTAAAAATTTTTAATTTTATTTACATCAACAATTTTCATATTATCTGATTCTCTAATTCAAGTTCATCATTTTCAACTATTATCAATCCAGTGCAAGATGAAGGTTTTCAGGTTTAATCCAGTTTCTCAGATTAATTGCCTCTCTTCTCCACATTGTATTAGCAAATTTCCTTATTCAATTCATCTATCTGACACATGGTCTCTCTCTTGGTCTTTTAAAATCTCTTGGAATCCCATTTAAAACTTCCAATTGTCCATATATTATAATCTCTTCTAATAATACATCCAGCCAGTTCCACTTGTCTCTTAATTCTTATCATGGTGTCAGTGATATTTGCTCACTTTTTTGCTATGTATTTCATTCATGATCTCTTCTTATCACTTTTGATATATATCTTTTCATTCTTGGCATCTAAGTTTTCATCCATTTTGTTCATCTGTATTAATAATATGACTTAGTTATTTGTTAATATCTTCTAATTCATGATTATCAATTTTCTTCTGTCAAAATCCATTGAATATTACTTCTTTTAGTATTTACCTTTCATTATCTTTTTGTTTTCATCTGATAAATTTTGCAACATTTCCTTAAGTTCTGAAATATTATTTGCAAAAACCACCACATCATTTTCAAAATCTAAATGATTTAAATAATCTCCATTTGCTTTTACTACCTTATCTTTCCATTTTAATCTACAAAATACTTTTTTGTAAAACTGCTGTAAAAAGTTTTGGAGATATGGAATCACCCTATCATATACCTTTTTCTATGTTAATGTTCTTAGTATCAATCTAATCACTGCTGTTGCATTTTTGTAAATATTCTTCAGATGTTATATAATGAGCATTAATAGCTCTTAACAAGCTTTTCCGAATATTCCTATCTCCAGACCGATTTCTAACTAGTGGCTGTCATCAGTGAGGTGCTAGGATATTCAGACATTAGATCTAAAAATACCAGCTCAAGCCCAGAATTTATCTAATAGTTAACTATTAAGTAGAAAATCTGAAATTTCAGACATCTATGTCTTCAAATGCAGCTATCTAAATACCCATATGGGACTGAACTAATTTCAGATACACCATCAGCTAGAAACTGGTATGGGGATAGTGATATTCAGAAAAGCTTGTTAAGAGCTATTAATGCTCATTATATAATATTTGTAGTACAAGCTTAAGACTTGATTTTCATGCAAATATTCTTCAGAATATGACATCATGAGTTTATATTTAGATGATCCAAAGCTTTAATCATCCTGGAAATGCAGGGTAACTTATATTCATTGGGATTTTTTCTATAACTTCTCTCAGTACTTGAATGTAATCCACTATATCAAAACCACTTTCAAATCCAGGTATTTGTTGGATTGGTTGGCTTCCAAAGTTTGCTGTAAATTAATTGTAATTATCTTAGTAAAAATTTTGGAACTGATCGTTCTATAATTTCTGATATCTTTTTTTATCACCTTTGTTAACCATATGTATTACTACTGCATTCTTCCATTTTTATCATTTAGACATTTAATATATCTCTTACAATTTTTCTATTTTTAACCTGTTTTTTTTAAATATCAATAATAATTTCTGGAACTATTTTTTCCTTCATAGGTTTAATTGCATATGTCTTCTCTTCATTTAAAATATTTAGCAAGACAGAAGAAATAGTAATTGCATTTTTTGTTTTTTATTACTATGTAATTCATTATAGAACTGTTCCACATATTTCATGGTATCATTCCTAATAGTTCTATTTTCTTTTTTATTCCTGAAGCAACTTTCTTTCCAATAGCAAGATATTGTTAAACATTTGAGACTTTTATTCTCTTCTATAGCTTTCTTTGACAATTTATAATTATATATATTATACCATTATTAATTCTTTTTTATGCTGTTTTACAAAATTCTAGTTATTCAATATTTACAGAGACTAAACTCTCCATACAGTAGCACCACTCAATGCAAATCAGAGTAATCAATGGGTGCGAGAAGCTTTGTGCATAAAATTCCTCTCTAGTGCCTACTCATCAGATTCAAAACTCCTCACTGATGAAAGCCACAAGCTAGAAACTAGTCTGGGGATATTGGATGAATAGGCACTAGATAGGGATTTTATGCACAAATCTTCTTGTATCCATTGATTGCTCTGGATTGCATTGAGTGGCACCAGGGTATGGAGAATTTAGCCTCTGTTTAAACAGCTTGTGTATACATAAAGAATGGTGCTTGATGTTATTCAATATTTAATAGATTTATTTTTTAATATTCATGAATTTTTTTTATACATTATCATGTCTCAATATAAAATATACTGATAAATTGCTCCATCACATGATCACATCTCCAATACTAGCACATAATTGTTTATAAACAAAGCAAAGCAAAACTCCATATAGTAGTGCCACCTGTGCTAAACAGAGTAATCAATGGATGCCAGAAGGCTTTTGCTTTGCTATTTCTTTGTACCAGTTATAGAGTGTCAGTTATCTTTTTATTGATTTCAGTCAAATTTGAATCATCTTTAAAATCTATTAATATTTTAAAATGATTTGCAAGTTCTAATTTAAGTTCATTGGAGTGTTTCTGAAGTTTAGGAATATCAATTGTTAATACTGTTTTTCTTAATAGTTTTATGTCTAATTTTTGCAATAATATGTATCTTAGCTCTCATTAATTGATGATCACTTCCTGTGTTGAATCTATTACGAATATTACAGTCTTGAAATATTTAAATAAATCAATGATGTAATATAATATAAAATATTCTTATATAGCAGCAATACTATATATAATAATAATTGTACCCAAAAAAACTTTTTCCGGCAAATGTTAATTTTTGCCCTACCCAATGTACTTCAATCAACTTACAATTACGATCTACATTGCATATATAGCAACATCTATCTTTTATATATATAAAATTATCTATAACCTATTAAAATCATACAGTATTTTTAAACCATAAAAAAAAAACCTGTGTGAATGTATATTACATAACCTTCCATTCATTTATCATTAACCAATTATTAGTCAAATTAATTGATGTTTTATATTATTTTTGTTACAATTAATGTAATTGGCTTCATATATCTTCCTTCTATTAGGTTCTTTAATATAATTTAAAGGACATATTGTAGGGGGAATTTTTTTTAAAAAAAAGGATGATCATATACATTTATATTTGATATAAGAAGTCTCACTATTTGTCATGTTATGGCTAGTACTATAATTACGGACTGACGCCTAGCGGTGACAACTGAGATTAGCGAGCGCGCGACATCACTCTGATATTAGAGAACGCGAGTCGTTAATAAAGTTTGTTAGTGACGTTAACTGTGTGTAATTATTTAGTTAGATATTACGGCCAAGAACATAACAATATTTAAAATATACTTTTAATTATCAGAATTCATTAAGATGATAGCTAAATAAACATAAGAAAAGTTTGCCCTTAATGATTCAGTGTTATTGCTTAGTTGTAATACACTTTTTTTGATACTTTACTTTGTCTTCAAGCAGAATACTTAACATAAATAGAAGAATATAAAAGAATCTTGAAAGGAAAAAAGAGAGAAAAAAATAAATATGTATATGAATTTAATGAATAGAAAAGAAGAAATGATATTTTTACATCAATTTCAAAATAAAAGTTGAAAATATATTAATCCATGCATGTGTGATTTGAATTCGGGCTATGTCATTGATATTGAAATTCTAACAAGTCTTATAATATATTTTGACACATGTACTGCTAATACTTACTGAAAACATACATATTTATAGATGTGTATACATACATATTGCATATACACATGATTTAAAAAACTAAAGTACTATATAAAATTAATTTTTTATTACTGTTATTGATTCTCATTTTTTGTTTGTTATATATATAAATTAAAACTCTGGAATAAACTCTGCAATATTTAATATATTGATATAAAGAAAAAATATCTATTGCCAGTTTACAACTTATATGCTGTGCATGCCGTAAGCTAACTATAGCTATTATTTAAGCAGTTAAATGCTACTCAAGGAATGGCATATGTTCCATAATCTATAGTTATTATTTATTTTTTATATTGATATATTGAAGATTGTAAAGTTTATTCCAGGACGTTTTGTTTATTATATTTACTTTATCCGATTATATATGTATTGGACTGCAGATAACTGGAAAAATTGGAGTGGAGATTGCAGGTATGGAAATGGTGCTAGGTTTAGTATAAGATATAATGATTTGTGCAGTAACAAAGCACAATAATAATTGCATCTTATTTTACTTTTCTATTAAATAACAACTGTCTCTTTGACGTTTCTGTGATAATTTATTTCATATCATATAATTTATCAAATATGTGTTTTTAACAGCTCCTTTGCCCTTTCTCTGATATTTTATTTCTTATCATAGAAGTTATCAAGACAATTGTCTATTAATCAAGTTTTATAGTTTAAAGTGTTTGATAATATTATCAGATATTGTTTATGAATTAGATTCTACTCATACAAAATTAAAATTATCTCGATTTTTTTTTCTAATTAAAAATATATATATATGAATATTTTACCATATATTTAGATATAAATATTTGATAAGTATACTTAAAATTATATAAAATATTTTTTTCTTTTAATTACATCTTTTGGTATAAACAAGGCAAAATTCTCCATACAGTAGTGCCACTCTGTGCCAACCAGAGTAATCAATGGATGCCAGAAGGCTTGTGCATAAAACCCCTATCTAATGCCTACTCTTACAATATCCATCCCCAGACTAGTTTCTCTGGCTTGTGACCTTCATCAGTGAGGAGCTTTGGATCTGAGAGCACTGCACCTAGATCTTAGGATCTAGTATAAGAGATGGCAATCATGTGATTCTTTTGATATAATTAAAGAAAGTCATGGTATAGTGGATATGGATACCTTCTAAGTCCATGACTTGGGATTCGAATTCAGGCCAAGTAGACCTTGAAATTTTTTCGAATCTCAAACAATAGTTTTTTCTTTTAAATAGCTGGTTTGTATTCAACCCAATTAGCAATGCAATATAGTAGTTGATATAAAATCTCTATTATTAGCTAGAGAATGACAGTTGCACTAATTTAGAAACTTAAGTGTATATAAGTGAAACTGTATTTACATCTGAAAAATAATGAATTTCAACTTTGTTTAGAAACTTTCTAGGTATAGTAATCTCTATGTACGTTTAGGACAACTAATGCAAATGGTCTTTTAGCACTGGCGTAGTAATCTAGTGAATATAGGGGTCCCAGATATTTCATTAACAGCATCGAGTTAATTAATCAAGATTAGAAATTACATATAATGTTGGGTAAATGTTGTATTTAATTAGCATAACATAGGACAGTGACTTGAAAATGTTGATGTCATTCCAATTAAATGAAAAGACAAAAAAACGGCTTAAGATGATTTTTGCAATGACTATATAAATCATCCTATGAACAATAAATACCTCCATATTTTAAAACACTGGTCCATTTTCTATTTATTTGATATTTCATGATGCTGTCTTTTAGTTTCTTCAGGAGAAAACTTTTCTCTCTGAAATACTTCAACATCATGTTTAATTGTAGCTCTTCACTGCATTCTATTTTGTGCCATATTTTCCCTATGGAAACAATCAATATTTTGCATTTTTTTAGGATGTCTTTGAGATAATCCTTATAACGTAGACAAAGTCTGTCTCTCTCATGAAAACCATACTATAGTTCACTATAAAACATTTTTTTTAGAAATTCATGCATTGGTTATTTATTTTACAATCTAATGAAGATATGATTTTACAATTGTGGGGTCTTAAGTTTTAAATTGCACTTTACATAAAAAAGTGAAGCTTAGTATTATTAGAAAAAGAATTATATGGCTTAGCGCTTTTGGAGAACTTAGGCCTCCATATTCACAGCCTATCTTGGGAGTGTTGTTTTACATTGAAGTTTTAAACGAAGCTTGGCAGTAATTTATGCAAAATTTATTCAAAGTTTTCTTTCATATAGACCTCAATGTAAAATGACACTCACAAGATAGACTATGAATATGGAGACCTAAGTTCTCTGAAAGCACTAAGCCATATAATCTTTTTCTAATAATACTAAGCTTCACTTTTTGCGTAAAATGCAATTTAAAACTTACCACTCGCAGATGAAGTAGTGGAGTCTATAGATCACATCCAGGATATCAAAAAACATATTCATTAGTGTATTTTTAAAATTTTATGGAGCGTATTTTCATATTGCATCAATAAGATGTCCAACTCTCACTTTCATATAATAAATTAGGTAAAATAACAATTCCATGAAAGCTAAATTAATTACAGTAGTTATTTTCCTATGATGAAATACCCTATCTTTTAACTTACTAAAACCAACAACAGTGTATTGGAATTTGTGTCACACCTCAACATCTAAGTTCCCCACTTTACTTATAAAATTACCAAAGTATTTAAATTAATTTACATTCTTGACATAATAACTATCAAAGCTAAAAAAAATTTACGGATTGAATAATCGTCCAGAAGAGTTTTTTCTCAAGTTACTTGGTGATGCCAAAGAATATGATTGGAAAGTATGCCAGCACTGATTAGCCAGTCAGACATGGGACCAACTGGAGATCTGAAGATTAGGTACTACTTATAGTACTGTCATGGCAAAATTAAAAAACTGGACATAATGACTCCTATGGAGAGTCTAATAGTTGTCACATTAATATAATCCAGCCCTTTCCATTTAATTGTTATTTATTGTTAAAACTCTGAATTTGGTGGTCAACAAATTGACCCAAATAATTCCTAAGTAGCTTGTTTTTATGTAAATTTTTTTTTTTTTTTACCATTAGTTTTCTTGTTTATTGTCTCCATAGTATATCCACTGCACATTGTAAGCATGTAACATATAATAAGAAAGATGTTAAATGATATCCATATGTATCTTCTTAAGGTGTGAATAAAGTTGTTATTTGAAACTAAAAAAAAAAAAAGCTAAAATTTTCTGAGAATGTTCGCCTTTCACTGGCTGATAAAGAATTTAAGTTTTGTTAACATTAATTATTAAACCAAGGTCTTTAAATGCTGCATTCAAAACATTAAGACCAATCTGTAAATTGTCTTTTGAACTGATTAACTTTCTGTATATTCAAAAAGTTGAAGTTTTTGTTTTTCTTTTGATTCAAATAAAAAAATTTCATCATTAAATCTGTATCACAACTTGTTCCCTGTTTTATTAAACTACCAAAAACAGCTTCAAAGTACTGTCACAAAAGTTGGAGCAGAGTAGACATCCTTGATTAATACCCGTGTTTATTTTAAATGTCTTAGATTTTCCAACTGTAGTGTTAATACTTTCTCTCATTCCATCATAGAGAAATTGTAAAATATTAACAAATTTTGATGAACAATGCTAATTTCAAACATTGTTATAACCCATTTGATTAACATGAATCAAATGCTTTGACTAAATCAATAAAAGCAATATATAAATCATTTTTTTGTTCCAGCGCTTTTCATGCATTTGTCTCACAACAATGATCATGTCTATAGTGCTTCTTGATTCTCCAAAATGATATTGAATATCTGTTGTAACGATCAGATTCGTATGCTTCGTTAACATAGTGCAGAATTCGACCACCAAACCGAAGAGCAGCACCATTGGTAAGGGAACCACCAGCAGTACTGAATTTGAACATGGTTTATCGGTTCCACAATACACACTATGAAACAACGCATCTCATGCTACATTAGTAAACATTTCTTTAGGCACAGGGATCAGGGAGATGCAAGAGACTCGTAGACTTTATTTTCGATTTAGATATATAATAACACTAATTTTAGACATTGTCTTGTCTATGTTCTCTATTTTTAAAAATTGGAGCAATAAGAACAAAACATCCTTAAGGTGGATGACTTAACTTTGTGGATCCATATATTCCCAAAAAGATTCCACTATTTTTGAAGCTAATATATTACTGCCATATTTTAAATTTTTTCCAGGTAATTAACTAGGTCCTGTAACCTCTCCATTTTTAAATTACAAAGAGTTTTTTTGACTTCACTAAACTGGATATCTTTTTCTAAATCTAAAAGAGTAAATAAAATGGTTATGTCATTAAAAGTTGTCTTAAGCCAATAAACATCACATGACCACTACTTCTTATGCTTGTGTATAACTTTTAAAACATGGAGGGTTGCATTAGATTGAGATCTAGACTCATATGACTATAGGAGTATAACTTTTAAAACATGGAGGGTTGCATTAGATCCTAAGATCTAGGTGCAGTGCTCTCAGATCCAAGGCTCCTCACTGACGAAGGCCACAAGCCAGAAACTAGTCTGGGGATATTGGATGAGTATGCACTAGATGGGGATTTTATGCACAAGACTTCTGGCATTCATTGATTACTCTGGTTGGCACAGGGTGGCACTACTGTATGGAGAGTTTTGCCTGTTTTAAAAATTTGTCTTCTCAATTCTTGTATCATTATTCAAGAAGCATTCAAAATACCCTTTCATCTGTTCAAAATATAATTGTTATCGTATAAGAGAGTGCTATCAAACTAATATTTTTTTAAAAAAAATCTATTAATTTTATTGTCTTTTATATAAGATGTTTTTTATTTAAGATTTCTCATCTGTGTATATTTTCACAAATTTTCTAAATCATTTCAGTTATGCCTTTAAATATTTTTATCATGGTATTTCCTTGTTGTATATATATAAATTTCAGATATATATATTATTGCCTATCAAAAGATGTGAGGAAATACCTTACATTTCTTAGCCCAGATGTTCTTTTACTATTTATTTTTACAATTTTCCAACATTTTAAAGGTATATATAAATTTGATATTTATCTAAGTATGCATAATATAAATGAATATAATATAAAAAAAATGTCACTACTTTATTAAGTAGATGCTCCACTATTAATCAGTTAAGTTTTATTTATTCATTATCCTTCCTCAACACAAGCTCTTAATAAGCTTTGAGAATATCTCAACCCCAGACCGGTTTCTGCATCTAGCATCCTCAGTGAGGTGCCAGGATATTTGTTAGATTAAAAATACTAGGACAAACCCAGCACTTTATCTAATGTATAACTATTGAGAAGAAAATCTGAAATTTTCAGACATCCATTGAGGATATTCTCAAAGCTTGTTAAGAGCTTATTTTGCGAGCTCTTTATGTAACATTTGTAAATACGAGCTTTATAAAATTAGGTCATGTCACATATGACTTGATTTTTTCTCATTTTATTTTTTGCTTAACACATATACATAATTGGATTAAGTATTTTTCTATATCTTCTGAATTTGAAAATATAATTTTTATCACACTAAGAAAAAAATTAAATGATTTAAAAGTAGTTTAACAACAAATACTTCTCTGATGTTTACAAACAAAAATATTTTTTCTGGTTGTTGTTGATTAGCCACCATATCCTGCTTGATGGTGTTGTTGCTATACAAACAGCAAATATTACCTTCTGTGATAAGGATTATAACTGTTTAGAATTACGTTAAGATAAGGTCAAAGGCAATAAAGTAAAAGGATTTCACAATATTGATAATGGCCATAAAATTTTGCATATTTGTAGGGAATAATTGTATTTTTTTAAATTGATTAATTTTTATGATTGTTGATAAGATATAATGTCTACTTTTCAATTTTCAGAAATATACTAGTACATTTAAAAAATACCCTAAAAAGTGTCAATATGTTGAAGAATAAAAGCAAAACTCTCCATACAGTAGTGCCACTCTGTGCTAACCAGAGTAATCAATAGATGCCAGAAGGCTTGTGCATAAAATCCTTATCTAGTGCCTACTCATCCAATATCCCCAGACTAGTTTCTGGCTTGTGGCCATCATCAGTGAGGAGCCTTGGATCTGAGAGCACTGCACCTAGATCTTAGGATCTAATGCAACCCTCCAGCAGCCACCTTTTAACTCTACTTTACTACAAAACTATGAGAATGAAATTGGAAAACACAAAAATATTTTCAATCTAAGCTCAATAGCTTATATAGTCATATGGGTCTGAACTCAATTCAGCACCATACATTTTGGTGTCTTTGGCTCTTAAACAACCATAGCCACCACTATCCTATTAGGCAGGATTGGTGTTAAACCACTAAACATCACATGATCACCATCTCATACTAGCACATAATTGTTGTAAATAAAAGCAAAACTCTCCATACAGTAGTGCCACCCTGTGCTAACCAGAGTAATCAATAGATGCCAGAAGGCTTATGCATAAAATCCCTATCTAGTGCCTACTCATCCAATATCCCCAGACTAGTTTCTGGCTTGTGGCCATCATCAGTGAGGAGCCTTGGATCTGAGAGCACTGCACCTAGATCTTAGGATCTAATGCAACCCTCCAGCAGCCACCTCTTAACTCTCCTTTACTACAAAACTATGAGAATGAAATTGGAAAACACAAAAATATTTTCAATCTAAGCTCAATAGCTTATATAGTCATAGGGTCTGAACTGAATTCAGCACCCATACATTTTGGTGTCTTTAGCTCTTAAACAACCACCACTGCAGCAATCCTGCCTAATAAGATAGTGGTGGCTATGGTTGTTTAAGAGCCAAAGACACCAAATGTATGGGTGCTGAATTGAGTTCAGACTCATATGACTATATAAGCTATTGAGCTTAGATTGGAAATATTTTTGTGTTTTCAATTTCATTCTCATAGTTTTGTAGTAAAGTAGAGTTAAAAGGTGGCTGCTGGAGGGTTGTATTAGATCCTAAGATCTAGGTGCAGTGCTCTCAGATCCAAGGCTCCTCACTGATGATGGCCACAAGCCAGAAACTAGTCTGGGGATATTGGATGAGTAGGCACTAGATAGGGATTTTATGCACAAGCCTTCTGGCATCTATTGATTACTCTGGTTAGCACAGGGTGGCACTACTGTATGGAGAGTTTTGCTTTTGTTTACAACAATTATGTGTTAGTATGAGATGGTGATCATGTGATGTTTAGTGGTTTAACATCAATCCTGCCTAATAGGATAGTGTTGGCTCTGGTTGTTTAAGAGCCAAAGACACCAAAATGTATGGGTGCTGAATTGAGTTCAGACCCATATGACTATATAAGCTATTGAGCTTAGATTGGAAAATATTTTTGTGTTTTCCCAATTTTATTCTCATAGTTTTGTAGTAAAGTAGAGTTAAAAGGTGGCTGCTGGAGGGTTGCATTAGATACTAAGATTTAGGTGCAGTGCTCTCAGATTCAAGGCTCCTCACTGATGATGGCCACAAGCCAGAAACTAGTCTGTGGATATTGGATGAGTAGGCACTAGATAGGGATTTTATGCACAAGCCTTCTGGCATCTATTGATTACTCTGGTTAGCACAGGGTGGCACTACTGTATGGAGTGTTTTGCTTTTGTTTACAACAATTATGTGCTAGTATGAGATGGTGATCATGTGATGTTGAAGAATAGTAAATTTTTTGTGTCTGATTGATTTCAGAAATAATCAATTTTGAAGTATTTATTAGAAATGTAATATTTATTTTTCAGGGAATTTTTCAATACACAATATTTTTAAAACAGGCAAAACTCTCTACAGTAATGCCACTCAGTGCAAGCCAGAGTAATCAATGGCATGATTACTCTGGCTTGCACTGAGTGGCATTACTGTACGGGGAGTTTTGCCTGTTTTAATAACAGTTATGAGCAAGCATAAGAAATGATTATGTGACCCAGTATTTTTATTATACTATCTGTACTATATTATTAATTATGGTTGCATTATGTTAATTAGCTGTACTTTAATTTTTATTTTTAGGACCCTGGTATTAGTTCCAATGAAAGCAATGGTACCTACCCCACTTTTGATGAAGGTGTAAGACAGAATGTCTTTATTAAAGACAAAGATGGTAATTTATTTGAAGGAAAGGTAATTTTGAAATTAATTTGTGTAATCTCTTTATTATATATTTTTTGATTAGTTTTATAAAACAAATAAATAAAACTATCATTCTCTAATCACTTTAACAATGATCTCGTTTATTTTTCTAGTTAATTAATCTAACAATTTCACCTGAGAAGTCTCTTCAGAACTAAAAGTGTACATGAATATTTATAAAAAAAAACAGTTTATCTAATCAATATAAACAATACAAACATTATGGTCTTTTATGTATTGAATCCTTTTTATAGTCTATTATATATCGAATCCTCATTATAATGCTATTAAAAACGATTCAATATATAATAGGCTATAATGTTTATATTGATCTGATAAAGTATTTTTTATAGATATTCATGTACACATATATATTTTAGTTCTGAAGAAAACTGCTGATCGGTCGAAATTGTTAGATTGATTAATTAGAAAAATAAAAGAGATCATTGGTAAAGTGATTAGAGAATGGTAGTTTTATTTATTTGTTTTATATTTTTAATAAATAATTATGTTAAAATTTTTAAATATATATATGCTGTGTATGCACATATATTTTATTAAAAAATAAAGGTGGGTGTGTGTGTGCCTAGGCATTTAATGTTGATATCTAAAATACTCCAGAAAAGAAGTAAATAATTAATTATGCAGAAAAAGAAAACTTTTTGGAAACTGCAACAGGCTAATTTGCATATAAAGAAAAGTTACTTTATGCAAATTAGCAAAGCTGTTTAAAAGTCTGCTGAAGAATTAAGTGAGAGGAGAATAAAAAAGTAAACTAGTGAATGAAGTTGTCCTGGAAATTAATAAAGAAAAGCTCTAAATACTTGGAGTTTTATTTAAGTTTGTTGCTGTTTTTCTTTTTTTTTTTTTAATATAATTATCCAGCTGCCAACTAGCTATCTTAAAATATATTTTAATCATTGTGTTCATACAAAGTCATTATTAGTAATATATTTAAACTATAAGTGAACATTTCTAGAATTTATTTTCCAACAGAATAGGAGAAAAACACTTATAGGGGTGCAAGAATTATATTTATTTTAAGTAAAAATAACAAGTCTGATTATCTAGTGGAAATAAACTGATAAATGAAATTTAATATTGGCATCAAAAGTAATAAATATATATTAATTTATAACTTTTTTGATGTTTTCATCACTAATAAAATTTTTGATAATCAATTAAAAAGAAGCAGAATTATTCCGGATATTTATGGACTGAAACAATTATGAAAAAGTTTTGTTTTAAATTCTTTCAAAAGTAATTGTAAAAAATGAGTTATTGGTTTCAGCACTTAAAACTTACACTATCAGGTAAAAAATCTTTAAAAACATATAAACCCCTAAATAATTCAGATAAGAAAACATAAATTCTTAAAAATAAAACTGTATATATCAGTTTTTTTATTTTTGAAAACTGACAGTTTTATACTACTTGATATATATATGTGTGTGTGTGTGTGTGATGAAATATTTTTAATAAGTAAGAAATTCCATTTTTAAAATCTAATTAAAATTTCAAGCCATAATATTTCCCTGGCAATAGCCAATCAAAACCTGTTGAGCAGGTTGAAATAATAGTACATTATTTAAGTTACTTTTTAATCAAAAGATAGTGCCATTTTTCATTAGTAGTCAGGTTCTTAAATAAGTTTATAAAAGAGTAGGAATTCTCAATACACTAGCGCCACTCAGTGCAAGACAGAATAATCAATGGATGCAAAAGATTTGTGTATCAAAATTCCTATCTAGAGCCTACTCATTCAATATCCCCAGACTATTGGATGCGTAGGCACTAGATAGGAATTTTGATGCACAAACTTTTTAGCATCCATTGATTAGTATGGTAGGCATTGGGTGACTCAATAATAGCATGGAGAGAGTTGGCACTGTTTTAACAGCTTGGGTAAGCATCAGAAATGATGATAATGTGGTGTTTCAGTGATTTAAATAAGTTTTTACTGAGGCAATGAACATACATAGGTATGAAAATTTGAAGGTTCAGAAATGTCCCTTAATATTCATCTGAAATTAAAAACCTCTTTTAGTGATTCATGTATGTTAATTTAATGTTTTTAACAGACTAATATGTGATAAGACATTTTTAATAAATGGGAATTCGTTTTCCAAATTTAGTTAAAATTTTAAGCCGCAATATGATAGCAGCCAATCGAAATCTGTTGTGCAGGCTAAGATAATGATGCCTTATCTGAGCTACTTTTTAACTAGAGGACTGCACTGTTTTTATTTACTACTCAAGCTCTTAAATGAGTTTATAATGAGACAATGAATAAAATAGCTTAAACAATTTTTTTATTATTTTAATCTGCATAAGGTTTTGATTGGTTGTTGCCTTGGAAACATCATGGCTTGAAATTTTAATTAGATTTTAAAAATGGAATTCCCATATATTAAAAATGTTTAGCAATCTATTAATCTATTAAAAATATTAAATTAATATTTATATACATATTTAAAAATATTTGACTATTATATCTGCTGGCTGCAGAAAGGAGTTTGCTATTAACTGAAAGGAGACCCTTTGATTCCTCTTGGAGGCCTTAAAGGAACCGAGCAGGGCAAATTCCTAATGTCCACTCCATACGTTCTTGTCGTTGCAGCTGTTATTACTATGTGATTATTCATATAGTATACGAACATGGATGGGCTGCTCACCAACACGCATTAGCAGCGTGGTGAGTTTATTGGCTTTTTACCTCTGAGTTTAAGATCAAGAAACACCATGGTCTTTCTTCTCAGTGCCTGATAAGGCAGAATGAATGTTTGTGTAAATGATAAATATTTTTCCAATACATATATACAATTATGACAGACAAAAATAAAGCGTGGCCCTTATTCCCAGGAGGCTGTAAAGTCACCAACCAAGGCAGCGGTTGGTGGCCGAAGGCGGAGGGTGCTAAGAATCCCCTGATTGCGGACCCAGGCTGCCATTTGATGATGACTTTTTATTTAGGTACTTACAACTGCAGATCACTTTCAAGTGAAGGAAGATTGCAAGAATTAGAAGAAGAACTGTCTTATATTAAATGGGACATTATTGGACTTTGTGAAGTTAGAAGAAAAGAAGAAGAAACAATTGATTTAAAAAGTGGACATATACTCTATTATAAAGGCACACATATTGGAAATACAAGTGGAGTAGGATTCATTATAAATAAAAAGTGGAAGAACAATATTGTGGAGATTGATGGTGTATCAGACAGAGTGGCAAGATTAGTTATACAACTTAATAGCAGATACCAAATGCAGATAATTCAGGTTTATGCCCCAACAAGTTCTCATAGTGATGAAGTAGTAGAAGATTTTTATATGGATGTACAAAAGGCTTTTGATCAGAGTAAACAACATTTTAAAATTGTTTTGGGAGACTTTAATGCTAGAATTGGTAGACAAATGAAAGATGAAGTTGCTGTAGGTAATTTTGGTTATGGTAATAGAAATGAGAGAGGACATAGATTTGTGGAGTTTGCAGAAAAAGAAAAACTTTATATTATGAATTCATTTTTTGAGAAAAATGTTAAAAGGAAATGGACATGGAAGCATCCAAATGAAGGTACAGCAGAATTGGATTATATTTTGACTAACAGAAAATACATATTTCAAGATTGTAATGTTCTTAATAAATTTAACACAGGAAATGATCATCGATTAGTAAGGTGTAAGTTACGTGTTAATGTAAAACTAGAGAGACATAAATTATTAAGAAAAACCAATATTTACAGTTGATATTCCTAATCTTCAGAAACATTCTAATGAATTTAAATTGGAACTTACAAATAGGTTTCAAGTGTTAGGAGATTTTGAACATGATTCAGATTTGAATGAAATTAATATGAAAATAACTGATACACTTTTAAAAACTGCAACAAACATAGCTGGTAGAAAAAAGCAGCAATTGACTAATAAAATTTCTACTGAGACTAGAGAATTTATGAAGGAAAGAAGGAATATGAAGACATACAAAAATGATGTATTAAAAAGAAATGAATATCTCGAATTTTGTAAAATGGTACGGAAAAGAGTTGAAAATGATATAAGAAAGTATAACTGTGAAATAGCAAGGAAAGCTGTAGAAGAAAATAAAAGTCTCAAAAATGTTAAACAACATTTTGGTATTGGTAGGAAATTTATATCTGCAATAAGAAAAAAAGATGGAATTATTACTAAAAAGAGAGATGACATCATGAAATTGGTAGAAGATTTTTATCAAGAATTATATAGTAATAAAGAACAAGTACCTCCTATATTTATTACATCTTCCGAATTGCACAGAATTTTAAATGAAGAAGTGAGACATGCAATTAAGTGTATGAAGAAAGGAAAGGCTCCAGGAAATGATGGAATTATAATTGATATATTGAAAGAAGCAAGTGAAGAAATAGAAACAATTTTAGCAAAGTTATATACCAAATGTCAAAATGATAAAGATGTACCAGAAGATTGGAAGAATGCAGTAATAATATTAATATTTAAAAAAGGTGATAAAGAAGATATTAGAAATTACAGACCTATCAGCCTTTTATCAGTTTTATATAAAATTTTTACCAAGATAATTACATCTCGTCTACAGAGAACTTTGGATTTCCACCAACCAAGAGAACAAGCTGGATTTAAAAGTGGTTTTAGTACAATAGATCATATCCAGGTATTGAGAGAAGTCATAGAAAGGACAAATAAATATGAGTTGTCATTATGTTTTGGATTTGTAGATTATGAAAAGGCATTCGATTCTATACACATTTCTTCAGTGATTAAAGCATTGGATCATCAAGGTATAGATCCAGGATATTGTCATATTTTAAAGAATATTTATAAAAATGCAACAGCAACACTTAGATTACATAATGATACTGGAAAAATCAACATTGAGAAAGGTGTAAGACAAGGTGACTCCATATCTCCAAAACTCTTTACAGCAGTGCTGCAAGAAGTATTTTGTGGATTAAAATGGAAAACTAAAGGAGTGAAAGTAAATGGAGAGTATTTAAGTCATTTAGATTTCACAGATGATGTAATTGTTTTTGCAAATAATGCTTCAGAGCTGCAGGAAATGTTGCAGGAATTAGCAGATGAAAGTAGAAAAGTAGGACTAGATAAAGTCAAAAAACTTCACATAAATATATCGGAGAGACATTCTTTTCAAAAAAATTTATTGATATACATTATATAAACTACATAAATAAAATATAAATATCCAACGTTTCGTCCATTTTTCAATAATAATATGGACTTTATCAAGGTTCTATAAAAATGGATGAAACGTTGGATATTTATATTTTATTTATGTAGTTTATATAATGTATATCAAAATTTTTTTGAAAAGAATGTCTCTCCGATATATTTATGTGAAGTTTTTTGACTTTATAAATTTGATAATACATTTGAAAAGATAGGAAAAGAAGAAGAGGAGGACTAGATAAATGTTAAAAAGACTAAAGTAATGTTTAATCGATTTGCTCAAAATATGAAAATAAAGATTGATTATGAAGAATTAGAAGTTAACAGTTACAAATACCTTGGTCAGATTATTAATACAGATGGAAACATAATGGAGGAAATTAATCATAGAATTAAACTTGGTTGGAGTGCTTTTGGTAGAAATAACTTGATACTAAAAGGAAATATGCCTATGTGTTTTACCAGTTCTTACTTATGGATCTGAGACTTGGACACTTAATAGAAGAGCAATATAGAGACTTCAGACCACTCAAAGGAGTATGGAGAGATGTATGTTGGGAGTAACAAGAAGAGATCGAAAACGCAATGTATGGGTAAGACAACAAACAGGTGTTACTGACCTTATTGAAAAAATTAAAAGATTGAAATGGAGTTGGGTTGGACATATTGCTAGAAGAGATGATAATAGATGGACAATTGAAATTTTAAACTGGATTCCAAGAGATTGTAAAAGACCCAGAAAGAGACCACATGTGAGATGGATGGATGAAATAAGAAAATGTGCAGGGGTGTTGTGGAGAAGAGAAGCTAAAGATCGGAGAAGATGGATTAAACTTGGAGAGACCTTCATCCTGCAGTGGATTGATAATGGTTGATGACGATGATGATGATGACAATGATGATGATTATATCTGCTAAAAAATTATCATATATATATAAAATGTTCAAATCATCCCAACATTGTGCTATTAGAAGTTCAGACTGAATTTATTCACAGATGGCGTTGCTGAAAAAACATAACATTTGGGAAGGTGATTTGAACATTTTGTATTTGAATTTTTAGCTAACGATATGCACTGGGATATTTTCATATACATATATAAAAGTGTTTTACAAAAAAAATATTTTTTTTTTACTAACTGACTGCAGGTAGATGTCATTTTGTATTCTATTAGTGGAACATTAATACTTCTTTGTTATTAAATTTTCAGTTAACTATAATGAGCATTTGCTGATGTTTCTCTTTTAAAACAAATGATTGATTTTGTAATTAAAGATTTACAAAGCAGAATTAACATCATTCAAAATAAAACTTCAGGAGAAAAAAAAAAGAAAATTACTAAGGCAAAGAATAAAAAGCTAAATATAAGACCTGAAATAACTATACAGAGCATTCTGGAAGTGACAGATATCACATATTGATTTTTTAAGTGCTGCTTTTTACTTTTTTCTGCAGTGATATTATCTTTTTAAAAGTCTTTAACACTTTACGTAATTATACATCTTCATCATTGAATTTTAATCACAACTGTATCTTTTTCAATGAAGGCAATATAAATTGCACCTTGTCTTAATGTAAAGAGATTCTGTTTCTTCCATGAAAATCTTATTCAAATTCACAATAAAATACTTTTTTAGGTCATTCACCTGCTTTATCTAATAAAGTTATCCTTTATAATAAGCTGAAGAATATATTAATTGGTCTTACAATCTTGTTATAAAATTTTTAGAATCTTATAAAGTATCCTTAAATAAAAAACTTCCAGTGCCTTTATACTACAACATAAACTGCTCTTTACAAAATAATATATCTAAAACATATGGTGTCCATTGATTACTCAAGCTTAAAATGGATGGTTGGAATAAAATAAATCGATTGAATTATTATATAATGAACTTGCAAATAGCTCTATCAAGCTTTTCAGAATATCTCAGACTGGTTTCTACTACTGGCTTCCTCAGTGAGGTGCTAAGATATTCAAGCATTAGATTTCCAAAAATTTCATATTTTTTACTTAATAGTTATCCATTAGATAAAGTGCTGGGCTCGGCCTGTTATTTTAAATCTAATGTTTGAATATCCTATCACCACACTGAAGAAGTCAGTAGCAGAAACCAGTCGGAAGTTGAGGATATTCTGAAAAGCTCGTTAGAGCTATTCGCAAGCTCATTATATAACATTTGTAATACAAGCTTGTTAAATTAGGTTATGTGACATATGACTTGATTTCTTTGTAATTTTAGATTGAATTACAACATTTAATGCAATTAAAATAATATATAATAAACTGGTGACTCTGAAGTTATTTAACTGCAATTTTTTTTTTCTTAATTTTTTTAAAATTTATTTACTTTGATATAATTTGCATGCTATATGATCTATTTCATCATTTTATAAATCTGTGCGAGAATTTTTTTCACAAATTTTCATACATTGGCCTGATTTGTTAGTCTCTAAAGTCACCTGATCTTATAATAAAGTAATTTTTTGCCCATATATTTTCCCTAGTGTATATACTTTATTTTTCTGAATTTATTATTATCTGTGGCCTTTTAAAAATTAATAATAATACTAATTATTTAATAGGTCTGGAATGATGGCGACAACGTCTGGGTTGATTTTACTAATCCAAATGCAACAGAATACTGGACTAATCAATTTAAAAATTTTTCTCAGTTAGTGAAAATAGATGGCGCTTGGATAGTAAGTACACTGCTGATATTCTAAAAATTATTATTATTTTTTTTTTTTTAAGAAATCAAAGATATAGTCACATTTTATTTTATAACTTTTCACCAATAATAATTAAGTAATAATAAAAATTTTGAAATAATTAAAATAATTTTTAGAGATTGTGTGAATTTTTAATTTGAAACTTAAATAATACAATTCTTGTTTGAACTCTAAAATATTTTCATTCAATGAAAATGTAAAAAAAAAAAAACTATTATTTTTTATTTTGTAGGATATGAATGAACCAGCAAACTTTTATAATGGAACTTCTAAAGGGTGCCCAAACACAACTTTAGATTACCCACCATTTTTACCAGGTCATTCTTTTTATACATAATTATTCATTATTGATTGTTTTATGAATAGTTTAGGGTTGTTTTGAAAATTGATTTTGTTATCAGAACTGTTTTCAAGTTTGGGTTTCGATATCTAAATAATATTTATTGTAATGTACAAAATATGATTTGTTTTCATTTTAGTGAATCATAAAATAGGTTTTGAGTTAAAGGTGTCTTTCAAGCAGAGATATGGCCTGATTTTTAAGTTAGGGGAAGCAAATATATAAAATTGGTGCCAGTCACATACTAAATAATTTCGTATTTGTTTTACTTTTTTAATTACATATTTAACATAATAAAAACATGTCACGTATATTTCATATTTTAATTGTAAAATGAATATAAAATGAAACAGCTACAATAGTTTTCTTTGTCTAGGCTTCATTCTTGCAAAGTTATCTATTACTTTATTATAATACCAATAAAAAAAATTATGATATTCAACTTTTATTGTACAAGATAACTAAGAAAACCATTGAAAGAATACCATTTTTTGAAATACATTCAGTAAGGCAATCACTCTTTTTATCCTTTTGATCTTACTTTGAATAAATAATATTGAAATACAAGTCTAATGTATCTAATTTAGGAAGCATACCAATAACTCAAATAAGCTCTTATTGATAAATACAGTAGGAGAAAAATATTTAAAATCTCTAACTAGAATATTCCTGTCCCCAGACCAATTGATTTCAAGCTTTTGACTCACCTCAGTGAGGAGCTAGAACATTCAGATCTAGTATCTGAATGTTCTAGCTCCTCACCAAGGTGAGACAAAACCTTGAAACCAATTGGTCTGGGGACAGGAATATTCTAGATAAGAGATTTTAAATATTTTTCTCTTACTGCCCTTATCAATAAAAGCTTGTTTGAGTTATTGGTACACTTCCTATATTACAATTTGCAAATACAAGCTTATAAAAGCAATATCATGCAATATATGACTTGCTTTATTGATTAAGTATAATGTATATACTTAACCCAGATATAATTAATGGGGTCTGAACCCAGACTTTTAAGAGATTTATCATACAATACATTGTATAGAGAGAAGAAGTCAATTCAAAAACTAAAAATGTTTGTAACGAGCTTCAGTTGAGGAAGATAAAATGAAGTCCTGCTCGGTCAAACTGAATGGCACAATTATACACAGCATGTTATTTTAATGCTTGGATGTAATTGACTTTCAGATAAACTGTCTATATGACTATTTATTTGTGTGTCTGGAAAAAAACCTAAGTCTAAATGTGTCTCAGAACTTATGTATTTTGTTCTATTAGAAAAAATTGCAATAATTTACTTTTTTGGCATTCTGATGAATCGTAAAAATATAACAGTATACTAGCAATGTAATGTTGATAAGTGAGATCTATTACAACTTTGTTAATTTAATAATAAAAATATATAATTTCTTAGATTGTAGTATTTATAAAAATTATCGGTTGCAATAAAAATTTTCTACACTTGTTTTAATAATGGCCCTATGACATAGGGATTAGCATATAATATTTTTCTTGATCATACCATAGACTTTGAATCCAAGTTATGTGGACTTGGAAATTTTTCTACAGCAGAAACAAATAAGGATATACTGGTCTTGGCCAACCTAGTTTCTTACACAGTATTTGTCAGTAAATAAGCTATTAACTAGAGAATAAAGATAAATTTTAAGTTCCAGTTAGCTTAAAATTATCCTTACAGATAGATAGCAAATATTTAACTTAACAGCTATTCAAGTATTTATTAGTAAATAAACATTTAACTATTCTTGGCTTGATCATAAAACCTCACTAGACATAATTAACATGATGTCTTCTTCATGGTATCTTTACAGTATCTGTTAGAGAAGTCTACAGTGAATTATTTAATGGCTGTTTTTTTTTGTTCATCATAATAATCATTCTAGCTATTATATAAATATCATTTTATGATTGTTTTATGGTCACTAATTATGGTGTAGAATATTATTTATCTTTAAATTATGAGATTGACATAAATTTTATGCTTTATTTTACTGCCATATTTTAAGATGACTAAAATTGACTTGGGTCTAATCTTGTTAATCAAAGGAATAAATAGAGATTTATTAAATGACCCGCAAGAAATTCAGGTCTCACATCTATGGATTCTTTTTAAATATATAAAAGTATATTTAAGAGTAGTAATTAATTTATTGAGCACACAGAAAACATATGTAAAGACTTTAAACAGGCTGTAAATCCAAGATTTTGTGTATGTTAATTTGTAAAGGAAATAGTGACTTAAACAGTGGAGAAAAGAACAACTTCACACTTCCAAATCAAGATGCTTCAGATTCGCCTATATAAGTGGACATTTCAGTTAAAGATAAGATGGCTGCTCTTATTTTTATAAAAGTCGCTATCTTGCATCGTGGTTTGGAAGGTCCCTCTATCGGCAAAATAGCCTTGATTATTACGAATTTTAAAGCGCATTGAACACAGGTTAAAGCCTAATTAAAACTATATTTGATTGATTGCCTGTTTTTAAAATAATTTATAGAAAAACTATGATTTAAAAAATAGTGAATAAATGTTAATTAAAAAATAATATTAATGTTCATCTACAATGTAGAAAGAAGATGTTTATTAATATCGTTTTTTAACAAGATAATGGATTTCTAAGTAATGGACTTTATCACAATGCTTTTTTATTAAAATATCTGATATTGTGAAAAATATAGGGAAAAAATGTATTGTTTAGAAGATTATTTAATAAAAACTGCAAAAGAATGAAAGAGTAGCAAATTTCTCCACACATTAGTGCCATCTAGTTGAAGCTACAGTAATCAATAGATGATAGAAGATTGTACATTTTAATCTCTATCCAGTTCTTTCTCATTCAATGTCTTTAAACATTAGTGAGAAATCTTGGATCTGAGAGCAGTGCATCTGGATTTTTGAAAACTAATCAGTAGGTATTAGATGAAAAAATACTGGATAGGGATTAAAATGTATAACCTTTTATCATCTATTGATTGCTGTAGTTTACACTAGATGGGACTATTGAATGGAAAAATTTGCTACTGTTTTAGCAGCTTGTGTAAGCATAAGAAAAAGTGGTCGTCCTAGTCAAATGAAAGAGTATTGAGTCTTGTGAGAAACTTTTCTATTTAATAAAGAGCATAGGGAAAAGATGTTTGAGTAAAATTGAGAAACATAATGAGCAAGCCAGAGGAATCAGTGAAGCAAGATCACAATAATGGGTAACATGTCACTAAATAAGGCACCCCAATAGAAGATATGGACAAAAAGTGAAATGTTTTATTCATTGGGTATGTCCTTTATCAGATTTTGCAATAGAAATTTTAAAAGGATGAATGTGGTCTTTATGTAAAATATAAAATGATGAAGAGAAAAATCATTTTCAATCCCAAATAAAAGATCAAAATTTTAAAAAGCCATTTTGTCACTTAAAGCACTATTCCCATGCCAAGAAAATCATTATGAAAAGTTTAAACCCTTTACAAATGATTTCTGGACAGTTATATATTGTCAAAAATTAGATTTTAAATAGTGAGGATATAATACTTTAGAGAGAGGAGAAGAGTGAATTTTGAAAGAATTAAATTTTACAGAAGCAATATTGTCCCATAGAATAATTTTTTGAAGATTATTAATTAATATTAAAATATATATACTTTATTATATGTAAATTAATTAGTAAATGGAATCTCCATTATATAAATGAAGTTAAATCCGCAGTAAGATGTATTGATGTTTAGCAACCTATAAGACCAATTCTGCATACTAAATGAAAGCAATAGCACATCTGCCCAAGCTACTAGCTCATACATAGCAATATGAATTGTTGATAAAAAGAGGCCTCCTTTTGATTAGTAGTAGTTTGAAGCTTTGCTATTGTTTTCATTCAGCCTGCAGAACCCGTCTTATTGGTCGCTGTTCATCAATATACTTGACTGTATATTTAACTTCATAACCATGATCCCATTTACTAATTAATGTACATTTATATTAACCATTAAAAACAGGAAATTTAAATACTTCATTATATATATTGAAAATTTTTTTAAATACATAGAAATTTCTGTTGTTTTTATTTTAGAAAAATCACTGTCGGAGAAAGTTAACAAAAATTGTATGCTGTAAATGATTTTTGTATTCAGAAGACAGTCTTCTTCTAAATGTAGCTCTAGTTCTTATACAGAGACAGCGTTAGTGGCCGAGTGGTCAGCACAGCTGTCTTACAAGCAGTTGTCCCGGGTTTGCGGGTTCACTTTCTGACAGATGTTTTGACGCATGAAAAAAAAAAGCTATTATATTAAATATATACATGTTTAAGGAAATAAAGTTCACAATTTTTCCTACTTTTTATTTTATGATAAATTCTTCCACCACAGTTGAATGTAAAATAAGAAAAGTTATGAGCTTTGTTTCTTTAAACATGTATATATTTGCTGTCATAGCTTTGTCTCTACATAAAAGCTAGAGCTGCATTTCAAAGAGGAATTCTCTTTTGAATGCAAAAAAAAGATTACCTTGTAGAATTTTCATTGGTCACTGTCTATGTGACTGCAATTTTTCTAAAATAAAAGTAGCAGAAATTTCCACGTAGTTTAAAATATTTCAACAATTGCATCTGTTTAAAAAATTATGTTTATATTAGATTAACAATCCGAAACTTTTACATACTGTGAATAATTGTAACACAATGGATGCAGTGTTTTCCTGTTGGTTTGTGATGATGTCATTTTAGTTGTAGTTATATATTGGACTATTTCCATCATCTAATATTAAGTATTGATTGTTTTTAGAAACGTTTAACTTTATTTAAATTTTCCAATTACATTCAACTGTTAGTAATAGCACACAGATTAGTATATACGCAATGTTTCAAGCGATATGAGTCTCCTCTTTTCTTCAGATTTTGCTGGTCTGGCCAGTGACAGTACTAGCATGGGGGTCAAACCTGGCCCATTAGGTATATTGAATTTTTAAAGTAACATTCTAATCAATGGCAGGATGGCTTAGTTGGTTAGGATGTTACCTTAAATACTTAAAAATATAAAAGTCCAGGTTCAATTCTCATCTAATACTGTTACTGGTCAGGCCAGCAACACCTGAAGAAGAGAGGAGAATTCATTTGTCTATATACTAACCTGTGTGCTATTACTAACAGTTGAATGTAATTGGAAAATTTAAATAAAATTATTTTTTTCTAAAGACAGTCAATATTTAGTATTAGATTATGGCAACAATCCAATATATAAATATAACAATGGATACAGAATTAGATGAGTGCTTATAAATATAAAAAAATTGATTTGATTATATATATTTCATAGTACTCCATTAATTATTAAATAATATAATTCACTTTAGTGTGAAGAGGGGTAGGCAATTAATCTCACCTCTATTGACTTCTTTAATTCTATATAGTATTGTCATTAATTATTATTATATATAAATAACATTCATAATGTTGTCATATAGTGATATATGGCTGTAAATTCATCAATCATTGTTGAGTTTAATAAAAATGTTGAGTGAAGTTTGAGTTATTTATTTTATCAAACATTTCTTTATATCTTAGCAATTATCTTAAGACAATAAATGAAGTGATTTAATTAATAAATATTGTAAATGTGTATATGAATTAAAGTAATATATATATAAACTTAAGAGCATGCTATATATATATATATATATATATATGAATATGTGTTTATGATAAATAAATAACTCCTCTCAACATTGAGCAAGATTAATTTCCAGTCATACATCATTTCATGGCAATATTATAAATATTACTACATTTATATATTTAATAAGAAGAATTAGTTGAATACCTTTTTTTTTTTTGTCTTTTGCCATTTGATGTCATTAAATCTGTTTTCTACACATAAGTATGAGTTTTATAGTTCTCTGTATTTAAAATATGATAAATCACTATAGTAACAATAAAGTAAACTGCTTAGGCTGGATATTTTGATTTCTAGTATACCTGAAGAGTTTGGTTTAGCTAAAACACATTAATGTGAAAGCTCAGATGACCATAATGATTAATTAATTATATGCCAAATATACTGAACTTTAAAATTGATTACAAAGAGATGCTAATACATTTATATTATTTAATAAAATTATTCTTTATGTGCTTGCTTTCATCAGTGAGAAACTTTCAGATCTTTGAGCAGTTCACAGATAAAAGCCATAAGCTAGAAACTAATCTCATGGTATTTGGATAAGAGATTACTGGATATGGTTTTATTAAGTATTACCATCTGGCATTAAGTAATTATAAAGCTTATACTAAATGGCAAAAATGCTTGCTACTTAGTAAACATAATATATTCTGGGGTTTTAATTTTAGACATACATTATACATTTAAATTAGTTATTACATCATAAAAGTGCATATATTTGTTAGTGTTATAGATTTTAAGATATGCCTGAAATTGTTTATATAGTACGTATAATAAAAACAGGCAAAACTCTCTGTACATATTGCCACTCAGTGCAAGCTAGAGTAATCAATGGATATCAGAAGGCTTGTGCATAAAATCCCCATCTAGTGCCTACTCATCCAATATCCCCAGACTAGTTTCTGGTCTGTGGCCTTCATCAGTGAGATGCCTTGGATTTGAGAACACTGCCCTCTAGGTACAGTGCTCTCAGATCCAAGGCTTCTCACTGATGAAGGCCACAAGCCAAAAACTAGTCCTAAGATCTAGTTGCAGTGCTCTTAGATCTAAAGTTCCACACTGATGAAGGCCACAAGCCAGAAACTAATCTGGGGATATTGGATGAGTAGGCACTAGATGGGGATTTTATGCACAAGCCTTCTGGCATCCATTGATTACTCTGGCCTGCACTGAGTGGCAATATGTGTAGAGAGTTTTCCTTTAACAACAGATAAGAGCAAGCATAAGAAATAATGATCATGTGATGTTTATTGGCTTAAATACATATATTAAACAATACATGTAGAATATTAATTGCGTATTATTTGTTTTATATTATATATATTTCAGATGTTGAAACAGGTAGTTTATTTTATCAAACTGTCTGCCCTTCTGCTAAGCAGCATCTTGGAGATCATTATAATCTTCATAATTTGTACGGAATATCAGAAAGTATTTCCACACAGAGGTAAGAGATTGCCATATCTCATGAATGAAATTAGTCATAAGTAATAAAGTTATTAAATAATACTTATTCATATTAATCAAAATAAAAATGGAAAGTTAGTTCTGTTAAAGATTTAAATTCCCAATAACTAAAATCATATGTTTTTAATTTAACAGTAATAATAGCATCGTAATAAAATAAAAACAAGTTATAAATAAGTAATGAAATCTATAAATTATAATTTTATTTTAAGTATTTGAGAAGAATTATTTGTTTTCATATTAGTTTCAAGATAGCCTTGAAGTGATCATGTGACAAATTCAAGACATTTTAGATAGTAATATAAATATGTAGTTTGAAAAAAGGGAGGGGGGATAATAATTTTCTTATGTTGTTTATTTATTTGTTTTGAATAAAAAAAGAGAGGATTATAAAATTTTCGAGATAATATTTATCAGTTAATTTTTTTCTGTTTCTAAAGAAATGAAGGGTTTCCAAATTAATGTATAAACAGAATGTTGTGTTTCAAACAATTAAGAATGAAAAAACAATGACAAAGAATTTTTCAAATAATTAGAGTTTTTTAAATTTTTTTTTTTTTTTTTGTAAAAAGGAAATCAATTGGTCAAAGCTTAATGCTGTCATTTCTGAGATAGTTTTGTGATTGGATAGATATAAAAGTTGTTTTTTAAAAATAAAATAATGAGGTGGGGAAGATGGTAAATTTCTATGTCATGTCAGTATTATTTCAGATATGGTGAGATGAAGAGTAAGAAGCTAAGCCTGGTAGTCTGAAATTAAACAGATTTTATTACTAGTTTAAAAAATGATTTGTGAAATAGTGTTAATAAGAACCATATAGTAAGCTTTATTTAAAAGCTGAGCATTACTAATACAATTGTGTTATCAGTTTCACCAAAAGTAATTTAGAAGAAAGAAAATAACCCTGGGAAAAACTTTCAGTGTACTTTATTTATTAGTCCATCCAAAATCATGATTATTTCAGCTTACATTAACCTGAGATGGAAATTATTATACTGGAAACTTGGAGAAGAAAAGATAATGGAAGAACTGGAATGAATATAATTTTTAAACTCAAACCTATATTAATTTGAAAATAAAATAATTAGTAGACAGAAACCTGGAACTACAACATAAAAAAACTAACTTTTATTTGAAATAATTATTAAACTTAAATCTGGAGCTACAAAAGAAGCAAAAGTTAAATGGAAGAACTATTAATGAAAAGGATTATTAAGCTAGAAATCTATATTTATATGGAATGAAATAATTATTAAACTGGAAATCAGGCTAGAAAAGAAAAGAAGAAAAGCTAAATGACTATTTGATAAAACTATAAAAAAAAAAAAACAAGTCAAGGGAATTAATTAAACTGTTAACTGTAAAAATTATGAGATGTTCTTAACCAGATAATTACAAAAAAGGAACTAAAAAAATCCATGGTAATAAGGTATGGTAATGTGCTAATTTATGTTTATAAATATTCTTTTCTAATGTAATTTAATACACTGTACAGGCTTACACACACCTGCACATATAATGTAATATATAGGGGACTCGAACTCAGACTTTCACACAACTCTCAACTCTCCATGCCATCTCATATTGCTGACCCACCTGATCACACACATGTTGAAAAGATAAATAATCACTAATATACATATTTTGTGCTAAACCAGCACTCATCTATTGCTCCAGATTACCATCTCCACCCATTACAATCAGTGCTCAGCTTTATATTAAGATAGCCAATCTTCATACTTTAATGGATGGGCTTCAAACCACTCCAATCCATAACTCTTCAGCCATCCATTTCATTGAAAATCTGATGATGTAAGTAATAATTTATAATAGTATTTTTTTTTTAGTTTTGTTGAAAATATTTTTCTTTCTTAATGTTAAATTTGTGGGAAAATATTTCATATTAATGTTATTTTTTTTACTGTGATTTCCCCCCCCCCCCCAGACTTGATTATTGTAAATAGAATAACTCTTTTAGATTAAATATTATGTAATTTATAAGAATAATCAGGGAATAATATATTTATTATGTGAAAGTATGTATGGTTTGAATTTATGTGTTAACATTGGGTTTGTTACATTATTATTTTTTCTAAATTATTTTTTTATTTTTTATTTAACTTTATTAAATAATTGTTTTAAAATACAATAGTTTCTGAAATTATTTTTTTGTTGAGGCTTTATTCATCTAGCTATCTTTTCTGTGAATTAGAAGTATGAGTGACTGATTTCATTATAAAGTTGTGCTTTAAGAATTTATAGGCTATTCTAATACATTTATTTAATGTAAAATAAATTATGTAAGTAGAGGATTTGAACTCAGAATTTTTTAATCTATTCATTCTCTGCTCTATCTCAAACAACCAATACATATGCGAAAAAGATACACGATACCCAATATATATATTTCATGCAAAACCAGCACATCATCAGTTGGGGCAGATTATAATCTCCCGCACATATATACAAACAGTGCTTCGTTTATATTAAGATAGCAGTTCCTCAAACTTTAATTTACAGGCTTCAATCTTCTCACCCTTCCAGCTATTCAACCATCCATTTCATTGAAAAACTGATGATGGAATACTCAAAGCCCTTGTTCGATTTGATATTATGGTCATACTCATGTAGGCATTACATATTGCTTTGGAAATAGATTACATCTTAGTATAAGTGTATCCCAATACCCACCCATTAATATATATGGATATGTAATGTCCCATAATATGAGGGATGAGATTAGCATAATGTCTACATGTTTTTGATTATAAATATCAAATCCAACAAGGACTTTTGCAGTGAAATGGACGATTGAATAGTTGGAAGGGTGAGAAGATTGAAACCTATCCATTAAAGTTTGAGGAATTACTATCTTAAACCACTAAACATCACATGATCACCATCTCTATACTAGCACATAATTGTTGTAAACAAAGGCAAAACTCTCCATACAGTAATGCCACCCTGTGCCAAACAGAGTAATCAATGGATGCCAGAAGGCTTATGCATAACAATGTTTTCAATTTCATTCTTATAGTTTTGTAGTAAAGTAGAGTTAAAAGGTGGCTCCTGGAGAGTTGCATTAGATCCTAAGATCTAGGTGTAGTGCTCTCAGATCCAAGGCTCCTCACTATTGATGGCCACAAGCCAGAAACTAGTCTGGGGATATTGGATGAGTAGGCACTAGATAGGGATTTTATGCATAAGCCTTCTGGCATCCATTGATTACTCTGTTTGGCACAGGGTGGCACTACTGTATGGAGAGTTTTGCCTTTGAATTGCTATCTTATTATAAGCTTACAGAGATTATGATCTGTCTCAACTGATGAGTGCTGATTCTGCATGCAATATATATATTGGGGATCATGCAACTTTTTCACATATATGTGGTCATATGTTTGAGATAGAGTGAAGGATGAATAGACTGAAAAATCCTGAGTTTAAATCCTTCTATTTGCATATATAGGAAACATACTGTATAAACAAATGACATACTGCCTTATAATTTAAATAAATTTTTAGAAATTTGTATTTTTTCTTGTTCACAATCACAGGCTAATTTTGAGCATAATGGTTGTTTACAATATATAGGTGTGAATATACAGAGAAATTCTCTTGATAGTGCAGAGGTAAAGATCACTACAATACCAGATGGCTCAGAATATTGATGATGATCAGCATGTTCTCATGATTTCAGCACTTTTTAATGTTTATTGGATGTTTTACCATTTAAATCATATACATATAGATAAAATATTTGACTTTTTTAATATTATGATCCAAGTTTGCATTGAGTAGGATAACTAACAGCACTTGTTGATTAATGCTGGTTATGTAAAGTTTATAACATATTTTGTTTAGTATTTACTTCCAAAGCCGATTTTTGACTCTGCTCTTATTCATTTTATATATTTTGGAAGGTTATTTTGAATACTTTCATCTCTTCTATTATATCTTATGTATATATAGCCACAATATGTATGTATACATAAAAATCACAGGATCCCAGCCTACACTTAGATAATAATGGAAAATTTATTTATTGTCAAGATGTAATATCTTAAATAGACCACGAATGATAGCAATTGACTGAAACAGTTTGAAATTAAAACTGCTAGAATTTTAAATAAACTCTTTTAAACAATCTAGGATAAATTGTTTGAAAATAGATTTAATAAATAATTATTTTACAATTGGTCAAACAAACTATTACTCATTGTATTTTTATAATGGACTATTTCCACCATCTAATAAGTGGTTTGAATGTCTTTAGAAAAATTTTATTTTATTTAAGTAGTCCAAATACATTCAATTGTTAGTAATAGCACATCAAACAGGTTGCACAACATTTCGAGAGGTATTATTCTTCCCTCTTCTTCAGGTGTTGCTGGCTGATCAGTGATAGTATTAGCATGGGATTCGAACCTGGACCCTTAGATTCTTGAGTACTGAATTTTAAGGTAATGCTCTAACCAACTGAGCCATCCTGCCAAAGGCAACATTCAGTAGAAATTTCATATACTTATGTATGAGTTTCCTCCTGATTTTTTCACTTTTTCCTAAGAGCAAAGTTGATTAGTGGTTTTCATACATTATGTATAGTCACACTAGGTTGGCTTATGGGATTTTTTGCCTTTGTCATGTGATCAGCTTTTTTAATTTTTTTTTCTTTGTAGCTTTTTTTCTCTATCCAATATTTTTGTATCTTTTCAATTGAACATATGTTCATTGGTACATACATCATCTGCTATCTTAGATATATCTGTTTTCTCTCTTCTAGTAATCAGTTTATGTTCTTGCAAGCACTTTTCAATGGAATGACTACTCTCACCAATATATGTTCTTCCACATTCACATGGTATTTCATAGATGCAGTTTTTTTTCTTTTCAGCATTTCAAGTTTAAGCTTTATAGATGTTAGAATTTCTTGCAGTGTGGTATGGCTCTGGAAAGCTGTTCTGATGTTATACTGATTGCAGATTTTCCTTAATTTGTCTGCTATTTTGGAATGTATGGATACACTGAAGTACCAATAATTGTTTTTCCTCTTGATGGTTCTTTTTGTTGTCTATTCAATGTTTTTTAATAACAGCTAATGGATAACCATTTTTCACAAGAGTTTGTTCTATATAGATCTTTTCTTTTTCCAAATCGCTGGTTTCTGAACAAACTTCTTTTGCTCTGTTTCATAATGATAGTGTAACTCCATGTTTTGTATTTCTGGTGTGATTGGGTGTATAGGATAGGTATATTCCTATATGTGTAGGTTTTTGGTAAAAGTAGTTTTGATTTTGCCATGAGGGAGTCTTGTCACAAGAACATCTAACAATGCCAATTTTTGTTCTTGTTTTGATTCTATTGTGAATTTAATTGAAGAGGATATGTTGTTGATGTGTTTCAGGAATGTTTATAGCAGTGCTTTACCACATGGCCATACAACAAATGTATCATCCACATGGCAAAGCCAAACTTTAGGTACATTTGGAGTAGTTTTTATAGCTGTGGTTTCAATTTCTTCCATGTAAATATTGTTAATCAGGGAGACAGTGGTGAGCCCATAGCCATTCCTTGATTTTGTTGGAAGAATTCTGTGTTATATTGAAAGTGGATTCTTTTTATACAGAATGTTAATATTTTCATTGTACTATCAATAGGAAGAGCTGTTCTAGTTTGTAAACTATTATCACCATTTAATCTTTTCCTTACAATAAACAATGCTTCTTCACATGGTACATTTGTGAATAAACTTTCCACATCAAAGCTTACCAATAAGTCAGTTCTTTCAATTTTCATATTCTTGATTAATGCTACAAAGTGTCTAGAATTCCTGACAAAGGACTGGGTCTTGTATGCCAAAGGACTTAGAACTTTGAGAAGAAATCTTGCCAAATTTTGGAAAGATGAATCTCTAGAAGTAACAATAGATCTTAATGGAACACGATCCTTATGGATTTTAGGTAGACTATAAAGATGAGGAATTTTGTTGAAATATGATATTATTTTATTTTTTTCTGAATCAGCAAAGTACCTGCAATGCTTTCTGAGTAATGCTTGTAACTTTGTTTCTGAACTTAGTATCAAATTTTTTGCCACTTTTCTATATTGGCCTGCTGTGAGGAATTCTTGTATTTTGTTGTCATAATAAGTTGTATTCATTACAACTGTTGTATTGCCTTTGACAGCAGGGAAAATAATTATCGATTTATCTACTTTGAGAGATTTAATTGCTTTCCTCTCCCCATAGGATATGTTTGACTTCAATTTTCGTTGCTTGTCAAGTAGTCTTTTTATTCTCCAGCATAATTCTGCTGCTTCTTCTAAAGGCAATTTTTGAGTGATTTTCTCGGTGGCTGCCATTATATGTAAGATATTAGACGGTGTTATGGCAAAATTTAATCCTCTTTCAAGAACAGAAATTTCTGTATTTGTTAAATGTTTAGAACTGAGATTTTTAACAGATGAAGTTGTTACATTTCTTGGTACATTTTATGATTTTTGATATGCCCATGTAGCTTAGCAAGTTTCTTCTTGTGACATTCTTTTATTTTTCCATGTAATGTAGAATATGATTTTCTTACTGCTTGAGAAACTCATGTAATCATCATCAGTAAGTTTATTTTTTAGAAAATATTCTACATTATTGGTGGAATGCATTGTTTGATACTTCGAAAACCTTTGAGCATTTATTCTTTCTCTTAACAGAGCTTCTCTTGCTCTCTGAATAATTTTCTTAGCTCTTTGAGAGTGAATTGGAGGTTTTAGTTGCAAACCTTTAGGAATTATCCCTTCAGATTTACATAAGAAAGTACAAACCTTCAGGTAAACTATTATTCAGTACTTTTAACTATAACAAACAAAGTATGCATAGTAATCGTTTTTCGTATGTAAATTACATGACTCCCAGTGCTTGAAATAGACCAGTAGAATATCGTCAATATGTTGTCAAAGCAGTAAGATAATAAACAGAAATACACTTGTTGTCAGGGTCTAAAATCTTAAACCATGAGTGATAGCAATTAATGACATTCTATTGTCTGAGTCTTGTGATTGATATATGATAATCAGTTAGTTTACGTGCGTTTATAGTTTATTATATTAAAAAGCATTGAGTAGTAGTTTGTTTGAAAAGTTTTAAATTATTATTTATTAATCTACCTTCAAATGCTTTATCTAAATCTGTTCAGTGGAGTTTTAATCTTAATCTGTTTTAGTCAATTTCTATCACTCATGGCCTAATTAAGATCTTAAACTCTGATAATAAGTGGATTTCAATTTATTATCTGAGTTTTACCTTGACAACAAATTGATAATATTTTATTGGTTTATTTTAGGCATTAAATAGGGTCATGTGATTTATATATAATAATTAACTATATGCTCTTACAGTTCATATAAAAATGATATATTATCAGATAGTTATCTGTTGAGTGTTGAGTTTAATTAATAGGTCTCCTATTCAGAAGAGTTTGCAAAATCTAACAGTAATGTACTGTTATAAGTTTACACCTGCTCAATATAATTCAGTTGTTAAAATAATATCAGATAGTAGCAGTTAAATATAAAAATCAGGGATTCATATTTAGCAGAAGTGTGTTGGAGAGTATCATATTGCTGAATTTTGCATGAATTTCAATATAAAATATTTTTTTACATAAATGAAAAGTGGAAGTAACTTCAAACTAAATAAAGAAAATGAAGATAATTTTATATAAATAATATAATTTGTTAGAATAGTTACATTAAATTTGATTTGAACAAAAAAAAAAAATGAGGGATATCTCAGGCATGTCTTATCTTTTGGAATATATCTTTTCTACTGCCAGGTTGGTAATGGAGGAAGAAAGGGGCACTAAATGATTAACTATAGTTTTCACTTTATATATATATAAAAAATTTTAACGGTAAATACAATATTATAGTTTAAATTCTTTTGTATATAATATTTTATAACGGGTGTTGTATTTTACACTTAATATATATATATGATCCTCATATAAAACTGCCCTGTGTGATTCTATTCAGTAGTAGAGTGATAGACCCTGGGGCTTAAGATGTCCAGATTGAGACCAATTCTATCATTTCCAGCATTCTTCTTAAGCCAATAAACATCACATGATCGCCATTTCATTGGTCTTCTTATGAATTCCTGATCAATAAAACCATTTGAATAACTATTTATTGATTAAAAATTTGTAATAGATTAATCATAAAAATATATAATAAAAACTATTTGTTTTTCCTAAAAGAATACCAAAACGTTTTTCTTTTAAACTAGATTAAATATGCTGAATTAATTATTACCTTTAATATTTCAAACAGTGAAACTAAGTATCAAACTGATAAAATAAATTTCCTGCTTGTAAAAGTGTTTTTTTTTTTTTTGTGAAGAGAAAATTATGAATAAAAAATATTAATAAATCGAAATGGGTTTAAAATAAAAGTATAAAAGAAAATTTAATATGATGTAGATTTTTTTTAAAAAAATTTAGTCTATTTCAAGTATAGTCATGCATAATAACAATACATAAGATTATTACAAGCATGCAATTAATTTATCTAACCAACTTTTTGCATAACCTGATTTATGCGTAAGTTGAAAAAATGATAATTTTTAATTTAACATGGATGCAAATTATCCTCATTCTATATGATGGATATATGGTGTTGCATTAATAATTTAATTATCTGTATGATTATGGTACTCAGCACCAAAAGTGCACTAAAGAATAACACAACTTCACCAGGCATACTAACATATGAATGCAAAGTTATTACAAAAAAAAACAATGAAGTGGAATTAAAATTTTGTGAGTATGTGGGTGTTTAATTATAAATTTAAAACATTCTCTTTGAATGACCATATTTACAGAATGTTGGTTGTTTTTTTTGATGTGTCAAAGTGTCACAGGAAGTGAACCCTGGGACAACTGCTTGTAGGGCAGCTATGCTAACCACTCAGTTACCAATGCTTCACTACAGAATGTTAGTTATTACAAAACCACTCAGTTACCAATGCTTCACTACAGAATGTTAGTTATTACAAATAAACAATGAAATGGAAATAAAATTGTGTGTGTGTGTGTGTTTAATTATAAGTTAAAAACATTCTCTTTGAATGACCATATTTACAGAATGTTAGTAGTTTTTTTTAATGTGTCAAAGCATCAGCACTGTGCTAACCACTCAGTTACCAACGCTTCACTACAGAATGTTAGTTATTACAAATAAACAATGAAATGGAAATAAAATTGTGTGTGTGTTTAATTATAAATTAAAAACATTTTCTTTGGATGTCATATTTACAGAATGTTATTATATTGATTATATATATTTCTTTTTAAATTTAAAAAATGTATATTATTTGAAAAATCATATTTCTAATAAAATTTAAAATAATATTTAACTTGTAATTAACACTTTTATAATTAATAAAGTTTATTTTTACTGCCAATGATGCAAGAAAGATTTGTGTGTGTTGTTGAGTTGAATTATTATTCAGCTTTGAAAGGAATTAAATTATTTTTCTATTAATGAATAAAAGAAAAATCTCTCCCTTCTCACTTTTTGATTTAAACTGTAAAGAACTAAAATTAATTTGCTGCTAGAACTAAGTGAAGTGAGTTTGCTGCTCAAAGAGTATTTTCCTCTTTGGGCTTACATATTAAAAAGAAACTATTTATGCATACTTAAATATTATTATATTTTTTGTTTATATCACAGACATGGCATATTTTTTTGGAAACTTACATATAAAATTCAATAAAAAAATTTAAAAAGGCAAATCGAAGCCCAGACTTAGCAACCCTTGTGTTATTACCAGATAATTTATAGATATAGGAAGAAATTTGTTACAAGCTGATTTAAAAGAGTAGCAAACTCTCCATACAGTAGTGCCACTCAGTGCAAGCCTTAGTAATCAATATATGCAAGAATTGATGCATAAAATCCCTATCTAGTACCTACTCATACAAACTAGTTTCTACCTTGTGGCTTTCATCAGGAAGGTGCCTTGAATCTGAAAGCACTACATATAGATCTTAGGATATTATGCAAGCCTCTAGCAGCCACCTTTTATCTATTCAATTAACTATAAAGCTACGAGTCCAAGATGAAAACACAATAATGTTTTCAATCCAAACTCATAGCGTGTATGGTCATATAGATCTGAACCCACTTCATACATTTTGATCTCTTTGGTTTTTTTAAAAACCACTATCACTATCTTTCTATGAGCAGGATTGTAATAAAATCCTAAAATATCACATGATCATTTCCTATGCACCGAGTGGATCTATTGTATTGAAAATTTACTGCTGTTTTAACAGCTCATATAAGCATAACAAATGGTGATTGTGTAATGTTTTAGTTGTTTTTACCGCTTTAAAATAATTATAGTTTATTTATCGATTGGAGGAAAAGGTTTTTTTGAAATGTGAATAAAATATTTTAACCTTTTAATTATCACTGGAATTTTTTTTTTATATTTATGTTTTGACTTCTGATTTCAATATGTTAATGTCAGTGAAGGACTTTAGTGTAAAATTTTGGTTTTCTAAAATGATTATAATCAATGGTTGCTTTATTTGAACTCAGTCTCCAGTATTTTATGGTTTGTTCTGCAACAATTGTACTGTTTGTCATAAGTATGTGTTACCCAAATAAGTAGAATTGAATGATGCTATGATGTTTGAACTTTACATGATATCATTGGAGAACAGAAATTTGGAATATATAAATTGTATTAAAAACAGTAAATGAAATAAATTAGTTATTGAATAATTTGAATGAGTATAAGAAAATGAATTGAATATGTACTTGCATAATAATATATAATTATAATTAATAATACCTTTTCTTTTATACTTTATACAATATAAATATATTATTTCTCCAAATAATTATATTTTTTTATAATTTCAACTGCCAAGCAGTCTTCTTCAAAGCTACAAATATTTAAATGTATATATAATATGACTATATAAAAACAATATTATACTATAATTATATGCATAGAGGATAAAGAAGAATATGTACTTGCATATAAAGAATTTACAAAAGAAAAGGAAGATTATAATGAATAAAAAGAGATTTTATGTATTTTTTAAGAAAGAGAGTAGGTATTAATGTTTAAAAAAAGATGAAAAAGTATTTTGAATACATCAAGGTGAGGCCTCTCTAACAACCTCTTCCCTTTATAAAAACTTTCCACTTTCATATAGAAATTAGTTAAAGAATAGTTTTAAGTTCTAATTGAAATCTGATAACAAGTTTTCAGGTTGTTACTGGATGGGATTTGAACTATAGCTGAAGGTGTGTTAATCAGACTTGTAACCGCTACAGTACAAGAATTGAAATACAGTGCCTATCTTCTTACAAATAACTAATAATGAAGATATTTTAACAAAAGTCCTGAATACATTTTGCTCTTTTTATTGCTTCTGGAAAATTATTTAATATATTTGTATGTGTGTCACAGCTATTTTTTTATTTCACTTTTCTCTATAGTGTTGAATGCATTAAATAATGCTCTGGTTTGTGTTTTTGTACCCTTTATATGAGAAAATATAAAAAAAGGATTTTCAAAAAAATCAGTAGATCTAAATCTGGAGTAATGATTAATATATGGAGATAGGGAAAATATTTAAAATGGCAGTTGAGAAAGATGTTTTAAAACAGATTGGTGCTTCTACATGATTAGAAAATTAATTGTTTGATGATATAGAGATCATGATATTAGATATTAGAGAGAAAACTGCACCATAACAGAATTTAATAAGATTAAGGAATTATTTTGTAAGATTCGGGTATTTGGAATTAAGAAAAAGGCTGATTAAATATTTTATTTGGAATATGATGTTCTACAGAGTAAATACTTGGGCAACTAAAAAAAGAAAGATGACAGATTGAAATCTTTTGAGTTATGAGTTGGGAGATTATTTAAAATATGTTTAAAAAGTAAATAAAAATTTGAGAAACTTTCGAAGTTTAAAATAAGTTGGATTAAACATATGCATAAAGTTGAAGAAATTATGGCAAGAAAAAGTTGATTGATAATATAAAAGAAGTATTTATAAGTATATGATGATTGAAGTAATAAACTGAAAAATTTGCAGAGGGCTGTGAGGTTCTTCAAAACCTGACTTTTTATCAAATAATTAAATATAATAATTCCAAGAAGCTTTCTTCAAGTAAAGAACACGAAGGGAACTAGTTTCAGATAGAAATTTATCACTTGCAAGCTTCTGGCTGATTGTTGATGGTACTGCAGCATCACCTGGTGGCAATCGAGCATATCCTACTGAGTATAAATTCAAGGATCGGATGGAATCATTTGATGAATAAACAGATCTATAAAAACAGCAAAGTTAAAAAGCCTTTTAGAAATGAGTTTTTGGCTAATCCATAATACAAAGAAATAAAATTGGATATTCTCCGAATTGTAATTGATCATAGTGAATTAATGGATAGGGGTTTTTTTTTTGCAAGATTATATAACCGCTTCAGCTTCATCTATTTATATAGAAAATATATTGAAGTAAAGAAGGGTTCCCCCTATTTCGTATGGGTTCCCCTCTTTCTTCCAAAATGTAAGCTTGTAGTTAAGACCTGTAGAGGTCCCTACTATCGCATTTTTATGCGCATATTCTTGAGGTTACAGCCTTATTAAATATTAATTACAATGATTAGAAATTATTTTCTCCAAATGTGAAATTGCCATATACAAAGTTTATAATCAGACTGATAGCCACATCATTTGGGAATACATTAGAATCTTTATCAATACCTATGCAGTTTGTCATAATGGTAGAATAATTGTCTCGAGAGCTAAAGATTCTTGAAGTTCAATTTATCATTGTGTTAAAAGTCACACAGGGAAACTTTTATGAGTTGATATATTATATTCATTAAAAGCCATGGATATTTTTGGAAAATATTTTCACATACTGTAAAATGAAATTCCCTCCAGTTTTTCCATATAATAACTTCTCTTCTTCACAACACTCTAACAAACTTCCTTATTCATTCATCTTACATAGTCTTTTTTTTTAAAATTTTTTATAATCTTTTAGAATCTAGTTTAAGATTTCGACTATCTACCTACTGCCATCTCTTTTAGCAATGTATCAGCCTAGCTCTATTTCAGTTTGTTAATTTTGTGATGATATCAGTGATCTTTGATTGATCTCTCATTTAAGGCCTCCGTGCTATTACCTGGTGACATTTCTCATGCTTCATTTCTGTTAAGAATTCAAGTCTCAAATCCATACATAAACACTAGTAAATGCACTTATCAAAAACTTATTTTCACATGTGTAAACATATTATATAAAGTATTATTTTGCCATATTTTTTTATATTCTTCATGAATGGTGGATTGATGATGAAGGTTACTATAGTTAAGTGATGATGTCATATTTAACTCTTTTTTTTTTCTTAAGACAAAATCACACAGTTTTATTTTGGATTTCAATATTTAGAGCTTTGTCAGAAATTTTAATGAGTGTCCATTAAGATGCATTTGCCAAATGTAAAAGAAAACTATTAAGAGATTTGAGCAGAGACTTTCAAGCTTCCTTCAGCTATTCACTCTATCTCAGAAAACTCATGCACATGACTACATATACCCATCCCTAGGTTTTATACATGAGGGATCAGAGTGGCTTAAAGTCAACATGGGCATGACAATAAAATTGGCATCAACAAGAGATTGGGTATTCTCTCATCAGATTTGCAATGATATGGATAGCTGAGTAATTCAAGGGTGATGTAGATTGAAGCATGTCCATTAAAGCTTGAAAATTTGCCATCTTAATATAAACTGAGTAATGAATATATACATGGGTAGGTGATGATTTGGAGCAACTGATGAGTACTGGTTAGCACGAAGTACTTATATTGGAGATTATTTATCTTTTTCACATGTGTGCGGTCATGTGTAGTGGCTTTATGAGATAGAGCGAATAGCTGAAGGGAGCTTGAAAGTCTGTGTTCAAACCCCTTTAATTTACATCTAAAACTCCAAGTATATAAATTATACTTGTATTCAATTAAATATAAAGGAAAACTGTAAATGTTTATAATAAAAAAGTTATATATAATCTTTAGATTTTTATTTCAGTTATGAAATAAGAATAATTAAAAGAAAAATAATATTCAGCATTCCATTAGTAAAATCAGGATTAATATATTATAGTAAATGGGTATTTTGTTTTTATTGAAATTAAAATTTGCAATCATGATCTTTCAAAGCAATAGCCAATTCGAAGTCAACTAAACAGGCTGAGAATATATTACTATGTCAGAATCATAATGTAGTCAAAAAAAGTCATTCAGGAACTTAAATAAGTACATACTGCTATATTAAATTTTGAGAAAATCCAAAATATAATAAACCACCCTAATTCTACATTACAAAAAAATCAAGTCAGATGTCACATGACCTAATTTAGTAAAGCTTATGTTTACAAATGTTATATATAGAGCTCGCAAAACAAACTCTTAACAAGCTTTGTAGAATACCCCCAATCCTCAGACCGATTTCTGCTTTATTAAATTAGGTCATGTGACATCTGACTTGATTTATTTTGTAATTTTATTTTTTGCTATGATGGTGTTGGCGATTTTATATTGCTAAAGCTATTAATATATGGTGTATCTGAACTTAGTTCAGTCCCATATGGCTATTTAAGTTAGATAGCTGGATTGGAAGACATATGGATGTCTGAAAATTTCAGAGTTTTTACTTAATAGATATACATTAGATAAAGTGCTGGGTTTGTCCTGGTATTTTTAATCTAATGATTGAATGTCCTAGCACCTCATTGAGGATGCCAGTAGCAGAAACCGGTCTGAAGTTGGGGGGTATTCTCAAAGCTTGTTAAGAGTTTGTTTTGCAAGCTCTATATATAATAATTCTCACATTGTAATAAACACCCCTAACCAAGTCATGTGTGATAACTTAAGGTTTTTAACAGATATTAAAGAAAATGAAATATTATAGTATATTCATTTAAGTTCCTGAATTACATTGACACTATATTATGGTGCTGACAATGTTCATTAAAAACAACGTATACATATATTCATATTGTTTTTGCATATTGTTTTGATTACCGTAAAGGTATCATAAAAAAAAATTTTCAATGAGTTTCTAGTTATTCTTAAATAGATGAGAAAAAAACAAAAATAAAAACTGTGCAATATTCATCACCTATCTATTATCAAACCTGATGAGAAATGTCTTTTTTTTCACCATATCTCTATAAGAATTGAAGAGACAATTATCATGCAGTGTATTATTTAAAGGCTCTTTCATCTTTTTTTCACTTGCCTTATTATTTATTGATATATCCCACTATACTTTAGATTGTTCCTATCTCTCTTTTTCAGTATATGTATACAAATTTATATGTGTGTGTGTGCTTGTTTTTTTTAGTGCAGTGATTTCAATGCTTGGAGGAAATCGACGTCCATTTATCATTTCCCGAGCAAATTCACCAGGTTTAGGAAAATATTCTGGTCATTGGACAGGAGATATTTATTCCACTTTTGATGAAATGAGAAGGACTGTTCCAGGTAATAATTTTGAAATTACTTTATATGTTTTCTTATTATTTCTTACATTTCTGTACTCTTGTTTTAAATTATTTGACTATAGAGTCTTCTATTCTTTATTTTTTTATTTTAAGATTTATTAACATCTTTTTGTTGTTGTTCTACTTGTAACACAATTAATTATCTATGCATGTGTGTGTATATATTTTAGCAATTCATTCTTCATCATATTGCAATCATTCACCAGCACAGAAACTCTCTTTCCATATATATATACGTACATGAAAGCAGTCAACATTTAAACAATATCAATAACAATATCAATCTGTCGTCAAGATAACCTCTTTAAACAATAAAGGAAATCCACCTTTATATATGGTTTAATATTTACTGCATAAAATGTATAAAGTATTGGAATTGAAGATCTTTTCAATTGCTATACATAAATAATATTTAAAGCACTTTGATTGCATTACAAAAACTTATACAAAAATCAAATTTGAGCAATGATAATATGAGACTGAAATCTTATTCATTGTAGATGTAAACAGTATGGCATTTTTTACATCCATAGTAAATAAAATTCAGTCTCATATTAATCATTGCTTAAATTTGCCCTTTGCATAAGTTCTTCAAATTTTGTCTGCTACACAATCAGATATATGTTTTTGAAACTTTGAATGTTATCTATATATGGCAGTTTGAGGGATCTTCTTTCACTATCTATACAAAGTGACTAATACACTTAGTAAATAAATAACCAATAAAGTCTTTCAGATATGTGATAAATTTCTCCAATACGTGTCATAAATCTTCAACTATCAGTTCACAATTTATAGTAAACATCGGGGGAGCACATTGTCCAGTTTGAAAGATTTAATTGGTTACAAGAATTGGTACTTATGTAGAATTCCTTTCAGAAGCTTGCCAGGTGTTTTATTTAAATAATCCATTTTCAGTGTCAAAGTATTTGTTTACATTTTTTTCTCTCGAACATGTGTGGCTTGTTAACTTTAAAAAAGCAAATTGAATGTTAATTTTAAAAAATTTGAATGCATTTTTTAATAAATTTCATTCACAACGTAATGTTCAAATATTAACACGTGGCAAACAGTTAATATGTGACTAAAATTATCATGATTTTTTTAACATTCTTTTTTTGCCATATCATTTTTGGAAGTATGATTCAAATTTGGAATTTTCCATCAACAGAACAAGATGCAATGGAATATTTCCAAAATTATGGATAGTGCCTGCCTGAAAAATGATGTCTGTCAGCTGACATGAATAACCACATTTATTATAGTTTTCTTAATTATGTTTTTTTTTCCTTTACTGCATTTGCGTTAAAAAAAATTTGTAATTACAACTCTTTGAACTTTTGTGGTTTTTATCATTTTAAGAAATATTAAAAAAAAGTAAGTATTGAATACGATAACTTAGAATCTGCCATATTATTTATATCATGTCTTGGAAGCTCTTTAAAATGGATTATTTAAAATAAAACACCTGGCAACTTTCTGGTAAGGATTCTACGTAAGTACCCAAAAATTTATTGGGCAAATTAATCAAGTTATTACTTATATATTTCTTATAGGCCCATATTTCTGTTTCATTGTTATTATACTGTTGCTATTAATTATAACATATACCATTTACACCTTTTTATACACTTTATCAATACTTTTATTTGTATTACACTAACAGTTTCAACTGTAATACAAATAATACAAATAAAAGTATTGATAAAGTGTATAAAAAAGTGTAAATGGTATGATATGTTATAATAGAAATCAATACATAGGAAAAGAAGAAGTAGAAAATTATATTGCTATGAATTATCCATATTTATTACAAAACATTAACATTGAAGATTTAATAGGTAAAATGTTATATATATAAATATTAAATAACATAGATTTTAAGATATATATGTAATTTAAATGGAAGAAAATTACCTTTCCACCCATGGGTTATGAATAAATAACCAATAAATATTTTAAAAGAGATTGGTCTTCCCATTCTTAAAGCTTACTCTTAAATAAACACAATTTTATTTACAACCCGGATCTTCAAATCAGCCAATTACTTATAAAAATTCGAATTTATATATCCTGGGGAAGAGACAACATCTCATTTTTAACTACCTGCAATATTGAATCATATTTTTTACAAGTGTAATTATTAAATAGCATAATTTTTTTAAATATATATATATATATGTAATTTAAACAGAAGAAATTACCCTGCCACCTACTTACAAATGACAAGTGGATAGTACTCTGCATCAATAAATCTTTTTAAAAAATGAGCAGTGCAACCCATTTTTAAAGTTTATTCTTAAACAAATCAACATGCATTGACAGTGCTAGAAATAGAGCATGATTCTAGCCAATTCAAATCTTTATAAGTAATTGGCTGAATTGAATGTCTACGTTTGAAATGGGTTCGCATTCTATTTTCAGCACTGTCAATGATTGTTGGTTTAAGAGTAAACTTTAAGAATGGGTGGTAAGGTAGTTTCTTTTCATTTAAATTATATATATATAATAACAATAAAAATAATAAATATAATGGCGATTAATTATTATATACAGTCTTTAAATCCCAGAAGTACTCTCGGTTAATTAGTTAGCCTTATTCAACTGCCGTTAAATTCAAAAAACATAATGGAAGCAAACATCAACTCATATTGCAGGATTCCCAAATTTTAATGTTAGTGGCTTGTTTATTAATTATATTCATTTTATTTCTATTTATGAAAGCTACCTCTTTAATTTTTCTTTTATTATGGTTTCTCTCTTCTGAAATTTAAAGACTGTGTTTAATAGTTAATTACCATTATATTTATTATTTTTATTATTATTACAATATTTTTTAATTAATGAACTTTTTTTATTTGTACTACATATATATGTGTGTGTGTGTGTAAATTTACAATCAAATATAACCAATCAAACTTTTCAGATTTGTGAGGTACTTATAAACATATAACAAATCTTAAACTATTGCTTGAGTTAAAATTCTCGAGCTCTCTCTCATTGACATGTATTTCATGAACTCCATATAAGCTCCAAAATCAAATTGTTTATAATTAAGACATATAAATAAAAAAAAGCCTGTTGTTTCTATGTGGTTGTTTAAGGTTTTCAAATCTCTATATTATCTGATGAGCCAGGGTTTCTGGAAAATATTGGTCTGAGAGGTTTTATGCTGAGTAATAGTTCAAAATTTATAACAAGCTTTAGAGGAGTCCATCAAAGATTTGATTAATTGTGTATATGTACACATGCAATTTATATGAGAATATGTTTATATATTTAAGCTCTATTTTTAGCTTTTAAGTTAAAGCAAGAATAATAAATATTTAAATTTTTACTGTGTGGCTTTTGGAAAACTTATTAGGTAATATTTTTTCTACATTGTTTGTTATTGGAGAGGCCTTTGGTCAGCAATAAGCTTTTTAAAGAATATATCATCTTTTAAATATCAAGACTAGTTTCTAACTAGTCAATTCTAAATTTTGTCTTTTCTGTACATCTTTTAAGAAATAAAAGAGATTTCTAAATAGTTATGGTGTAGAATTGTACCTCTTTTCAAGAATTATAAAAAGTTAAAAACCAATCTGAGAATTACCTTGGCATTATCATTATTTATTCATACTTACATAGTAAGATTCATGACTAAAATGGTATAAAGTGGATTATTTCCATCAATATATATATATATATGAAGGTTTAGATCCAGGATATTGTCATATTTTAAAGAATATTTATAAAAATGCATCAGCAACAATTAGATTACATAATGTTACTAGGAAAGTCAACATTGAGAAGGGTGTAAGACAGGGTGACTTCATATCTCCAAAACTTTTTACAGCAGTGCTGCAAGAAGTATTTTGTGGATTAAAATGGGAAGCTAAAGGAGTGAAAGTAATTGGAGATTATTTAAGTCATTTAGATTTTGCAGATGATGTAGTTGTTTTTGCAAATAATGCTTTAGAGCTGCAGAAAATGCTGCAAGAGTTATCAGATGAAAGTAGGACTAAAGATAAATGTTAAAAAGACTAAAGTAATGTTTAATGGATTTTCTCAAAATATGAAAATTAAAGATTGATTATGATGAGTTAGAAGTTAACAGCTACAAATACCTTGGTCAGATTATTAATACAGATGGAAACATAATGGATGAAATTAATCATAGAATTAAACTTGTTTGGAGTACTTTTGGTTATTGTTTGAAAAGGAAGGTTTTTAATAAATGTGTTTTACCAGTTCTTACTTATGTATCTGAGACTTGAACACTTACTAGAAGAACAATACAGAGACTTCAGACCACTCAAAGAAGAATGGAGAGATGCATGTTGGAAGTAACAAGAAGAGATCAAAACGTAAAATATGGGTAAGAGAACAAACAGGTCTTACTGACCTCTTTGAAGAAATTAAAAGACTGAAGTGGAGTTGGGCTGGACATATTGCTAGAAGAGATAGATGATAATAGTTGGACAATTGAAATCTTAAACTGGATTCCAAGAGATTGTAAACAACCCAGAAAGAGACCACATGTGAGATAGATTGATGAAATAAGAAAGTGTGTGGGGGTGATGTGGAGAAGAGAAACTAAAGATTGGAGCTAGATTGAACTTGGAGAGACCTTCATCCTGCTGTGGATTGATAATGGTTGATGATGATGATGATATAAGGAAAGAGAGGGCTGAGAGAGATTGGTTAATAGATAAAAATATATTTACTTATGCTCAAATACACACTCATCTATATTGTATTGCAGGCTATCTATTGGCATTTGTATACTTTATTAGAGTCTAGTAACTGCCTATATAGTAAAAGCTGAAAGATTATGCCCTAAATAATAGGTTCAGTGGATGGAATACCTTACTGCTGAGTAAATGTTTGTGAATTATTGCATTAATAAGTAAAAACCAAAAAAAAACTTAGTCTGAACACTTAATTTAGAACTATTGTTATGTAGAATCTTATAACATCTTAGTATTTGTACAGTAACTTATACAAATATTTATTTATGTAAGATAAGAATAAATCTGAAATTGACATTTTAGATAAGGGAATGACAAGAAATAGCAGCTTACTATTAACAATAGTCGAGAGTTATCATTTGATCATAGCATCGAGTTGCCTAGTGGAGAACTTAATATTCATATAAAAAAAGAACATTTTGAAATCAGAATTTTTTGTTCCAACAGAATATATTAATCGTTAAATTTTCTGAATTTAAATTAAAATATACCAGAATCTAATCTGGTTTAAGAAGAAAATATATATATATTATTAAAAATATTTTTTTTTAGAAAATAGAGATTAACTAAATAATAGTTTGTATCAAAGAGATAAAGGTAAAAAAAAATTCCACCTCCTAAAATGAAATTTCATTATAATTATATATATATCCTAAACAGTTCTTAAATATTTTTTTATTCAGGGAAACAAGAAAACAGTTCTTTAATTGCCTACTTCAGAGTTAAAATCTCTTCAATAGCACAAATAGAGTAACAGCGAAGGAAAAGATATTATTCACCATATTTGCCAAATGCTATTTGGTGAGAATTTAAGCAGTTTATATTAATATTTTATTCTCTAATTAAAAATAGCTAGATACCAATTTATCAACCAATTTTAGATGGTGAGGTGGATTAACTATGGATGTCTTATGGGGAAAAAATAATTGTTAGTTTGATTAAGAATTGGAAAAATATTTGCAAATTTTACTCAGTCTGATAAGTGATCACATATTTGTGTGTGTGTGTGTGTGTAAATTTATAACCAACTTCCATTTTTAGATATTTTAATTGAAAAGAAGAAGGTAGTTCTTTATCTCATAGTATATACAGAAAGCAAATACACACTGGTAGATACAGTAGTGCCACTCATTGCAAGCCAGAGTAATCAATGGATGCCAGAAGGCTTGTGCATAAAATCCCTATCTAGTGCCTATTCATCCAATATCTCTAGACTAGTTTCTAGCTTGTGGCGTTTGTCAGTGAGGAGCTTTGGATCAGAAAGTAGTGCACCTACTCATCCAATATCCCCAGACTAGTTTCTAGCCTGTGGCTTTTGTCAGTTAAGTGTTTTGGATTAGAGAACCCTGCATCTACTCATCCAATGTCCCCAGACTAGTTTCTAACTTGTGGCTATAAACTAGTCTGGGAATATTGGATGAGTAGGCACTAGATAGGGATTTTATGCACATGCCTTCTGGCATCCATTGATTACTCTGGCTTGCACTGAGTGGCATTACTGTATGGAGAGTTTTGCCTATTTTAATATCTATGTTAACTTAAAACATGCTTCTTCATAATGGTTTTGATCACAGGATTATTAATAGAGTTTTTTTACATAATAAAAAAAAATGTTTTGATAATTCAAAAATTAAGACTGTTCTGCCATGTATAAAATTGATAATGTTTTAAAGAAAAATAATATCCACACAATTTATACAACATTTAAAAAAATTAATGTAGTATTCCCACACCCTAAAGATAAAATCCCTTTGAAGTGTCATGGGGTATATGAAATTCCATATGGAGTCTGTGTACATTCATACATTGAAACAAAGCAGTCGTAGAATAAACATAAGAAAGCATTTTGGCAGTTAGAGAAAAATCTAATTGGTCAACCATTTATTCACACATTAAATTAACTAATCATGATATCAATTTTAATAAAACACATATTCTGGCAAAAATAACTAGAGGTTACTAAGGGAAGCCATAGAGATTTTTAAAAGGCCTAAGAGCATAAATGAAAAGTTTGAATTTAAAAAAATTAACAATATTTGGAAAAAGCTATTGGATGATAAAATATTTGTAAAAACTTCTCAACCAATAGAATTTAAGAATGAGGAGAAAATAACAAAGGAAAAAAATAACGATTTTAAGTCTCATCACACATTCTTATGATTTGAGAAAGAAGAAGCTCTGAGGAAAGTACTTGTTATTGTACTGAGGCATAAGCTATTTAGCTATTCCCAAAAGTAATACTATGAATGCATCATTTGTCCATGAGAATATTAGAATTTATATGTGTGTGTGTGTGAACTTATATATTTTGGATTTGTGTTTGGATATATTTGTTTGTTACTAACAGGAACACTATATTTTGATTGGGGTCCCTTCCAGGTGAAGTTCATTTGGGGATGTTGCCAAGATTGGCATTGAGAATGAACAAAACATTAATGAATTTGAAGAATAAGTTCACAAGTTTTTTACCCATGAAAATCTTTGATTTGATATATGCATGGTGTATGCATGCTGTGTGCAAATGTTTGCCACCTTACAGCTAAAATATTACTATTCTGAATTTTTTTTGTTAAATATGAATAATATTTAATCTTTAAATTATGTTAATGTTTTAAAAAATTTAATCTTTTTTTTAGCACTACTGAATTTTAACATTTTTGGTATACCAATGATTGGTGCTGATATCTGTGGTTTCCATGACAACACAACTGAAGAACTCTGCCAACGTTGGCATGAAGTAGGAGCCTTCTATCCATTCAGTCGAAATCACAATGACAAAGAATTTGTGGTAAGGCTTTCTGTTTTAGAATATTATCACTGATTCCTAAACCTAAATTATTTTAATTCCCAAATTTTTAATTAGAGTTGAATAGTGAATTTTTCTTAAGTTCTACCATTTTATAAAGTTATCTTCTATAAAATATATTACAGTCTTCCATCACCTATTTTATAAAATCTAAGAGCAGTTTTTTTCATTCTATTTTACTATAGGCTTCAGTAATCAGTGAACACTGATGGTATAGTGTTATAAAATTTATCTCCAGATCAGTTTCTGGCTTTTGTCTTTACCTATGAAGATTAGGACTAATAATGCACTTACGTACTTTGCGGCTTCTTTATATTATTCAAGTTAATATCCTGAAAGTCATAAGACATTTTTGTTTATAAAATCATTAGTGAAATGATAACTTAATATATAATCATTAAACAACTATTTATTTTAAGTCTATTTATTAATTAACATTTATTAATTATTATCTCTCCAAAACCTAATTCTGTTTCTCTCTTAATTATATGATATAAATTAAATTATACTCAATTTTTTAGACATCCAATTGATTGACTGAAAATATTAACTGCATTTCCATTAGCTGAAGCTCATATCATTCAGATTATTAGGAAAAATATGAACATGTAATGTGGGTTTTGAATTATTGAATCTGTTTGTTTATTTATTTATTTTAATATATATTATTTGAATTCTTAACTTTATTACTTCATAAGTGACATACTTCATTAAGTTCATTGTTATTTATTTAGTTATTATTGATAAGAAGTTACAGAAACAAAAGGTCTTACAAATACATGGCTTTCTTTTATTAAACAGATTCAAAGGAGGGATTCTAGTTAAAGCATAGATCAAGGAGTTCCCCTTCATATACAGATGTAGTGGTAGTACTGGATATTATTATTATTAGAATTTTTATTTTTTTTTGCTATGAAGAATATGAAAATGAGAAGAGCTAGAAAAATGCCACCCATTATTTTATTTTTGAGATGTATTCATTAGTCAGATATTTATGTAGAATTGTTTTAAGTATGTCTCAAGACTTGTAATCATTTCTGGAATTATTAATTTAATAAACAAAATAATATACTGTTTAACACAAAAAGACTTTACATGAATGTCTAAAATTAATCCATCCTTGATTCATAGTTTTTTCTCCATATCACTCCAGTAAATTCTTGCATTCATCTCACATGGGATTTCTTTCTAGCCTCTTACAATCTTTTGGGATCTAGTTTAGAACTTTAATTGTTAATCTATTGTTCTCTTTCTAGTTATAAATCCATCCTATATCCATTTCAATCTTTTAATTTTTTCAGTAATGTCATTCAAGTCTGTTTGTTCTCTTTCCCATATACTTCGCTTTGACCCTCTTTGTTAATCCCAGTATACATCTCTCTCTATTTTGTTTTTTTTTTCATTATCATTCCACAAATGGTATTTGATTATTTAGTTTCAGAACAACTTGGGTTGGCCTATTGAATATTGTCCATAAATAATAAATATAATTGTGATATAGTGCAATCTTCAACAGTAGTAAAAGGAGTATTATATATCTAGAAGTAATTACCCACAATTCATCACTGGCTTATATACATTGTAAAGAATGGAAGAGACACCCATGAAGTGTGAAAGGAAAAGAGAAATAATCTGAGTTACAGTTAATGGGCATGACAGATATAAAAATCAAGCTAAAAAGGATTGGTAATACATCGTCTATTGATCCACACCACCTGATGGTGCTGTTTCTACACTAAAGCACATAAATATGCTGTTTACAAGGCTGCTCATGAACAGTTCATTGGCAGACGACCGTTTGGCATTGTAATTTTGAGATTTACCTGCTACAGAAGCAGATGCGGTGGGCTTCCTTCAACCCCCCAAAAAAAAAGAAAAATATTTTTCTGTCTTTGTGATGGTTTAATGAAATTAAGGCATTGTCAAACATCTGAAATGGAATGTCAATTGCATCAATGTCGATGAAGGGGTTCCATTCGCTTGCACATGGTATGGGTTTTGAGGGCTGCCGAATCAGTTTTTCGCAAGCAGTATGTCTAATTTATTCTTGAAGCCGGGATCAGCTTACAGTGAAACGTATTACAGCTGAGTTGGAAAGGTGTCAAAACGCCGTAAGGAATATGACGACAGGTCTTAGAGAGGTCTGTCGAGAAAGCCTTGTTGTTTCTCGATAAAAAAGAACAAAAAGTTTCTTCAAAAACAATATTCAAAAAGACTTGGAATAACAAAAAAAAGTTTCTTTAAAAAAAAAAAAAGACCAGACAAAAAGAAATGTTTGTTTTTTAAATAAAAAAAAAAAAACAGAATATTTTAAAAAGCCAAAAAAAAAAAAAAAAAAAAATTAAAAAAAAAAACCCATTATTTTATTTTTAAGAAATAAACATCAAACCGGTTAAACAAAAAAAAAAAAGCAACAACAACAACCAAAAAAATAATCAAAATCAAGCAAATCCAAAAATTAAAAAAAACATAAATCAAATCAAATTTCAAAACAGCCCGGTAACGTTATATCTAATTGTTTTTCACTAGCAACAACACCATAGAATGGTACGGGAAATTAGATGATGTATTACCAAAGGGGTAAATGACAATTATTAAAAAAAAATTTAAGCTAGTGAATTTTAAAATTTAAGTTAAACACATACAAATTACATGACCCACCATTCTCCATTCTATCTCATAACACTGATACACTTGAACACATATATGTCGAAAAGATAAATAATCACCAATATACATATTTCATGCTAAACCAGCAATCATCAGTTAGTCCAGATTATCATCTCTACATATATATGCAATAAGTGCTCAGATATATATTACATATATTGATACAGGTGTATAATAAGCCTGTATTTCAGTTAATACATACAAATTGAAAATTATCAAACATTCCATGATACATCACTTACACTAAGGTATATATATTAAGAATATAATGTGTTTATGCATGTGTGTATGTGAATCAAACAAATAAATGCAAAGCTCTTAAGATGAAAACAAAAAAGATTTAAGTAAAATTCTAAATTCAAGCTGTGGAATATTTTTGATACACTAAATAATAGTTCAATATATAAAACCACTAAACATCACACTCTCCATTTCTTATGCTTGCTCATAACTGTTGTTAAAACAGGCAAAAACTCTCCCTACAGTAGTGCCACTCAGTACAAGCCAGAGTAAGCAATGGATGCCAGAAGGCCTGGTTCAATATATAATTAAATATTTTTATAAATATTGCATTATAAAATGATTTTAATGCAAATTTAACAGTCATCCTGAATAAAGGCTGTAAAACATGTTCTAAATCTTGTAGGGCCTACCTGGAACTAGAAGAAGAATTAACAAAAGAAAAATCTTTGTGTGTGTGCGTTTGTGTGGAAATTGGTGATAATATGAGTAGATGAGCATCTTTAACTTTGCTTTGAATGGAATCTCTGTATCCTACAGTAGAATCAAGTTATTATATGTACTATGATCCAAATATTAATGCACAGGACAATAAATGACATCTTAATGTCACCAATGAAATTATTGTGACAGGATAGTCAGAATAGAGTAGTTCCAGAGACTGGATCTTCATTCAGTGCTTAAAAAAACTGTCTTCCCCCCCCCCCATTTTAAAACTGTGTGTATGATCATTTTATAGAATTACCAACCATAAAAGGGAGATCATTTAAAAAATAAATAAAATAATAATCAATTCTTATCAGTAACAAAAAAAAAAATGTTTTGTTTTGAAAAGCAAATAAGTATGTTTGAATATTATACATACGTAAGCAGTGATATTTTTTTGTGTATTTATTATCAGGACCTTTAAATAAAATCTACGACAGAATTACTAGAAGCAGTCTTGCATTAGCTCATAAAATTTGTTAGGGACAGACACCCACAAATACAAATCACATGAAATCACTCCGTGCTTATCTACCCTGAGAATTTTTCACTCTGATCTAAAGATGTCAGTTTAAACAATAAAGTTCGTATTTGGACTGTAATATATTGAAACTTAAATTTTTAGAAATTTAGATAAACTCATTAAACAAGTATTGTTTACATCACTATCTTAGATCAGAAGATGGGTCCATCTTTTACTCACAAAGGCTGCCTTGATAATAGATTGAAGATTATTGGTGTAGATAAGAATTAGCTGCTTTCATGTGATTTACATTTATGAACCATTCGGCTTTGAGAAAAATCAGATTCATATATAATCTACCTCTAATTCCTTAAAGTAATCATTTATTTTATATATCTATCATTGTCAGATGCAACATGCAAAATATTGTTGCTTTTACATGTGAATTAATGTTTGGAAAGAAGGCACATGTTTGGGTGCTATAAGGCATTGGGATTGAGACATTTTAAATGACTGCTGCCTCCCCCCACCCCAAAGGGGATCAAATTAAAATATCATGGATAAAGTGATAAATACTTACATAAAGTAATAAATCAACCACTGCCCATAGGTAAAGGGAAATTGATAAATACGAGTATGTGCTCATATATATATATATGTAGTTACAGGGTATGTGAAGGACATGTATGAATTAGGCTAAATGAAGATGAGGAAATAATAAATCCAAAAGTTAATAAACAATAATTTTTATTATCGCCATGAAAAAAATGAAAAATATGTCAAATATTTAATAAATTTAAATTGTATGTACATTTCCTTCATGGCAATAATAGAAATTATTATTTGAATAAGTATTCATATAAATAATAGAGTAATGGATTGTCTAGCTAATCAAAAAATATAACTAGAGGACATGAGTGTCTGATAAGCTATAGGGCAAAGGCAGAAGTCGCTAGTCTTAAAATATGTTTTAAAAGGGGAATTGTGACTAAGTGCAATCTATAATGTTATAGACAGTATATCACACTTGTTAAAACTAAGGATGCATCTACAATTGTAAAGCCACACATGGGAAGCGCTATCTTTCTATGGCACAGGATGCTATAACATTAGACAGTCAAGCTATAAATATTTTCCTCATTAGAAATTATCTTGTTCTCATTTATATACACTCTCCATGCAAGGAAATGTGTAATTTTTCTAATTATGAACTCAAAATCCTTTTTGTTTGTGCTTTCTAAGAAGTTGTGTATTAAGCAATTTGCTTTATGCGAGGGAAATCATGAAATAGGAATTTAAATATTTAAAAAATCAGCATAGCAGATATTTATTCTGTGCATATATAATGTTAATACATATCTCTCATACATGGATGTTAACACAGCTATTAAAATTCATGCACAGACATCTACACATATTCATTAATCTATACCTGTTGTTAATGTCTAGCATTCAGATGTTTGAAAACCTCACTTTGGATATTGTTGTATGTTATTACATAAGGACATTAGTAAGTAGCCTTCAAATAATTAATTTTATGAGGAATTATTTTATGCTGTTTTAAATATGAGGATCTACAGACCATGCATGTACAAGTTGAACAAACTAGATTGAAATCATGTTAGATAAAATTCAGAGAGCGTGTCAAGACAGTTCATTAGTCAACCAATATTTAATTATAGAAAATTAAAACTGTTAAAATGGTTCAAACCTCTTTCCCCCAATCGAGAATGTAGGTTTTTAAATTGTCAGGGAACTTGAAATAATGGTATTCATCCTGGAATAAGATTTTCAGAGGAATGAAAAGATATTAGAATTAATAAAGGGAAAAAATTGAGCTTATTAATTTTCTATAGATATGTAAGTTATATACAATAATGAATGAGATTAGAATTTGAATGGAAGAATATAAAATTTGGGATGAAGAGGAAATTTGAATGAATTATTCTAAATATGCAAAATAATATCTTTCATCATTAGAGTGAAATGATTTATAGTGAAAACAAAATTATGTACAGCTTTCTTAGATATAATGAAGGTTTATAATAAATAGAAATATATGATAAAATTTTGATAATATGAGAATAGATATAACATTGTTAAGAAAAATTAAGGGTTTTTATAAGAGTAATTTTTTTATTAATAACAACTAGAGCTTATAGAACTGATGGAAATTAAATATGGAGTAGGATTGGAAAAAATGTGTCCTCTGTTATTCTAATTATTTTGTTTCTAAGAATAATAGTGATTACAATAAAAAGATTGGAATTTCTTGTAGTCGAAATGTGTTAACATGGTGGAGGTTTTTTTTTTTTTTAATAATAAAGCATTTTTTGTTAATATTATTTAAAAATATATATTAAGAGAAAATCTTAAGAAATTTGAAAATTAAATTCAGTAAAAAAAAGTCATGTTATTAATTAATATCACATGATCACTATCTCATACTAGCACATAATTGTTATTAAACAATTCAAATAGTATGGAGAGTAAAAAGAGTTTAAATATATATAGAAATAAACAGAATATTAGGTGTGAGTTAATATATGATAATAGTAAGGAAAGTAGTTTATTGTTTAAGGCTCGAACGGGATCTTTAGCTACAAAAGAATATACATGTAAATGGAAAAATATGGGTGATTTATTTTGTAAATTATGTAAGGAAGGAATTGAAAATATTAGGCATTTGTTAATTGAATGTAAATGTTTGAAAACAGAAAGGGTACATATAATGAAGTTGTGGAAAAATAAATATGAAAAGAGTGATTATACAGAAAGTGAATTATTGGTTTTTATGCTAGGTTTGGGAAAAGATAAGGGGGATTTAGATATAAAGGTTATAGAGTTGACAAAAATTATGTTGTGGAAATGGGATAGAGCAGATTATGGGTAAATTTAGAGTGGGGAATGTAAAAGAAAGTGGCTAACAGGTTTATCTGGGCTTAATTGCTGAGATATTCTTGACTTCGTTTAAGGAGAAGCCATAATACATCACATCACATCACATTTGTTATTAATTAATAGAAAAGATAAGATTGACAGATGAAAATTAGAATTATTTATAAGTAGAGAATTGTGTATTTGTTTTTTAAATTAGAAAAGAAATTAAACAGACAGCTGGAAATTAGAATTGATATATAGAATGAAAAATAATATGAAATTGATAAAAAAAAAACTCATTTGTTTCTCATTTAATAAATATGAAATATATAGAATAGTTTGAAAAAAGGAATAGTATCAACTTTAACATTTGGGAGTGAGAATTTTTGTTTGAGTCATGGAACTAAGAAATTTTTAAGTAGAAATAGTAATTAGGTAAAATACATTGGATAGTTAATTGTGGACAACTATTATGATATATTTCTAGGAATTTACTTAGAAATAGCGCCATCGTGCGGCTGACACGATAAAATAGAAAACAATGAATTTTGTTTTAATGAAGAAGAATAGAAACAAATGATTGGAAAACTATAATGTATAAAAGAAAATAAATGAGTAAAAACAGTGTTTAATTAGGTCATGTGAGGCTGTAATCACACAAGTGATTTTTATATACTTGCAGAATTAGTAGGAAGAAATGAGATAAGGGCGTAGAGAATATATTGCAGATTCATACTTATGGAGCTGGTAAAAGAAGGTTGATAAGTTGGTCAAATAAAAAAAAATGAAGTTATAAAAAATTAATATGACTAAGAAAAATAAAGTTATATAAGAACAAAAATAAAGGTTGTGAATGGATATATAATAACATTAGAGGGAGTTCTCTGTTTTATGGGAGAGCAACATGAGTTTTATATATCAAGGAAAGAAGAATAAGAAATTTGGATTGTAGATGGCATTTAAGTAGAGATGTGAAGGATATTGTAGAACATCTATTTTTAAAATGCAAGATGTTGAAATTTAAAAAGAGTAAAATCTTTGGGGAATAGGATGAATCTAAAGATGATAAAAATGAAAGATTTTTTTTAGTGTATTTAGATTTTTAACAGTAGCAAACTCTCCATAAATTAGTGCCACCCAATGCAAGCCTTAGTAATTAATGGATGCAGGAAGGTTTGTGCATAAAATCCTCATCTAGTCCCTACTCATCCAATATCTTCAGACTAGTTTCTAGCTTGTGGTTGTATCTGAGAGTACTGCACTTAGATCTAAGGATCTAATGATAATGTGATGTTTAATTTAGATTTATATGACAATAATGAGGAATATGGTAAAAGAATATTAAAACTCAGAAGCAACTTTTATGTGCCATTAATGGCAGAATGATTTAGCAAAGTATATGGATAGATAAAAGCAAACGGGAAGGTATAGATGCATTTACAGTAATATGAAAAAGTTTCAGAGGATAGGAATGTTTAACTTGCTAACAAGACTTATAGGCAGTTATCCTTCTATGCATTTACCTTGCAGAGTTTTTGTAAAGAAATTACTGCTCTTAATATAATTTCAAATTAAAACATGCAAAACTCACTATACGTATTGCCACACACAGCAAGCTAGAGTAATCAATGCATGCTCCTCACTGATGAAGGCCACAAGCCAGAAACTAGTCTGGGGATATTGGATGAGTAGGCACTAGATGGGGATTTTACGCACAAGCCTTCTGGCATCCATTGCTTACTCTGGTCTACACTGGGTGGCAATATGTATAGAGAGTTTTGCCTCTTTTAACAACAGTTAAGAGCAAGCATAAGAAATAGTGATCATGTGATGTTTATTGGCTATAATTTCAAATTGGGAGTATATTAGGTTTCTCGAAATAGTTTTTTTTATGCAAAGACTGAAGATAATTGTTAGCAGTTTATCAAAAAAATAATGAAATGTATATAACTAGAATTGTTTTTATTTTAATGTGTATATGACACATTACTTACTCTTTTGCTTTCAAGATGATCTTTAAATATACAGTGTTCCTATTAGTTATTTTGTGAACGTTATTCATCATTATTCTCAGTTTAGTCATAGTAGCAGTGCAGCCTTCTACTGACATTTTAAAAGTTTCCTTTTGTTACTGCTCTGAGTTTATCCAACTATGGATACCACACTAGTAGCTAAATACATTTTTCACATTATTATAATATAGTAGCTTCATTTTAAATTTCTTATAAAGATATTTTTTTCTTGTTTTTGTTTTTCAATCTTCATAAAATGAATTGAAATCTGTTCTTCATAATTTTTTCTTTCTTTGCATTCACACAAAACATGCTAACTGATAAATAAGTAATATCTTTTGTGCTGTTGTATTTTGTATTAATACTGTATTTTCTGCTTTTTATTCTAAATGAGAATAAAGTTTTTAAATAGTGATATGAATTATTTGATATCAAACTAGGATCAAGATCCTATGGCATTTAATGGAAGTTATCTTAATTCAACTATAACTGCTCTTACTGCACGTTACTCTTTACTGCCATATCTCTACACCCTTTTCTATCGAAGTCATGTATTTGGTGAAACTGTTGTGAGAGGATTATTTTTTGAGTAAGTAGATAACACTTTTAGAAGTTAAAGAGAATGATTTAATATTAATAATTATTATTGTTTTAAATTTTCATCTTGTATATTTTATAGATAATTTATTTGATGATTCTTTTCAACATGGCAATAAATTAGAAATACCTGTCATTTTATTGTATATTTTGTATAATGTCTTCAGGAATTTTGATTGATTGTCATGACAAGAAGACTCATTACATATTAATTATCATATTTATGAATGTCACAAAAGTCTTGTTAAATCATATACTACTCATCAAACTTGCCTTTGAAAAGACAAATTATTTATTATAACTCATTAACAGAACATCACATGATCATTTTTTGTTTACATTTAACATATTCTTTAGTAGTAGTTTTTTCACTTTATTCTACAGTCATTTATTGCAAGTTTTAGTAATCATTAAACATGATAGCACTATTATATCCACTTTGCAGACTGGTTTTTAAATTATGGCTTTCAATAAATTTAAATCCAATGCATATAACAATCAACACCTTTTTTATTAACTCTACCATACTATGAAATTAAAGCCTGAAATCAAAAAAGACCAGGTTTAAACTCAAATTAGCTTACTTATATAGTTATATGTAGTGACTTAGTTTTTGTCAACTGATTTTTGACTAGTATGATATATTCTAATCCTCTACAGAATCTAAATTTTAAATGGTGAAAAATAAAAGTGGCATCTATGAAATAACATGTGAATGTGGAAGAATGTATATTAATAAAATTGTTGCCCCACTGATAAATAATTAAAGGAGTACAAATCGATGATTAGAAAAGAAAAAGCATATCTAAAATAGCAGGCCACATATGTACCAATAAAAAGGAGAAAAAATATTAAACAGAGAAGAAAAAGTACAAACAATAAAATTCATAGAAGCTGCTCACATGACTGGAAAATAACTCCATAATCAACCTAATGTGATGATTCACTGTTTGGAAGTCATTCATTAACTTTATTCTCAGAAAAAAGTTGAGAAATCAGGAAACCCAATAAAACAGGCAAAAGTCTATACATATTGCCACTCAGTGCCAACCAGAGTAATCAATGAATGCCAGAAGGCTTGTTCATAAAATCCCCATCTAGTGCCTACTCATCCAATATCCCCAGACTAGTTTCTGGCTTGTGGCCTTCATCAGTGAGGAGCCTTGGATATGAGAGCACTGCACCTAGATCTTAGGATCTAATGCAACCCTCCAGCAGCCACCTTTTATCTCTACTTAACTACAAAACTATGAGTCTTAAATTGAAAACACTATAATATTTTCAATCCAAACTCACCAGCTTATATATAGAGAGTTTTGCCTGGTTTAATAACAGTTAAGAGCAAGCATAAGAAATGGTGATCATGTGATGTTTATTGGCTGAAAACCCAATAAGTATATGAAATTTTTATTGACTGTTCTTTTGACAGAATAGCCTAGTTGGTAGAGCATCACTTTAAATTCAACATTTATGAATCTAAAGTTCCAAGTTAAATTCCCTTGCTAGTACTGCCATATGTTTCCAATGGAAATAATTAACATTGTACTTTTTGAATTACAGAATCGTAAAATATAAAAATGTCCCACGATTGCTTTTTAATATTTAATAACATCATTTAAAGATAGAAATGACTGGATTTTAAAAGAGTGATTTTGCTGCAAACTTGATTAGAGTGCCAAACTTAAATTCAGTATTCACAAATCTAAAAGTCTAAGTTGGATTCTCATTCTTACTACGCCACTCATCAGGCAAGTAGCACTTGAAAAAGTGAGGAGAATAATATATCACTTGAAACATTGTTTTATATAATAACCTTTGGGCTTTTAATAACAGTTGAATGTATTTGGAAAATTTAAATAAAGTTTGAATTTTTCTAAAGACCTTTAATTATTAATATTAGATGAAGGAAGAAGTCCACATGTAATTCCTAATATAAAAGCTGTTTATCAACCAGGCTCCTATACTTTAAAGACTAAGCATTGTAATTTATTTGTGTGTGTAAATATATATTGTACAGGTCGCTTCGATCTTCTTTTGATAACCGATGGCATCACTAGGTCACTAACTACCTAGAAAATTAATAATAACATTATTACAGATCAAATTTAAATTGAATACATTACTGAAATTCATGAGGAATAATTTTAACAAACTTCTAAATGGGGCCTGCTTTCTCACATTAATGTCAATTTATTAGTATGAAAGGGTGGGCCTTGTTTACAAGTTTTTAAGTTGGATTATTTAGGAAACTGACTTGTGAATTATAGTAATTTATGTGGAATATCCATGAATAAGTTTACATATTGTCAATATTACGTGTTAATAGCCATGATGGTTTAAGGTTATGAAAAGTTTAAAATTGCTTATTTATTTTATGAAAGATACCCCGTTAAAACTAACCTAAATCCTTAAAATTTAAGGTAATCGTTTCATATTTACCTATCATGTTTTGAGTTAATATTATAACCATTATGAATTTGTATCTTATTAGTAATGTTCTTTATAATCCATATTGCAGTAGTAATAAATAACTGAATACAAGCTTCGTAGAATTATCCATATTGGTGATCAAAATAACTTGTTGAATGAGCTGGAATAAATCAAAGAATGCTCCAACTATGGATTACTATGGTATTTTTCTTTCATTCAATAATTGTTTTTAAAAATTTCAACCAATCAAATAATTTAAAACTTTTTTCCAATAACATTAAAATATATAAGTTCGTGTCTTTTTCTCTTATTGGGTACCTTTTACAAGTCTTTATTTTTAATGGTGTTATCAATTTCCCCCCTTATTTACTCTTTTTTTTTTCTTCTATTGTTTTAAATTTCCATCAATATTTTCCTTTTTCGTACTAATATTCTTGTCAATATATAATTAATATTCTTTTTATTTTAGCTTAATTAGCTTTTATTTTCATCATTTATACTAATGACTAAAAATATTCATCAATTCTATTATTGTAAAACTAATTTTTTCCTAATTTATAGATTTAAAGTTCCAATTCTTCCATACAAAAGTTAAGATAACTTTAGTCAGCTAGTGTATTTTAAAAGTGAAACACTTTGCATTGTCTTGGTGTGGGTAAACAAGTTTCTCTTTTTAGCTTACAAATTATTCTGTGAAGTTAACAGATATTTTATGCATCCCTAAACAACTTTGTATTAAACCAGTCTGGGTATATTGGATGAGTAGGCACTAGATAAAGATTTTATGCACAAACCTTCCTGCAGCCATTGATTACAAAAGCTTGCACTTAGAGGCATATAGCTGGAATAATACAAGAGTGGGGCTATTATTGAAAGGAATGGATAAGTACCATAGAAAGATAAATAGTTATAGACTGGTAGCAGTAACGTCGGTGTTATATAAAGTTTTTGCATATATGGTGGCTGGAAGGATAACAAAATGAATGGAAGAAAATAATATAGTGAGAGAATTGCAAAGAGGTTTTAGAACAGATAGGCATATAGGAGATAGTTTACTTGTAGTTACACAACTTATAGATATGAGTTGGACTACAGGTAGGCAGTTGTATATGGTCTTTATAGATATAGAGAAGGCATATAGTAGATTAAATAGATTATGGGTAAGTTTAGTAAATTTGGGAATGAATGGAGCTTTAGTATGGATCTTATTAAGAGTTTGTATGAAAATAATTATGATCAGAGGAAATATAGAATTAGAGTTAAAATGAGGTGGGACTAAAGCAAGGATGCCTTATGTCACCTATTTTATTTTTTTATATTTGAGAAAATGGAGAGCAATAGAAAGACTATGAAAAGGGATAGAAATACTATTAAAATATGACAAGGAAGTGTATACATTATCAAGTCTTTTATTTGCTGATATTTTCTTGTGCACAGAAAGTAGAGAGGATATGGAAATTGTGCTGAAGATTTGCACAAGAGTATGTAAAGAGATGGGGATCAAATTCAATGAAGAAAAATCAAGAATAATGATAATAAATGTTGGGGAAAGAGAAGAGAAAGAATTTTTGTTGGGGGATATAAAGTTAAATGTTATAGGTATAACTATTTGGGAATCATCTTAAGTAATCAGAGGAGTTGTTTATATGAATGGGAGAAAAAAATGATAAATGAAGCAAAGAAAAGAAAGGGACTGATAAAAAATTAATAGTGTTTTCATATAATAAATGTGATGTGCAAAGATTGTAAGAAGGAATGGCAGTAGTAGGCTTTACTTATGGTAATGATGTGTTGGTAAATGGATGTTAAATTCTAGAAAATTATAAAGAGAAATAGGAAGGCATACATTAGATGCAGATGTGTGGACTGCAAAAGAGGCAATTCAAGGAGAAATGGGATAGCCAAGTTTTTATATGAGAGATGCAAAATGAAAATGTTTGGTAGATTGCAATTTATGGATAGTAAGAGAATAGCCAAAATAATATTTAATTGGTTTATGAGTAAAGGACAGGCAGCAAGATGGGTGAGACTGGTAGTATGGTCTGCAGAAGATATGGATAAAGATTTTATGTCAGTATACTTGTACAAAAGGTGAGATGATTGTGTTAGGAGGATTGTTATGTGCTATAGCAGCAAAGAATGGGATAGAATAGATGCATTAATAAAAAAATAGGGAGATGGAAAACTCATATGGAGAGTAAAAAGTGTCTAAATATATATAGAAGTAAACAATATTGGGTGTGAGTTAATTTACGATGATAGCAAGGAAAGTAGTTTACTGTTTAAGGCTCAAATAGGATTGCTAGTAATAAGGGAATATACCCATAAATGGAGAAATTTGTGTGATTTAGGCTGCAAGTTATGTAAGGAAACCGTGGAAAATATTAGGCATTTACTAATTGAATGTAAATGCCTACAAGCAGAAAGGGCATAAATAATGAAGTTGTGGGAGAATAAATATAAACTAAGTGTTTACACAGAAAATGGGTTCTGGTCTTTGTGTTGGGTTTGGAAAAGGGGGAATTTAGATATAAAGGCCATGGAATGGACAAAGATGATGTTGTGGAAATAAGATGGAGCAGATAGAGAAATAGAGTGGTGAATGAAAAGAAAGAAAGATAAAGTTTGTTGGATAAAGGAGGATAATAATCATAGAAAATTTAATTTTCAGTGATCCAAAATTATCAGTGGTGATAGATGCTACTAGCTAGACCCAGGGAGAGAAATATATCTTTAACATTGTTCAGTCAATTGAGAAAAGAACACATAGACAAACGTCAGCCAAAATTAATTATAAATAATTTTGAAGTTTATTAAATTCAAAAAAAAAAAATAAATATTAGTCAAACAAAATATGAAAGTTTGACCTACATTTCTCCAGTGGATTTGTCAGAGAGTGAACTAGAGTATTGGCATCAATTACTTAGACAGATAAGTTCGTTTTCTCACCTAAGAATTAAAAGGAATTTATAATGTCTGCCTGTCAGAAATTTATCTAAACAAATTCCAGTTTCCTTTAGTTAGAGATTTAAAAAGAAAATGATTTTGTCCAGAAATCAGTGAACAGTGCAGATCGATCTTTTCCTAAAACCCGGCAAAACATTGGGACATAATAGGATTGTCATTTGCTTGCAAACATTCATAAAAGATCACATTTAAGACCTTCAAGTTTGATTCCGACAAAAAGAAAAAAGAAAAGATTGCAGTATTACATAATCTGAAAGATAGAAAAATCAAAATCTCTACTATTTAAGAAAACAGAACAATACACCTGATAAACCGCTAGCCAAAAGATTTACAGTCTGCAGGAACTGCAGACCCAGATTGACTAAATAAATTACAATGGAATAAGGAACAGGTGAGTTAAAAAGAAAACTATTAATATCTGCCCAAACATTTATCAAGGGTTAGTAATATAAAAAGAAAAAAACACTAAGCATATAAAATATAAACTCGCAATACACTCTCGGATAAGTAAATTTAAAATACGAAATTTTAAAACTAAGATTTCAATACATGTAATAATAAGAAAAATACATAATAAAGTAATTAATGATATTTAAATGATTATATATCTTATTATAGGTGTAAGTTTCCTTTTTTAGATTAAGCTGAGACTTTAACATAGAGATTTAAGCCCTGGTTATGATATGAAAAGATGAGTTTACCTTTGGGATTTCTTCCAGCGGGATACGCAAAGTTCAGGTCTGCATAGGGTTCATTTTGAAAGTTTTGATTTCTATTTCTTTAGTTGGGAGTATGAAGGCAATCTTAGGATCAGTTCTGGATGAGGCTTTTAGGTCATGTTCTTGAAGGCACAATTATGGAGCTCCAGGATTTGTCTTTGGTTGATTTAGCACTGCATATTGTTATTAAGGTTCTTTATGGTATTTTCTGCATCCTGGATAGACAGTCACTATTTCCAATGTCTTAGCATATTTACTTCTTCTATTAGCAAATATCTAAGCAATTCTTTCTGAACACAGCAAGCAGCCAAAAATTTGCAGTCAGCAAAAATTCCACTTCGGCAATCCGCATTGAGCAAATATAAAAATTAGAACAGCAATGTGAATAAGAATAAGAAACAGGATAATAATTTAGTCAAAAACCCGGGGCTATTTATGTGAAATTCAGTCAAAAACCCGGGGCTATTTATGTGAATTGTTATCTTACACATAATCTTTAATTAAAATTTTTGACCAGGGTTAATCTCTGACTCTTGCTTAATCTTAATTTTAAAAAAAAATCTATTTCAAACTTAATTAAAAAACAATTAAGTCTCAGCTTTTAAAATAAATTACAATTAACAAAATAAAAAGAAACTGACCACAATCAAAACTTATTTTAAATTAAAATGTTTTTACAATCTCCCTCTTTAATTGAGTACGTGTGTTATGGCACTTACTCTTAATAAATAATACACAATTTTTAAATTCAATTTTCTTTTAAAATCTTTAAAATTGTATGTTCTAATTTTCAATTTTCCGATAGTGTTTTTGAAACAGATAAAGCATCCGATTCAATATATATATGATCTTATGCATTATGTCTAGTCATTTAATTCCAGTTTAATTTTTGTTTGTTTCATCATAAGACAAATAAATTGGGAAGTTACAATGATTTTTATTCTTTAACTTTTTTAAATCAAATAATTATTAAATTATAAAATCACTTGTAAATATATTTAATATAGAAATGTTTGTACCTATTAAAAATTCAATCAGTATCTTTTCAAATTCTCTATTATAATAGACAAGATAGATACCCTTGCTGTCTTTATTAACTTACACAATCAAATTCCTATCAATCTTAATAAACAGTATATTTAGAAGAGATGCTTTATCATTAGTCAACTTACATTTTTATGACTTAAACCCAAATCAGAGAACCATTAAATTCTTCCAACTGTCCAATGTCTCTTGGCTTAATCATCAGTTAAATATTTGTTCAAAGTCCGAACAGAAACATGACTATAATCTAATAATCCTAAACATGGTCAGCAGTGTCTTTATGCATGGGAACTTCTGATTCCATTTAAAGTAAAGCCATTATACATTCATGTCAGTTCTCTTATTTTTAATTCATTATTGAATTTTGAAAATTAATAAAGTTAACATCTTCATATCACATTTGCACATCCCTTTATCCCAAGATCAATCCCTTTTTCAAATACAGATACAGTATGCCCCAGTGAAAAAAATGACTCTCTGAATAAATGAATGTTACGTAGTTACATAGTTTAGTTACTCCCACAAAAATTTTAAGCTTGTATTGTGTCTGGTTTCAGATACCAACAGATACAAAAATGCAAATGTTTTATACTTTTTTTTTCTAAGCATGGTTCGACCTTTTTTATTAATTCCCACCTTAGATCTTTTACTTTTCTTTAATATCTTATTAGTGTTTATGTAAAATGACAACTTCACTTTAACAATAGTGCCATCTATTTTTTACCTATAATCATTTTTAAGCATCAAGTAATCAGCACAAATTAGATGGTGCTGCTACCAAGGCTTTATTTATCACATCAGTTAGAAGGAATCGTTAAGCAAAAAATTCAACCAATCCATTCTTTTTTATTATTGTTTTATCCTGATTAATGACTTCAAAGCTCTAACATCTTAAGATTTAAAACTCAACTCATCTCTCTGTTTATTTTTAAATTTATGAAGCTAGCCCAGGAGATATTAATTTTGGTAACCTTTATTAGAAATTAACAGAATGCATTAAAAGTTTTCCCATAAGAATATATTGCAAATTAAGAATCACATAACTCTTTTAGCCATTCTTTACATTATACACACAGCCTTACATAAGTTTTAAGTAAAATGCTCTAGGTGGCAGTGCAATAAATTCTTTGTCTTGCAGTTCCTTCAATCAGAATGTAAGCCAGTTAGTTAGAATATAAACTAGAGGAGACATATTTTGTTTTAATATAAGCATATGAAATGTTAATGGGTTTTACATAGTTTTGTTATGATAAGTGAAAAGTTTAGTATAGCCAAAAATTCCTGAATCATTAGTTTTTATCTATGTAGTAAACATTTGTGTATATCTACTTCTGGCATGAGGCTTCTCTCCTTTGTTTATTTTAATCTGAATTACCTTCATATTTTCTATTCTTACCTTTAAGTTTTATATTTTTTACATTTATTATACAAAAGGAAAATCATAAACTCTTATATTCTGTTTGTCTAATCTGATATATTTTTTCTTTTCATTATCTCCTGAAAAGTATGGCCTATTAAATGACTTTTATCTTTTATGAAATGGATAGGTTTAAACTACTGTAGAAATATTCAAATTATATTATCTCAATGCATCCTTCACCTTAGCTCAATTATATCACAATCATTCATTAGCCTAGAAGTTAGATCAACCTCTCACACTACAGATACATTTGAAACATACACTTTTTCAACTAGCCATATAGTACCTATTACAATTTTAACTTCATAAACACATAATTTTTAGAGATACTTCAACTTAACTTCATGTATATATATATATATCATTAAAAATCAGTCAACACTAAGACAATCTATATCAATAACAATCAACAATATTAAACTGTTGTTGCGGCAACCTTTTAACAATAAAGGTGGAATTCCACCTTTATTAAAGGTTTAATATATTTATATAGACACTAAAGATTGCAACTTTACCACAAAGATTGAAATTATTGAAACAAAGAAGTTTAAATAAACCTCTTTAAACAGGTAAATATAACCTGTTCTGAATGTAGACTAATAAACAGTCAATTATAACATTACAAACCACAATTATAATTTTCAGATTGCACCCAAAGTATTACTTAAATAATAAGAGTAATAGTGCACAAGGCTAAATGGGCTTGTAAGCAAACATTAAAAACCAGTTAACACTAAGACAATTGCAATATTAATAACAATAAATAATTTCAAACTGTTGTCATGGCAACCTTCTTTTAACAGTAAAAGTGGAATCCCACTTTTATTAATAGTCCAATATATTTATATAGACACTATATATATATTTAAATAGATTTCAAGGTTCTATTTCATCATACATTACTGAAACATTTAAGGAAGTGAAAATAATGGCTAAGTATTGGTTATGATAATTGATATTTAATCTTAATATTTAATACAGCTTGTGTAAGCATAGAAAATAGTGATCATGTGATGTTTTTGTAGTTTAATACAAGCAAAGACTTTTATATCTATACATACATGTATAGATATGTTAATATCCATTTTTTATTTGAGACGGTTGCTTTGACAACAGATTGAAGATACATGGTTTAGTTAAATTTGTAACTGTTATCATGTGAATGCATGTATATGTTTGGAATATTGAAAAAAAAAATCTAAAATATAATTTTTACAGGTTTCCTTTGGATAAAACATCATATTTTGTAGATGAACAGTTTTTATGGGGACCAGCTTTACTTATTTCACCAATTTTATATGAAGTAAGTGAAAAATTTATTATAAAAAAATGTTTTTATTTATATTATATATACATCATATGCAAAATACAACTAAAAGTTTTTTAATGTATTTATTTCCTTTTTTTTTTTTTGATGGGGAAATGGGGACCTTATTTTTATTGCTACTGCCAACTATATATAGATAAAGAAAAAAATTTCAACCTATCACAAAACAAAAAATTCATATACCTTCTTTATAATACTTAGTGGATATTAATTTCATTATTGCCAAAACATCAAAAGTACGGCATTTATAACTGAGGTAATGTTTATCGATCTAATGTTAAACCAGTATAGCTAATGGCTTTGATCAGCAAGATAAGAGTAAAAAGTATCACACTGAGTGACAGAAATGCCGATCTAGTACTTCCTGCTGAAGAAATTAAAATAAGTTGGGTAGTCTGGCTGTTCCTTTAGGGTCCATTAGGTTTATATCATGGCCAAAATTTGAGATTTTTATACCTAACAGCATTTAAATATAGTGGCTATAGTTTGTGGACAGTGAGGGTTAGAATGTTTTTCCATTCTTGTTTTACCCTTTAGCTAAGAATACCTCTTTACTGACTAATACTATATGGTTGGCTAGGTTAGGTATGCGTTATCTTTCTGAAAGAAAAATTTTAAACCTGATTGAAACTATTTTATTCAGTCAATTTAAAGTGACTATTTATTTTTTTTAATGTATACACATTGATAGCTAATTACTCAAAGTTGCCATATTGGTTTTGTGATTGACCATTTGGTGACAGTTATTTATATGTGTAAATTTTTGAATATTAGAATCTATATTTATATTGTGAAAATATATCATTTTACGAAATCTAAGTACGTTCGATGCAAGTTTTATGACCTCATTTGTTCTAAAATCTATTGCAGCTGCAGACAGATCCTTTCTAATCAATTTCTAACTAATGATTTTTCCTCTGTTAGGAAACACCAGATTTGGACTGTTATACTTTTACATTACTATTTCAAGGCAATATCTTAAAAGTATAGTCATACAGTTTTGAACTTGATGCCTTATTGAATAAATATTTACAATAGTGTATGATTTACTGCATATTATCGAGCTTGAGATAAAATTGTTTTAGGTTATCTTCAAAGTAGAGAATGCATAAAAATTCCTTATATAAATGTCATTTGGTTAATAATAAAGGATAGGTAGGTCTACAACAATCATTAACTTAGTATATTTATAAGACAGTATTTACACTAACCTATCATTGATGGCAGGAAGTTAATCTGCTATTTTTTAAAAAATAAGAATAAAGCACGTAATCTCGAACATTTAAAAATGTTATTTCAACTTTTTTGTTGACATGGAAGGGTAATATATCTGTTGGAAAAATAAAATACGTGGTTTTAAACATTTAAAGCAAATGTACGATTCAAAAAGTTAATTTCATGTTTTTGTTATTGTCATGATCTATTGTTATTTAAAAGAACTTTAATGGGAATATTGCAGAAGATTGAGATAATACAGTGGAGAATTTATGGAAGGCAATAAATATACAATAGTATGTTATTTCTAAATGGCTTTATTGCTTGGGAGTTCCTAAGAAGCTCGAGTACTAGATGTGCCAAAACAGGAGTCGATCGGAGGACCTTATGCTCCAGAATTTGCAGTACTACCACTGAACCAAATTATGCAGGGCAATTATATTTAATCTTTTTATAAATACAATTTCTATAACTTACTTCAAACACTGTTTAACAAAAAATGTTCATTATATATATATATAGACATACAGTCTGATGTTTCGACTCCCCTACAGTCTTCCTCAGAGTTATGATATAATGACAAATAAAATAAATAACTATATAAATAATACAATAAAAATGTAATCAATAAAAAAAAAATATAGCAAAATTAATAAAACTAAAATAAGTTAGATATGATAAAATGGAACTAAAACCAAATAAATTAAAATAATCCACATAATACAAAATGGCATTAAATTGAAATATGAAATAAATATAGATTTTACATGTGTATTCCTGTTTGTATGTATATTTCATGAACATGCTACAGATAGGAATATGCATGCATACAATCTATATTTATTTTATATTTCAATTTTATCTTGTATATTTTGTATTACCTGAATTATATTAATTTACTTGGTTTTAATTCCATTTTAGCACATTTAATTTATTTTAGTTTTATTAATTTTGTTATATTATATTTAATAAATAAATATAATACTTCTGTTAATACAACTTACAATTTGTCAATTGCTAAAACTGAAAATCTTTAATAAATAAAACCACTATTGCCAAGCGCTTTCAACTCCTACGAGTCCTTATCAAGGCAGGATTTTTTTTTTATACTGCCTTGATAAGGACTCATAGGAGTTGAAAGCGCTTGGCAATAGTGGTTTTATTTATTAAAGATTTTCTGTTTTAGCAATTGATGAATCGTTATATTTTAATTTATATTGTATTTTTTTTTTATTGATTACATTTTTATTATATTATTTATATAGTTATTTATTTTATTTTGTGATTATATCATAGCTCTGAGGAAGACTGCAGGGCAGTTTAAACATCAAATTATGAGTCTATATATATACAATACAATTTTTTTTGCTAAAAAGTGTTTGAAGTAAGATGTAAAAATTGTATTTATATTAAATATTACAGTAAAATAAAGGAAGTGGTAGATTTAGTGATATGTGTGTTTAACCTTTTTATAATTCTCAAAAGAATGTTATATAAATTCATAAAATTTAAACAATTTAGTAGTTCTCATTGTGTTTGGTATAGTCACGAATGTATATTTGGGGAGATAAAAGCAGATACACAAGGAGATTAGAAAATGGAAGTAGTAGTGTAAATTGAGACTAAATGTTTAAAATTTTGCATTTGTAACAGTAGTTGAAGACAAACAGGAATTAGTTGATCTTTTCTATTTGGCATATATATAACAAATAAAGTATCCCATTATTCAACATACTTTCAACATTTGCATTAAGAACAGCATTCTAGCCTATCACTTTATTCTAAGACTATCTATAGGTGAGCAGTGGGATCAGAATCAAAGTTAGGGATTGATTTATGCTACAATCTAGTATTGATCAATTAATCATGCTTACAATAGATGACTTTAGAGTAAAGTAATAGAGTAAGATTATCGTTAATGTAAATGAACCCTATTCCAGCTAAATGAGTTTTTTAAGGATATTATGAAAGCAGTCCATAAAATCAGTCTAATGCAACCAAATTCATAATAGATGAGTGTACCTGCTAGAATAGAATTATCTGCTTTACCTTAGCATGAGACTAATTAATTATTAGTCAGTGTAATTGTCAGCTAGACATGACTTTTGTCATACTTATTATAATACTGTACTAAAAACTATATATATATATATAGCTTGAAAATAGAAAGGAAGTGATATTTTAGTGGAAACCTTCTGGATGTAATTTAGAAAATTAAAAAAATAAATCTGAAGTGGTGAAATATATCCAAAACTGAGTAAAATTATAAAGATACCTTGGAAAAAAAGATGTATTTAATTAATTAAATAGCCTGCTAATCATACCACTTGTCATATTTATTATATTAGGAAAACATGTGTAGTGTCAAAGTAGAAAGAAATTGGTCAGTTGTGAATTTGTCAGAGGAAAGATTTAGTGAACTGTTGAAATTGGTTAAGTATATCCCAAACTAAAAGTAGGGAAGAGGGTATAATAGATATGCTTTGAAAATAAAAAATGTTCTTGACAAATGGAATATGCACAAGATATTCTTAAATGAAGAATAAATTATTGATTAATTGATTGATATAACTGGCAAATAAAAAGATATTAATGATAAAAAAACCTTGGGAAAATAATTATCCATATAATTCTTAAATATTATGCAGTGATTATGTAATTTTTTAATTACATAGATCTAAGGCTGTCAAGTGCTGTTTCAGGCTCCATGGGTGGTGGTTAGTGGAATGATCTTCAGATCAGTGCCTGACCAAGAATAATACCTCTTACTACTTTGTAGGTTAGAATGTTGATTCATTAAAGAGCAGATACTGTTTCTGATACAAATGGTCTTTTCTGTCTCCTCTTTTCCTTTTTCATTAACATAGGGCCCAATTATCGTGAGCCCTTGTGCTATCAGTCATTTTCCTATAATAATTGTGAAAATAAGATTGTGTATTTGTGAAAGTGCATTTCCATCCTTTAGTGACATGTGCAACATATCTGATTCCAGTTCCCTTTTTTTTTAACCAAGCTCTTGAGAATTAAGAAAGAAATGATAAGGACAGACTTTAGTCTAATACTTCTTAATTTTAATCTTTGTTTCAGGCAGTACAATCGCTAATAAATCTGTTTGGAACTGGATTTGAGATGGAAATTTCAGCAGGCAAAGATTTAGGTTTAGATAGCCCTATTTAGGGATGTTTCTGCCTATTAGAAAAGTGGAAGGGGCCTAGAAAATATGGTTTAAAAATGGCCTGTCTCATGCACTCTGACTAAATAGTTGTACCTAAGAGATTAATCATTATAGTGATAAAAATAATAATAATAGCACTAGTAGTGGTAAAGCAGGCAGCAATGATAGCACTAAAGATAAACGTTTTTAAAATATAGGTACATAGAATGTATAAACTTTTCCTGATACAAACTCTTCAAGACCAGAATGAATGATATGGCATTGGTGGCTAAGGAGCTGTTAACATTTAAAATTGATATAACTGCTCTTAATGAAATTAGTCTTCAGAAGGAGGAAATTTAATAAAATAGGTTGATCATTACAAAGTATTTTGGGAAGAGCAATCAGTGAAAGGGAATATATAAGGTTGGATTTGCTGTAAAATCTAATTTAGTATCTTCTATTGTTGGAATTTCTTGTTGCATCGATGAAAGGCTGATGATATTAAAATTTGCCTTGCACAATTGTACTATTGCTCATTTTAGTAGTACCTATGCTCCAGCCTTAGATTCAAAGAAAGGGAGTTTTTATTTCTTACCTATGCGGCATTATTACAGCAGCTCCATAAAAAAATCGATTTTTTTTCTTCTTGGAGACTTTAACATGCATGTTGGTTCACATAATAGACTTTAGCCAAAAGTTAATTAAAATAATGATATTGGTACTACAAAAATTCTAATGATTTCTTGGTATTGCATTTTTGCATACATGGATTGATTATCACACTTTGTTTTAGGTAGAAAAACTGTTATAAAGAAACATGGATGCATCCATACTCAAAGCAGTCTGTTTAATAGATTGCATTAGAATTAGGGGTCAGAGTACTAGAGAAGTTCATATTATATAAGCACTTACAAGTGCAGATTGTTGCAGATTGTAGATTAATATGTTCCAAGATTAAAATAATAAGTGCATTAAAAAGTAGATCTTAGTCAAATCATATTCACCAGAAAATTGATTTTCATTCTTTAGAAGTATCTAACTATATATACTTAATTTCAACAGCTATTAAAACACTAAAATTATTAATTTGTACTGCCAGAATTATCATATTATTGAAGCCTGGAAATCTCTTAAGGAGAAGAATTATGATTGGTTTGCCAAGAAACGTGGCATTCTTTGCTTAGCAGAATAATCAATCAAATATGGAACTTCATAAATAAAAATAGAGATCTGAATGCAGAAAATTCAATGACTATTAGATGATTTTAAAAATGATTGACCGATTAAAATTGCAAAGAAGATACAGACATCCATTGATGTACTAAGAGCAACATATGGACCTGGGAAATGGTATCGCAATCTTATTAAATCTAGCAATGGAATTCTCTTATGTTGTGATAATGATATTTTGAACATATCAAAAAGATGGTTTGATTGTCTTTTGAAAAATAATACAAGAATCAATATGATGACTTTTAAGATATATTCATTTTATCCACTCAAAAAAGGATATTTTGATCCATCTTTTGAACAGTAGTACAAGAATCAAGATGATGACTGTAAGATCTACTCATTTAGATTTGAATAAAAATATCCAGCTTACTGAAGTCAAAACAGCTCTTTATAATCTTAAAAATGAGAAACTGCAGGTCTTGGTGAAATATATGAAGTTTTCAAATATGGTAGTGATATGTTAGGTTCAAAAATATTGGATTTTTTAGAAATATGTGAACCTACGAAATTGTGCCATCTGATCATAAGAATGCTTTTATTGTTCTAATTTCTAAAATAAAAGAAATAGACAAGATTGAAGTAATTATCATGGAAAATCTTTATTATCCACAGTAGCAAAGGTATTTTTAGATTTTGTTGAATGCATTCTTTAACATTCACAGATGAATAATTACCAAAGACTTAGTGTAGTTTTAGAAAATCAAGAAGCATTATAAAATATGTTTTGTTGCCAATCAAATAGAAGAAAAGTGTTTGGAAACAGAATAATTTATATATTGGTTTTATTGATTTGGTCAAAGCATTTGATTTAGTGAATCATATAGGTTTGTTGCATTACTTGAAATTATTTAGTTATCTGTCAAAATTTATTCTTATTATACAGCTTCCACATGATGGAACGAGAGGATGTGTTATTACTATATGTGAAAAATCTCAGACATATGAAATGTAATAAGTGTTAAACAAGGATGTTACTTACTCAAACATTGTTTGCAATTTTTATATCACAGTTGTCTTCGGAAATGTTTATATAGATGGCTTAATGAAACCAAGACCAAGATGCAATACAGGTGAAATTTTTTTTTTTTGAATCGATTAAAGCAATAGCAAGAATGTCAGCTTCTTGGTTTCAGGATGTACAGCATGCTAATATGTGTGTTATGTTATGTTTTTCAGTTCTAAAGATAATTTACAGAATGCTACATTTGAAGACTTTGGTTTAATAATTGATAAGTTCTTTATCAGCCAGGAATCAAAGAAAAATCCCTAGCAACTTCTAGTTTGGATGATTATCAACTTGAAAATGTAAGAATTTAAATATCTTGGTTGTTTTATAAATAGAAATATGGATTTAGATGTTGAAGTGCAGCCCAGATTCTAATGTGCAGTTATTGCTTTGACAAGTTAAAAGATGTTATTTCATCACAGGAAATTAGCTGTTTATAGAACTGTTATTTTATCTAATTTATTGTATGGAAGTGAAAGTTGGACATCCTAGTGATGTAATATAAAGGCATTAGAAAAGTTTCATTTAAGGATGCTCCATAAAATTCTAAAATGCAATGACAAGATTCCATTATTGTAAAATAACACCTTTATTGGATTAGACATTTAAATAAAAGAACAATGCAAGATTTCCTAAAAAGGTATTTTACAATAAGTATGGTTTTTGTGGAAGAGGTAGTGATAATTATATCAAAGGTATTTCAAAAAAATGCAATATTGGGTGTTGAAGTACTTCAGAAGGAAAAAATTTCTGCTGAAGAAATTAAAAAATAGTATCACAAAATATCAAAAAAAAAAACATAAAAATGGACCACCTTGCTCTATATGTGGACATATTTGTGATTCACTGCCTGGTTTGCATAGTCAGTGCAAAGTTTATTTCTAGAGCAGTTTTTTCCTCTATAGCCATTCTTGTTTATGATTGCCTGTTATATATGTGTGTGTGTTTGTAATGTTGCATGATCACTATTTTCTATGCTTACACAAGCTGTTAAAACAGTAGGAAAGCCGAGAGGTCATCACAACTGCCTTGCAAGCAAGTAGTTGGTTGCAGACGGTTGTGGGTTCACATCCCGGCGAATGCTATGACATATGAAAAAAAAAAAAAAACTCTCTATATGATAGTACCACCTTGTGTATGCTTTATTAATCAATGGATGTAAGATGGTTTACACATAAAATCTCTATCTAGTGCCTATTCATCCAATATTTCCAAACTAGTTTCTCCTTATTGATGAAAGCTAAAAGCTAGATTCTAGTCTGATAATATTAGATAAGTAGAGACTAGATAGGAATTTTATGCACAAACCTTGAATTCATTGATTACTATGGCTTGCACTGGGTATCACTACTTTATGGAGAATTTGTTACTGTTTATATGCAATGTTATATGTTTTAGTCTATTTGAGTAGGCTTAGGCATAAAATAACTGCAGGGATTTTTGAACTTTATCCAAAGATTGATAAAAAAATGAATTAGGTTTTATCACTGTATTACCATTCGTTTTTTATTGATTTATTTATTACTAACATTTAGATCCTGCATTCAAAAGAGAGATGTTTTTAATATTAATTAATATGAGCTTGTAAAGAAATCAATAAATATTTGGTATGTATTTATGTAAAAACAAATGAGTACTATGTATAATTTAAATTTTATTTAGTTTCTTACTATCATTTGGTATGACTTTTAATCTAAACGGACACTACTATGCATATGTTTTAGAAAAAAAATAATCTAAAAGTTAGAGGAAGATGTTTTATCTTTGCTATAATTCTAAGAAACCATTATAATAAGATAGTAATAATAATAAGTTGCAGAAATAGTAATAATAATAAAAGACATTAATAAAACCAAATATTTATTAGAAAAATAATAAAATAAACAAATCTACTATTGTAGATTGTGTGCTTGAGGTAAAATGGATACTAGTAATCATATACTAGTTGACAGATTATATACTACTTTTTTAATATACTATATAGTATTGACCATCCTTTTAATTTAATTGTATAAATGTACATCACTGATTCTAAATTCTATATAAGAATGAATGAAAATTAATTTATTTTATCTATTTTTTTAGAAAACTACAGAGAGAAAATTTTATTTTCCTAATGACATTTGGTATGACTTTTGGTCTGGACAAGCATTGACCTCTAGTGGTGTATATATTTCTCTTTATACTCCTCTAGAAAAAATTAATTTACATGTTAGAGGAGGATATATCTTGCCTATGCAACAACCCTCACAAACCACTACAGCAAGGTAATTATTTATAATTATTTCATATATAAAATCCATATTTTCTCTACTATCTGATGGTGAATGATTGTTTGTCCGATATCACTTGTCAAATTCACAACCTCTACATTTATGCAAAGAAAGTAATTCAATCATTAAATAAAAAATGCTGGGGAAAAAATCAGAATGAGTGCTTTTAACTACAGAGATATAGTATATATTTCATGATAAACGTTTCCATCCATCTGCCAAAACAGCCACAAATGTCAATTCATAATTCAATGTTAAGGTGCTCTGTGCTAATCTGTCAATCCTCCAATATAGTTCAGATGAATGACATAAATAGAAATGTTTAATGAACTTTTATAAATTAGCAATGTTTAATAATAAAAAAATTTGTTAAAGCAAGCAATATATTACACAAATAACTGACATTTTTGTATTTTGACATTAATAAACAGTAACTATTAATAAAACTAAAAAAAACTTAGTTTTTGTGACCGACTATTGAAAAAAAAAAATTTTTTTTATTCAGAAGGCACTTCAGTAAATATCAAATATAACGGATATATTTAAAAATGTAAATTTTAATTTAGTTTTATTAAAATTCAGAAATTTATTTATATAATATTTAAATGTTTTGTTTAATTTACATTAAATCTTGAAAAAAAAATTGTTAAAGAAACAAATTTTTATAAAAATGATGGGCTAAAAGCCTAAAGTTTTAGTATTCCGCAGTAACGATGGTCTCCGCCATTAAAAAACACTCAAAAAAAACATGCTTTTAACAACAGAGGTATAGTATTTAAATCATAGAGAAAATATGATTACTTTACATAAATTCATATTTGAAATGTGGTATTTAATGAGGAGAAAAAAATATATGCTACAGTAATGTATTTGCATTTAGGTTTGGTTAGCATGTTATTATTATGCTTAAGTGAAGGATTAATAAAAAGCCGCTCCGAAAAAAATCAATATAAGCGCTTTGAACTATGGAAATATAGTATTTAAATTGTGAAGAAAATGTGATTACAGTACATAAATTCATGTTTGAAATGTGATATATAGTAAGGGAAAAAAATAGTTGCTTTAATATCATATTTACATTTAGTTTTTGTTAGCATATAATTGGAAGTTGAAATGTCAGCCTTTGAGGGCATATTAAAATATTTTGTTTAATTTACATTAAAATTTAAAAAATTTTGGTTAGCGTATAATTGAAGCCAAATTGACAGCCTTCTGGCTGACTACATTTCTCATGTTTAATATATATTAAAATCTTTTGTTTAATTTACATTAAATCTTAAAAAAAAATTTGTTAAAGCAATCAATTTAAAAAAAACACCAGCCTTTACATAGTCCAGGTGCAGTCTGATATTAATAATAATCTGTAAAAAGAAATTATAATACACAGATATAAATTTCAGTAAAGTGAGAGACATCGTAAAACATGGTTGTACCTAATGATATGGCAAAGTGAAAATACCTTGCACTGCTGTTTTTTCTATAAAAAATAATTTTAATGTGATTTTAAATTGCTTTGTGAGTGTGTGTGCATGGATGAAGTGCAGTCGCTGAAACTTCTGTATTATTGTTGAACGTGATGTTTGCTAAAGTTAATTTTTAAAAAAATAGTTTAGATTTTTACAATTAAATAATATATTGTAATTGGTATCATTTATATGTTGATGAAATAAATACTTAAAATTAAATTTTAATGATGAAATAAAGCTCAAATGACAAATTATTTTACGCTTCTATTAACATGTTTATAGCATCTAATTCTAAAAACAAAATACTATTTGGTATCTAATTGTTTTGTGGTGATTTTTTATATCATTTATAATTTAAAAACATAAAGAAATATATTTGCGGTAAAATATGTTTAAGAAGATAAGTAAATAAGCATTTATTTTTATATGACGCTATGCATACAATTGTATACATTCAAAGATCAGCCTTTCAAGCTAATTGTGCATGCGTCTTCTGCGAGTGTTAAATAGTAAATGAATACTTCACTCTACAATACAAGATATAGTATTTATGCAGGAATAAAAAGAATCTCTTATTCCTACGACTCAAATTCTTTTATATGAGAAAATCTGAAGTACTGTTGAATAAAGCATGAGAGTAGAATTCTCACTTTAAATTACTATCTACAATGTTGGAATGAATGACGTCGGTGAAATTGTCTAGAATTTACTAAACGTCACTCTAAGTGAAACTTAATTATAAGTAAATAAGCATTTATTTTTATATGACGCTATGCATACAATTGTATACATTCAAAGATCAGCCTTTCAATTCCTGCATAAATACTATATCTTGTATTGTAGAGTGAAGTATTCATTTATTATTTAACACTCGCAGAAGACACATGCACAATTAGCTTGAAAGGCTGATCTTTGAATGTATTTAAGAAGATAGTAAAATTTATTATGAATAAATATTTTTTTATCCAGTGAATGAATTTCAGTTTCAAAATGTACATGTATTTTAGTTAAAATGTAATCCAATTTGGCCGTATCTTTGTTTAGCTGCTTCAATATCTATTTGTACTTTGGATTTTTATTATAAAAAAAGTCTTCTTTTTTTTAATACATCTCACAAGTCTGTGTTCTCTCTCATTTTTTGTCTCCATAAGAAAATTTATCTATAGCATTTTCATCTCCCAATTCTAAAATTAAAATCTTCCCTGACAATTTTAAAATTGTTATTTTGGCCAAAATCATTCTCAAGAATCTACTTCCTCATCACACTAAGAATTTGTTGGAATCTGATCCCGAATTATCTTCATTTCATTTCTTCCATTGAGTTTAAATAACTAATTTTTGGCACTCTGTCTAGTATAGCATCAATCTCTATATAATATTAGGATTTTATGGGAACAATAGTGCACTCAATTATCATGACTAAAGACTAGATTCAATATGGACCCAGAAAACTTATAAATTTTTTCAACAGTATTGATTTTTTCTTTTAGATAGCCAGCCCATAACCAACCTAGCTATAACCATCTGATGTTGGTCAGTAATTTGGTATCAAGCTGTTAACTAGAAAGTAAATCAAGGGTGGAAAACTGTTCCAACTTTCACCATTTGGCAATTGATAGGCCTGGTGAATACTGACTTCTCTTTTACTGTTCAAAGGGTTTGTTGGAGAGAGTTGTGTCCTGTAATAGGCTATTTAAAGCCTGTTATATCTCATTTTACCTAAAAATATTACAACCTTTAATTGGATCACAATGATGATATAAATTTAAATATTAAATAGTATGAAAGTATGCAGATTTTGATTTAGAAAATTTGGAAAAAAAGATTATGTAGGCAATTTTCATAATTTTTCAAAGCTGAAAAAAAATAATTTTTATAGTTAATATTTATTTAAGCATTATAAGATATAATTTTTTTGGCATGTATTGTGTGGGGTTAGTCTTTGTGAATATACTAACTGTATTTTATTAAAACAGGTAAAACTCTCTATATGTATTGCCACTCAGTGCAAGCCAGAGTAATCGATGGATGCCCCAAAGAGATGAGTAGGCACTAGATGGGGATTTTATGCACAAGCCTTCTGGCATCCATTGATTACTCTGTCTTGCACTGAGTGGCAATACGTATAGAGAGTTTTGCCTGTTTTAATAACAGTTATAAGCAAGCATAAAAAGTGGTAATCATGGGGTGTTTATTAACTATATTTTGTAATAGTAAATTCGATAAATCAAAAAAATATAATTACTTAAGATGTATATTTAAAAGGATTTAACTGTGCTATGTAGTGCCACCATGAATACTGCAGTCGTGGTAAGGGTGGACTCACAAGCAGAAATAAATATAACATAAGTAATTTAAGTAACTAAAATTTGTCATTTAACTTAAAAAATTAACAATAATAAAATAATAATTACAATGGTTACCCATAATAATAAATAATGCTCAGCCATGAATGTGCACAAATCATAAGGTCAGTGTGGCCTGCAGAAGTCCCGAGACCCACTTTTAAATCTTTACTGGTGGAGTTCACTGGATACTTCGGTAGTCCTCTTAACACTTGAGTTTTGCAGTTCCTTGGTTACAACATGAATCAGCTCCAATGATGGGAATGCATGCACAAACCCTGATTCCTCTCACAGATAAGCTTTTACCTTATTCCAGACCATTTCCAGGTACCAATGCTATAGTTATGGAGATTTCTAGATCAGTCAAGTTGCTATTAATGCATCTGCTATTTCTGGAACAAGAACCAGTCTTTAATTACATTAGCTTAATTAAAGTAATTTGATCTACTTTTTTAATGACAATTATTTCCTACTAATGGAAATCTTTAAGCATGCTTATCTTATCAGAAAATGTTTTTACTTTATTAAAACTTGTATAACTTTCTTTTTCTCTCATAATTTCTTTTGCTTTCATAGGTAATTTTAGTTCAATTTATTTATTTTTAACTTACCACTATTTACATTATTCTAAACATAGCACAAATTACATTATTCTAACATAGGACACTTCCTCCACTTCAAAAATTATATGTTCTGACCTCTCACAAAATCTGTAAGATAATTAGATTCCTTCTTAGTTCTTTGAGATCTATGCAGATGTGGGTTATTTTTCTATGTTGTTCATCTCTTCATTGTGCTCATCACTTCCATTGTTCCAAGTTTCTCCACATATTTTGAAATGTCCTGCACAACAGTGCTTCCAGCTTGGTCGATTTCCTTTCTATGATGCCCAACATGATTTTCATGTTTCCACATAGTTTCCCATTTCTGTAATGATTACTGTATGACTTGATAAATGGCTTTTGATTAAGCCTTTCACTCAGTATTTTTCGATTTTAATCCTCAGCATATCATCTTTCTGCATTATTGTTTTCATCAAACTAAAATTTTCACCTGGGTGAATTAGTGATAGCTTTGTGTGGATTTCCACCCAAACATTATCCCATCTGAAAATTTACCAGTACTACTTGCTAAGATATGTTAGCATATATCGAGTTTCTTCCTTATGTAACATTTGTTTAACATTTAGACTGCCTTTTCTGCAATGCTATTTAACTCCAGATGATAAGGGGGTGTGGAGATATGACTAATCCCCCCATTTTTTCAAGAAAGTGGTGCCATTGTCTGACACTGATGTTTCAGGGAATCTATGGAAAGCAAAAATCTCCTTTAATTTTCCTATTATTTCTTCAATATTGGGTATTTTAAACAATCTTATATCCACTTTGAATATGCACCATTCACCACCAAAGCATTGTATTCATGGAATGATTCAGCATGACCAGCGTAAATATAGTTCCAACCTTTATCAACTAGAGGCCAAGTGATATAATTTTTTTTTTTTGGAATATTTGTGGTCACTTGGCATTTTTCACAAATTGTTCCATTTCTATATTGATTCCAGGCCACACTATATATAGATATTGGCAGGATGATCTTGATAAATCAATTGAAGAGCCTGATAATGGCCATTGCTGTGTATTAACATCCTATCATCCATTAACACATTCTTATTTGCAGAGTCTTTCTCTTATGCTACATATAATTTTATGAAATATCTTGGGCTGATGGCTAGGCCAGCCCTCGCTAATCGATTTGAACAGTTTATAACCTTGATCGGCTTTCATCCAACCCACTATTCTTTTTCTGTCTATTACTTCATTATCCCAATTATGTATATAATTAATGATTGGATCATTTTCTTTGGTTCCAACATGATTATGGCTCTCAACTGTGTATTTGCCTATTTAATGACATTTCTTTTTTAAAAATTTAACTTGAAGTCATATCTAGCTAATACATTTAACCAATGGAATATTTTGGAGTTTAGATGATACAGCATTGTTTTATTTTTAGTTAAGATCCCCAAAAGCAGCTTGTGATTGGTAAAAAGTTTAAATGGTCAACTATACAAGTAAATTTTTTCCCCTGAAATTATAATAGCTCCTCCTTATCTAATTGGCTGTAGTTTTGTTCTGCTCTGGTTAGGATTTGTGAATTTTTTACTATATGACTTATAACTACGAATGAACTTGGATGCTCCCATTGTAAGTATCAGTTCAAGGCTATTATTGTAGTGTACTAATATACTATTTGAAGTTAGCAATTCCTTTGTGGCCTTAAAAGCTTTTTCTTGGGTTTGATCCCAATGCCATTTTAGCCTTTTTAAAATAAATTAAACAATGGCCAGGCTACAAGCACTTTACTCCTTAGAAAAGTTTCGAAATAATATCTGGAAAGTCTTGTGTTTCTTTCACATTTTTGGGCTTGCATCTTTCTCTTATTAGATACAATGTTCACCAATAACTTTATATTGGTCACCATTCAGATACATTTTTCTGCCTTATTCTTATGCCAAAACTCGCTAATTTATTGCAAACTTCTAAAAGTTATTCTCATAATTTCTCTTTGGAATTAGTGTCTATTAAATATTATCAAAGTAGTGTTAAGCAGTCCATTTTCTGGAACAGCATGTCTATCTTGGCTTGGAAAATATTTGGTTCCACCATAATTCCATAGGACAATCTATTGTAGTTAAATAATCCTTTGTATGTAGTGATTGTTAGCAATACAGAAGTTCATTTGGAAACTGGAATCTGGTGAAATGCAGCTTTTAAATCAATTTTAGCAAAATAGTTCGGCTTTTCCGTATTAGCTAATATTTCTCTGATATTAGAAACTGGAAATTGGATTTTTATTAGGTTCTTATTTACAGTAGTAATTCCCACAAAATATAAATTTGTTTGTTTGGTTTAATTATCACTACAATCAGAGTGGCCCATTTAGCACTACTCTCTTACTAACTAAGTCATTTAATTCCTGTTCAACTTTAGATTGGAATATGAAAGGAATCTTCCATGGCCTGCAAATCCACAGGAGTTGTTCCATCTTGCAAGAAATAAACAAGTTAACAATACTATATAGCACTACAATCAATATCTACAGATATCTATTAGTAATGTATATTTTCTCATTATTCAATTAGTCATGAGAAACTTTTTAAGACTAAATTGCAAGGATAGAAAACAAGTCACATAAAATTTTGAAGTACATCATTTCTTATACCATAAATGTATACCGTGTGTACATATAAAATAAAAAGAAAATAAATTGATTAATTAGCTCACTGCAAGATGATTTGTCTAAGGTGTGTTGAGAAATGTCAGAGGAATAAATAGTTGACAATTTCTTGTTAGTAGATGTAGTTTTTTAGCTACCTAAAAAATGTTGACCATTCCATACTTGGTCCTCAGGTCATTGCAGACAATAACTACTCCTGTGGATTTTTCTCATATATAAGTTTGAATGTACAATACATATGTGAGATTATGAGATATAAGGTTCTGAAGAGGGCAATCCAAACTGTTAACTGAAGGAAAGGGTGGATAATAAAGCATTGTAAAAGTAATAAAGTGTTTCGCCAATTGATTATTATATAGTACATATGTTTTTCACGATGCTGTGAAAGAAAATCTGACTTGGCATTTCCAAGCATATTAAGGATTTACCCAGGTAATTGTAATGTTATATTTGTTAGAAATAAATATTAAACGTAAAGAAAGTGAACAAATAAGGAAAAACATTAACTGGTAGTTAACTACTGTGGTGGGTAATACCTTTTTCCCTATTAAATCCCTTTATGGGTTAGGAGATTACCTTTATCCTGCAATGGAATATTTAAACATTCTTTTGCTTTTATATATACAATAGATATTGTACTATTGTGGTCAAAATTTAAACCTGGAAGTACTATATTCCTTTAAAAAAAAATTGAGTTTAAAAAAAAAAATCAAATAGTTTGCTTCACTAATAAATAGTGATTGACAATACATTTTAGTGTAAGATAACATACATAATTTTAATTTGTTTTTAACAGATGGTATATTAAATTGTTGATTTATTTAATATAGCAATAAAACATAAAGTTAATATTTTATTCTAAGAAAGATTTAATAAAGTGAATTGCACAATTCATTTGTTATTTTTATTTACTCCATATATTTCATAGATAATATATGAACATAGATAAACTGGGCCAATTATTATTTAAAGGTGTGTGTGGTGTGCTTGTATACATATTTCTATGTTCATCTGATTAAAACAGTATTAAATTACACTTATTTAAAATTTTATATATATATATATGATTATTTAAATAGGCATTTAAAAAATATTAAATATTGAATATTAAATAAATAAATAAATATACAAAGGAATATTTATATTTTATTTAAAAATACGAACGCTGATGTATTCACAAGAACTTTTGGGTGTGGAATGTAACTCTTAATAACAGAAACTATAGTAATGAGCTAAATTAGAGTTATACCATAGAGATAGTATCTGGAATAGTGATCTAAACGTGACATCATCAAGAGAAAGGTATTTAAACTCCTGATTTTACTTTGGTTGCTCTCTTAACATGCAAAGATCATGCATTATATATTTTATAATAAATATAATTTATCCAAACTTCAAACACTTTTAGCAAACTTTATTTGTACATACACCTACGTTTCGACTGACCTGCAGTCTTCTTCAGAGCTATGATATAATGAACAAAATAAAAAAACAACTATATAATAACACCATAAAAAAATTTTTTAAACAATAAAATATATATATATTAAAAACCTGAAATAAATAATCAAACCCAAATAAAACAATTAATATAAAATAAAATGTACTACATAAATGAAAAATAAATATAAATTATACATGTGTATTCTTAACTTTATACATATATACATTCAAGGACAACTATTAATCTAAATATTATCTATTTTATTATTATTAACAATCTACTAATTATCTGTATTCTTCATAAACTTAAACTTTATGACTAGTAACTAAAATTCTTTTAATTTTAAATCATATTTATTATTTTCTTACTCATTCTTCTTTTAAAATTAATATTTTATATTTATTATTGCTGAATATTTAAAACCTATAAACTTTATAATTTTTACACTTACTAAGGCTATTCTGATCTTCAAAATAAAATAATGAAAAATCGTTTTTTTTTTTTTTTCAAAAAATTATCTTATACCCTAGCTCCCTCTATTACATATTATTTAAACTAAATATATATCCCCTACAACTCTTTATTTATATATATATTTTACACTTTAACTTTTATTATATAATACTCATAAATTTATATTATACTTCTTTATATGTTTTTATATATATAAACCCTACAACTTTATTTACATATATATTTTTTTATTTTATATATTTTAACTTTTATTATTATTTTTATATAATTCTTATAAAAAAAAAAAATTTTTATACTGTTTTATATGTAAATATTATGCTAAGTTTATTAATTAATTTATTTATTATTATTTAATATCTGTAAATATACCCAAATTTATATTCGTATTTAACCTAACCATTTTTTATCATCCCCAACTTATTTATTAACAATTATCTCTTTACATATTTACCTCTATATATCTTATTTAATAACTAAACCAATCTCATCCTAATTCCAGAATCTCTATTAAATTCTGGTTTTATCTTTCTTATTATAACTGGGATATATTTCAATTTCAAATACAATGCTTATTTAACATATTATGGACTGCAGAAAACATCACGGGATTTTAGTAAGATCTCTAAGGATTTTTTAATTAGAGAATATGTAAATTATGTGAATTAATAAATATTCTTTTAATGGGAATTATAGTTTGAGGCAAATTCCTTACATTCATTGGATAAATTAAACAGGTATATTTTCATTCTTTATTTATTTATTTTTGGAATGCATGTATTTATTATACATAACATATAGCATAACCAAAAAGAAAAATTGAATTACACAGAAATTAAAATTTAAATATAACAATAATAATTTTTGATCTATTTAAATTACGGTATGTTTGTTTGATTTCTTCACATACATTAAAAGCAATCTACTTTAGATAAAAGTATTTACAAATAATCTTGGTAATAATGTATAATTAATATACATTGATGATATAATATTTTATAGAATTAAAGTAATAAGTTTATATTTATTATTAGGAAAACAGTAAAGAAATTAAACATACTTAGTCAATTTCTTAAAATATATGTATTGAAGTATTTATTTGGAAGTATTTGCAAATATAAAATATTTTCTTCTTGATTTCATTAGTGTATTATTCGCTGTAGATGTCAGATACATTTTAAAATTATATAATAGATGCAATAGATAAAAAGACAACTAATTCTTAATCAAATAGCTTAACAAGGAATATTTCATTTGCTCATTAATTCATACTTTTTTTATTTATTTATGTTTATTATATTAACAAATTTATTTTTATTAATTAAAATTGGATTTTGTGATTATTCATAGATAACTTATTATACTATACTTAAATATAAATTTCAAGTCTATATATTTTATTTTATATATTAAAATATCAACTAGTCAAAATATTGAATAAAACATTTTATTTATTATAATAATTTATTATATTATCTTTAATTCATTAGTTACACTTTGTTATTATAGTGAATAAATAATTAATCAGCGATAAGCTAATGTATTGCTAATCTCTATTTGATTAAATTAATATACTTATTTTATTTCAAACTGATAAAACTTGGCACTCAACATTATTAATGCTTTGATAAACTATGTTTGTTTGATTCTTCAATTATAGATGCTTTATGCTAATACATTTGACATCGTAAATGTGTGGCTTGAATAGAAATCAATTAATTAAGATTACCTGATATTTAATTCTGTTACAATTTGCATATTAACGTTATGGAGCATCTGATAATTCATTGATTTATTTATTATATACATATATGCATTTTATTCTGTTTCAAAGTGGGATCTAAGAAAATCATTTATTTTTATTCTGTTACAATTGTCATCTAACATAATATTATGGGTCATTTGATCCAATATTTATTTATTTTATACGTTTTATTCTGTTACAATACATATGAAATAACTATCAACTTATTTCAGCTTTACATTATTACTTCATCATAATCTTTTTCTTTCACTACAACTATGCCATCTATTGTAAGCTTTAGTAATTACTAATGTCAGGTAATAGTGCTTAATAAATCCCTATCCAATCCTGTTCTAAAGATCCAGATGCATTGCTCTATGGTCCAAAACCCCTCACTTATGAAAGCCATAAGCTTGAAATGAGTCTGGGGATATTCGATAGGGGAGCACTGGATAGGAATTTATTAAGCTGTGTCATCTGACATCTATTGATTACTAAAGCTTACAGTAAGTGACAACTGTGATGAAAGAAAAAAATTGATATATGTCTGTATATATGCACTTATATACGATTATATGTAATTTTATATAGTATACAAATATATAAAAGTATATATCTGTCATGCTAAAAATGCCTTAGCGTTTACACATATATATCTTGCCATGCCATCGCATTATAGAAGGAAGTCTGTGTTGTTTTCTTGGACTGAAATCTGGAAGAAAAAGTCAATAAATTCAGTACCCTACTTAGTATAGTTAGTGAGTAGCTCATCTCCATTTGCTTATGATGTGAACAATTATAACAGCTGCAAGGACATATGGGGTGAATATTAAAAATTCACTCTTCTCATTAACTTAAGGTGTTATAGAGGAATCAAAATATCTTTTTTCATCTATTAATAAACATCATTTGCTGCTAAAATAGCAACAAAACAACAAACTTATTACTATATCTCTTGAAATGTTAAATATTTTTAATAGAGTGTTAGAATCTTCAATTAAATCCACAAAAAATGGCAAAGCTCTAAAAATTAGTGGAATTATTTATCATTTTAAAAGAGTGAAAAAATATGTAACAATTTAATAATACTGATATTTAAGAAAAATGAAATTGCAACTATTTTTTATCAGTTTTATATATAATTCTTACGAAAATCATTACAAATTATCTAATGATAAGTTTGAGATAACATTGAAATAAGCAGACTGGATTCAAAATAGTCATATAAGGGGGATATCCAAAAGTAACCAGAATTTTATAATAAAAAATTATTTATTTAAAGTATTTTAAATTTAATCTCCTTTAAAGTATTGTCCATTTGATCCAATGCACTGGTTTAAATGTATTTTTCACTTTTTGAAGTAGTCCGGGAACTTTTATTAAGTGATGTCTTTTAACACCTGCGTTATTTTTTAATTCAACACTTCTGAATCCACAAAAAAAAGTTTTAAGACATTTTTTCATTCAAGAAAATAAAAAGAAGTTGCACAAAGTGAGATCGAGCAATTGTGGTTGATAGATAAGCTGGATCATGTTGAATTTAATTAAAATTTCACACTCAAGACTTCGTGCATTGACAAAGCTTGTACTCCTCACTTTGTCACAAAATGGGACATTTTTATTTTACCATGTCATGCAAACATTTTAAAATTTGAAGTAAAATGCCGACTGATATGAACTAATTCTGAGAGAAAAATGCCGTGTGTCCAAAAAAAATCAGCAGTCTTAACATTGGACTTCATTTACTATGCTTTTTTGAGAGGTGGTGAATTTGACACTTAAACTACTTATAAACTTCTTTTTCCCCCAGAACAGCTTATTTGTAACCTGTTTCAAGCATTATACCTGTTCTCTCTGCCGCTTTCCCTAAGAGTAAACAGAATTTCAGATTGTTCCACATTTTCAGCCATTAAAAAAATTGACAAATACATGAAATGTACTTTACAAATAGTACATGGCACCATGATTTCACCTGGTGATATCATTTGGCAGATTGAAACAGAGGGATCCCAGCAAGAGATTTGTAGCAGTAAAAGCATGTACTACAATAGGTGCACTTACCAGAGAACAATTCTAGTTATTTTTGAGTCCCCTCTTATAGTTCAATAGATAACATCCAGAAAAGTTGTAAAAAGTGCCAATGGGTCCAAGATGCCAGTTTCCATTGGATTTGAACTACAATAAATAAACTTTGGGACATCAAGACAGATCCAGAGTATTTCCATACCTGAAGAACATTTAGAAAACTTTAGCAGCAATAATTAAACTTCACGATAGCACAAAGAAGATTGTTATTAATAACTATGTATGACAGGATGATTCAATCTCTTCACAAATAGTATTCCATCTCTTCAAAAAAATTTACTGTAGTTTTATGAAAAATATTTTTTGGATTAAAAAGGGGGAAGGAATAAAGATAAATCTCTTTCAGAGTTTTCAGTAAGTTTTACAAGATAGAAATATAAAAAAAAAGAAAATAAAGATTGATAATAAGGAATTAGAAATTAGCAATTTTAAGTATATTGATAGCAACTATAAATACTTTGTTCAGATTATTAATACAGAGAGAATTCATAATACTAATTTAATATTAAAAGGAAATCTTCAAAGAGGGATGTCAGTTATGGAAATAAAGATAAATGTTAGTTTGGAATCTCAGGAAATCTTACAAAATGAAATATAAAAAGGACAAATGTAATAAGTGCGCTTATACGCAACTATAGAGAAGCTTGTTATTTCTATAAATTAAATACGACAGCGCTTTTGAGAACTTATGGCATTTTCATATCCATAGCAAAATGATTATGATTATAGTCCATCTTGCTATGAATATGAGAATGCTGTAAGTTCCCAAAAGTACTAAGCCATATTTAATTTATAGAAATAACAAGCCTCTCTACTTATTACATTCTGCATTGAAGAAGCATAAACAGCTAATGTCTTTAAAAAGGACAAAGTAATGTTCAATATTTTTTTAAAAGAGGAGAAAATAAAAATTGATAGTAATGAATTATAAATATCTTGTTTTATTATTAATATAGGCAGAAAGATAATGGATGAAATTAATCATAAGATTAAACTCGGATGAACTGCTTTTGGTAAAAATAATTTAATATTAAAAGGAAATATGCCTGTGAATTTAAAAGGGAACGTTTTTAATAAATGTGTTCTACCAATATTTATGTATGGATCTGCTAAGATTAATAAGAAAGATCAAAAGTGAAATACATGGGTGAGAAAACAATGTTTATTGCTGATGTCATTAAAAGAATTATAAGCTGAAATGATGATGTGCTTATTACTAGAAAATAGAAAAATAAATAAACAGTCAGTCTTAAATTTGTTAGCAGAAAATTGTCAAAGAACTAGAGACTACATGTGATATGAATGATTGAAATAAAAAAGTTTGTGAAGAAGAGAAATTGACAATCAGAGAAACTCTGAGAGATCTTCATTTTATAGTGAATTGATGATTACTGAAAATAATGAAAAATGTGTACATTTATACGTAATCCCTTTGGAAGCTCAAGATAGCTATGCCATTCCATGTGGCAAGTGCCCACATATAAGTGCTAGAAGAGATGAGACATTAATGCAGGGTTAAAACTCTCAACATCTTTTTTTTTTCCATATGTCAAAGCATCGGCCAGGAAGCGAACCCACGACAACTGTCTGCAAGCAACTGCTTGCTTACAAGGCAGCTGCGCTGATCTCTCTGCTACCAATGCTTGACAACTCTCAACATCTTTTGACTTACTTTCCATGTTTTAGACATTGGCCATCACATAATTTATCAAATACTAAAATCATATCCACATGCAATAACCATTACGAAAAAGTATTTAGGAAAGCTATAGAAATATTTTTAAAAATTGCATTAACAAATATGATGAAACAATAAAATTACCAATGTGGAAGAGTTTCCTCATACAAATGAATAAAAATTCAAACACTATCAAATTTTAGATAATTTATTCAACAACCATTTGATACAATTATCTCTGCAAGTCCCACATGATTATTACTGCTTATATATATATGTTATTTTAAGTACTTAACTTTCAAATATTAAATTATCCAAGACTAAAGTAATGTTCAATGGATTGATAATATTGAATTGGAAGTTTACAAATACCTTGATCTAATTACTAATATAACAGAAACATAGTTGATGAAATTAATCAATAATTAAACTTGGATAGAGTGCTTTTGGTAGAAATAATTTAATATTAAAAAGAAATATGCCTATGTGTTTGAAAAGGAAGACCTTTAATAAATGTGTTTACCATTCTTACTCATGGAACTGAGACTTGGATGTTTAACAAAAGAGCAATATAGAGATTCCCTATTACTTAACAATGGTATATGTTAGGAGTAACAGAGAAGGAATCGAAAACAGTGTATTGGCAAGAGAACAAACAAGTGATATTGACATTATTGAAAAAATTAATAGACAAAATTATAGCTGGACAATTAAAATCTAAACTGGATTCTGAGAGATGATAAAAGAGATACATGTGAGAGATGACTGAAATAAACAAGTGTGATGGGAAGAGTAGCTAGAGATCAGAAAAACTAGATTAAACTTGGTGAGACTTATCCTGCAGTGGATTGATAATGATTGAAATTGATGATTTTTTATAAGATTAGATAATATATTGATTTTAAATAAAGTTTTTAATCAATTACTTAACTTTTCAATAAAGTTTATTCACAATATCAAACTAGTTTCATTTCTTACAGGAACTATTTTAAGATATCTACCATCTAATGTTCCCATGACATAATTCTTCTATGAACAATCCTTCTAAGTAGTTATCATTGAAATAAAATTAATACAATTTTATTACATTTAAATTTTATAACATACATATATTAAATCTAAACATTAAAAGCTTAAAGCTAAATGAGTCAATAAATAATCAAAATTATCCCAAATTCACAAGTCAACCAGACTGGCCAAGAAAATAAACTCTAAAACACTACCAATGGTTTCACTGCTATAAGCAGACTTCTCAAGTGTAAAGAACTACAAAATGACAACATATTTAAACTAAACATTACCCACAATTCCATATACTTCCCATACATCCTTAATATTAAAAGAACTTTTAAATAAGTTAATTGCTTCAGAATCATAAATTTTTAATAATAAAGATTCTTTAATTCTTCTTTTCATTTCATAAAATAAAAAGTAAATAAGAGAAATGAAATAAAAAGAATTAAAAAAAAATCTTTATTATTAAAAATTTATGATTCTGAAGTAATTACCTTATTTAAAAGTTCTTTTAATATTAAGGGTGTATGGGAAGTGGAATTGTGGGTAATGTTTAGTTTAAATAAGTTGTATTGTAGTTTTTTTACACTTGAGAAGTCTGTTTATAGCAGTGAAACCATTGGCAGTATTTTAGAGTTTATTTTCTTGGCTAGTCTAGTTGAATTGTGAATTAAATCTATAGATATTTGATAAAATGCAATTTTGAAATTTCCAATTATTTAATAGTTATCATTTTCCATTTAATTTTACTTATCCTTTAACCATATTAACACACATATTTATATTTTCTTTACTGTACAAAGTTTGATTTTTTTTTTCATTAGTTTTTAATATATATATTCTTTTCATACATATTACAATAATCACAATTAATTTTATACACTATTTCTGTTTTATTTTTAATGTTACCTTTATCCTTTGCATTATCTATCCATTTGCTCAAAAATCTGTTACTCCAACCTAGTTTTACATCTATCACTTATTCTTTATTCAATTTTTTATATATCATCACCAAATATGGTACTCCATTTTTTTAACTACTTCTTTCATTATTCATATTTTTAATATTTAAAACACTTTATATATCTTTTTTTATAACCTTCTATGCAATCACATTCAAATTCTAACTTCAATATATTTGTTTCTTCTGTATCATTTTTTATTTTAAAACCTTGTAAAGCTCCTCTCTTTTGGAACCATGGTTGATATCAATTAGTATTATCTCTCTTTGTAGTTTTAATATATCATTTTATCATTTTCTTCAATGTCTTTTTTCAAAAGCATATAGAGTTATTTTATTTCTTAATCTTACTTTTGTTTTATAAACATAATGCAGCAAATGAATTGATACTGTTTTCCTGAAGGTTTATGATGATGATATTTTAATTGTATTTATATATTGGACTATTTCCATCATCTAAGTGTTGAATGTCTTTAGAAAAATTTAACTTTATTTAAATAATTCATATACATTCAACTGTTAGTAATACGACACAGGTTAGTATATGCAGAACATTTCACGAGGTATTATTCTTCCCTCTTCTTCAGGTTTTGCTGGCCTGATCAGGCTGTTGGTTAGAGCATTACATTAAAATTTCAATATTCAAGAATCTAAAGTCTATGTTCAATTCCCATGCAAGTACTGTCACTGGTCAAGCCAGCAACACCTGAAGAAGAGAGGATATCTATCGAAACGTTATACATACGCTAACATGTGTGCTATTACTAACAGTTGAATGTATTTGGATTATTTAAATAAAGTTAATTTTTTCTAAAGACATTCAATACTTATATTAGATGGTGGAAATAGTCCAATATATAAATACAAATAAACTACTAATCTCCAACACAAGTACATCATCAACATATTTGGGATGGACTATAATTTCACTAGGACTGTGATGGACTATAATTTCTCTAGTAATCTATCCTTGCATTATTTTTATTTTTATGTGTCAAAGCATCGGCCGGGAAGTGAACCCGCCAGCCCCGGACAACTGTTTGTAAGGCAGCTGTGCTGACCTCTCGGCCACCAACGCTTGTCTTTCCCTGCATTATTTCTCACAACTCGTGTATATATTTAAAATAAACAAATAAATAATCGAATGGCCTTATTGCTTAAGAGTTCAAGGGCGCAGAAGCAACAGAACAGGAAACGATCAGAGGATCTTACACTCCAGGATCCAACGTCTCATCACTGCATTAGACCACACAAGACTATATTTAAAGTGCAAAGCATCATAAATCAATAATAATGTCGTTGATAGCATATATCTATTTATCTAATATAATATTAATATTTCTTATAATATTTATATTTTTTCCCCAGTTATGAATATTTTTGTAAAATAACAAACATTGCATTTTAAAATATTTCACGAATAATCTACTATATTTTTTCACCATTAAAAAATAATAATAATTTCATAAAATATCCAATTTTTAAAAATATCAATTTAAAATTTGTGTTAATAATTGAGAAACAAATAAGCAAATTAATTTTTCACTTTTCTAATTGTCTTCCACTAATCTTTTCAAAACTATAATTTTATAAGGTTTTGGAATTAACATTAAACCGAATATATAATCGTCAAGTTTATTTTCTTCTCCGGGAACCTGAATAAAACTACATCTTTGGAGAAGAGTAGCTAAAATAATTCCTATTTCCAGTCGAGCCAGAGTTCTTCCTGGGCATTTTCTTGGTCCAGTACTGAATAGCAATAATTTGCTAGCCTTGACACGATCAATCGTCTTCCCAGTGTCATCAAGAAATCGATATGGGTCAAATTGGTGTGAATTTTGCCATAAAGTAGGATCCCGATGGGCAGACCAAACATTAGGAATTATCATTGTTCCTTTAGGAATAAAATATGACTGAAAAAAAATATCTTTAGTCGTTGCCCTAGTTACTCCAAATGGAATAAAACTAGTATATCGTTCAACTTCTAATAGAAAGGACCTTGTGAATGGCATCATTGCCAAATCTTCTATGTTCGGATACTTATTTTTTGGGATTACACTATCGATTTCTTCCTGCATTTTCTGTTGATGTTCTGGAAATGACGTAACAAGTAAGATAGTCCAGCGAATCATTGTTGTAGACGTTCCTATCCCTCCACTTATAAAGTCATTCATTAAACCTACTATGTTTTCGTAAGTTATAGGTGAATTTTTGTCTCGTAACGTTTCAAATAAAGAGTCCGCTAAACAAAAGTTGGTACTCCCTGCGACATAATGAGAATATCGTTCTCTAACAAGTTTATCAGTATTTTTCATTTCTGATTCCAAATTCTGAAATGCCTTTTTTAAAATTGGAGCAAATAATAAACTAAGTGACGGGAAAATATCGATAAATGTCATCCCAGCAATTCCACCCACGAGTTTTTCAATTTTTTCCATAACTGCAATTATTTCTGTATCTTTCTCATCAAAAATACGTCCGACACCTGTTGAGTAAATGACATTTCCAATAGCACAAATTAAATCCTGTGTGGGGTCAAAGGACGTGCCCTCCTTTTTTAATAAAATATTGACAAGATTTTCACTTACTTTAGAAATATCAGAACGAAAATTCAAATTTAAATTATGATGATTAACAAATGAATTTATTGATTTTACTGCAGTTTTTCTTAATTGTCGCCAGGTAGCGTTAGGTTCCCCTAAAGCCAAACTTCCAAATTTTTTAAGTTTCTGAAAAGTATAAATATCGGGTCTGCCATTAAAATCTCCAGAGGAGAAAACGGCTTGAATTGTTGAATAGCTGGAAAACAAAATAGCTTTATGTGCACCCATCTGTAATTGAAAGATATTACCATACTTTTTGCTTAAATTAGTAAGAGTTATATGGGGATATTTACCAAGTAGGAAATAAGAAAAACGACTGGAAAACTTCCATGGCGCTGGAATGTTTAAATTATTTTTCCTGCAAAATAAATACCATAGTATCACCACAATAAAAAGTATTCCTATCGTAACGTCGAGCATTTTAATTCTGTTGCAATAAATTAATTTTAACTCTTGTTAAATTTTATCGCGACGAAAAATTGCTGACGACATTTAATTAAATCGAAAGTTAAAAAACTCTTCGACTGTTATCATTTTTTTCTCTCTCTCGTTTAAGGTCATAGTTTATCGAATGAAATGATAAATGTGTCTTTCTTAGTAATTTGTCAAAAACAAATATATTTTGAATAAATATCTGAAATCAATAATATTAATTTATTGAAAACTTATTATAATTTTTATTATTATTATTTCCTATCATTTTGATAAAACATTGACTTAACGTGCATTATAAATTTATTTCCTCGAGAATAATTAATAAGATCGGGATCTTTTTCATCTGCTGATTATATCTTTTGAGAACCGTTTTTCCTTGCTTTATTGTTTTCCTGAAGGCTTGTGATGGTGGTGGTGTATTTTTATATTAGACTATTTCCATCATCTAATATGAGTATTGAATATCTAGAAAAATTTAACTTTATTTAAATGTTCCAAATACATTCAACTGTTAGTAATAACACATCAAACAGGTTAGTAAATGCACAATGATTCGAAAGGTATTATTCTCCCTTCTTCAGGTGTTGCTGGCCTTACCAGTGACAATACTAACATGGGATTCGAACCTGAATCCCTAGATTCTTGAGTATTGAATTTTAAAGTAATGCTCTAACTAACTAAACTATCCTGCCAAAGGCAATAGTCAGTAGAAATTACATATACTTATCTATGAGGTTCCTCATGATTTCTCCACGTTTTATTAAGAGCAAAGTTGATTGGTGGTTTCCATACATTATGTATAATCACACTAGGTTGACTTATGGGATTGTTTGCCATTGTCATGTGAGCAGCTTTTTAAAATTTTCTTCTTTGTACCTTTTCTTCTCTATCCAATATTTTTGTATTTTCCCAATTGAACATATGTTCATTGGCACATACATGGTCTGCTACCTTGGATACATCTGTTTTCTCTCTTCTAATCATCAGTTTGTGTTCTTGCAAGCGCTTTGGAAAAAGTTCTATATAAAACAAACTTATGAAAAATGTTTATCCATATGCTATTATTAAGAAAACCTTAAATAAACCAAAAAGAACCATCAAAAGAAAAAACAAGTATTGGTACTGGAGTGTACCCATACATTCCAAAAATAGCAGACAAATTAAAGAAAATCTGCAATCAGTATAACAGCAGAACAGCTTTCCAGAGCCATGCTACACTATGATAAATACTAACATCTATAAAACCTAAATTTGAAATGCTGAAAAGAAAAAAAATTGCATCTATGAAATATGGAAGATCATGCATTGGTGAGACCAGTTATCCCATTGAAAAGCACTTACAAGAACACAAACTGATGGCTAGAAGAGAGAAAACAGGTGTATGTGTCAATGAATACATGTTCAATTGGGAAAATACAAAAATATTAGATAGAGAAGAAAAGGTATAAAGAAGAAAATTTAAAGAAGCTGCTCACATGACAAATGGGAAACAATCCCATAAGTCAACCTAGTGTGACTATACATAATGTCTAGAAACCACTATTCAACTTTGCTCTTAGGAAAAAGTGGAGAAATCAGGAGGAACCTGATAGATAAGTATATGAAATTTTTACTGACTGTTGCCTTTGGCAGGATGGCTCAGTTGGTTACTGCATTACCTTAAAATTCAATACTCAAGAATCTAAGGGCCCAGATTCGAATCCCTAATACTGTCACTGGTCAGGACAGCGACACCCGAAGAAGAGAGGAGAATAATACTTTTTGAAATATTGTGCATTTACTAACCTACTAACAGTTGATTGTATTTGAAATATTTAAATAAAGTTAAATTTTTCTAAAGACATTCAATTCTCATATTAGATAATGGAAATAGTCCAATATAAAAATACAATCTCTTGTTTTACTTTATTTTTGGTTTTTTTATTTTTCATAATATCCCATTATTAATATCTATAATATTCAGCAGTAATACAAAATTCTAACATAGATAGTTGATATAATATATCAAACTGCATCTAAGAAATTAATCATAACTACTATTAACACTATGCTCTCAGATAACTTAAAACAGTAGCAGTGCTCTCAGATCACCATTGAAAGCCAAAGTTAGAAACTAGCCTGGGGATATTGGATAAGTATACTGGGTGGCACTACTGTATGGAGAGTTTGCTATTGTTTTATCATGAAAGATATCAGCTGTAGAAATAAGCATAAACATTCAGGAATTTGATAACTGTAGAATCACCTGAAGAGTAAAGGTGTTTGCAAAATGCATCCATAGTGCTATTGGATGCTTTAGTAGAGTTGAAATGAAAGAGGCACTGATAAAAACCAAAAAGTTTGAAAATAATTGTTCATCCTTCCACAAAGTGTTTAAAACCAGTTCTTGCTTTATATAAGAATGGTGTGATGAAAGGTATCAAACTTTCATTATAGACATAGATATTTAGGTGTTTGATACCTTAAGAATGAAGTTAGTTAGTGATATGAATGCTTAATGAGTTTTTGCACTGATAGACAGTTAATATATGATGAAGTTGAAATGAGAGGCGCTGATTAAAAATGAAAATATATATTTATGCTGATGGATAGTTACAATATTGTAAAGTTGAAATGAGGAAGGGAATAAAAACTAAAAATCTGAAAATATATTCAAAGTGGAACCTCTAAACATAGTTTTCTTATTTTATATGTAAATTCATTTAATTTATGTGGAAGTTGCTGAAAACTTCCAGCAAGCTATATGTAAACTAATACAATTCCATCAAAAAGTTCGGAATAAGCCCATCTGTACTTCATCTTGGATTGTATATAAATATTCAGTGTATTACTGTGTTACAACTCAAGCTGTGAATTGTATATATTAATTTCAAGGCAACCATAAGCTATTCTGAAATCACTATAAACATATCAATAAATTAAATGCTTATATACAATCCAAGCTAAAATACGGCTAGGCTCATTCTGTACGCTTTCATTGATCGGTGGAATTGTATTGATTTAATTATAATTCATTGGGTTTTTCAGTAACTTCCACATAAATTTCATTGAAATTTGAGCTGTTACAATTTAATATTCGTAAATTTATTTAGCATATATTTAAAAAAAAGCAAATGGCTACATAGCTCAGAAGTTTATAAGAAGTTTGAGTGCCAGAATTGAACCTGGGACCTTTCCACTCCAAGTTGGGTACTCTTCCAACTGTTCCAAATCATGCAGGGTATTTAGTATACAGTATATCATTTTGCTTATCAGTTAATAAGCAAACAAAAATAATAATGCAATCTTATGAATGTATTAAATCAAAATAATTTCCTAATTTTTAGATTATACAATGGCCTACAATATTCTTTTAAATCGTATTATATTGTTTAAATAATTGCTATAAGATTGAAAATTAGTCAAGCGTTGGTGGCCTAGCGGTTAGCATAGCTGCCTTCCAAGCAAGCTGGCCCGGGTTCGCTTTAAATCATATTAGATTGTTTAAATAAGTGCTACAAGATTGAAAATTAGTCAAGCGTTGGTGGCCTAGCGGTTAGTATAGCTGCCTTCCAAGCAAGCTGGCCCGGGTTCGCTTTAAATCGTATTATATTATTTAAATAACTGCTATAAGATTGAAAATTAGTCAAGCGTTGGTGGCCTAGCGGTTAGCATTGCTGCCTTCCAAGCAAGCTTGCCCGGGTTCGCTTCCCGGTCAACGCTTTGACATATAACAAACAAAAAATGGAAAATTATACATACTGGCATTGTGATTATAAATAGTAGAGATATTTTCACTAACTAAATAAGTTTATAATATATATATATTATTGTATAATTTATTGTAAGCTGTCATTATTATTATAAAACTAATTATTTATAATTACCTTTTTTTTTCTGCTCTAAGAAATTAACTAAATCTATGGAATGTTGTTAGCACATCTTTCAGCCATGTCCTTGACCCGAAGTTCCAATTCATGCGTAGTAAAATTTAAAATTTTGTCAAGTTAACTAGCCAGTGTCAACCCAACTTACCATTTAATATTGGTCAATAAATGGATGAAGCTATTTTTAACTAATGAGTAACAAAGATGGAAAATCAGTTATTCCTCTCTATAATTGAATTGTAATTAGAAACTATTTCACGCTCTGCTACCAACTATATATATATATAATTTTAATGCACAAATTAACAGCAGAGCTTATTAAATTTAAATCCTAATTTATTATAAAAATTAACGTAAATTGTAAATACATAATAATTAGTGGTACGCTTTCGAGAGAACTTGGCCCTCATAATCATGGATAATAAAGAGTAAGCATAACCAGGTCGCTATATGCAAATACGTACAAATACTGTAAATTAATTGATCCATAAATGTATATCTAATTAATCCATAGAAATGGCAGGCAGGGTAAGAAATGCCTTATCTTTCAGTGTTCATCTGTGAATGGATTATTGGGAGAGGGAGCTGTGGGTTATTTAACAGCTTTTTTATATGAACACTGTAACTATTCTTTATGCAGCATACTTTTTTCTTTCCCAGCATAAAATAGAGATTTATTAAGCACTATTATTATCTGGCATCTATTAATTATTAAAGTTTACAATAGATGGCAGAGTGGTGGTGGTGGGGGGGGGAGCATGCTACTGAAACTGCATTCAGTAAGCTGTAGTCATATGATAACTACTCTTTATGGTTACAAAATTTATTAAATCATGAAAATATAGAATATTGGAAAGTTTTTAGTTGTTTTTTTCCCCCAAGTATCAAGCTAAATGTATAATACGAGTCGGTCAGAATGAAAATTACATCATATTTTAACAAGGCCTTTTTTTAAAAAAAAGAATAACCTGCCAACAGTTACTTATCTTATTGTTCCATTTGCGTTATTCTAATCAAGAATAACTACTGAAGCATCCTAAATGGGGGGGGGGGGTAATTTAATTCTAGACATAACTTTCTTAAATTTTTTATATGTAGATCGGGGACGCAACCAACCGACAACACTGTTGAGGCGGCCCGCAACAACACAAGACAACTTTCTTCTAAATTTATGAATATAAAACCACCTTTTTACAATTTATATTTGTGCATAGTCAATTATATATACATTTTTTTTTTTTTCTGGAAATTTTTGACAGATTACATATATATAAATATTTTCTTTCAGCCGAAAAAATGGTTTTTGGTTGTTGGTTGCTCTTTGTGAGAATAAAGCAGCATCAGGAGAATTATATTGGGATCATGGAGACCAATTAGGTAAGAAAACATTACAAAATAAATACATCAGAATTGTATATATCAAGTTGAAAATTTCTTATGATCAAACAAAGGACATTTACCCAGAATTATTTGCTTGATTTTTCAGACTCCTTAATGATTATTTTAATATTCTTTATTTGTAGTTGTTTTTTTTTCTTTCATCTTAATCCAAGAATTATATATATTTTTCTAATAATTTAGATTGTCTTGTTGGTATGATTAAAATTTTTAATCTGATTGTTTGTCCATCAAGAGATTGTTATGATTTATTTTAAGTGAATATTCATTTCTTTTTCAAAAATCTTCACCATACTCAATTCATTTATAGAAAGAATAAATAAATAACATCGTCTATAATGTAAATTATATGCACACATCTATGTGTCATACAGATTAGAAAATTCGATAATATTGAGCCAAGCTTGTTTTCAATACTGTATATCAGATTCATAGTGAACAAATACTAGTGTCCCAATGAACATGCACTGGAATCTTAACTGGTCAGTTTAATTTGTTTACCATGAATATGGTAAACAGTACCGAAATAATGCTCAATTAAATATTATCAAATTTTCTTCTCTGTATGACACATATACATGTGTGTATAATTTACATTACATAGAGAGAAATAGTGATTATTTTAATGATCACATAAAAAAATACGTAATGCTAAGAATATAAACTTATTTCATAGAACAAACAAGTCCTAAGATCATTTATAAGCTAAATTTCTATAGAATCATTGGAATAAGCCTGTGAATAATAACCATTTTGATTATATCAATGCCAATCTTGATATAACAAGGTATGAATATGTATTTACAGATTTATTTAAATGATTCTAAGGGAATCTGGCTTGTAAGTTATCATAATAATGTATTTGGGTCTGTTTGCTCTATAGAATAGATATATATTAAAGAGAATCTGGTTATTTACTTGCATGATAATAGTATGATGAAAAGTATTGAACTGTCATTATAAGTGTGATGATTCATCTGTTTGATCTCTTGAGCTTACCTTAAGAGTAAAGGATGTGAAAGTCATGCACAGTAAGAATGTTCTGAGAATGGTGGTGGATGGTTGTGAATTGAAATGAAAGAGTACTGAAAAATTAAAAAATATGAGAATCTGCATATTGTAACGGTATATAATATGCCATTACATTAATTTAAAATTAAAATAAAAACTTAAGTTCGTAAATAAAAATAAAAGCTAAAAAAATTAAAGAGTTGTTAAACGTATATATATTCGCACAGATGCAAAACTTTAAAAGTATTTTTTTTTAAATAGAAAAAAAAATATTTGAACAAAGTTTTTTATAAAAAAAAGGTAAAGATCTAAATATAAAATATTTTAATTAAAAAGTAACATAAATGAAAAAGATTCCTATGTAATCTCAGTAAATGGAAATGATTGAGTTATTAATTATCGAAAAGCAAACTAGCCCTTGGGGATCTTATATAATTAAAAAGATGAAAGATATACATAAAAATTAAAGATTGTTTCCCACTCTGAAGCAGAATGTCCAATAGAAGCAGAAACCAATGCTCGGACCCTAATGAAAATGATTGTTTGTTCAGTGAATCCGGGCAATGTGTATAAAAAGAAAAATATTGAAATTAAGGAGTTCCAGCTTGATTTATTTTGAGAAGGGTGATAAGACGCACTTGTCACTCACTCTTTTATTTCAAAGAAAATGACTGTTGAATTATGAACGGTATTATTGCAGACCCCGAATTATCGGGTTCTGCAATAAAATAATACCAGGATTGAACCAGCTAAGGCCTCCTTCAAATAGACCGGTCTTCAAATAAAGACTTTGTGAGAATTGACACCTGGAACCAGGACTGGTCTACTGTAAGATATGAACTGAAAAATTTAAAAAAATAATAATAATAATAATTAAGAACTTTCAAGATTTGACAAGCTAAACCTAATTTTTTTAAAATGAACTTTAATCTGACTTTTCAAATCAGTTATTAATGTTTAATTTTTATACATTTGAGTTTGCTAATTTAATCATTTCCATTTTTTTTTTTATTAATTGACTAAATTATATAAATGTTAAGTTTAAGTCAGGCATAAATGACTGCATAGATTTGTAAAGTTATATTAATTAAGGGAGGGTTAATCTTGGGTTATTTGTTTCATAGTTAAATTGGGTTTATCGATGGGATATATTGGTGTAATTAGTAAATGTAGCATGAGATTTGCTACGTGCAGGATCCTATTATATGCTGCACTTGGTCAAAATAAGTCCCATATCTCACTGACTATCGGAAGCTGACGGTATTCCCTGCTCCTTGGATCACCCCTTTTAGCCTATGGAATGGAATAGTAATACGGAAAATGCAGTCCCTTCCTATGGAGGTTTTTTTTTGTTCTTCTCGCCAGACAGATGTAGTATTTCTGTACTGGATGAGAGTCAATGTCTTCTATAACCATGCTGTTCAGATGTACATTCCTGACAGTATGGTATTTGTGCTGTCGTATTCATGCTGCATTGAATACATCGATATATCAGATGGATTGATGCCGGTTTGATTGCGAACTTTTGGCCTAAGATTAAATAAGGGATAGAATATTTTCTTTTCAAATGCAATCTATGTAGTTTATTCATACTCGACACTCTTAAAAATATTATTAAAAAAATCTGTGCAGATTGTTCAAAATAAAAATTTAAATTTAAAAATTAATAACCAACTTAAAATAATAAACTTTATTCCTCAATTTTATTTATATGTGCGTTGTGTTAATTACTGGCAGTGGCTTATTTTATTTTTTTAAATATTAATATATTTCGAGAATATAAATCTTTATTTAATCTTATAAGAATTTATATTATAAATTATCTCTGCTACTCCCTGAGCTAGTGGCATGGGCTGACAGTCAATAAAACAAAAGTTGGATTTTTAACTTGCGTATCTGCCTACTCTATAAATGTTCCAGGTTCCAAATGCCTGGTGGAGCCCTGTACGGCAGATACGGTAAGATTAGAAACTTCACATTCTCCCCGACCGTTGTAATATATGGAAAGCATACTAGATTTATCAAAAGAAAGTTTTAGCTAGAAATTGGTATTTACATATTATCCTTCCTATCAAGTTTGTTAGCCTTTTTTTTTTCATTGGATACAGTTTTTTATGTATTTTTTTTTATTTTATTTTACAAAATATGTGTTAATTGTATGTTTTAAAAAATTAATAAATCGATTATAAATTCCAATCAGAAGGTTTATTTCAATTTTTTTTTTTTTTTTTTAGGGTTAAGGTTTATTTTTATATTAAAATAAAATTGAACAAAAAACCCATGAACAAATACTTGTAGACCCAAGAAACTGTATTAAGTCAAAAAAAATGGCTATCAAGCTTGTGAGGAAGAATACTGTATTAATGTTTGTTTATTTATTACATATATAAACAAATAATTACAATATCTGTGGGCTTAAACTAAATGAAATAAAATAAATATATATGATAACTAACTTTTGAACATCACTAATTAAGAAATATATATCTAAATGTTTCAATTTGTTTATAACAGATTATTTCAACTTAAAACTTTCACAGTACTTTCATATTTCAAGCAGTAGTTTGCAGCATTTTAAAATGTTTAAAGCTGTAGCAATTTTTAATACATTATTAATCATTAAATTTATTAAAATGCTTTCATTACTGAGGCTTTTTATTACCACTAACAATAGCTTTAAAAAAAATCTTAGTTCTAAATTTTCTCTTTTATTTATTACTAGAGAAAAACATGTTGGCATAGTGGTTAACACAATTGCCTATCTTACTGATGACCTGAATTTCAAGTCTTGGCTTCTTGAAACTTGGAATTTTTTTTTAGATTTAAACAGCCTTGGGATTTTTTTCCATATAGCTGGTCTTCAGCTACTCAGTCAACCATCCAATTATTGTTTGGTAGATTGATATCTAGCTGATTTTAAGTAGAATTTATATAAGGATGGAAAACAACAAAAACCTTTATCATTTGGCTTTTGAAAAGCTTTTTGAGTAATTTTTTTTTTCATCATTCTTCATTTAGTAAATGTTGGAGAATCTTTCTCTGCTGTGGGATATTTAAAGATGTATATATAATTTATATATATATTACAAAAAAATAAAGTCAGATGTCACATGACCTAGTTTATTAAATTAGGTCATGTGACATCTGACTTGATTTTTTTTTTTTTGCTATTAAGGCTTTGGTGGTTTTATATTGCTGAAGCTATTAATATATGATGTATCTGAACTTAGTTCAGTCCTATATGGCTATTTAAGTTAGATAGCTGGATTGGAAGACATATGAATGTCTGAAAATTTCAGATTTTCTACTTAATAGTTATACATTAGATAAAGTGTTGGGCTTGTCCTGGTATTTTTAATCTATTGCTTGAATATCCTAGCACCTCACTGATGATGCCAGTAGGAGAAACCGGTCTGGGGTTGGGGATATTCTGCAAAGCTTGTTAAGAGCTTATTTGCCAGCTCTGTATATATATAAACTATACCTTATAAAAATTATTCATAAAGACATAAACTTATCTATAGTTTATTACAGATGCAATACTATATTAATCCTGCATTATGTTTTAGCCTTTCTAGAGTCTTTTTTTTTTTTTTCAAATTAAAAAGGTGTGGAGCAGTAATTCAACTGTGCATCTCTTACTTTGTATTATAAACTTTAATATGCTTTTAAAAATTTAAACAAATATTGTTGTAAATATTGAATAATAATTATTATTAATTTTAATAAATAAACTAAGTAGCTATATATTATTATTGTTTTCCGGAAGGTTTGTGATGATGGTGTTTTAGTTGTATTTATTGTTTGAACTATTCCCATCATCTAATATGAGTATTGAATGTCTATAGAAAATTTTAACTTTATTTAAATATTCCAAATACAGTCTACTGTTAGTAATAGCACATCAAACACATTAATATATGCACAATGTTTCGAGAGGTATTATTCTCCATTCTTCAGATGTTGCTGACCTGACCAGTGACAGTACTAGCATGGGAATCAAAACTGGACTCTTAGATTCTTGAGCATTGAATTTTAAGGTAACACTCTAAATTTTAAGGTCTAAGGGTCTAGGTTCGATTTCCATGCTAGTACTGTTACCGGTCAGGCCATCTACACCTGAAGAAGAGGGGAGAATAATACCTCTTGAAATAATGTGTGTATACTAACCTGTTTGATGTGCTATTATTAATAGTTTAAGGTATTTGAAATATTTAAATAAAGTTAAATTTTTCTAAAGGCATTTAATACTCATATTAGATGATGGAAATAGTCCAAACAATAAATATAAGTATCCATATGTTCCATTTCTCAGAAGGTCAAGTGATGTTCAAGCACTAGGATGATATTGAACACAAGTTTCATTTGACAAAATTGATGTGTTTTTCTCTCTCATTCCAAATTGATCTGTGAAACTTTAATCACTTTATTACTATACTTAACTGCATAGGGCACTAATTTTAATATCCATTGACTAGACATTTATATTATATTTTCTATATTAAATACTTTTTTTTTATTGGTATAGCATTTTTATAATACAAAAAAAATATTTTTTTTTTTATCTTTCCAATACTTTCATGTGTCAAAATTTATATCAACTTATTTAGTAAATAATTTAATTTTTCTTTTTTCTATTTAAATTTTGTAACATTTAGCAGTTAGAGTTTATCATTTATACATATACAGTATTTGATCAACTAATTATAAAGAAGTTAATGATTCAGTTGTTATTTTTTAGGGGAAAAAATAAAATCACTAAATAAATAGAAGATTTAGACATAATAAGAAAGACAACATAGAAGCATGTAGTAATGTAAATTATAAACAAACTGGGGGGGGGGGGATAATTCTACTTTAAAATGTATGTATATTTATTTATGTAGACTGGGTTTTTTTTTAAATGTGTGTATATTCAAAATTAAAGTAAAAATTAAATTAAGCATAACTCATATTAAAGTAAGACTCATCTATAAAAATTTATACTAAAATAGTCAGACACATGAGTCATTATAATTTTGCAAAATCCCTTCTAATTTTCTATAGTTTAAGAATAAATTGAAAGTATGCTAGCCTTTCTCACATGCGCAATTATAACAGAGACAGCCAATCAGATTTTAAACAGATATCTAATAAATAATCAAGCTTAGACACGAGACAGAGATTTTGATTCAGTTGTTATTTTTTAGGGGAAAAAATAAAATCACTAAATAAATAGAAAGGCTAGCATACTTTCAATTTATTATCAATTTTCAACATGCGATTTAGATAAATATAGTTTAAGAATTATAAAGAAGGTGAAACCACCTTTTTCTTATAAAATCTCTGTCTTGTGTTACGACTTGAGAACTTCCTATACAGTCATCATTACATCTGATTGGCTGTCATATAACCATTCTAAAATGTGCATGTGAGAAGGTTTCAGCCTTCCACTTTAATTTAATTCATATATTACAATTTAATTCATTTATCTATATCTGCTGCTAATGCTAAAAATGTACATATTTTTATTTAAAAGTGTTCTAGGTGTGGTGTATATTGTAATTGTTTTAGATGTGACACATAAAACCCAAATTTGAAATCTAATACTGTAGTCATAAAATATATATATAAAACTAAAGTCTAAATGCTAAAATTAAGTTATCAATTTATTTCACTTCCTATTTTTTAGTGATAAAATTATTATACATATTTTTAATTAAAAGTATTCTCATAGATGCAAATTCTGTAATAATTTTAGTCAAAAGCTATAAAAACTAAATTTGAAGCATGATAATATTGACATAAATTCAAAATGAAAGTCTAATAAAATCATGGAAATCTAAGAACTAAATATGGAATCACTAAATTGATGAACCCCATTGGCCTTTTAAAAAAAGCAGTTACAGTAAGTACTACTGGAGATATGTCAACATATGTATTTAAGACTTTGCATGGCATTTCCACTTTGTGTAATGTGTCAGACATCACTATGATATTTTATGATCTTATTTGCATTTAGTTTGTTTTCTGCAATTTATTCAATGTTACTAACTTTTTTAAAAAAAAATTTCATATGTATAAAAATATTAATTTAAATAATATTAAAAATATTAATTAATATTTAAATATTAAATATTGTTAAATGGAGGTTGCCTTGACAACGGTTTGAAATTGTTGATTGTTAATAATATTGGGATTGTCTAAATGTTGACTGGTTTTTAAATATTAATTTTGATTATAAGCAAAAAAATAGCAATAAAAAAATTGTTCACTATTGAAGTAGGTAAAAAAATCATTTCTGGAAAAGAAAACTAAAACAATCAGTGATTTGAATTCTTAATATATTAGGATTAAATCAATGGTCTACACCACTTTAAAAAAATAAAGAATTAAAAAAATGGAGAAATACTGAAAAGAATTCAGCTTGAGCAGTTTATCGTGTAACATTGCAGAATTAATGGAAACTGATCTGCTAATGTGCATTAATCGAAAGAAAATATCATGTGATAGATAATGTCATTAAAGCAATCTGTTGTGATAAAGTTAAACAATTGCTTGAACATTTTTTTGCTATCTCCTAGTATAAGTACTTTTCCTTGTGAAGGAATTTATTTCCAGCAAAGTATGATTCTCAAAATTTAATTAGAGATTCTAATTATTTTCCATTTGTTTTCATTATTCTTCACAAACACTGCATTTCAAGTTCTTCTAATTTTTTTTGCGACATTTTTTGGGCAATCAATGGCTCAAAGCAATATAATAAAATAGGCTATATGTGTTTCATTAGTAATATTTTTATCTTATTTTCATTTAATATACTGTGGTTGGTCTTGCACTTAGTTTGTACAATGTGAATTCTGATTTCTTTTGTTGTCGATTATTGTTTATATAGAACTGTTTTTCCAGAATCCTTTGATGTGTTCAAATATTTGGATAATACTGTTAGTGGTGTTTAACTCTTCATGTACTCATCATCTTTATAAATATGTGTGAACTAAATTATTTTTGCACTGCGGCATGTGTTATAACATAATGGAAGTTTCTCCTATCATTTTCAGTAGTGTGAAAATGTTTGAGATTTAGAAATACTGAGAATAGTAATTATAACTTCAATTTATTGTCATATATATATATTATAAATTGCCACTAGCTAGATAGTTTCTAAATGTAAATCACATGATAACATCCAAAGCTTAAATAAACCGCATATTATTATAAATTGCCAGTAGCTAGATAGTTTCTAAATGTAAATCAATGATAACATCCAAAGCTTAAATAAACTGCAAAATCTACAATCTATTGTCAAGGTAACTTCTGAAATAAAAGATAGCTTATACATCTTTTACCCATAGGTGCTGCTTTGACAACAGATGGTAGATTCTTTGATTTATTTAAGTTTTGGCTGTCATCATATGATATATATGTGTAGATAAGAAAAAAAAATTTTTTTTTTAAGTTTACTTAACAAAGTATCTATTTATTTAATTTTTTTTAGATGCTTGGGACAAGGAAGAAGTTAATATTATCAAATTTAATGTAGAAAATGTAAGTATTATTTTAATTCTTCTTTTTTTTTAAATCTACCTGTTACTTTTTGCAAAAGGGTTTTAAATTTAGACTTGTACAATTGTTTAAGTTCCAGAAGATAAGTTTCAGTTATTAAAAACAGAATCATGCATCGTAAGTGTAATTTTTAACTATCATCAATAGTAAGTTTATCATTGCTTATCAACTTTTTAACTCAATTTATTATAGCTTCTCAATGTATAATGCAGTGTTTTTGTTACTAGGATATGATTGGCTTAAAATCTGGGCTGAATTCATTTTTCTTTCAGGTGGTCAGTCCTTAGCCAATTTAGCTAACTGATTGCTGGTGATCAGGAAATGATTATCTAATCTATTTTTAGCTAGAAGGTAATCCAAGGAATCCTTCACAAGCCTGGTGAATTCTCTCTTTCCTCCATTGATATTCTATGAACAATTGTTATAGAAACTTTGGCTGCAGTGATCTATTGAAAAGCTATTTCATTTATGTACATGAAAAATTAATTGAGAAGACAAAAGAAATTTTTATATACAAATATATATCATTTCTTATAGTCATTTTTCATTAATTTATATGACCATAATGTTATCAAAAACTTATAAACACTTATTCATTCAAATTACACATAATTCGAATAATAGACAACTGGTTTATATGTAATTTAATTTAATATCAAATCAATTTTCATCTCAAATGAACCTTCTCAAGATGCCATTTTTAAAATTAATCATGTGACAATTTTATACATCCTGGTGATCATCACTAGAAATAAACCCATGAAAAAATAAAAAATATTATTATTTTAATGATGTTTCTATATTCTTCAACAAGTTTGCCACCAATTTCTGAATCCTTTATAAGTGTATATTATATCATTGCTGCATTTTTTCCAATTTTTAATGATTTGCTTTTAGTAACCTCAAGGATGGATATTTTGGCAAACTTATGCATTTATTAAATCTATGATAGACATATAGTGTGTTTGTTATAATTTTGCTAATATTTCTTTCAAGATATGCAATATATTAATTCCAATTCACTTTTCTTAAATTTTTTATCTCAGAATTATGTAACGTTCAACTATAGTAATGTGAATTTGAAAGATAATGAACTGTGTTTATGGTGGCTATATAGGAAAGGACTGTTTTTTATTGATTCTAAACTTAATTTGGAGATTGATCTCTTTGACCCATCTAACTGATTGCAATATCCCTCCTTGTCTCACATTGTAAATAATGTATATATTGATTGTTTAAAGTCATCCATTCTACAAGTTGAAAACCTATTGTATTTTTAGGTGTGTAAATGAATTTTTTTTTTCATCAATAAACAGAATATTTATAAATATTAGCAAAAAAGTTTTTATATACTTTAAAATTACATATACTAACATATGATAAATCGATAATAACTTTTAAATATGTATCTTCTCATACATTATTAATAATTTCAAAATCTACATTATCCAAAAGTATGAATATAATAGTTTTGGTGGATAAATACTTAAACCATCTGTAAATATTGCAAGATATTTTAATTTTGAAAATATGTATCTTTCGCATAAAAAATTGTGCATTTAAATCTAAATTTAGTATTAAATTTGGTTATACTAATAGCTGTAATAAATATATGTGTGCTATCTTATAACACAACTGTAAAAAATTCTAGATTGCTAAAAAATTTTCCTGGGTAAAATATTTTTGTAAATACAAGCATGTGTTAAACTATTCTTTATTATTTATTTTGAATAAGTTATATGCTTTAATATCAAATATGATGGAGCAGCATGCAAGTCACATGATTCTGATATTTGAATAATTACAAATATGTTGTAGATATGAAAATATTTTGCATATTTTTGAAGCAATTATCAATGATGATTGTGCTCTTGTGGATCACAAATAGTCTTAGAGATTCATATAATCTCTTCTGGATATTTATCACCAAAAAACATGTGGGTTCAAAGTTTAGCTTGAATCAGTTTATTATGAAGGTCTTGGTTAATATTGTACCATACAGTAGGTTGGAAAGGAATTTGCTGTGAGGATGTTATCTTCTGTAAATCATTTCATTAGATGCAAACAATGACATTAATTTTGTGATGGTCTAGTAGAAATCTTTATGAATGTAGAAAATGACGGAAAAGCTGAAAAGAAGAGTGGAGCCTATTGAAAATTTGTAAAAATTTGATATATTAAAAGTTTATCTATACAATTAGTGAACTATCTTCAATAGAGATTTCTACAAAGATAGCTATGACAAATTTAGTATGTCATCACTGTGAAAACAAAAATTTTAAAGAGACAAATATTACTAGAGGAATGATGAATTTCCTGAAGAGAATAATACGAATTTAGATTACTATTTTATAAATCCATTTTTCTTTTTAATATACTGTAGGTGTATAATTAAAATAATTGCATTGATTTCTAGTTGAGGAGTAGATCATTCCATGTCATTTGGTTGTTTCAATTGACTAGAAATATAATCTCAAAAATCCGCACTGTTATTCCCTAGTATTGCCACAGTTAGCATTTATAGCTTTTTTGCTGCATAATTTGTTTTATTTCTTATTAACCAAAATTTCACATGCATATATTATGCTATTGCCTAATTGTGTTCAGTAACTGATAGTCATAGAATCCAAACAGATGATATATTGGCCATAATGATTCAAAGATTATCCATCAACAATATGCTACTCTTCTATCAACTATTCTTCACCAAAAATTATTATGTTAGTCAATCACCTCTAACACACATCAAAACTTATTAGCATACTAACATTTAGAGATAAATTTACAGTCTATGTATGATGTAGCCTTGTTTGACTGGGATATAACTTTATATCCATATTTCCGAAATACTGAATAGTTTTATCAGCTGGTGTAAGGTTGCATTCAGTAGCTTTTAAGATTTCTGTATCAATTTCTAGCTTTAAAAAAAAATCAGTTTAGTCAATTAATAATGAAACTATCACTACTCCGCTTATTGCTTGTCTGCTCTAGTGTTATTTGACTTGTCATGGAACTGACCATACAGTAAATAATAGTAGGATAATGTGTAACCATATGTCATCAACATCGTCCAATAATATCTACAGGTATTCAGATCATGTAAAGCATTGGCAATCTTTGTCTGATCTCTTATCTCTGCAGTATGTATGGACCCTTACTAGATAGAATTGGAATGATTTCTCTAGTTTTTTGACATTATCTTAGACTGATAAAAATTAATGGCAGCTCTTATCTAAAGTACTCTGAAGAGTAACTGCATTTCATATAAGAGTAATCCACCATAATGATTGTTACAATATGATTCTGACTTTCATTTTTATTGCCATCATTCTGTATAAAACAATTTTTAAATTAAATGATGGTGTGTATATTAAAAGCAATATTACAATGTTGTTTTTATGCACATGTTATTACGCTTTGGATATACATTTTTTGTAATTAAATGAGAAGAAAAAGTAACATTGCAGATATTTCTGTATGAGAGGAGTGTAGTAAAAATTACAATTCAGAAATATTATTCGTTAGGTAGATAATCTCTAGTCTAATGAATAATTAATAAAAATTATTAATCTACTTATCTCAAATGGTTTGTGTCAAAGTTGTGAGGGCAGCACAATTGACACATCAAATAAACTATAGTAATTTCTTATCTATATATATATATACTGAACAATAATAAAGACGTGTAAGAGATTATGGTCTTGACCAACTGATGCATGCTGGTTCAGCATGAAATGTGCGTCTTGGTGATCTTAGATCTTTTTTGCATGTCTTTGGTCATATGTTTATGATTACATCCCTCCACAAGATGTTAAAAGTAGATAGAAACCAGTCCCTATCATGCATGATAGTAATGTAGTGAAAATTACACTATAGAAATATTATTCATTAAATGGATATTCTCTAGTCTAATGAATGAGTAATAGATTTATTTATATACTTCTATCAAATGGTTTGTATCAGAGTTGTGAGGGCAATAAGTTTGACACTTAGCAACTAAACTGTAGTAACTGGCTATCTGTATATTCTCAACAATGATATATATAAGAGATTGTGATCTGGGTCAACTGATGAATGCTGGTTAAGCAAGAAATGTGCATCTTGAGGATTTGGTCATATGTTTACATCTTTTCCACATGTCTTTGGGCATATGTTTAGGTGTTAAAACTGAATAGAAACCGGCCCCTAACATGTGTGAGAGTGATGTAGCGAAAATTATACTACAGAAATATTATTCATTAAATGAATAATCTCTAATCCAGGGATGAGCAACTGCCAGCACGCAGGCCACATCCGGCCCACGATGTTGAATACAGCCCAAATGCCTAAATATAGAAAATCCATACCTGACTATACTTGCTATAACCCAAATCTTTAGGCCTATCACTCATATAATGTTAACTTTCTCCTAATGCCATGAGAAATATAAAATTGTAATTTTAAAAATTAAAAATTTATCATAACTTGCATAAATTTTATAACTTCTAAATTACCAATTTTATATTACAAAATATAAAAATATGGAAGGAATCACATCCGCAAATAACGTTTATTTGGTTTTTTAAAAATACTTCTATCAGCATCAAAATATTATTTTCTAATTATTATTGCATCATCAAACGAAGTACCTTTCGGTTTAACTTCTTATTGAAGGAAATAATATTGGTGTATGATATTTTATAAATAAATTTATGCCGTTTCTAATTATTACAATTTTTAATTTAATGTAATTTATTGCCTATAAAATGAACCAATTAAAAAAAAAAAAAAGAAAAATTGATGCCGAATGTCGTATTTTCAGTGCTAATTGGACAATCAAATATTTATTTGCAAATATAAGACGATAAAGTTGTTTGTTTGATTTGTAACGAAACTTTCCGTTTTTAAAGAATATAATCTAAAGAGGTATTTTTCAACAAAACATTTCAGAAAAATAAACTATCTATAATCAATTTCTATTTAAATCATTAAATATTGTATTTACTTTTTTAAAAAATATATTCATAATTTGGTAATTCAAATAATATAACATTTTTTAAGTTCTGATTTTTTTTTTTGCTAAATCGTTCAATCTATTCTGGCCCGCATTATGATACAAAAATTTTATTCGGCCCGCTGATGAAAAAAATTGCATACTCCTGCTCTAGTCTAAAGAATGACTACTAAAAATTATTAATAAATTACAGACGTCTGTAATTATATATTTTTCTAAGAATTATATTGACCTTATTATGAGTACCAAAAAAATAATTGAATGATTAGTTGCTTGGACTTTTTATTATCAGAAAAGACAAGTATAAACTTCCAACTTTAGCTTTTAAGTTTCTTATTCTACCACTGGGATAACAGCCAGGGGCATTATCACAATTTACTTGTTGCACAAGAAATATCCTGTAAAAACGAAATAATTTTTTTAATAGAAATATATTTCCTAATACATATGATTTTTTCAGTTGGAGAGCTGACTTTAAAGACATGTAGATGTCTAAAAGTTTCAGATTTTCTTCTTGACAATTAACTTTTAGATAAATGCTTAGCTTGGGTTGGTTTTTTGTATCTAATGTCCCAACTCCTCACTGAAGAGACCCATTGGTCGAAACCGGTCTGGGGATGGGGACAATCCAAGATAAAAATGATTTGAATACCTTCTCTTGCAGTAGCATTTATCATAAAATAAAAAGTAAAAAAAAGCTTGTTTAGAGTTCATTAGCATGCTCTTAATTTTACATATTTGTAAGTGCAAGCTATATATAAATCATGTGACATCTGACTTTTTATTATTAATATTTACTCGTATATTTAAATTCTAATATATATATTAATACATCTTTATATATGTTGTGTTTGGCTTGGCTTACAGGTTCGGTTCCAAAACAACAGACAAATGATAACAAACTACTCAACAATTAATATGTATAATTTATTAGTTACAAAAATATACACACATGTTAGTTAATAAAACATATAAATATGGTCTATACAATTTAATGCTGAGGTAGTAGTGTTGAGTAATGGAACTCAATTCCAGCTATATAAATAGCCTGCCTTGTGAGCTCAAGTAAGAGACTCTTTCCGGCTGTACAAGACAGCTTGCCTCGAATCGGTTCTAGTTCAGACTCTTCCAGCTGTACTTAGCTTGCTTCGAGTCGGTTGTGGAATTAGCAGTTTCCGGTCCTATGTGGACTTATCTCACTGCGTGGACATTGCGTTGCTAAATGGCAGAGGGTTTATTGGAGAGCACATTTAGTCATTCAAATTGACATAAGTAATTGCTCTCTGCCTTGCCTCTAAAACGGCTGACTATTTAATGGCAGTTCTCCTACCTTACTGGAAACACTCGGATTATGTGCACGAACCCCAATGAAGAATTTATCTCCATTGGATAGCGACCGGGTGTTAGCCAATCAGTAAAGGAATCTGGAATAGTCCACTTCTAAAGGCAAGGTCAGATATGACAATATAGAATATAGATCTTCAAAAAACTAACTCATATATCAATAATGATTTAAGTTTTATGTTTTGTATATATATTTTTTTTCTTTTTTTCAGAATCACCTTAAATCTAAGAAAATTAAATTTGGGTATACAAAAGAAGAAATGATATTAAAAAATGTTACAATATTTGGTGTAGACACACAACCAAAGACTGTACTTGTTAATAATAAAACCCAAACGTTCAAATACTTTTCTGATACTATGGTAAGTCTTTTCAAATATTAATTTTTTTTTCTTGGCATTATAAATTATATTTTCTTTGGAAAACGTAGTTCATTGGGAAGAGCTTTCAAAAATTCTCTTATTTGTGTCTCAACAACTCAAGTAATATTTCAATATCAAAGTGGAAGTCTTGGCCAAGCTCCATTTCATTAATTAGGCTGAGGGGTTTGTTTGTTTTTTTGCTTTTTTGAAAATCAAGAATTTTTAACTTGTGATTCTACTACCATCACTACTAAGCTAATATTTAAAAGATTCAAAACTATTAAAATTATGTACAAATACTTCAGATCTTTTTAATTAGTTGTTGCCTCTTCTTGAATTTTTCATAGCATCTTGGAAGTGGTGGAGATCTATGATAAAATCTTGTATTTTACACTGTAGTTTCAGTTCTGCATCTACAAATCTTTTTCTGTCCAGCATGCCTTTTGTTAAATAGAAATCAAGATTGCTTGAAAACTGTACATATTTATTTACTTTTAGTCAATGTTTTTCCTCATAAATGATTTGAGATAAGGTCTTGTTAAAATTTAAGGAAGGTTGTTTTTATTAGATTAGATAGTAATGCATATATATTGTACTGGTCAAAACATGAGCTGGAACTCACAAAATGTACTTCAAACCCAGTCAAGCCTGATATTTAGGTCAGGGACCAATCTGGATTCGAACTCATTCCCCAAGCCCCAGATCAAACATCTAATGAATAACATATAATGATGGCACATGAGAATTTATTCTAAAATCCGGCCTACTAGCCGAGCAGAAGACAATGAGACTTATATTAACTACATTATAACTAAACTAAAATATGCATACACATGGTTGTACATGTGGAAGTGTAGAAAAAAAGGGAAATTGAACTACTCAAACAGGTTAGACAATAACAAATAGTTTAATATAATGAATTAATTATATATATTAATGTGTGCGTGAATGAGCTGTCTACCAAACGGTAGATAATTACATATTTGGATTCACGCTGATGATTCTCATATATTCTTTTATTCACTAAATAGTATATATACATTAACACACATCTTTGGTGGGTACGGTATTAAGATGCCAATCATTTATTAAAAGGATTACATAAGATTGCTATTAGCGCTTTGGTTTATGTTTCTGAAACATGGTGACTAACATATTATTATTTCGGGGAGCATTCCAGGATTCAGTACAGATATAATAAAACTATTTTCACACCATTACGGGTAATGAAAATAAGTAAAACACATTTGAAAAATTACATTTGATTACGAGACAAAATATTCATTAACAATTCTTTTACTTAACATTTGGCAGGAAAAACCCTTTGTTTTCCTCAAGGCATATACTCTTAAATACAGAAATAACAAATTACGTTGGTGGGATTGTATAATAAGACTAACATAACATTATTAATTATATATGCTAGTGGTGTTCGGAATTTATATATATATTTGAGCAGAGCGCAATTTTAATATTATAACATTAAAACTAGGCCATGAAGCAAAAAGTAATAAGTAACGAAGAAGTGGCAGTACTGACATAATGGTGGAGAAATCAAAGATAAAGATCGTGCTTCTGGACGAAAAACGAAGTCTAAGACCCCCTTCTTAGGGTAGTGCTTAGTGAAATGTGGTTAGGTATGGCATAGGCCAGGCATACCGGATTTACTGATGCGCAGAGGCCTTTTATATGAAGAAGGTCCCGGGAAGCTCAACTATCCACGGGACAGGACATAACAATAAGAAATCCATGGGTTCGATCTTGTCGCAACCCCCAGATTAGAAGCACATATATATATATATGTTCACAAAGATAAGCCGAATGTCAGTAATGCAGTATGAAGAGATGTCACTAACAACATGACAAAATGACCCTTGTTTAAATGCCATAATTTATACAAATAATATGCTATGCCACTATAATATATACAGATACAAGATTTTATTTAGTAAGAGAAACATTAAAAATTACTCCCTTCCTTTTCTGCTATTTAAAATAATTCAATCCCACCTTTGTGGATTTTATACTGGGATATTTAAGTATTTGATATTTTAAGAGTATGAAAATAAAAGAAAACTAGCATTTGTATCGAAAATAACTAATAGGTCACCCTTTCAGAATTTAAATAAATGACATTTTATAAGATTTCAAAGCGTTAATTAGCTTGAGTAATGGATTTACCCTATGTAGAATTACTTTATTCTATTTGGAGTTGAACAAATAATAATTTTTTTAATAAACCAACATAACATGTTGATTTGTAAAAACAATCTAGCGAGCATATTTTAAGGGCACGTTAATAACCTTAATTCATGGAGGTTTAATTAAAAGGAGGAAAGGAAAGATTTTGAGAAATTCAGCTCGTCAGCTTGCTTGAGATTGACGTAGTAATAACAACTAAAACAGACATATAAAATCAAGTAAGAAATACGGATAAATAAATGACCACACCAAAGTTAAAGAAAGTTAGAGCATATGAGATAGGGTTAGATAAAAAATTGATTTACATTTTACATATTAGAAAGAAATAAAGTTAAAAGATACATTAGGAGAAATTTTGCTAGAGGGTTCGAGATTAGTTAGACTAGCTTTACTTTTAGGTTGTGGCATGAGATACTGATTTACCTTGCACATTTCTTAGAATCCATTTTAAAAAAATCCAGCTCGTGCACAGTGGTTCAAGGATCCCTGAGAGTTTTTAGGTAACAGCAAGCTTCTGATCAGCATTCCAAAGTTTTCTTGGGCTTTTATTTCATTCTTAGGCACAGGATGGTACGACAGCAGAAGATGACCTCCATGAGTCAGGAAAGGTGATGGGCTTTGTACTCAATCATCATTTTTTTACATTTCAAACCAGCGTGGGTTATGTTCACAACACGGCTCTCTCAATAGTAGCTATCTTTGGTGTTTAAAATCAGCCATTTTATATCCCGCTCAGTTATTTGTGGAATATTTTTAATTTCTTATTTCTACCCTAAAATCTAATCTCCGATCTAACAAAATCTTACATTTTCTTTGTCCATTGTTCTTGAAGATGCAATCGTTAGATAAGGTTTCAAAAATATATTCAAATCTATTTCCAGATTGGAAATAGATTTGACAAAAATGTTTATAACAAAAGTAAAATTTATTAATCTTATTCCCCCACTTTATTTTCAGTAAAAACTTTAATTAAAATTCCTTGCCCAGATTAAAACAATATTATATTTTCCCTCCTTTAATTATCTTTCGACAATTAATGGTTGCATCTTCCATCTTGGATTTTACAAAATATACAGTTTGATTTAAAAAAATAATTTAAAAAGAAAAAGCTTTATAAATGACATATAATAAATCATTTAAAAATCAATATTTTGTTAATATGTTTGCTCCTGTAATATATATATATCTGAGCTGCACCTTTGTATTTTAATGTGAAGAAAAAAATTAATAATAATAAAAAAAAATATTGAAAAGCTAAAATTTATAATTTTTAGGCATGCTTCTCAGACACATATACATGAAATATATATACACAACTAAAGAAGCAGGATGGGATGTAAGGTTTGAATATAGATTAGTAGTTGGAACCATGAAGATCAATCTTGGGCTAAGATTGACTGCTTCAATATATATATACTTTTTTTTTCTTTTGCTATGTGAATCCAGATATTTATTTTATCATCTAAATAATGTTTTTGCTTTCAGTTACTAAATAAACAGAAACTTAAATTATTAAATATTGCATCCTAAATAGATTTATTACAGATGCTTTTACTTAAGATGGGTGAGTGAATTCTGCCAGAACCAGCTTTGATAAAAGTTTATGCTTTAGAGAAAGGAATGTTTATGATATAAAAATCTCAACAAAATGAAATAGTTCTTGCTTTCAGAATATTCTAATAGGGAATTCATATTCTGAGTATTCTACTGAAGTTTGCAACAAAACAGTAAATTTCAGGGATATGAAGGTGGGTTTATATTTTTGACTGCAGTGATGCTGAAGAAGAGTCAGAAGATATGTATTATTGTTCATCTTCAAAATAGGATTCACCTCTAACATAGACATATCCTAAGATCTAAGCCAAAGATCAATACATATATAAATGTTAAAATGATGACTCGTAAATAGTAGAACACCTAATTTTCAAATTATTTTCATAAATGAAAAATATTATTTTAAATGTATGGCTTTCAATGTTCATACACACACACATACATTATTTGACAGAAATATGCTATACAAAGTAAATAACATGTCATTTAGCAGATGTAACCCTCTAAGTAAGCTATACAGACAATTACATATGAAAGGGAAGAGCTGTAAAAACCTGCAGATCAATACTTTAAACAGAACAATTTATCAGAGTTATTATTTCAGTAAATTTCCAAGAATTGAAGATACTTAGAATCTTATCCATAATCCTTAATAATAAGTATATATGTTTCATATAATAATGATTCTAGATTTATATAAAGATGAATAGTCTCTGTTTAAATATTATTTGCACATTGAAATGAAAGAGTAGTTTTGGAATAGCAGCTATAGATGGTTATACGGTGGAATATTGTGACAAAATGCATGTTATGGACTATTGAAAATGACAAGATTACAAGTGACAAGAACGATAATGGATTCCTCTGTCATGAATCAAATGATAGTTCAGAAATTAGCAGAAAAGAATGTCTAATAATTCTATTGATTTTAGGGCATTTCCAAACTTGGATGACAGAACTTGATGATAATAGGTGTCATATTGAGTGATTGGTCAAATCTTCTAATGATGAAGTGTGTACACTATCTGTTATTCTTGTATGGGTTTCATCAGTCATTATACCTTGTGATTTTCATTATTCTTTGTCAGTTGGTTGAAGGCTAGACAGTGTTTTGCAGCTGATGTTAGTTGGTGTTTATGAGTGATAACTTGGTCTGTGATTTCCCCAGAGTAATCCTCATCACTATATTTTTTGGCTCATTTTGAAATTGTGACCTTCTATTTATATATGTATTGAAAGAAACAAGTGTCTTCCCAAACACCATTGATTTATAGATCACATAAAATCATATATATTTTCACTATTAAAGATTTGAATCACTACTCGCATCATATTATCACATTATGGATGTTAAATGTATTAACTGATATTATTCTCTGGTGATTTAACGTCTAATGAGTATTCCTAATTTGCACTGTTCCTTCCAGCTGTAATGATATTTTAGCCAAATAATGTATAAACATATATTAGATTCTGTTTATTAATACTCTATATGGGTATGTTGAATAATAATTTTATAAGCTATTTATAAAAAGAAAATATATTATTTGCTATGGCAAACTGTTTTATTTTTCTATTAAATATTCTCAAAAAACAGCCGGTTTTTTTTGGATGTTGTTATATCTCTGCTTACTTTCATTGGACTAGGCCAGATTCCATCTTATCTCGATCGAATTGAGCATTCATCATCACAACAATAGATATATGAATAGGTAACATGTACAATAGGAGAAACAGGTCCATAGCTGATAATGTTCAGTAAATTCAATTGATTTCATTAATGGAAGAGGAGCTGTCTATAAATAGTCAATCCAGTAAAGGAGATAACAATTTACTGTCATATTTGAACAGCAATGCTGTTATCTACTATATAGATAAAGCAGTGAGGCAAGTTCTTTCTAGAACTGGAAGCTTATAGAACTTAAATCAGATATGAGGCAAGTTGTCACAAGACATCTGGAAGTGTCCCTGTAAAAAACAAGGCAAGCTGACACCAAACAGCTGAAAGTGTCATCATGCCTACTCACAAGGCAAGCTATCATGGTGCAGCTGGAAGTGAAGGGTAAATCTAGAAGTATACCTGAAGTGTCTCTTACAGTAATAGTTTCCTTCCTCCTTTAGGTTGTTTAGATTTGTGGAATTAATAATTGCAGCTAACATTATTAGTGCATCAATAGAAACTTCAAAAATCAAATCAAGTGTTGTTAACAATGTAAAAAAGTCATTTTTTTTCCCTCTCACAGCAGAAAGAAAGAAAGAAAATCAAAATAGCTAAAATTGACTCATTAGAAGAGTTAATCCAGCCTATCCTGAAAATTTGCCATCCTACATGTATAAAGTGCTTTTCTATATGCAGGTCAATCAAATTTAAAAGCCTGAATTAAAATTACTAACATTTGTGCCTGTATTAAAATTATCAACATTTATGTCTGTATGTGGATTTCAGACCTACTGTATGTGGATTTCAGACCTACAACATATTACAAGCACAGGTAGCCCCATTCTGCCAGCCGAGCTTGATTTTGATAAAACATCTGTACTGTCAAAGTTTTTTTTTGCCTAAAACCCTTAGCAATAATGCAGAAATATCACTTCAGTTTCTCTACACAAGGGAAGAGGAGAAAGTAAGAAATTTTGCCGTTAAAATCGAAAAACGATCCTCAACTGCAATTTTAAAGACTTCCTTGGTGAAGCTTTGAGAGATTATTTCATTTTTAGAATGAAAGACCACAATCTTAGAATCAAGATGTTGATGGACTGTGATATCATATTTGATCAGCTGTTTCTCGGGAAACTTTATCTGAGACCACAACAAGTCAAGACTACTCCACATTAAATAGGAATATTCCCAGCATTAAAGCTGTGGATCAGAAAATCAGATCATTTAAAGATTTTACTAACCAGAACGAGCTTACGGGATCTACTATTAACAATAATATGATCAAAGTTTATCATAAATGTGATAGTTATTGCAAGTGTGTCGCTCACATAGAAGCTACTTGTTTAAAAAGAAAAAAACACATTCAAAAGATTATGGAAGAGTTCATTCCAAAAATCCGGAAGGGCAATATAAAATCATATAATATCAGTGCCTGTATTAATAACATAAGTGACATTGATTCAGCTTTCAAATGCAAAATTATTATTGATACACCAGTAATAGTGGAACTGGATTCTGGGTCTGCAATGTTCATTGTGTCAAAGACAATGTGGGTTATCATTATTAGGAAAAATAAATACCAGCTACAACTAGCAGTAAAACAATCACTGACTATCAAGGCAATTAAATATCATTCTTGGGTCAAACAAAAATTAAAGTTACCATGTCTAATAAAACAATTTATTTGCCTCTTGTTGTGTCTGCTGATACGCTTAGAAATTTATTAGGCCATAATTGGTTCAGTCTTCTGGATTTTACAAGGTATAAAGTGAACCAGCTCACAAATAAAATAAAATCAAAAAGAGAACCAAAAATAATTGATAATAAATTGGGTTTGAGCCCTAGGACTGTATGAAAATAAAAATGCAGATAGGTGCTCAAGTTCAATGCCATATGTTCAAGAGAATCACCAAATCAAGTTGAAAGAATTGCATACAGTGGTTGTTCAAACAGCTGATGGACAACAATACCACACACAGAAATCAGCTAAAGTTGAAGTACACATCACCAACCAATAGTGAAGACTTACCTGCCAATAGCAAAGACTCATCAGCCAACAGCGAAAAGTCTTCAATCAACAGTGAAAAGTTATCACCCAACTATGAAAAGTCACCAACCAGCAATGATTAATCTACAAAGTTCAAAATTATCAGATCTACACCTGAAGACACCAAGCCTGCTGATGAAGTCACTGAACTTGATGAAACCAGAAAGCAACAACATCTGAATGACTACATTCTCCAAGGCCAATTTTAATCAAGGAAGAGAATGTTATATCTTACTTATGAACTAGTTCAGGTTCCATCTTATCTTGATCGGATTGAACATTCATTGCCACTGACCAATAAGATATATGAATAGATAACATGTGATGAAATAGGCCACTGGTAATGATGTGCAGTGAATCAGATTGTTTTCATTATGGAAGGGGATTTGGCTACAAACAATCAGTCCACTTGGAAGAAAAGAGACAAAACAATTTACTGTCAGACCTGAATAGCAGTAAGTTTGTTGTCTGCTATGTGGTTAATGCAGTAAGACAAGTTAATGCTAGAACTGGAAGCTGCTAGAACTTAAATCAGATATGAGGCAAGCTATCATATTGCAACTGGAAGTGTCACCATATCTACGTATGAGGCAGGCTGTCACAGAACAGCTGGAAGTATCACAATATCTACTCATAAGTTAAGTTGTCACTGTACAGTGAGTAGTGATAAATAAATCTAGAAGGGTACCTGAAGTTCCTTACATTAATAGTTGATGGCAACTAAATGCTATACCAAGCTAGCAATATCAGGCAAAGATGTAACAGTTGTATATATTGTAAATGTGCATTTTTATATTTGTTTTAATTAATGAATATTTAATCGTATTTTTATATGTGGTTTAATCATGCAATAAACACTCTTCACCTTTTATTCCTTTATATATATATATATACATAATATCATTTTTATAGTTCCTTTAATCAATTTTTACAATGCAATCAAATAAAATGTATCTCTTGATATTTTCTAACAATTTCAACTAACCATCAGTTTTCATCAGAGCTTCCTTAGTCATAAACTTTTACAGTTAAAGGGAGCTCTCATGAAGAATGATAGTCATTCAAAACTGTAAGAAATATCAAGGAAAAAATTTTATTAGATTGCATTATAAAAAAATGATTAATAAAAGATAATATGTAAATCAGCCATTACTAAATGCAATCCATGTTTAAATTATTTTAGCCTATAATATATAAATATATCTTCTTTTTTTTCAGGTTTTGTATGTTACCGACTTCACTGCTCCATTGAAAGAAGATTTTACTCTTAGTTGGAGCTAGTAGCTTATACACGAATATAAAGTCATTGCTCAAATTTGTAAGATTATCAAAATTTATATCTACAAATATTTATAAAAGCCTTCAAAACAAAATAATTTTACTAAATTTGTTTCTGTATTATATTATTACTAATAAAGAATCAGTATTATTTTTTTAAGTGGTTTTCCTTTTATTATATACATAACATTTATCAATACATTAAGTTTAGTGTAGCATCAGTTTTAAGATTATTTCTGGTACCTATAAAACCTATGTACAAAAACAAGGTAATCACATGATCAGTTTCCTTAAGAAATCAGGTGACATTCAAACATCAAAATAAACAATTAAGTACAACTGTTCATTCAAATAACCAAACAATTCTTTTATTATTACAGTTATTATCCTCAGCCAGGACTTGATCTGTGAACTTTTACCTTGTATGTCTACCACTATGCTAAACCATGCAAGGTAAACTCCATATTTCAAACCCCTCCCCCCACCTGTCTCTCACACAATCCTAATAGCTAAGTAAGTGATTATTTTTCTTTGTCATATATTTGAAAAAGGTGTAATCACATGTTGTTGTAGACTGCATTAAATTATGTTTGTAGATGCTACAATCAAAGGATAATATTGACCATCACAGAAGTTTATCATTACTTATCATCCCCGTAATATAATTTATCCTAGCATTTCAATACTTAAAGCAGTATTTTCACAAAACATTTAACTGATGAAGGCAAGTTAAACGTTTTAATACTTAAACTTATCAAGGTATTACATAACAACAAAGCAATGTTTTGTGAAGGCAAGTTAAACGTTTTAATACTTATCAAGGTATTACATAACGTCAAAGCAATGTTTTGTAATAAAACAAGTGATCAAGTTTCATAGTTTTTAACAAAACACCCTCTGGATCAATAAACTATCATTATTTTGCTACATTGATCACTCCTGTTTTGTGGTAAAAGCATAGTAAAAATCAGTAATCTCAACATTTATCTGATATGATGTAAAATGGCTTCTCCTTTAATGAAATCAGAAATTTCCATGAGCTAACTATATGCTCGAAGATCTTGTTAGCCAATTTAAATGTTATTTCCCTCCAAATGTCTTACATATCAACTACAAATTCCTCTTATTATTGCTCCTTATTACCCCATTATTTTTTTAGTCCTGATTCAATTCTTTTTTCCCTCTTGTCCCATTTTAATAAACACCATTCCAATAGTTCCACTATTTTGCACTCATAGCCCCAATTTCATTAAAAGACTTAAACAAAATATTAAAAAATTTCTACTTTTTTTCATTCTCTTTACCTTTAATAATTAAATTTTAATATTCTTTCACTTATCTCCATATTTTCTGGAATCTCTTGGCCAATATGCCCAGAAAAACTTATTAGTCACCTTACTTTCCATTTCTTATTCTGTTTTTATTCTACTCTATCTCATTTCCACAATATTATTATTGTACACTTCATGGCCTTTATATCTAAATCTTCTTTATATTTTTTCAGCCCAGCATAAGACTAAGAACCCACTTTCTGTATAATCACTTAGGGTATATTTATTCTCCCACAACTTCATTATTTGTACTCTTTCTACTTATAGACCTTTACATTCAATTAACAGATGCCTAATATTTTGCATGCCTTCCTTACATAACTTACGGACTAACTCATCCACATTTCTCCATTTATGTGTATATTCCCTTATTGTTAACAATCCTATTCGAACCTTAATCAGTAAACTACTTTCCTTGCTATTATAAATTGACTCGCACCCAATATTCCATTTACTTCTATAAATATTTAAACTTTTTATTCTCCAACTTCCTATTTTTTATTAATGCATCTATTCTTTCTTATTCTTTGCCACTATAACACTACACAATTCTTCTAACAAAATCATCCCATCTTTTGTATAAAGTATAGTGACATAAAGTCTTTATCCAAATCTGCATATCGTATACTACCTTTCTTACCCATCTTGTTGCCTGTCCTTTACTCATAACCCAATTAAATACTATTTTGGCTATTCTCTTACTATCCATAAAATGCAATGTACTGAATATTTTCATTTTGCTTTTTGCATCTGTCATGTCAAATCTTGACCATCCTATTTCTTTTTGAATTGTTTCCTTTGCTGTTCACACATCTACATCTAATGCATGTCTTCCTACTTCCCTTTGTACTTTTTCTAAGTAATATAATACCCTTTACTAACACATAATGTATCATTACCATAAGTTAATCCTGCTACTGCCACTCCCATACAATCCTTGTTACATCAGTTTCTTTCTTTTCTTTGCTTTGTTTATTTTTTTCTCCCATTCATCCAAGCAATTCCTCTGATTAATTAAAACAATTCCCAAATAGTTATACTTATTCGTTACATTTAACTTTATATCCCCCAAGAAAAATTATTTCTCGTCTCTTCATCATCATCATCAACCATTATCAATCCACTGCAGGATGAAGGTCTCTCCAAGTTCAATCCATCTTTTCCGATCTTTAGCTTCTCTTCTCCACATCATCCCTGCACACTTCTTATTTCATCCATGCATCTCACATGTGGTCTCTTTCTTGGGCTTTTACAATCTCTTGGAATCCACTTTAAAATTTCAAATGTCCATCTACTATCATCTCTTCTAGCAATATGTACAGCCAAACTCCACTTGTCTTTTAATTTTTTCAATGAGATCAGTAACACCTGTTTGTTCTCTTGGCCACACATTGCATTTTCATTCTCTTCTTGTTACTCCCAACATGCCCTCTTCTCTTACCCCAGCATTAATCATCATTACTTTTGATTTTTCATCACTAAATTTGACCCTCATCTCTTTATCCATCCTTGCACTTCTATATCTTCCCTATTTTCTGTGCACAAGAAAATATCAACAAATAAAAGACCTGATAATGTATACACTCCCTTTGCCATATATTAATGGTATCTCTACTCCTCTTCCTAATTGATCTGTGTGGGAGATACTAGTTTTTCACTTCTAGCTGCACTGACATTAATGTCCAAGGCTTTTATTTATTATTAACATCGTAACTTTTGGAATTGATAGATAGATGTCACTAAAATATTAGCCAAATCCATATAATGAAGTTATGGAAGAATAAATATGAAAAAAGTGATTATACAGAATGTGGATTATTGGTTTTTATGTTGGGTTTGGGAAAAGATAAGTGGGATTTAGATATGTTGTGGAAATGGGATGGAGCAGAATACGGGAAAACTAATGAGTGGGAAATGGAAAATAAAGTGGCTAACAGGTTTCTCTGGGTGTAATTGCTGAAAGATTCTTGACTTTGTTTAAGGAGAAGTAACAGTACATCACATATTATTAAAATTAATGCATTACTTTTACAATTAAATAATTGGGTAACACGTGTAAAAAAAAGCTGTATTATGTTTTGAAAAATAGAATAATTTCCTAATGGAAAATGAATTAAATTTGAATAGCAATCTAAGAAATTACTTATTTCAACATACTTTCCAAGGGAAAGGAAAACTATCTGACAATCCATTTCCTAATTAACAAAAAATGTGATCATTTGTTAACTAAGAAAAAAGAGCAGGTAATTGGTATGTTACTAGATTTGGCATTAAAATTTAAATGCCAAACGGAAATTTCTCGGCTTTTGCTAGGTAAATATCAGAATATTTGTAATCTGATATAACAGTAAAAATTTCAAAGCCCTTGCCTCAACATAATGCAGCAACAAAGACAAAATGCAAAAACAAATGGGGTGCCTAATATGAAATGGACCTATAACCAACATCAAGTGAACCTAATATTGATATTTGTATCAAAAAATGCAAGCATCCCAACTGTTAAACTTACATATGTAGTAATGATTAATAAATAAATCATTAATCCCTTTTTAACTGTATTAAAATTGTGCAATAAAAGTTATAAGTAATAATTTTCTTTCATTTCCCAGATCAACTGTATACAATACTAATAATTTTTCAATAATTTTTTTAACAATTTTTCTGGAGATGGTATAGAGATTCTGCAAAAAAAAATTGTAATCGTAAAGTTTATACAAAGTTTGAAGACAACTGTCCTGATTGGCAAATTTCATAGACTTTTTTAGTACCATCTGCAGTTAGTTCCCCTGTGATAGGGCATGATATTTTGATGGTTAATTTTCTTTCTTCATTATAATATATAAAATTAAAAGTGTATGAAGCACTTGATAGAGAAGCTATACAGAGAGCAAAAAATATTAAACGCTAAGCGCTTTCGAGGCCGTTATATTCATAGCGATAAATGTGAAATGCAGAACAGAGAAATAATGGTGATATGTAAAGTATATACAAATGATTTAGATAGCCCAATGTTTAGAAATGTCAAAGCAGGCATCACATCTATTGATAGTGTTATTGTTGCCATTAATGAAGTACACTTCTCTAATTTTCCGTTTGATGTCGTTATTCTCTAAGTAAACTATTTTGGGGTTGGAGGGTTCAAATATATGGCCAGTCTTCTTGAAATGTTTTAAAAATGTTGAAGAATTGTCATTATTTTTCTTTGCTCTATTGTAGGTGTATCTATGCTGAGCGGTCCTGTTGGTTATGCCGGCTTTGGTTTCACCATAATAAATGGCACGGCATCTGGGTTGGGGGCGTGAGATTCATTTTGATGGGAGGAGTTTCAGATGATGGCAGGTTCTCAAACTTTCATGTAATCATGAAATTTCTTATAAGCCAAATTATTTTCTAATATTCTTGTACATGAGGTCAAGATTGGTCAACAGTAGCTGACAGAACCAGATAACAAAGATATACGATTGAAATTTTTCTCACAATGCTTAATATACCTTATGGTCAGACAATGAAAGCACTGTGATACATTCTATTTCTTTTATGTATTCTTAGTGATATTATTGATTTGTATTTGATTTTATTTATAATCATCAGTTTATAATATTTTAAGTACAATTATATTTTATTTACTTGGAGTCTAGATGTAACATAGAGAATTTGAACATAAACTTTCAAGCTTCCTTCAGCCATCCACTCCATCTCATACAACCCATACACATGCAAAGAAGATAAATGATCTCCAATATACATTTTTCGTACTGAACCAGCACTCATCAGTTGGTCCAGATCATCGTCTTCCACACACATATACAATCAGTGCTCAGTTTATCAAAACTTCACACGTTAATGGACCGGCTTCAATCTATGCCACCCTCCAATTCTGAATGGAGTAGATTGAATCCTGTCCATTAAAGTAATATTTGCTATCTTAATATAAAGCAGAACACTGATTATATATGTGTATAGGAGATAATGATCTGGATCAACTGATGGGCGCTGTTTCAGCACGAAATATGTATGGAGATCATTTATCTTTTTCGATGTGTGTGGTCATGTATATCGGTTGTATGAGATAAAGTGGATGGCTGAATGGAGTTTGGAAGTCTGTGTTTAAATCCCCTATATTAAATCATCATAGTGTTAGGTTAAACTGAATTTATAAATATCTATGTCCATTTTACTTACAAGTCAAAAAGTTATCTTCATTCTCAAATTATTCTTTCATTTTCTCTAAGTAGGTGAAAACATTTTCCACATTTATTTCATTAGTTTCCAATATGGATCATGTAATCCCTCAAGTTTTGTGCTTAGCATTTTCACCAAACTGTGCCAGAAATTTTTAGTCTCTACTGTATTAAGATTAAATTAATAGAATATAACTTTGCTAAATTAAAAAAATATATTTTAAAAGTATAACTTTTGTAAGACTCGTAGTCAGAAAAATAATACTTAGATGTTTTTTTAGCCACAGAGAGCAGGGATTCCTGGAGATTAAGTGCACATTTTCTTTGTCGTATTTTTTTTATAGTTTGAGAAATTTCTCTGGTTCTTTTGTATCATTGCATAAACTACAAGAACAAATAGCAGAAAAACACAAGAATATTGGACAAAGAGAAGAAAGTAAAAATTTTTTTAAGAAGTTGCTTATATGATAATGATAAATAATATCATAATTTAATATGACAATTCATAATATTTGAAGAGCTCTCCTTAATTTTGCCTCAAAAAATAGAATAAGAAGGACCTTCATAGATAGGTACATCAAATTTCTTCAGGTTGTTGGCTTTGAGAGAATTAGTTGGTTAATATAATATCTTCAATTCAATATTCATAAATCTAGATGTTCCTGATTCAATTCCCATGCTAGTACTGCTGGACTAGTCCAGCAATGTGAAGATAGGAGAATAATACCACTTGAAACATGTTATATACCAACTTGTGTACTACCACTTGAAACATGTTATATACCAACCTGTGTATTACCACTTGAAACATGTTATATACCGACCTGTGTACTACCACTTGAAAGCTGTTATATACCAACCTGTGTACTACCACTTGAAACATGTTATATACCAACCTGTGTACTACCACTTGAAACAAGTTATATACCAACCTGCATACTACCACTTGAAACATGTTATATACCAACCTGCATACTACCACTTGAAACATGTTATATACCAACCTGCATACTACCACTTGAAACATGTTATATACCAACCTGTGTACTTTTACTAACAATTGAATATACAGTACATATATGTGCCTAACACATAGACAATGAAGCTAGTCTGATCTTAGAATTAAAAGTGCAATTTAAATTTAGCTAAGCGCTTTTGAGAGACTTTGCTCTCATAATCGTAGCTACTAATAGTCTGTAAAAACTACATTTTGTTAATTGTTTTATGCAAATTAATGCAAATTGCTTACAGTTGTCATTTCCAGGAAAAAGCAAAGAAGGTCTCTTCTATTAATGGCCTTGGAGTCCTTGGCTATGTAATTTTGCATTTGTGTCATGTCTCTCAGCACACACAATGCTGGCATTGGCTGCCTCAAATCTGTGGCCTGTTGTTCTTTCATGTTCAGCAAAGGTGGTTTTAATTCTAAAATCGGACTAGCTTCATTATCTGTGCATTAGGCACATATAGTACTGTATGTTATTATCCAATGAAGTAAATAATTTACCTATAACAATTGAATGTATTTGAAAGGGTTAAACAAAATTTGAATTTTTCTAAAAACATTTTAACAATTAGTTCTAGATGACGCAAATAGTTTATACAATTACAATAAAATGCCATCATCAATTGTGTATATAATGAAGTTATATTTTTAAGGATAAAAATTGGAGCATTCATTTTAATTCTCAGGATCATCCCTTAGTTGAAACAAATGTTATTTTGACAAAATGTTAGTATTTTCTTAATTGTAACACGGATCATCCCAAAAATTGAAATAAAATGGTGTGATAAGTCAAGAATTGCAATGGAATGATAAATGATTATAACAAACTGGCATAACTTCAATTTATCTGAGGCAAGTGTTGTGAAGATAGGCAATTGCCTGTATGATCTATAACTTCCAGAATTTTTACAAAATGGTGGTCAAAAAACTAGATTATTATTTCGATCCAACTCTATTATCCTAGGTCTTCCTCTTTTTTTTTTCATAACAGATATTAGCTCAAGAAGTAAAGGACCATAGAATGATATAGTGCATTGGAGTCAGATCAAAATGTGTTTGTTGAATTTTCTGGAGGCACTGTTGAAATAATTTTCATTGGCCTTATCTACAAAAATATATCAGATACAAGAATTTAAAAACATGAACCATCGAGGATTATCCAAATTTCTCCTCACCTATTCAAGAGAAACATCTCACAGTAATGAAGTTAAAAAAAGTATCCAGCATTAATGGCCTTTGCTAAGAATTGTATAGCAGCAGATTGTCTAAAAAAAACTGTATATTTTTCTAAGGCCATATGTCTGAAGCATATAATAAAAAGAAACTTGGTTTGTTCTGAAAGGATAAAGAGACTCTAGAATGAAAGAAACAAGTACCTACTTGCATTATGAACAAAGAAAAACTTAATTCAAGATTACTGTGTTGTGTTAAAAACCTTTATATTTAATAGTGGTCTCAGAGATGGTTAACAAGTCAAGAATCTAATACCCAAAAAAACGTGAGACTATTTAGTAGGGGGAAAAGTGATTCTAATGATTGACAAAATCAACTAGAAAGTTCAAACAGTATGGAAATATTTCTAATTTATAGGTCAGCAAATAGACTACCCATACTGGATCAAGACTGAATTAAACTTTTAGTCATCGCATTGATTTTAATAAGAAAAAATTACAATTAAAGACGAGTTATATATTAAACCTCCAAAGTTATGTTGGGTTAGATGTATCATCGTCATCAGTGAGAATAATGCTGAGAGATATTGTATTACTAATTGAGAGCAAAATCTAGGAGATTTTGAAAGTAGGAATCCCATCTATAGAAAAATCAGGGTGGGCTACATCAATTGTAATCATTCTAAATCAAGCGACATTTATTTGAGCAGTGATTATCCAATCACTATCAACAAAAGCCTGACATCTGATACTTACTTATCACTACTATATCACTCTCAATTTTTTTTTTATTTCATAAAACTCTGCAATCAGCCCTTCATTAAATTCCAGTTAATATTGAGATAGCTAAAAATCATGACCTAACCACTCAGTTGGATTATTCAAATGCAACCACTTACCATTTTGCAGTATAGTTCTCCATTATATTTCAAGATAAGGTGGATTTACTCCTACGAGTAAACAATATCCTAGTTTCAAGGTTTCAGTGACATTTTGATTATGGGAAAATTATAATCACTATATCTAAAATGTTTGTGAAAGTTAATGAAAAATTAAAATAAATTTGGAGCAAAAGTTAACATAATAAACGCCTACAAAATGCTAAAAAATAAATAAATTATAAAGTATTTAATCATGGAACAATAAAATAACTTTAAAAAAAATTGGGTCAGTTTTGAAGATTTTTTTGATGAAGAAAGCACATATGTAAAAATTATTTTTTGAATATATAGCCCCCAAAAGCATTCAACTTGATTAAGGTGGTGCTCTAATCAGATGTAGAAGTTTGGAAGAAACAATATCTGATGCCTCAGTATACAGAATAGGCCCTGTGCTTATCATGCATAACATAATACTAGAGATATGGCAAGGCTTCTTTCCAGAGCTGAAGAACATTATAGTCAATTGGAAAAAGAATTTTTGGTAGTTATAATTGAAATAAAAGGTTTGTAGAAATTATATAAGAAACAATTTAAAATTGAATAGATCATAAATTATTTTTGAATATGTTTGGTAAAAAAATCAAGAACTATTCTTAGACTTTTAAGCTCTCATATTCATATATTTTCAGAACATATTGTCACTTTATGATTTCAAACTAATTTATAAGAGGGTATAATATTATTTGGGGGTGCTTTATTAAGAGATCAAGATAAAGTACTTAACAGACTTTGGTCACCGATGATACTTGGACTAATAATGACAAAGATGTTAATTACTTCTAAAATAATGGGGAAGTGTGGTGGTTGTTTAATATATCTATAAAGATATTACACATGGGAAAGAAAAAGGTGAATAACTTCAGGTGTGTGTATGTTTAAAATTAAAAAAAATCAAATACATTAATCTTTATTAAAACAGGCAAAACTCTCTATACATATTGTCACTCAATGCAAGCCAGAGTAATCAATGGATGCCACAAGGCTTGTGCATAAAATCCCCATCTAGTGCCTACTCATCCAACATCATCAGACTAGTTTCTGGCTTGTGGCCTTCATCAGTGAGGAGCCTTGGATCTGAGAGCACTGCATCTAGATCTTAGGTTCTAACATAATCCTCCAGCAGCCACCTTTTATTCCTACTTAACTACAAAACTATGACTCTTAAACTGAAAACACTATAACCTTTTATTCCTACTTAACTACAAAACTATGACTCTTAAACTGAAAACACTATAATATTTTCAATCCAAGCTCATTAGCTTATATAGTCATATAGGTTTAAACTCAGTTCAGTACCTATACATTTTTGTGTCTTTGGTTCTTTAATAACCATAGCCACCACTATCCTATTAGGCAGGATTGGTTTTTAGCCAATAAACATCACATGATCACCATTTCTTATCTTTGCTTATAGCTGTTATTAAAACAGGTAAAACTCTCTGTATATATTATCACTCAATGCAAGCCAGAGTAATCAATAGATTCTAGAAGGCTTGTGCTCTCAGATCCAAGGCTCCTCACTGATGAAGGCCACAGGCCAGAAACTAAATTGGGGATGTTGGCTGAGTATGCACTTGATGGGGATTTTATGCACAAGCCTTCTGCATCCATTGATTACTCTGGCTTGCATTGAGTGGCAATACAGATAGAGAGTTTTGCCTGTTTTAATAAGTTATAAGCAAGCATAAGAAATGGTGATTGATGTTTATTGACATTAATCTTTAACTGAGGTTTAAAGTTTATATCTGTGCTAGAGATAACCTCTAGTTTATAAAATGATTAGTAATAATCATTATTGTATTTGTCTGAGGTAGGTGGTGTTAAAGTTGTGAGTGGAGTGAGTTTGACAATGGTAAAAAAAAACGTAACAAAATAAATTAAGTTTGCTTACCATTTAACCTAGTAACTAGTAACTCTTCAAAAGCATTATATTCTTTCTGCAGCAGGAGGATGAAGTCTCTTGTTGTATAAATTAAAGATTAAATTAAATTTCATGGATTTGATTTATTAAAATCATGCAGAAATTATGCAGGAATGTTGTTATATACATCAAGAGATGCTATCATTCCTAATATAAAAAGTAATTGCCCCATAGTTTTCAGCTGCTAGTTTCTGGAAATGGGTTTATCTAGACAAAGGAGTGGCATTTTTTAAAATAAAAGTTGGATTTATTTTTATACTGGACTAAATATAAACTTGTTACAAATACAAAACATACCAAAATCAGACTACCAAATGACAATAGTCACTGATACTGCAATTCTTTATATTCATGGAATTCCTGACTAATCAGGCAATAATCAATTTATTTTCTCAACCTAAGTCAAATGCTTTGGCAGAAGTCTGTTGAACATTTTAAGCCAATGTTGAACAAGATAACATGATATCTACATTAGTTCCTCAATGGCAATTGGGAATCTTATTCATGTATAGGCATCTAAGAATACGCTTATCTCTTTGAATCTCAGCAATCAATATCAGATAAAAAAAATGTAACGGAAAAGTTAATTTACTATTATGAAAGCAAATAACAGCAGGCATTACTATAAAAAAGAGATAGTTGGAGATACCAGCACCATTTAAACCATCTCTGGAAATCCAAGATCCCAGCCCTATAAAAAGAAGTGTAGTAAAAAAGGAACATATGAACCAAAGCTTTCAATGAAAGATAAATCACAATACTAAACTCTTGAAAGAGTATTGAGCATTATGATGTATTCCAATGAAAATATCAACATCTAAAAAACTCCTAGTTAGTTAAGCAGCTTTTCTATAAAGAACAATAAACCGTTGCATTTTCCTTATAATTAGATCACTAGTGTACTTTTATTTGCTAACGGTTTCAAAACAGGATATAAGCCAGTCAGTGGAGTAGGGATAAGTATTTTAGGCCTACAGAAGAGTTACTTGAGATACATAGCACAGCCCTAAGTTCTAATAACCATCACATAAGTGAATCAGAGCAAGACAGCTTAGATGTGTAGGTGTTGTCATCGGATCACCACGCATAAGGCATGACATCGAAAGGATCATACAAATGCATCTCCAATGAAGGTAAAGTAAGGTAACATATACATTAAGTATGTACATTGTATGCTTATATATATATATATGCTATACTTTGTAGGTAATGCTTGATCCTAGCTGCAGCCGTTAAGATGCCTGCATAAGTGTACGAGGTTTTAGTACAGAAGAATACGACAAAATCTATGGAGAGTCAAGACAGTATATAGCAGTCAACTCACTGTCATGTAGAAGTCAAGGGCACCGAACCAACGTAACGCGTCGAACTAAAGTAATCCAGGCCGGGAGAACAACATCCCGACACTCACCTGTGTGAACGGAAACACAAACCGCTCACACTTGTATTAACGTCAATATAATTATGAATAATAAATATGTTAAACTATAATTGAGAGTTTGCATTATCGATATTTAGCTGCAGAACACAACAAAATGCTAACCTTATGTGCTCTTTTGGCCGTTTAATTCATATACATATACAGTACTTGATTAACTAAAATAGACACGATAACAATATATAAAATATGCTTATCGCAAATGTGTGCATTAACTCGCCTGTGTGTAAAATACACGGCTGTGAAAAATTGAAAAATTATTAGATATGAAAAAGCCAAAGAAAGAAAAGTTATAATGGTTATCTCAAATTAGTAATAATTTTAAGAGAAACTAAAATTAACGAATATGAAAATATGGTAATTTAACTATAATAAAGTTTTGTTTTTAAAAAAGGAAATTTTAAATATTTTAAGAAAATTAAAAAGTTATAATGACCAAAATATATTTTTTACTTTGAATTAATTAATTTAACGTAATTACAATTAAAAATTAATTTATAAAAAGCCAGCAAATGGACATTCTTACTAGTTGCACATTAGATAAACGATATCGAAACTGTTGTATATTGTGTAACATATTAAATGCCCATTAGATGTCTCTGCCCATCTGCTTATTATACGATCAGCGAAATAAAAATAAACTTTGAATCAAAGTCCAACAATACTCTGGAATTCATTTTATTTTATTTAAAAATAAAAAATGTTTTTCATAAAAGTGCCACTAGATAAAAAGAAATTAATTAAATCTGAAAAACTATGTAATTCGCATAACATTCTAATTCAGCTAGCTGTTTTTATACTGCTGTTCGTCAGCTTTTGTCTTTTTGCTCTTTTTGGATACTTAGTTTTAGTGAAAGTAAATATATTTTTATTGTTTGCTCCGATAGAAATTAAGTCGTCAAACGTGGTCCTAAAACCATCGCCAAGTTCGACACCTTCCTTTTATAAAGTGGTTTATAATAAGCTAAAAGTGTTTCAGTGTGATAATACACCTGATTACCTCAAGTTTGATTGTTTCCCGGATAACAAGCCAGTGAACGAAACGCTCTGCGTTGAACGAGGGTGTTGTTGGGCTCCAATAAAAAATTTGCATGCTTCTCAGAAATCTAGCGAGGATGTTAAACCGTTAAATATCCCTTACTGTTATTTTCCGTCGGATTATCCTCAATACACTTCAACAGACATAAACACCACTTATTATTGTGTGAGAATGAACATAAGTCGAAAACATGGACCGTCATTTGTTCCTAAAGATGTAAACAATCTGGTAGTGGAAATGTATGCTGAAACAAATTACAGATTGAGAATAAAGGTATGTACATAAATATATCTTTTTCAGATTTATGGGAAACTTCCCACTTGCTTTATTCAAACTGTCTCTACATGTGGATCAAGCCACATCACATGATCGCCATTTCTTATGCTTGCTTATAACTATTATTAGAACAGTACACATATTGCCATTCAGTTTAAGCCAGAGTAATCAATGGATGCCAGAAGGCTTGTACATAAAATCCCCATCTAGTGCCTACTCATCCAATATCCCCAGACTAGTTTCTGGCTTGTGGCCCTTCATCAGTGAGGAGCTTTGGATCTGAGAGCACTGCACCTAGATCTTTAGGATCTAATGCAGGGGTAGTCAACCTTTTCATACCTACCGTCCACTTTTGTATCTCTGTTAGTAGTAAAATTTTCTAACCAGCCACCGGTTTCACAGTAATGGTGATTTATAAAGTAGGGAAGTAACTTTACTTTATAAAATTTATAAAGCATATAATAATAATTACTTACCAAATGCTTTATGTTGGACTTCTGCTAAATTTGCAGAATAAATCTCTATGAAATTTTTTTAAAAAGTCAAATTAAAAAAAGAAAGTGCTTCAGTGTCAGACAAAACCCCTACTACCCACCATGAAGGCTGGAACGCCCACTATTGAACCATTGGAAACAGGTTGACTACCATTGATCTAATGCAACCCTCCAGAAGCCACCTTTTATCTCTATTTCACTACAAAACTATGAGTCTTAAATTGAAAACACTTTAATATTTTCGATCTAAGCTCATTAGTTTATATAGGTCTGAACTCAGTTCAGTACCTATACATTTTGGTGTCTTTGGTTCTTTAATAACCATAGCCTGGGAATAGGGAGTGAATAGGCACTAGATGGGGATTTTATGCACAAGCCTTCTGGCATTCCTTGATTACTCTGGCTTGCACTGAATGGCAATACATATAGAAAGTTTTGCCTGTTTTAATAAGAGTTATAAGCAAGCGTAAGAAATGGTGATCATGTGATGTTTATTGGCTTAAAATCAATCCTGCCTAATAGGATAGTGGTGGCTATGGTTATTAAAGAACCAAAGATACCAAAATATATAGGTACTGACTGAATTCAGACCTATATGATTATATAAACTAATGAGCTTGGATCGAAAATATTAAAGTGTTTTCAATTTCATTCTCATAGTTTTGTAGTTAAGTAGAGATAAAGGGTGGCTGCTGGAGAGTTGCATTAAATCCTAAGATCTAGGTGCAGTGCTCTCAGATCCAAGGCTCATCACTGATGAAGCTCACATGCCAGAAACTAGTCTGGGGATATTGGATGAGTAAGCACTAGATGGGGATTTTATGCACAAGCCTTCTGGCATCCATTATTACTCTGGCTTGCACTGAGTGGCAATACATATAGAGAGTTTTGCCTGTTTAAATAGATGTGGATCATTGAATCAATACAGTTTACCTTCTATATGTAAATGAAGTAGATTGCAATCAAAATTAAAACAATATATATGTTTAGCATATACTTCAGTTATATATTTCAGTGCACCCAAAACACCTACCTGACTATGAAATGAAATCAATGAATCAGAGATATATAAATAATCAAATACTATTTTTGTATTGTATTATCTATCTAAAGATCAATTTTTTTTTGTTTTGATCTTTACATTTCCATAGGTATTGTCTTTTTCCTCCACCCATTACAGATTTTTCTAATCAATTTTTCCATCTTTAAATAACAGATTGTTTAGAATTTTTTTGTTTGTTAATATACATATGTTATTAAAACAGGCAAAACTCTCCATAAAGTAGTGCCACTCAGTGCAAGCCATAGTAATCAATGGATGCCAGAAGGCTTGTGCATAAAATTCCCGTCTAGTACCTACTCATCCAATATCCATTGATTACTCTGACTTGCATGGAGTATCACTACTCTATGGAGAATTTTAATAACAGTTATGAGCAAGCATAAAAAATGGTGATCATGTGATGTTTAGTGTTTTAATATACATATGTAATAATTAAAACAACAGAAAAATGAAAGAAAGTTTTAAAAAGATTGAAAAAAATATTAATTTAAATTAGTGAACTGCATTTTTAGAAAAAAAAATAGTATACTCAAAAAAAAATAATTATAGGAAGATGTCCAGAATTATAAAAGAAATAAGAACATATACATATTTGTTCATTTCTTCAGAATTTTCAAACAAGAAAGCAATTGCTCTATTCAGTTAAGCCATGACATGCTACATTTTGTTTCAAGTCTCCCTTGCATACATCATATAAGATATGTACCATAATAGCTAATGTTTTGTTGACAATTCTTAATTATTGTTTATTCTATTGCAAGTATACCATATGGTATAACATGCATGTATAAAACAGATGATTTGTGTGTATAGTATGCATATATAAATTAAGATTATAATATAAATAACATTTTTTAAAAAATAATGCTATCAATAATAAATTGAGAAAGCACACTTCATATATATTTGGAGCACTGTGTGCATAATCAATTGTTCACAACTATCTTTCCTCATGAATAAATACTTTAGACATTTTTTATCTCAATATTTTTTTAATTCTAAACATGGCAGCAGCTTTGTTATTGGTAGATGCAGATTCACCTGTTATTTTAGTATTTTTAAGTCAACAATGATTTCGGAATTTATGCAACTATCCCCGTTCATGCAGATTCTCATATAAAATTCTTCATAGGGACTTAAGGTTTTTTGATTCTTGACAAGAATGCCAATCGCAACCATAGATTTAAGGCTTTTTCCATTGTAACAAAATTATTCCTTACCTTAGTTACAACTTTAGCTGTTTCAGAGGCACAAATAACAGTGGCATCAGTCTTTATAATTTCTCTGATTGATGGTCGTTCTTTTGAAATATATGGCCAATTTCAGAATATGATTTCTTACCTTTCCTTAATAAAACAATAATTTTTTTTCATTTAATGAAAAGTATTATTTTTTTTTTTTAGAATTATCACTCGCTCTAATACATTTTATTAAAGATACTAAATATAAAATATTTTGAAATAAGAAAAAAACTGCAAAGAAATAATTTTGCACACATGCTTAATAATTATGCTAATGGTTCTACTTAAACCATGAAGAAAACTTGATTTAAAATTTCATGTTTGAGATTTGAGAATATTATATTTCGGCAAAAAAAAAAATGACCACTGTTGCACCAAGATTCTTAAAATTTAATATAATTTCAATCTTTTTCTTAAATTTGTTTCTTTATTTTTTAGTTAGTGTATGAATGAATATATGTAGTTGTGTATCTTCATTATATTCAGAAAAAGACTATTTTATAAGTTGATATACTCTCTTTTTCCCTTCTAAACATCACACGATCACTCAGATCCAAAGCTCCTCACCGACGAAGGCCACAAGCCGGAAACTAGGCTGAGGATATTGGATGAGTAGGCACTGGATGAGGATTTTATGCACAAACCTTCTGGCATCCATTGATTACTCTGGTTGGCACTGAGTGGCACTACTGTATGGAGAGTTTTGCCTGTTTTTCCCTTCTCTGTTCTTCCTCGCTCTCTCTCTCTCTGTCCTCCATCTTAAGTTTTGCTGCATTGTTATTCATTTGATTCCACTTGGTTTTAATTTGAACTATTTTAGTATTTCATTATGTATTTAAATGTTTTATGTCTTTTGCAATATATCTTTTAATCAATCCAGTCATACATCCTTAACAGGACAAATGTATATTAAGTTCTCTGTTCAAAGTTAGGGAGAAATTAAATGAAAGAGTACTACAATCAAGCAGTAATATTTGATCATCATCAATGGTATGTCACTTTGTTGCCACACTCTTAAATAAATTGATTCCAATGTTTCAATTTTGTCATAAACTTTAATGAGTTCTCATTAAGATGCAAAGAATATTTTATTTATAAATGTTAACAAAGTGGAAATTAAATTTGTACATAACAAGTGCTATTAGCCTTTTTTTCATGCCAATTCATGTGATTAAGTATATACAAGGGAGGTCATAAATATAATCGAAATTATTGTCTGGTAGGTATGCCTGTTGTCATAAGTGCTTCTGCTGTTACATACTTTTTGTGGAAATTATTTTGCATCGATCTGACAAATTACAATACCATGTGAAGTCATGGTGCCTCATAGCACATTTTTTAATAAAGTACATTTCATGTATTTGGCAACTTTTTGTAATGACTGAAAAGTTGAAATAATGTGAAAATCTGTTTTCTTTTAGTGAAAACAGCAGGAAAAACAGTTGTAATGCTTGAAACAGATTACAAGAAAGCTGTTTCGAGGAAAACATAAGTTTATGAATGATTTAATTTAATTGTCAAATTCACCATATCCTAAAAAAGCATCATGAGTGTGAAGTCCAATGTCAAAATTATGTTAATATTTTTTTTATTGACACAAATGGCATTTTTCTCTCAAAATTAGTTTTTAATAGTCAGACATTTTATCTACAAGTTATGAAATGTTTGTGTGATGTAGTAAAAAGTAAACACCCCATTTTGTGGCAAAGTGAGGAGTGCAAGCTTCACCACAACAATTCCTCTGCAATCAGTCTTGAGTATGAAACAATTTTTAATTAAATTCAACATGATCCAGCTTATCTATCAATCATATTTTCTCAATCTCTTCCAACAGTGTGATTTCTTTTTATTCTCTCGAAAAAAGGCTTCACTTTGTAAGTGTTCTCAACTACTTTGAAAAGAGAAAAACACATTTAAACTGATATATTGTATCAAATGGATAGCACTTTGAAGGAGATTAAATTTACAACACTTAAAGATAAACTACCAATTTTTTATTATAAACTTCCAGTTATTTTTGGGTCCCCCCTCATATATTGAAACAATGTTTCATTGCCAAAACACACAAAATAGCTAAAAATTGCAATATGTATTTTATGAGGTTGTAATAGAATTATATGTATATGTGAGTGTATGGATAAAAAGTATTTTGTCTACACCTGACTTTAAAAGAAATAAAAAGAAGAAAGATATTTAATTATATTCATTTAATATTTAAAAGAAAAGCTAAACCTTTTTTTATATATATTAAAGATTGAAATAAATTGAGATACTGCCAAATCACTTTGTGCTCATTATAATTCTTAACTGACAGCCAATCAGCTGTTATGATAGCTGTCCAAATGACCACCAAACCTAAAATACACTACAAAGATTTTATGAGAAAAGGGCAGCCACCCTTTCTCTACTTTTCTTTCTATATATCTAAGACAGCTATCATAACATCTGATTGGCTGTCAATTAAGTATTATAACGAGCACAAAGGGATTTGACAGTATCTCAATTTATTTCAGTTTCAACTATCTGTGTTTTGCAAATTAAAATATTATATATTAAAGATTGTTTTGTAGAATAAGTAGATTATTTTGAGTTGTGAATTAATTACTGTAATTAAAATATTTTTTTGTTTTTTAAATGCAAAAGAAGATTTAAAGAAAGAGTTTTTTGATAATATATCTCATTAAAAAAGAAAAATTAAAAATAAGTTGTTTAGATTAAGAAAAATTTATCCCTTAATTAAATTATTTGAGTATTAAAGAAAAAATGGTTTTAATTAACTGTTAATTTTATAATTCTATAAGATAAAATAAAAATTGTTTGTTTTATTTTTGGTTTAACTAACTAAATAAAAAAATAATTCTTTAATATTTATTTATATTTTGAGTTTGAGAAATTATTTAAATAAAATATAAATTCTTCCAAGAAAAAATAAAATTCTTAGAAAATCTTGAACAATAGAGCACATAGTTAAAAAAGTATAAAAGAGTATAAATAAGAAAAAGTTTTAGGTTTGTGAAGAGGAATGATACTGAGTTCTCTGTGATATCAAGAAAATATATGAAATGTTTTAATATCTTACAAATGATGAATGTAAGAGCTTATCCACATATCAGCCTATTCTCCAAGGAGAAGTAGGAGAAAATGTTTAATTCCCCCAATATTCCTGAATAGAGCCATGAGGTGAATTTTAAGCACCAGCAATTTACCTAAACTGCAGAATAGAAAATCAAATTTTCATTAAATCAATGTTATACATCATTACTATTTCAAGTAGAAATGACTTTATAGTAACTACATTAAAAAGTAGTAATGGTTAGGTAGTTGTCAGCATTTTAATTATTCCATTTCTCACCTCAGGCATTTTAATTCCATAAATTTTTGTATTTTAATTTTCCATCAATTTCAGCCATTTTTGGATAGAAATTTATCACTTGCAGGCTTCTTGGTGGTTCTTGATGGTACTTCAGCATCACCTAGCAGCCACAGTATGCATAACCAACAACTACCAATGGTTATAATGTGAAAATAAAAATGATTCCAACTTTATTTACATCATCACATGAACCTTCAATAGTCTCATCTAAAAAAAAAGAAAAAATATCTAAGAAAATTACTAATAAGTCAACTACATATTTATATATAAGGGCATGAAGATATAAAGCTATTTATGCTTATTTTGATTTATTTTAGAAACTTCCTCTAAATGAACTAAAATTAAATGCTCTCCATATTTTAAAATCAATCATGAAAGTATTGTTAATTTTAAAATTATTTTCTAAAAATATCTATTTTGCGTTTGTGTTTGTTTTAAATTATTTTTATGTAAGGATTTTGTTTAAATAATTCCTTTTTAAAAAAGAATTGGTCAAGCACACTTAATCTAAAAGTTGAAAAAAAAGTTTTTATTTTTTTTTAGATTATTTTTAAAAGTTATGTAATGTATTTTAAAAACAAAAAAAAGGAACTTAAAATTGCTTAAACCATCCAGTTTTGAGTGGTAAAAAGATTATCAGCTAAAATGGCTTTATATTCAATGACTTAAAAAGTTGTCAAGAAATGATTTAAGATTATATATATATATAGTAACAATTTAAAGATTGTGCAAAACATATAGGTGAATAGATGTGTTATTAAAACAGGCAAAACTCTCCATACAGTAGTGCCACTCAGTGCAAGCCAGAGTAATCAATGGATGCCAGAAGGATTATGCATAAAATCCCTGTCTAGTAGCCTACTCATCCAATATCCCCAGACTAGATTCTAGCTTGTGCCTTTCATCAGTGAGGAGCCTTGGATCTGAAAGCGTGTGTGTGTGGATGAATCCTGTGTGAGTCAATATCTAAAGAAGAAACCTTTTTTTAAAATTATTATTATGATTTTAAATGAGCATTATTTAGAATAAGTTGGACAAGTTAATCTCTTTGCATTAACAACATAGTTGTAATAATTAATGTGTGTAGGATTGATGTTTTTATATTCATATGTGAAAACAAGCACAATACCCATTTATGCGTGTTCGAGCATATATTTATTTCAGAGCAAAGATTGCTGATGAAAGTATTTTGTAGTGAGATTGATATGAATAAAAAGATGTTATGTTGAGAAATAATGAGCTTGAACATTAAATTATTACGAAAATATTTATTGGCATGATATCTAGATTCCACTTATGCTTTAAGAAAGCACTTTCTTGAGTTCCATGATATGGATAATATGATTACATTGAGTCAATGAGCGTCTTAGTTTAAAAGTTGTTTAATTGGTATATATGTGAAGTAGTGTTCATAGAGTCTATTGTTTGAAGGCAAGTAGAATAAATATGTAACATTCATTATGTTTGATGCTTCTGGTTTCATTTTCTATCTGGGCAGGAGTGTTCATTCGAACATGAGGGTTACGATATAAGAGCAGAACGTTTTCACATATGTAACAGTTATCATTCAATATCTGAATATACTTTCAGTGGTTTTAACATTAGTGCATTATGTCAATACTAATTCATTATTTGCCTAATAAGATACAATAGAATGTGATTGTCAATAAAGATTACGATTACCTGATTTCCTTATTTACCTAGGATATTAATACGATTCAGCACAGAATGGATAAAATGAATATATGAATGTATTTCACATTCTGTCAATACGAACTTTCTTGAAACATTCAAGATTGTAAGAAACCTATTAAAAATAAAAGCTAAGTCTATTAGAGATAAGATTATTTGGCATCAAAAGTTGATCTTTATTAAGAGTAGTAAACCTTATACAATAGAAAATATATTATAGAGAATGCTAATTGGAATTATATGCACCTAATTCAGTTCTAACATATTAATAAATTATATTTTTTCATTAAATTTGATTCCATGTAGTTATTTCTTAGAATCAAATTTGAGATGGAAGTGAAATCATATACTTGAAATGAAGAAATCAATATTAATCTAAAATAAAAATCAAGTAGATGGCGCTAAGATAAAAGTAATGAAGATTACCTTTAAATTTCACACACATTCTTTAATTACTTTCTTGTTTTATGATGATGGTTTGTCATAAGTTGTAGACATTTAAACTTAACCCTTGCTTTACTAACTTTGGATGTCAGTTAAATTCAACCTAATTGTTACTATATATATATATAATCATATAATTATTTACTAAATAGCTCATATGACATTATCCAAGTGGCAAGTTGAGCATAATAAATTCATCAATTAACCAAATTGATTTTTTTTTCCAATGTAGTAAGTTGAGAATTAATCCTTAAATTGTATATAACTCAAGCGTTGTTAGCCGAGAGGTCAGTGCAGCCGCCTTGCAAGCAAGCAGTTGGTTGCAGATGGTTGTTGCGGGTTCACCTCCTGGCCAATGCTATGACATATAAAAAAAAAATTGTATATCAAGGATTTGTATGCATTGGCTATGTTCCATTTTTAAACATTATCAATCATCTGCATGACTGATAATCCATTATAATCGAATTTTTAAATCATCTTTTTTATCTCATCCATTTATTTTCTCAGTCTTTTACAAATCTTTTATCTACTGTCATTTCTTATAATAGTATGTCCATTTCAACTTCATTTCAACCTTTTAATTTTTTCATCAATATCACTTATAACTGTTTGTTCTTTTGCATAAGGTTTTGCTTTTGATTCATCTTTATGAAATCCAATAAGCATTTGTTGATACGTTACTATATGCTTAAAAGTCTTTGTATTGCTGTATTAAGTATTTCATTCTTATATTCATAATTAAGCATTCAGAAAATGTATTCCTTAACAACTGACCTGATCTGGCACATAGTCATATTTATTTTTATTATATCTTAACAAAAGTATTCCATTCAAGTTTAATTTCTGTGTTTAATTTCATCTACTATGTTTCTGTCTGCATTTAACAATATGACTCTGTATAACTGTTAAATTTGTCAAATTTATTACTATTATTATAATTTTTGAAAAATCAATTAGCGTTACTTTAATCATTTTAATCGTTGTTTTTTTTTTTTTGGTCCTTTCCCCCCTTTTTCTTGTGAGAGATAATGTAACTTTTGCTGAAACAGCAAAATATAGATGACTTAGGTTGTTTCCATTAAGTTTTATTCCTTTAATTTCCTGCTGTGATCCAGAAAATAGTTTGATAAAACTGTTGTAAAAAAGATTTAAAGAGATGAAATCGCTTCATCCTACATCCTTATAATTTTTTTATTTTATTTTACCACATAGTTTAATCTCTGATATTGCATTTTCATAAATATTCAGGATTTGACAATATCCTACGTTTAATGTTCCCAAGTTTTAATGATTGCAGAAATGCTTATAAAACCAACCCATTTTTCATAAACCACAATTTCATATGCAAATTAACAATTCGTACTCATCATTTTACAATGACTCATAATCCATGGATGTGGCGCATCTTACTATAAGAATTTTTGTAGTATCTACTTTTAATCAGTTTGATCAGTTTACTCTCATCGAGTTGTCATAGCAATAAGTAAGATCTTACATAGAATTTCTAGAAGATTTAATATTATTTTTCTCTTTTTTAAATATCGATGTCATTATGCACTCTTCCAATTATCTGGTACATTTTTATTCCTTTTGACATTTAGATTTGCCTATAATACAACAATAATAATTTCAGTATTTTCTACAATTTTTTTACATCATTGATTTAATTGTTCATCTAATTTTTAAATTTAAAATATTGGAATTTTAAAGCATATCATAATTTTAAAAGCAGTTTTGTTTTCTATATATTAATGTAATTCTCTTTAGAATTGTTGCAATATATTTAATGATATCATACCTTTTTATCATACTAGCGCCATCTTTTCACTTATTGCTAAACAATTTCCCCACCAGTCTGCTATTTTACTATTTTGAGAGTTTGTTTTCTTTTATGACATTTCTTGCAATTTCCCCATGTATGTTTTTTATGTCATTACGGTACTATATCCTAATGTTCGAGGAAGATGAAATGGCCTATGCAGTCATCATATATATATATTAGTGTAAAATAAGAGTGTACATACTTACAGATGTAAAATACATTATGGGTATATATATAAAATAAAAAAATCTTACAACATTAAAATACTAGTTAAATAACAAATTTATTCTAAAATTCTCTCATGACTATGGTTTTATCTATTAACAAGCAGATCTATTATTTTAATGTTATTAATTTTATATGTATTAAAATAGAATTATACTTAAACTATTATGTGTAAATTATACTTAAATAAAGATAATAGTTGAGTATTCATGCATGTTGGAAAGAAAGAAAATGTATATATTCAGTTTTAGAAAAGATGTAAAATTCATAATGAATAACTATATAACCAAAGTGTGTATTGATTATCAGCAATTGGGAACTAAGGAATTCTATTAATTGTAATTAGTGTTTAAAGAATTTTGAAAATCGTAGAGTTTGGAAATGCTATGGATCCCATTGCTCCAAAAGAATAATAGGTGCAAAAGAGATTATATAAACTCCAATCACAAAAGACATGTGTTGGAAACCTGATTTTACAGACTGTTCTCAGAGACTCCTGTCTCTGGAAGTACCAAAGCAGGACTAGGGTTAATTGTACAGGTCATCTGGATTATTTTATGTATGCCTTATGACTTTCTTAGATTTAGTCGATTAAATAATCTAGTTAAGTTCATCTCTTGTTTCTCTCTCTCACCCATTTTTGATATTTACATATTTGATGCTTCTCCAACTCATAATCCACAACCGGGAGAGTTAAGCAGGCTTGATTGCATCCAGCTCGTCTGTGCCTTGACGTACAATTAATTTTTTATTGTATTGTATTCCATATATTCACTTTATTTCTAAATGTGTTACTTAAAAAATTTTCATATTTTTTATCTTAAACTTACAGTACATGGTCTCAGTTGAAAATTTATTGATAAATTGTTTGTGGGAGTTATGAAACTATCTGTGTACTAGAATACTAATTATTTTGTATTGAACTCATTAAGTATGAATCTTTTTACAAAACTGTTTTAAATGGCATTCAAGTTCAAGTTTAAAATCATTTCACTATTTCTGATGGTTAGGAATATCAACTGTTAATAATGTTTTCCTTATATCTGTAGCTATTAATCTTATTTGTTTCTATAGCTGTGCATTACCGCATATCTTAAATCATTTCCTGTGTTGAATGTACTTCACCCTTTATAGTTTAATTAAAAATAATCCCACTTCATTGTGATTTCACTTGAATATTTCTACATCCTCTTCTACTGTGGATTTTTCTAAGAAAAGAAATGTATAATATGTTTTTCAGACAACTTATCATCTTTCAGGAAATGTGAAGCATAAGTTATTTCTGTCTATTGTGACTGAACATATGAAAATTAACAACTATAAATGGAAATCTATTTCCTTTGTGTTAAATTTAGAGTAAAATCAATGTGTTGTTGAATGCATAATGATAAGAAGCCTGATTGTGTTAATTTACCATGTGAATAAACAAACAGTAATAACAGTTATAATACCAAGATTACCATATAATACTAAATTGTCCATGCACTTACTACTGTTACACAATGCTTTATTTACCACTCTTTTTTACAGTTTACAGTTTCGATTGCCCCAGCAATCTTCTTCAGAACTTTATATCTCCTAGCCTCAACTGCTAAATACCAAGATTGTAAGAGGAAACTTAGGAGTTTTTACCGTTTAGATACTTTAAGGCTACAAAGAAAATTAAAAGAATCTTCTCAATTGATAGTAAACTTTTTTTTACTTAGTGCTATTGTATTGCAACCAATATATATATATATTGAAACTGGAAATATAGTACATATTTCTGCTTCACCTAGTGCCAATGTCATCAGCACTAGTATGGGTTTGAACCCAACATTTTATCTTAACTGACACCCACCACATAATAGATGGTAGTATAATTATAATCAATATTATAATCTTTTATCTAATTAATTTGTATTTTATGATTAACTAACCTTTTATAATAGTTTATTTATTTTATATTTGTAAAAAATGTATATTGTGTATTTTGTTAAATTGAATTGAATCCTGGATACCTATAGAATGTTACAAATATTTTAAATTCTTTTATTAAAGTTCATTTTTCTTCAATTAATCAGTTGGTAACATTTTATATTTATCTTTTAATCAATGTAATTAGAGAGTCAATTATTTGAACAATGTAATAGTTGAAAAGTTTTGTAAATTTCTGCTTAAGTTTATGTCAAATATAAGTTTGAAAGTCATTGTACCAAATTCCTAAAAAAATTTCTGAATAAAATCTACATTTTTGTTAATCTAAGCATTAATTAAATAGATTTTGTTAGTACAATGACTGATAAACTTAATTTGCTTTGTTGTTGTTGTTGTTTTTTTAATTAGCAAATCAACCCTTGGGGCATGTTAATGCAGAATTATAGATTTCCCTCCAAAGCAGACACCAACTTCAGAGGACCACTTAGAGCAATTTCAATTGGCAGTTGTCACTGTAGATTGAATCCTGTAGATAAAACCAGAACACATAAATAGTGGAAAATTATTGAAGGAGAGGATTATTTTGCGTTTTATCTGAAGATGTCACTGAAGAAAGTAGTTTAGATTTACAGTACATCGTGCCTAAAGAAATGACGGGGTGAAAAGATCCGTCGTTTGCTTCTCAGAGGTCTGTTCCACCACCTCAACACCATGCTTTTCCGGTGCTCTCAAGACCTAGCCTGAGATGATACTGTGTCAAGGAAGCCTGCTGAATGATCTGATTGTAACTGCTGTTTCAAGCCATGGAATGCCTACCGATTGATTCTGAGGTAACGTCCAATTCACCGCAAGCCATTGATTCTATTTTACTTGTTTTCCAAATCAATACTAATTTATATATCTGTGTGATGTTTATACGGCTTGGTTTAAAATGCTCTTTTAATTTTTTTCTTAAATTTAAAATATTAATTCTTCTAAAAATCTCATATTATTTTGATGTGGCAAAATTAAATTAATTTTTGGTTTATTTAGAATATTTGACTTACTGATATTTCCAAGTACAAAATTCAACGAGCTATTAACTTTAAATTCTCTCCCTCTTATTTTTCCTGTCAAAATCATTACAGGAGACTTACTTCCCGTAAATTAATTAATAGAAAGCTTGTTTAATTTTGTACATCATATATAAATTTATTTCGAATGATTGAAATTATTTTAAAAGTATCTTACTATTACCTCCAATTTAAAATAGCCCTGTAATTATTTCTGAAAGAATAAAGAATTTTAGTGAATCAATTAAGTAAAATCTATTACAGCGTTTTATCAGTATATGTTTCACATATATATTTTTATTTGTCAGAAAAATAGTAAAATTCGATGTATAATTTATTAGGCTGCATATTGTCAAACTTACCAGACGTGAGTTTGATATTTAATGCCCCGTCTATGTTTATTAAAAGACAGTCTTATTTTGTAATCTTTCATAAACTATTTAATAACTTATTAATAAATGAAATATTTGTAAAGTGTAGAAAACAACTTATATTTTAAATTTTAATTCTTGCCTTCCTTTTTTTATATTATGTTTTATGTACCGTTCAGTAATTGCCTAAGGCCTCTGGGACTTTCTATCATGTCAGGGGGCCAATTATTTTAATCAGGAATTAAGTTATTAATTTTGTTAGTGATACACTATCTATATATGTCTAAGGCATTATGTATTTATAACTACAACCATTCATTTATTATTATTTCTCTTTGCTAATTGCCTCTTAGGACCTTCGGAATTTCAAATATGACCAGTCCAATCTTTCACTTTCCCTCGAAGTAGATGTAATTCATACCAAGGGATTCTTTTCGGGCATTGCCATTAAGATGTGTATGGGAAGTGCAGCACATCAAAATATTATTATGATTATTTAGACATGTTTTGGCTGGACGGCCAGCATTTCTCATCATCTAGTTGCATTTACTAGGAATTTCCTTTAGCAAAGCCACCCAGAGGTTCATAACAGAGCTTATTTATTTTTGTTGTAATCTATAATAGCATACTGCCTTCTTCATCATTTTATATCTTTATTTAGCAAACCTGAAATGCTCTCTGCCATGATGGCACATCCTTCACAAATAAATTTCGTAATTAATTAAATCTGACTTTATAATTGTCAATTATTTATTTAAGAACTATTTTGCTTCCCACACTCATTATATACAAATGATTTTAAATGTAATAGTGTTTTAAATGCCCATCTTTCATGTCTTGTAATATATATATAACCGATTTATTTGTAATATTTTGAAGAGGGCTAATAATATTTTATTGCTGATTGGTTTTTGGCCGACCAATTAACAAACTTTTACATTGTTTGTCAAAGCCGCATCAAAACGAATTAAAGAAAATAACCAAGTTGTATAAACAAAGACTTAACTTATTTTGTACTAAATTCCTTAATAAATTCCTATAATATTGTTATTTTAAATAAGCTTAGTTTGTCATCACTCCCAATCTCTAAGGTTAATTACTCTATTTATTTAAATATTTCTTTGATTAAAATTCACTTCTTTGTAATGTTGCCATAAAGAATTATCATTATTACGGTTCAAACCATTAGTAATCGATCAAATTATATCTATACCATTCTGCAATCGTCAGAATCCATTAAATCATTAATTTTTCATATAAACCCTTTATTATTTTGAGTCTCTATGTGAACCATGACCTCCAGCTGGGACAGAATAAAACCAAGCACTGCTAGTGTCATCACAAAACGTTATCCATTAGTCAGAGAGGCAATAGTTTAGGCAAATAGGCTAGGATTCATCCTTGTCCTGACATACGTATCTTGTGCATGGTCGGATTCAATGTACTTTTGCGTGGATTATTGGTCTTGTTGAATGAATACACGATTTTGACCGGCACAATATATATATATGTGTAAGTGTGTGTGTGTGTAAATTAGTTAATAAATGGGAGCATTATTATATATACAAAATTAAATTTACAGCCAAGAGGTATTGATGTGCAGCAATCAATCAGACCGATTCTGCAGGCTAATTGAAAATAATAACCAATGGCAAACCTGTCCAAACCATTGCTTTCATCCAGCCAGCAGAAGTGTTTGATTGGTTGCTGCACATCGATACATCTTGGCTGTGGATTTAACTTCATATACATAATCGTGTCCTATTTACTAATTAATTTACATCCATAATTAATTATTAAAAATAGTAAATTTAAATATATGTATATTAGAATGCATAAATCTTTATGCATGTTTTTATTTGTAATGAGTGGTTTCATTATACTAAAGGGCTAGTTATAATCAAGTTATAACAAAAGTATTACCAAATTCATCACTTCCTTTATTTTGCTGTAATATCTTAAATAAATGCAATTTATCCACTCTACTTTGAACACTTTTTAGCAAAATCCTTTACCGTACATATATGCACACACAATCCACATTTCGTCTATCCTGCAGTCTTCTTCAGAGCTACTTTTATTTTCATTTTGTAAAAGATTAAAATAAAAGTAGCTCTGAAGAAGACTGCAGGATAGTTCAAACCTAGATTGTGTATGCATATATGTACAATAAAGGGTTTTTTTTAAAGTGTTCAAAGTAGAATTCATAAATTGCAAATTATAACAACTGCAAAAGGATACTAAAAAGAAGAAGAGATGCAAAATGTCTCATTTTTATTTATTGAAATTTACATGTTAATTAGAATATACAAAAGTAGATAAACATTACTTCACAGCTGCTACTGGATGCATATATGAGTGGGTATATATATATATATGACTACAAACTTAATTACAGAACAAGCAACTCTGGATACATTACTGTTTCTTATTTGCAAGTTCATTTAAATGATTCTTTGGAAATCTTGGTTGTGAATTATTTTAGTAAGATATCCATACTGTTTGTTTTATGAATAGGTTTGTATTTTCAGCATTACATATTCAATAAATCATAATACTATTTACATGTTCATTAAATATTAGAATATATTGCTGTTTATGATTATTTGATGGGAATATTAGTGCATCATATTAACACCATTCTTTATGCATTCATAAACTGTTTAACACAGAGGGAAAACTGCATATAGTAGTGTTACTCAGCATAAGCCATGGTAATCAATGGTTGCAGGAAGGTTTGTGCATAAAATCCCTATCTAGTGTCTATTCATCCAATATCCCAGACCAGTTTTTAGCTTGAGCTTTTATCAGTGAGGAGCCTTAGATCTGAGAGCACTGAATGTAGATCTTAGGATTTAATGCAAGCCCTCCAGCCTCTACCTTTTACCTTATTAGCTAACTATAAATCTTTGAGTCCAAAATGAAAACATAATAATGTTTTCAATTCAAGCTTATCTGCTTGTATAATTGTATAGTCTGGGGATATTGGATGAGTAGGAACTAGATAGGGATTTTATGCACAAAACTTCCCACATCTATTGATTACTCTGGCTTGCACTGAGTGGTGCTACTGTATGAAGAGTTTTGCCTCTGTATTAATATTAGTGCATATAATTTCATATTTTTTATTAGATTCCCAAAATACAATTTTCTTCTTCTTCCTTTTCCTATGTATTGATTTCTACTTAACATATCATACCATTTATACCTTTCTTAAACACTTTATCAATACTCTTTATTTATATCAGAACTAACAGTTTCAGCTGTCTTGCAGTCATCATCAGAGCTACAATATTCAAATATATAATTAATACACTTATACACATAATTAAATACACAATATAAGCAAAAATAAATATACATTTTATCTGACCATTATATAATCGTTTTACATTTTATTACTTTACTCTTAAATAATTCTATCAATATTTATTTTATATCACTTTATTTATTTTTTTAAATTATTATTTATTATAATTATAAACTTTAACATTTATTTTACTATTTAATACATATTATTGTCATTTTACTTATATTATAAATCAACTTCTAACCTTTTCTTATTTTTATTAAATATTTTATAATTATCAATTAACTTTTCCCACATTACCAATTACTTTTATACATTACAAAAATTACCTACCTCTTTACAATCTTATTTCTAAAAATTCAACTGACAAAATTTGTACACTTGTTAAGAAGGGTGTAAATGGTATGATATTCCCAAAATACCTGAAAAAAATATTGATCCAACTTTAATTTCCTGCTGTAAATCTGAACAAGTCTTTAAATTACATATTGTAAATTAAATAAAACAGTTTTAGTGGGGGGGGGGGGTAAAATATAAAATAGCTAACTTTTCTTCATCGGAGCTTTCTTTTTTAAATTGTAAGTATATAATATGTTTTTTAAGACTCTTCCTTTTTTTCCTTATTCTCTATTGTTAATGATCATTGATTGAGACATTTTAAAGAATGATTTTCCCCCTCAATAACTTGTTCCATTTAGCATTGATCTTATATACTTTACTCTCCTTATTTATGTTATGGAACTATCTATTTTTTTACAGCCTCTTTCAATCATCTCTGTCCCTATTGGTCAATTCTTTTCAAGTATATGCTTTATTAAAATTGATATATTTTGTTAATTTAATATATGAATAACTGGATGATGAAAAAGATTTTTTTCCTAACAGCAAAAATACATTTACCTTTTCTGATACTAATTCCATGTTAGTCAGTCTGGTATGTGAGAGCTGGAAAATCCAACATGAAATTTTATAAATACTATGATATTCTAGTAATTTACCTGCGCTTTATGCAAAAAAGTGAAGCTTGCAAAGTATTATTAAAAATTATATGGCTAAGCGCTTTCAGAGAACTTAAGTCTCCATATTCATAGCCTACATTAATTGAAGTTTAGCAGTGATTTATGCAAAATTTATTCAAATTTTCTTTCGTAACGACCATTTTCTGGAGATTGTAAAGCATGATTTCTTTCGGTTTATTGCAAAGTTGTCATCTGCAATAAAGCATGACTCCTTAATCTTTCATTTTACATCATTATGTTCAGTCCAAAGTGCCCTTGCCATAGTGGGTTTGAACACATGGCCTGTTGTACTTTGGTGCTCGATGAATATTGATTTGTATTCAGTATTGTTTATAGCTCTCCTATATAAATAATGATGTTGAGATGTTCTTGTTGTAATGTTGGCTTGGGTCTCTCCATAATATGCCACTCTACATCCACTATGGCAAGGGCACTCTGCACTGAATGTAACGATGTAAAATGAAAGATTAAGGAGGCATGCTCAGATGACAACTTTGCAATAAACCAAAAGGAATCATGCTTTACAATCTCAAGAGAATGGTCATTATGAAAGAAAATTTGAAAAAATTTGCATAAGTCACAGCTAAACTTCAATTAATGTAGGCTATGAATATGGAGACTTAAGTTCTCTGAAAATGCTTAGCCATATAACTTTTAATAATACTTTGCAAGCTTCATTTTTTGCATAAAGCGCAGGTAAATTACTTACTACTCAAAGGTGAAGTATAAAACTAGTATTTTATGATATTCTAGAAGAATTTCATTTTTGGGATACTCCATTATTTTTTTAAAAGAATATAAAGTTTTTATTTTTTTTTGGAAACTATTAATTTTGTCAGTGGTTCAATTTGTGAATTGTGAGATTTCTTTCTTTAATATTTAAAAAGATCATATTGATGATTTGTGACCAAAATTGTTGTCAGGGAATACTTAGTAAAAGAGATGTTATTATAAAATGTCTGATATCAGAAAGATTTCTTATCCTATGTATAAAAAATAGTTGATCTGAATGGTATTGAATCTAACTTTTTTATTCAACTTACTACTTTGATGCTAGAATATCATTGTATTTTGAGCAATAGAAGGTTCCATTATTTTTTTACCTAATAGTAAACATGTTTTCTCATGATTACATGATTGCATCTGATTTAAACTATGCCTGTTTTATACAAATGTAGAATGAGAGACCTGGACTATAGTCCATCAAACCTTGAGTTCTAGAATCTACTATTGCACTGAACCATGAAGGCCATTAACTATAAATGAATTAAACTGAATTAGGATGAGTGTGACATGTTAAGTTACAATCTACATTTTATATTGATTTGATTAAAATATCTCTACAATCCAGATATTTTGCATATAACGTATCCAATCAAATGTAATATAATTTGAACCAATAAACACTGATGAAGGCCATAAGCCAGAAACGAGTCTGGGGATATTGGATGAGTAGGCACTAAATGAGGATTTTATGCTCAAGCCTTCTGGCATCCATTGATTACTCCAGCTTGCAGTGTGGCAATACATATAGTGAATTTTTGCCCGTTTTAATATAATTTGCATATCATCAATCTGTTAACGAAACTTTGAACTCAGTCAAAGGTATAATCACCATATGATCAACTGTTTGGGACATTAGATAATGTTCCAGTTTTCAATGGTAGTTGTTTTCTCCGATCAACTAAGAATTGAACTAGGAATTTTTAGATCCTGAATATTTCATGATAATACTGTGCTAGATCACACAGGGTACTGACATGACATACTTTAATTAAATATTGCCACCAGAAATAAGTACAACAATAATTTGAATACAGTATATCAAAAGATAAATAGAAAGTTAGTAAAGTGTCCTCTTTATATTCATTTTATAATGTCCTTACTAAAATGCAATTCACTGTCACCAACAGCAAATTCTAACATTTATATGAATTCTATAAAATTGAAAAAAACAAAAAACGTATTATTAAATTTTATTAATTTTTATTTGCTCTTAGGTTTCTGCTCTCTATAATCAAAATATACTGAATAATGAAATGTATATATAGTGAAATTGTAATAATGTATGCCAATGTAGATTGAGAAATATGATAATCTCATGACCAACATCACCTGATCTTAATAGATAGGGCAGTACTGATAGGGATTTATTAAGCATTACCAACAGCTGACTATTGATTACTAAAGCTTACACTAGATGGCATAAAAGTTGTAAAAAAAAAGTGAATTTGTTAGTATTAACAATCTATGAGATTTTAGCACATGAAGAAGTCGAATGGTAAAGAAAGTTAAATTTACTTATGTTGACCTAATGCAATCAAAAGCAATTTTAAGAACTAATATTAAAAAAATTCAATTATCTCTCAAATCAACAATTTATGCAAAATAATGGCAAATTACCCTGGTGTTTATCAAGTTTTATTTATGTTTGTAGTGAGAACAACTTACAAATTTTAAAAATCTTTAACCCTCTAGAATAATTCTTTGATCCAATTCAAGTAATAGATAGTTTGTACAGTCATGTTGAAGCATCTTAAGGCAATTTTTTAAAAAATCTTTAAATAGCCCATTGCAGATTAAAAACCTCTCCAACAGTCCCTCATGGAGAAATGGTGAAAGGGAGGATCATGGTTATCAGACTTACTAATTGTCAAATAATGAGGTTTAATTGTTTTTCCAATTTTTATTTTACATATCAGTTAAGAATTCATAATACCCATTTACTGACCAATATTAGATGGAATAACTGGATTGGCTAGGAACAAGCTACCTGAAAGGAAGATTTGAAAACTATTCTATATTGTGGATTTCATATAAAGAATTCATTAAGATTTATGATGTAGTTCCAAATTTTGAAAGAATAGAAGAAATTGTGTTAAGCCAATGAAAATCCAATCAATTTTCTGATCATAATACTACCTTAAATTATAAAATTTAATACACAGAAAATCATGTTAAATATAATTTTTTTAATTATAAATGACTGTGTTCTGTTACTTAAATATGAAAAAGTATTTCTTAATAATTAAAACTTGATATAGATTCTTTTCCCTATTTTTGATACAAGATTTATAGTTTACCTTTTAGAAATTGGATTTTTCTGAAAATTTAATTTTTTAAATATAACTGCATTTTTTTTTTTTAAAAAAATGTATAAACTTTAAACAAAATAAATTTCTAATCTATTTTTATCTTCTTTTATCTATTTTCTTTAATTTAAAATTATTTTGTAAAAGACCTAGGCTGATGATATCTGTCCGGCATCATAAAAACATTATAATAATTTAATAATCATTTTTAAAAAAATTTGGAATTGTGTCTAGTTGTGTGTTTAATTATTTTGTAGAATTAATATATTATTTTAGATTACTGTGATATTTTAGTAACAAACCCAAAAAACATTGCATACTACAAGTTACATATGCTTTTCAGGAACAATTCTGTTCATTTTATTCCAGTGCTGCCATCTATTATATTTTTGAATAATCAGTGAATATATTAGGTAATGGTGCTTATTAAATCCACATTTCATATTATTTTATTTATATCATGTAGACTAGTAATATGGTTTATGGCTTCATCAATAAGAAACTTAGATCTGGATCTAGTGATTACGATTTTTAGGCTGATATCTTGTTAATTAAAAAAAGAATAAAAGGGATTTTAGACAAAAAGCATATTGGGTACAAAAAGGTGTGAGTTCACAAGATTTAAATTCAGACTCCTCAACTGATAGATGACATAAGCAAGAATTAGGCTAAAGATAAGATAGCACTGAACATAGATTTAATAAGTACTATTATCTAGTATCAAATAATTACTCAAGCTTACAATAGATGGCACCACTAAAGCAGAATGAATATATTTTCTGGTTTTTCTGAGAAAATAATATTCATACATGTTAAAGAAAGTCTCAGAATACAATGATTTCTTAATATTGTCTTCTAATAATAGTTTGATGTCTAGATAAAGAATAATTTCTTTAAATAGCTCTCAATAATTCCATAAGAGGGATTGTGATTTAAGTTATCTTCTTTTTTATGTTGAATATATTATGAACAATTATAATAAAGAATAAAAAAAATCATATACAACAGCTACAGAAATATAATAAAAATAATTATACATAAAAAGCCTTTTTTAATTCTAAAAAATCTGTAGTAAATGATAACATCTCTATGCAAAATAATTATAATGATGCTTATTTACATATAATGATGATAGTAACAATAGTTTAAATAACAAATGAATCAAACTTTCATATTATCCAAAAATGTATAGTACATTAATAAAAAAAATAAAAAAAATTATATTGATATACATATAAATATTGAGTGATTAAATATTAGAAGTCAGGATAAATTAATAGATAATTATAAATTAAGAGATAATATAAAATACGAAAAAGGAATTGTATATAAAATTAACTGTGACCCATGAAATATGATTTATTATGGACATACAAGGAAACAATTAGAGATAAGACCAAAAAATACAATTAATAGATAAGATGATAAATCCACTTAATACATTAATATTGACAAAATAAATGCTACAAAAAATATCCAAAAGAAAGACAAATGTATACATAAATTGTATGAATATTTACAAAATATCAATAAATTTAGTCAATAAATAGTCAATTAAAAATGAATGGAAAATTATATAAGAATATATACAAAAGTTGTATACTGTGCATATTATTTAATCTGTATATTGTTATGTTATATAATCAATTCTTTGAAGTTATATTGGATCTCTATATGGTTTTATTTTATTTTACTGAAGTTTGATTATTGTTATTTTACTTCCATTATGGAACACTAGATGGTAGTATATATGCAATAATTGAAAAATATGGGAAAACATAGAGTGGGTAATGGAAAATAAAGTGGCTAACAGGTTTCTCTGGGTATAATTGCTAAGAGATTCCTGACTCCGTTTAAGGAGAAGTCACAGTACATCACATCAAATGAAGCAAAGAAAAAAAAGGGATTGATAAAGATTTTAAAAATGTTTCCATATAATAAATATGATGTAGCTGGAATTATATGGGAGTTGCAGTAGCAGGGTTAACATATGGTAATGATAAGGAGGTATTAGATTACTTAGAAAAAGTACAAAGGGAAGTGGAAAGACATGCATTGGATGCAGATGTATGGATAGCAAGGGAGGCAATTCAAGGAGAAATGGGATAGTCAAGTTTTTATATGAGAAATGCAAAAAGTAAAATGAAAATGTTTGATAGATTGCAGTTTATAGATAATAAAAGAATAGCCAAAATAGTATTTAATTGAGTTATGAGTAAAGGGCAAGCAACAAGATGGGTGAGAAAGATAATGTGGTATGCAAAAGATTTGGATAAATAATTTATATCAGTATATTTGTACAAAAGATGGGATGATTGCATTAGAATTGTTGAGTGTTATAGTGGTAAGGAATGGGATAAAAGAATAGATTTATTAATAAAGAATAGGGAGTTAGAGAGATGGAGAACTAGTATGGAGAGTAAAAAGAGTTTAAATATATATAGAAGTAAACAGAATATTAGGTGTGAGTTAATATATGATAATAGTAAGGAAAGTAATTTATTGTTTAAGGCTCGAATGGGATCTTTAGCAGCAAGAGAATATACATGTAAATGGAAAAATATGGGTGATTTAGTCTGTTAATTGTGTAAGGAAGGAATAGAAAATATTAGGCATCTGTTAATTGAATGTAAATGCTTGAAAGCAGAAAGGGTACAAATAATGAAATTATGGAAGAATAAATATGAACAAAGTGATTATACAGAAAGTGAGTTATTGTTTTTTATATTGGGTTTGGGAAAAGATAAGGAGGATTCAGATATAAAGGCCATAGAGTTGACAAAGATTATGTTGTGGAAATGGGATGGAGCAGATTATGAGAAAACTTAGGATGGGGAATGGAAAGGGAAGGTAAAGTTGCTAATAGGTTTCTCTGGGTCTAATTGCTGAGAGATTCCTGATTTCATTTAAGGAGAAGTCACAGTACATCACATCACATAATGTTAAAAGGACATAAAACCATTATCTGAAAATGATATTTTTGATATAAATATATTTATTTAACTGTTGTATATGATTTTTTTTTATTATTAATTATAATTTATATGAAAATACAGCATAATGAATTTCATTAATTTTCAATTTTTATGATTTATAAGCAATGTATTGAATTATAAACAGTTTTGCTCTAATGACAGAGATTATGTTGTGGAAATGGAATGGAGCAGAATATGGGAAAACTTAGAGTGGGGAATGGAAGGTAAAGTGGCTAACAGATTTCTCTGGGCATAGTTGCTGAGAGATTCCTGACTTTGTTTAAAGAGAAGTCACAGTACATGACATCACATAATGTGAAAAGGCTATAAAACCATTAGCTGAAAAATGCTTTTTATGTATAATTATTTTTGATATAAATATATTTATTTAGCTATTGTATATGATTTTTTTATTATTCATTACAATTTATATGAAAGGACAGCATAATGGATTTCATTAATTTTCATTTTTTTATGATTTATAAACAATATATTGAATTATAATCAATTTTACTCTAATGGCATGGTATATTTTATCAAGTCAACATCCAGATAATTTATTATTTAATACAATTTCATTTCTCAATAATGTGTGTACTACTATATTTAAAAAGAAACAAAGTTTTGTTCTGTTCATTACATTTTTTAATCCATTTTGAAATGCTGTAAAATTATTTACATGTTTAAAAATCGTTAGAATTTTATTTAAATTAATATTTAAGACTGTAAGCTGGTTTGATTAATAGAAAAATAAAAATCACTACAAATAAAAAAGTTCATCCCTTTTGAGTAATTCTTGCTTGATTTATTACTATATAACAAACTGAAGGTCAGATTAAGTGATTGTGTTTTATAATATTAATATCATCTATATTCTTTATCATCTATATTCTTTATTACTTTTTACAATGCTTTTTTACAACTCACTACTGACAGTTTTGATTGCCCTAGCAGTCTTCTTCAGAACTTCTACTCTAATTTACAATGCTTTTTTATAACTCACTATTGATAGTTTCAATTTCCTCAGCAATGTTCTTCGGAACTTCTTATATTTCCAAATATTAAAGGAGAAGTTCTGAAGATGATTGCTGGGGCAATCGAAACTATCAATAGTGAGTTGTAAAAAAGCATTGTAAAAAGTAATAAAAAATGTAGATGGTATTAATATTATATGGATTTGGCAATGCAGTAAGAAAGATAAAGTTATAATACTTCATAAAGAAGATTATGGTTTATCTGACCAAATATATTGACATTGATAGGTGTTATTTACAAGGTCATTTAAATGATTCTTTGGCAATCTTGCTTGTGAATTATCTTGGTAATGTATTCAGACTTGTTTCTTCTGTGAATAAGTTTACACAAATTAACATATAATCATCTCTTTTTAGATAAAATTTTTGATTATTCAATTTTTATTATGTGTAAAAGTTTACTGCAAATTATCATCATTAGTACTCTGACTTACAACGTTGTAATAATCTTTGGTTTTACTCACATCATATCATGCTACATTCAAACCCAGATAAGGTTTTCCCCTCATTATCAGTTCACTTTATGATGAGGATATCTCCAAGTCTTCTCCATAGTTTATCCTCATCTATTTCATCAAACGTTTTTTCCATTCTTTTCACATGTGATTTATTTCTAGGTCTTTTTAAAATTCCTGGGTTCAGTTGCTTCTCTATTATCACATTTTCTAGAAATATCTTCAGCCAGCTCCATTTCATTCTTATTTTTTTTACCCACTCATGGCTCCTTGCTAATCTTATACTCACTTATCATTCATTGCTAATATTAATATTTTATTTATCCCCTATTCTTCGCTAAATGGTTGCCCTCTTTACATTTCTGTTATTAAGTGCTCAGACTATATTTGGAGACTTCAGCTTTATGTGCATTTATGCCAGTGTTGGTATAAGTATCTATATTTTCATATGTCTTTATATACGTTTATACTAGAGAATTAAATCACCAATTAATGTTGTTTAAAGAAAGCAGAAAAACATTTTCTATAAATCAAATTGAAAATTTAATTTTAAAAATTCAATATTTTATTTCTACCTGTGCATTTTTATATACAAACTTAATTTTTAATTGTTTTTGTGGTAATATACAAAGCAATTTGTGAATATTACTTAGATCATTTAGCTACTTGGTTTGATTTAAATAGATTAAAAAAAGGATTACTAAATGCAATTCCTAATAACGCTAAAATAATATAAATTTACAGAACCTCTACTTCAAATATTGGATACTGCATTTTGACAAACTATTAAATACATATTGTTTTGTACTATTTTATTGCTGAGTATAAAAAAAATTCAATTGTATTATAAAAATAAAAAAATTTTTAAAAATTTTAATACAACAGAACCACATTTCATCTCTTTTTTACTCATTTGTTATTTATATATATATTATAAGGGACTTAAACTCAAACTTTCAAGCTCCCTACATTGTTCAATCTATCTTATACAACTGGTACATATGACCACATATATGTGGAAAAGATAAATGATCTTCAGTTGGAGAATGGAGGAGATTGAAGCTTGTCCATTAAACTTTAAGTATTTGCTATCTTAATATAAACTGAACACTAATAGTATATATGTGTGGGAGATGGAGATCAGGACCAACTGATGAGTGTTGATTCAGCATGAAATACATATATTGGAGATCATTTATCTTTTTCACATGCATGTGGTCATGTGTATCAGTTGTGTAGGATGGATAACTGTGGGAAGTTTGAAAGTCCGAGTTCAAGTCCCTTAAAATTACATTAAGTTTAGTATAGACAATATATATATATATTACTTATATAATGCTTAAAATAAATACTTTATATAATCTCTACTTAAACGTTTATTAAGTTTATTAGGAATTAGTATAATGTAGTTAATTAAAAAAAAAGTTCTGACAAAGACTGCTGGACAATCAACACTGTTAGCCACTAAATAATAATAAAGACAAGATTTCCCATTAAAAGAATGTCTAAAGAAAAGAAATTTATTTATGTTAATAATATAAAAACAAATTATATAATTACTATCAGATTTTCTATATGGATGACTGAAGAGTTGGAGGATGGAGAAGATTACAGCCTGTCCATTAAAGTTTAAAGATTTGCTATCTTAATATAAACAGAGCACTGATTTTATATATATATATATAAAGATAAATAATCTCCAATATACATATTTTCTACTGAACCAACACCCATCAGTTGATCTGGATCATCATCTCCCATATATATATATATATATTGGAGATCATTTATCTTTTTTCACAAGTATGTGTATCAGTTGTATAGGATGGAGTAGATAAGTATAGGGAGCTTGAAAGTATGTGTTCAAATCTTTTCTAATTACATTAAGTACAGTATAGACAATACTTGTATTTAAATATAACAAATTCAGCCTGTATTCTGCCTATCCTGCTTCTGTGTATTTAAATGGACATATTAGGGTCTCATGCATGAGGATTCAGAGTGACCAAGTCAACATGGAAATGGCAATAATATTGGCATTATCAAGGGCTTTGAGAATTCCATCATCCAGTTTTCCCTGGTATGGATAGTATGGATAGCTGAAGAGTTGGAGGGTGGAAAAGATTGAAGCCTATCCATTGAAGTTTGAAAATTTGCTATCTTAAAATAAACTGAGCACTGATTATCTATGTATGTGGGAGATTATGATCTGGACCAACTGACGATTGTTAATTTAGCATGAAATATATATGTTGGAGATCACTTCTCTTTTTTGTATGTATGTGGGCATGTGTATGAGTTGTATAGGATGGAGTACATAGATATAGAGAGCTTGAACATCTTGAGTTCAAATCCCTTCTAATTACAATGAAAATGTTTATGTAATATTATGTAACCATGAAATTTATTATACTACTGTGTCCTACTAAGATTCCCATTAGGTTCAGAATAAACAATAAACAGATTCCACCCAGTGCAAGCCATGTTAGTCAATAGATGCTGAAAGTCTTGGGTAAGCATGAGAAATGGTGATCACATGATGTTTAACAGATGCCTAATATTTTCTATGCCTTCCTTACACAACTTGCATACTTTCCATTTATGTGTATATTCCTTTGTTGCTAAAGATCCCATTCGAGCCTTAAACAGTAAACTATTTTCCTTGCTATTATCATAATTAGCTCTTTCCATACAATAGTGCCACCTAATGCAAGCTATAGTAAGCAGTAGATGCTAGAAGACTTGTGTATTTAAATCCCTATCTATTTGCTATTCATCCAATATATCCAAATTAGTTTCTAGCTTGTGGTTAACATCAGTGAGAAGCTTTGGATCTGAAAGCAATGCATTAGACATTTGGATTTAATGCATCCCTCCAGCAACTACCATTTACTTATTTAGTCAATTATAAAGCAATGAGCCCAAACTGAAAACATACTAATGTTTTCAATCCAAGCTAATCTGGGGATAATAGATAAGTAATCATTTGATATGGATTCAAATGCACACACATTCTAGCACTAATTGATTTCTATAGTTTGCACTAGGTGGCACTATCTGGGGATAAGTAATCGTTTGATATGGATTCAAATGCACACACATTCTAGCACTAATTGATTACTATAGTTTGCACTAGGTGGCACTATCTGGGGATAATAGATTAGTAATCGTTTGATATGGATTCAAATGCACACACATTCTAGCACTAATTGATTACTATAGTTTGCACTAGGTGGCACTATTGTATGGAGAGAGTTAGTGTCAAATGATACTTTAATGATTTAACACCATCCATGTGATTTATGAAAGCATAATAACACCTAAACGAACTCATTTAGTTCTTATGTTATGCCACACTCTTAATTTTACAATCCAGACTTGTTAGTTATCCTTGGGTTATATTCAGTGGTGTAGTGTCTCTTAATCTGTGACTCTGGCTATAATTACATTAATATGGTCTAACCTTACTTTTTCTGAGGATTTTGTTTTTTTATTCTTTTCTTGTTTCTTCAGAGCTTGAATTGTTTACTACTGATTTAAACAAGTCGAAACATGGTTTTCTTTTTTACTTATAGTTGATGGTAGATATTTTAAACCTGAAGAAAATTTCTATTCCTCTCATATCAGAAAGTGGTTCTTTTTGAAATCCCTAAATAGTTCTTTTATGTAAGTGGACTAATGCTTTACTGTTTACATGTATCCCATAAATTTTTATGAGGAAATCGCTTTCTTATCATCAAGCTTGTTTTTCTGATTTTGTCTTCTAGACTTGTTGAAGTGAATTCATGATTTTGCATATTGATTCACTTATGTTATTGCTTGATTTTGTATTGGCAAATTTGGTTTAGGTGTCTTTGCATTATTAATCTATTTGCTGTATTAACTTTTAAAATTGTTCGGATAGAAATTTTGCTGTTTATCTGACCCAGTATTTCTCCATTCTATTTGTTATCCAGATCTCTTCATCTTCTATATATTTGGAATCTTCTATTTCCACTGATTGTGGATTTGTCCCTGATAAAAGAGTAATAGCAATTTGTTTTTGATTTTATCCCCCCCCCCCATTGATGGGATATTGTGCTTCGAAAAATAATGCTTTTTTAATACTACATATCCTTAAAGTTCAAGCTTTCCTTAATGTTTGCTTTAACTGCATGACTGCTTTTTTTTACTATGCCATTTGACTCTGGTTACTATGATGGTCTCAGAATGTCTTATTCATATGCTTTCATGATTTCTTTTTAAATTTGGAGATAAATCTCATACTATTGTCAGATATATCTATGACAAGCAAAAATCTGTTTGAGATTTCCACATCTAAACCCATGTTTTTTACAATTTTGTATTCTACATAAAATATGATCTATGACTATATGAAACAAATAGCATGATAACTGTATAATTGATTTCATGGTTTATTTGATTTGACCAAGTTATATTTTGTTTTGATGAGGCCAATAATACTTTTGGCTTAGTTCATAGGATATGGCTTTTTTTTTATCTGTCTACTTATGCCAGATCACTACACATTGTCTCTAAAGAATACTTTTGCTCAAACTACATTAGGATGATCATGATGTCCAATCAGAAACACATTTTTTCTGGCTTGCCATGGGTTCTATCACTTTGTCACTTATGGTGATTCAAGTTTTTTGCATATGGAATCTGTGTGTGCATGTGAAAAGCTTTACCTAGAAATGGTGATCATGTGATGTTTTGTGGTTTAATGCCTAGAATTGTTAGCCAAAAATTTAACCACTTTTTGGATCCAAATTGTTCACTTTTTGCCCAAGGATTTTGCCACCCTTTTTGATTCCAAGTTTATCACTTTTTGTCCAATCAGCAATAGATTGGCTATTTATTCCTTTAAATTGCTACATAATTTATTGTTTTTTTACTATGACTTACTTCAGAGTTATCTGATTCTCTTGAAAGGACAACACTTTGCTGTATTATTTTCCCTTTTGAATATTCCACTTCAAAATTATATCCTATAGAAAATTTAACAGGCATAATATTTGAAGTCTTAAATGATCAAGGATAAAATTTATTTTTTGAGAGAATATCTAGAAATGTTTTTGTGATCTGTAATAATTTTAAATAAATCATCCACTTAAGTATTCTTAATTTCTAATTGCAAAATATCATAACCACTGTTTCCGATTTGATCAGCAATCATTTCCATCAGTGTCAAATAAAATTCCCAAATCATACACTATTGCAAGCCTGGATTTACATCTTATTGGGATGCTTCAGTCATAAAGATCATATCTAAATTAGCGATTGACATTGAATCAATAAATCCTTTGAAGCTAACAATACCCTTGATTGGTTAAATCTTCTCTTTGTTGATTAATTCAGCTCCACTCTTATCTCTTTTTAAATAAGTTATACAAGTATTTAAAAATACCTCAGAAATATATATCAAACTAAAAAGGTTTGCACTTGTTTACAGTTTCTCAATCTCATGGATTTTTCATCAGTCTTAATCTTTTTATAATCACATTTGTATTTGCCCTGATGTAAGATTATATGCCCTAGGAATATTAATTATGTATCATCCTGATATATTTATTGGCATTGAGTTTTGCTCCAATATTCATAAACTTTTAACAAACTTTTGATAATAGTAGAGTAATTCAGCTCCAGACATCATGATAATTAAGTACAGAATGATTTCTTTCATTTGCATGAATAATAATCCATTTTAGCCTGGAATGTGTTTGGCTCTGCCATGATTCCACAGGGTAATTTATAATAATAGAACTGCTTCTTATGGGTGGTGATGATTAAAATTTCCATCTGTTTCAGCTGAGGCAGACACTTAATGAATTGCAGTTAATAATTCTAGTATAATATGCATGACCAGACTGGTTCGGTCATCATTTTTACAGCATTGTGTCCTTTTTAATAAAACTCCATTGCTGTGTATATCCATCATTATAAGTACACTTCCTCTTTGGAATGTTGTCTATTGTTTAAGTTATTAATATTCCTATTTATTGTATCACTATAGAAAATTAATATCAACAAAGAACTAGTAAAACTACACTGTCAATCAAAGCAGATGCAAGCACAGTTCAAATTTTAGCCTACAAAAATCCAACTGTGCATGCTCCAAGGTGAGTTTAGATGTGAGTTCATCTACCTTGAGAACCCAGCCATATAATGTAATAGCGATCTTTGTTTTGGTGTTGGGATTTGTCTGGAGTTTTTATAATATTACTATAGAGACTGAAATGGACAGAGAGGGCCAAGAAACTATTATTTTTGCAATGAATTTATTTATGTAAGACAAATAATAAATTGTGAGTATTTGAAAATTGGGACATACAACAGTCCCAAAAAGACATTTTGGTGACACTGGGAAATCTAATCAAAAATAGGTACAAATCCCAAAAAAACAGGATATTTGGTCTTTCTACAGTTTGATTCAATTTGGCAAAATTTCATGGACATTTAGTATATGGTAGTGACTTTTGTAGAAATTTTTATCTATTGTCATTTGATGATCACTGTCTAAACACCTGATTTCATTATTTAAAACTATTGGCATTTCCCATTCAGAATTTTATGCAGTGTATGCATGCCTGTCTCAACTGGATGGTTTAGTTCTTCGACATTAGTACGTGCATATGTGTTTTGCATATAAAGAGGATTGGTTCTTTATTTACAGGTGCATCTAATGATGTAATTAATTAGCTTTTGTATATTAAAAAATATTTTGACAAATTTTTTTATTAATTGTGCACATTTCTATATCAACTATCTATGATTGGCTTTAAACTGCTTTACATTGTATAAAATGGCAATAAAATACCATATGACTCTATTGTGTAACTTCAGCTTAGTCAATGCTGTAATGAGTACAGTGATGCCATATGATAAAATCATGTGATACTAATTCTGGCTGCAATATAAAGCTGCATATTCTTATTTAAAAACTAAGGACACCATAATATACAAATAATTAACTGCTTCCAGGTTTATATGACTGTACACACAAGTTGACTTAGATTGAAAACATTTATATATGTTTTTTTAATTTTGATGATAGCTTGATTATTAAGAAAACAGATTGATTATGGCTAGAAAAAGGAGGGTTATAAGATCCTAAAGACCCAATAGTACTGCCCAAGATACAAAATTTGTCTTTGATGAAAGCCATATGCTTGAAATTAGTCTGAGGATATTGGATAGAATAGATTGGCTAGGGATTTATTAAGCACTTTTATTTATCATCTATTAGTTATTAAAGCTTATGGTAGGTGGCAAAAAAGTCTGAAGAAAAAATAGATTGATAGTATCTTCTTTTTTATTTTATCTCTATTCTGAATAATTTCATTTCACTGGCATCTTGTCTTTGTTCAGTTTTTCATTCTTCTGCATATGCATCCCAGCCTCATTATTGAAATACAGGCTATAAAGAAAAAAACTCAGAAAATACAATCATGTGCTTAGAAAACTGTTTAAAGACTGCCTTTATAATGATTCTAAAGAAACTTTACTCAAATAACTCCTGTGGGGATCTCTGATTTAACAGCAATTATTGGAAACAAAATGTTAAATATGAGGGAATTATTAAAATGGATTTTCCCATAAATTGCAAATAAAGTGAGGACATGAAAAAATTTGAATATCTTCAAAGCACAGGCATAATGTTATAAAAAATATCTGATTAGTAAACCTAGGAATCAAAACATTACTTACTATTTGTATTTTTATATTGGACTAGTTCCATCATGTAATATGTGTAATGAATGTCTTTAGAAAAATTTAACTTTTATTTAAATATTCCAAATACATTCAACTGTTAGTAATAGCACATCAATACACATATTAGATAATGGAAATAGTCCAATATAAAAATACAACTAGAACACCATCATCACAAACCTTCAGGAAAACATTACTCACTATTGCTGTGTTACAAAAGAGCACATTGCAAAAAATTGCAGTTTAAAATGAACACTGCAAAGTTTTATGACACTGTAAAATACAAAAAATATTCTGCCATGAAAGATACAAAGAAAATGAAAAAAAAATATTTTTGCTGTGAAAAAAAAATACATCTAGCTTTGAAATTAAAATTATTCATGTTAAAACATAGAGCTAATAAAGGATTTCATGTACCCTTTTTAGCTTAGCCACCACTTCCAGATGTACCATGGCATTTTGCTTCATGAGTAAGCACAGTGACACTTTCAGCTATTCTGTGACAGCTTGCATGATATTTGAATTAGGTTCTAGCAGCTTTTTGCTCTCATGTCAACTTTCCTTACTGCTTTAATCATATTGTGGACAACATTCATACTGCCATTCCGGTCTGACAGTAAATTGTAGTTATCCATCATTATCTCCAATTGGACTGCCTATTTATAGACAGATCCCTTTCCATAATGAAAACAATCAGATTCTCTGAATATTATCAGCTATTGGCCTGTTGCTACTATTGGATATATGTTATCTACTCATATATCTATCGATCCATGGTGATGAATACTCACTCTAATCAAAATAAGATAGAATCTGGACTAGTTCTTTAATTAAAGGTAAGTTGAAATATAACATTCAGAATATTAGATAGTTGATTTTCATGGAAATAGGTCAAGAATCTGGAGATTATAATTTAGGATTGATTTTGTCCATAGTAGAAGTATAGTAAAACATAGCAAGACAAAAATTGAACAAACATTATTAGAGCATACAATATTCAGTTTGAGAAATTTGAAGTTGGAAAGATTTCCATTCAACATGTTTCAGTAAATGGAATTTGATAAAAATACTTTTTGAGAGTCACTAGTATATTTAAAAAGAATCAAGAAGGTGTTCTTCATAATCTTCATATCTGATACAGCTATTAAAATAGTTATCTTTGTTGTGTTATAGTGGATATAAAATAACCAAAATTGCAAAATGACTTTGTGATACATTAGATATAGAAAAGTTTACATAGATTATGGCAATGAAAAATTGATAAATCTTTAAACTCAGACAACAATCTATTCTAACTTAATTTAAGCGGTAAAACAGACTCAGGCATATATAGTTCTATTTGTTAGTTTAATAGCCAAATGGGCTTAAATAGGCAAAATAATTTATATTTTGGGAGAATTACAAATATAACAAAGATTTTATTACAGGTTGGTCATATGTTCTATGTATGTTTTGCCTTGCTGTGATGGCAGACTTTATTGGGATTGACTAAGCCGATGTTGCACCAAATTCTTTATTGCTCAGTATTACTAGATGTTTCATGTCATCTTTAGTGGACCAGCATCTCCAGTTCACTATATGACCAAATAAAACAAATTCTCCGTACTGAATTAATCTGATCTAGAACTACTCTTTCTAAGGGTGATGACTTTTATTCTTTTCTTGTTTCTTATACAGAAACTAAACTCTCCATACAGTAGTGCCATAAGTGCAAACCAGAGTTATCAATGGATACAAGAAGGTTTTTGCATAAAATTCCTATCTAATGCTTACTCATTCAATATCCCCAGACTATTTTCCAGCTTGTGGTTTTCATCCGTGAAGAGCCTTGGATTCGAGAACACTACACCTAGATCTTAGGCTTGCACTGGTGGCGCCACTGTAAGGACGCGTTTAGCCTCTATATAAACAGCTTATGTAAGCATTAAGAAATGCTGTTTATGTGATGTTTCATGGTGTATTTTGACTGTTTTAATTAAATTTGAATATGTTTTCTGTTTTTTTTTTTACAATTGTTGACATTTTTTTAATAAGTCTGATGAAATTTTCTATTTCTAGTTACACAACACATATACAATTATTGTAAATATGCTCAACCTATTGGTGGTGCCATTATATATATATATATATATATAGTAACGGGATGGGGTGGGTATCAGGAAATGGAAGTAAAATGACTGAAACTGGCTAATGGCAAAATCATCAACTCCAGTTCAACACAATACAAAATTAATAATTTGAAATATTATTTATAAGTAATAAGATATATTAAAGAGAGCATGAGATCAAGAAAACTTTGAGAGATCAGCCAGCTACTTCAGAAGAGCAACTAAAAGCATAATTATAAATTCATCAACCAGCAATATCAATAAGTTAAAATAAATATGAGTAATACTCAAAATATCATTCATCATCATGAATGATCCACAATAAAATATAATAAAATCAACAGTGCATTTTGTGACTGGATTGGAAATGGGTCTTCTGTAGACCAGGCTAACTATTGAGCCTTTGCCAGTTTGGGCAATTATTTAACCATTAATTTGGAGGCACAAACTAAGTGCTCATCCATTAAAATACACAATAATCAGAAATCGAAACAGTAATGCTGAGATATTAAAACATGCTGATCATCATCAATGTTCTGGCCAATTAAGTACCATTAATGTACTGGCCAAATATAAACTTAAACTTTTAAATAAGACAAATAAAATATGGTGCATGGGCTTTAAAGAGTATTCTCTTTTGCACCAACCAGGCTGATGACTGATCATCGCTGGATGTCCCAAAAGCACTAAGTACACATTTCCATTTATATATTCATCATGTGCATGAATCTAGCTCAGAGAACACAAGCTCTATTACTGTAAGTGACCAAGAGATGATGGAAACAATTTTAACAATTAAATAAGTTTATTAATAACAATAAAAAATGAATTTAAATTAAGGTCTTTATGGCTATACATTAAAACTAAATCTTGTACAATAAAAAAAAAGTTATCACATTGGTGATTTACACAATTACTATTCAAAATTTAAATTGTTACATTGATTTACAAAATTACAATTCATGTTATTACTATGGTTTACATATATATGCACACAGACGCGTGATTTATAATATACAATTAATATTCAATAATAAAATAATTATCAAAATCTTAAGTTATATAAAAATACAATAAATGATTAAAGTTTCAGTAAAATGACATATATTTTACATAGTAGGTTTACTGAAATGCATATATATATATATATATAATTTGTACAGACATGCGGTATATTAATTTATCTACATAACATTAATATTTATCGCAATAAAATTATTACAGATTATTCTTGCATTTTAATTCTCTATGCTGAATAGTTTTTTTTTTCTTGAAACAAGTACTATCAAATTTTGACAGGTGATTGTTGATTGATTTAAAATGTCTTTTTTTTTTTTGCAATAAATGAAAGATTAAATCGTTTTATAGAATTAAGAAAATATAAATTTCAAAATGCCTTTCTGCTTGATTAGTTAATACTGATGAAATAAGCAAGGTGAGAGAGGAAAAATGAATATGTGAACTGCAGCTCTTCATGCCATGATAAGTACATAGCCAAGCATGGACTATCAAGTACCCAATGCTCCATGATGTTGCGAGAAAAATACCTCATTTTAAGTACTGCCCCTTCTAAGTACTTAGACAGATCATCCTCAAGGAGTAGTATCCAGAAAAAAAAAAGACATTGAGCCAACCCTGCTCATCTCTGTGAGAACAAAACCTATATATATTCACCGCTAGACTACTCTGGGAGCTCAACATCTAAGTCTAGACAGCACCAAGCCTATACTTCAGAGCATCATGAACACACTGCATCCAGACAGCCCTGCTCAAGTATACACCCACCATAAACATAAAAAGTACAAATTCATGCATCACTTTTAAAATGTCATTTTACTAAAGAAATTATTTAAAATTTTGTTATTATATATAACTCTACTCACCACAGCTGTATATATGTTTATCTGGGCTTCTCTGCCTTTAGATAGTCAGCATATATATAATTATTTATTTAGCAAGCTGGTTCTTTTGATCCATTAGAAAAATATAATCCATGTTTGTTGTCATCATCAGGTAAAAGTATGCAATCCATGTAAAATCTTGATTTGTAGTTGGTCTCTTTCTATCTAGGATTATTCCAGGCAAGCAGCTGTCTTGGTTTGATAGATTTCAGGCAAGCAACCATCCTCTGCACGTTTAAGGCTATGAATTTCAGCACAAAGAAGTGGGTCATTTTTCTCCATGAAAATTCAAATTCCTGCTAAGGAAAACAGTCTACTAGTTTGCTTCAGCTACATCAGTTTATGGTAGCTATTCTGAAAATTCTATGGTCAGCTAAAACCAACTGCATGCACTTCATCAAGTTGCAACAAAATATTGTCACCAACTTTTCAGCTGATCATTCTTACAAAAATTATTACCCAGACTAGAGCTAATTTTGTTATCGGGCCTTTTATAGAATCATCTAAGGTGATAATAACACCTTGATTGAAAACAGAGTTTTTATTTTTATCTCTCTAATCCCTCTAAAAACATACGTTTTAATTAATTAAAAAAATTTCAAAAACAAGTATTGTGCTTTTACATTTCACAATCAGAATAATAATAATACAATATATATATTTATTTATTCAGACCTTTTAAAAGTTTAATTTATAAAATGATATTTTAAATCAGAGTTATTATTTATTATTTATTTTTTTATTTCAATGAATGTAGAAAATATCTACAATAATTTTGTCTGTGTTTATTTCTACTTTTCCTTTCAACTTTATATATATATGCACACACACTAAATTAGTGAGTGCTATGTAATCCAGCTGGTTGCAATATATATATATATTCCAAAGTATACCAGAATGAAATAAGGTGGGTTTTTTCATAAAAAGATTAACAAATGTAATATGTTTGATGACATAAAAATAATATAATTTATTTAGAAGACAAATTAGAAATTAATATATTTTGAAAATGGACAATGATTGAAAATAACTGATGTGATTAAAAACTGAAAATATAATAATTTATTTTGAAAACAAAACAGAAATTAATAAGTTTAGTGAATGGAACACAGCAATGCAATTAATAAAGTATATAAAAAAATAATTAATGACAATAAATCCAAAAAATTGAAATCCAAAAGTTTTCAATATCCGTATGAATATTGTAAAATAAAACACATTAAAAGTTACTTTTAGAATAAAGAACAAGAACAAATATTTTAAAAGCATATCTGATAGTAACCTATTTACATGTCAAAACAATCTACTATAATTAATAAATATTTTCAATAGATGTCATCTATAAGAAAGTACAGTAATTGATGGCAAAAAGCCAAAAAAGTATTTGTCTCTGTGGAAAACATGTGAAAAGTATTATGAATATTGTTTAGAAACACAGCAAACAATATTTCTTGTGTTACAGTGACTGTCTGACATTTTCTGCTTCACTGCTTATCATTTGGCAAAACAAATCTTTCAATAATATTTTTTCCAACAGAAATAAGGTGAGTGATCTAAAGTATTACTTGGTGATTTAAACATGATGGCACTATGGCACCATCAAAAGTTCTAATGTTACAGTGTTACTCATTGTTGCAGTGTGAAAACAATGACAGTTCTACTTACAATTTCATTAAATGAGAATTTTTGCTTTGGGTACACGTTTTGTTATAAATGTGATCAATTCCCCAACTTCTGTGTTTTGCCATTGCTTAAGTTCACGACTGTTTTGATCTAAATGAAAGTTTTCTCCTGTCCTCTTTTTTTAACATTAACCGTGAAGACTGATACTTTTTTGAATTTCAATTTCCTGTATACATATTGCCAAGAGTTGCTATATGAAAATGAGTACGTTTTTGGATTTCAATTGTTTTTAGATTTATTATCATCAATTACTGCATGGTGGCAGATATCTTATTTAGCAATTTTTTATTAATTTGTTGCTAATGCCATTTTGAATTTTAATTTCTTATAGATTTATTGACACTAAGCTAATATTTGTATTTTCATATTTAAACCCATCCCCCATCACCATTAAAACATCACATGACCACCATTTCTTTCTTTGCACAAGTCTTAAAATAACTATATGATAGTGCCACTTGATGCAAGCTATTATAAATAATAGAGGCCAGAAACTAATCTGGGGATATTGGATGAATAAGCACTACATAAGGATGTAAATGGCAAACCTTCTGGCATCTTTTGGTTACTATGGTCTGCGCTAGGTGGTACTATCATATGGGGAGAGTTGCTACTATCTTTGTGCTCCTTGGTTTTGTAATTCAGTTTATTATGGAATTGTCTATTCCCTCATCTCTAATTTAATTTCATTATATTATTTTGAAAGTAATTTAATTTCATTATAAAGATTTGTTTTCTAATTAAATTATATATCATTTTCATGTTTTCAAACATATTGTTTTTTGATCATTGTCTGTTTGCAAAATATATTAATTATTTCAGGTTTGTTTTTCTGAATAAAAGGTTTTCAAATATATTACATTATTTAATTTTATTTTTTATTTGATTTTTTATTAAAAAATATCAAGTTTTTTATTCTGGTCTACTCTGGAATGTAATGCTGGCTTCATCAATTGGTAGAGATGTGCAACTAGCACCACCTAACAGTAGAGGGCAAAATTAAACTGATAATGAAACAATAGAGCTCAGACTCACTTCCATTAGAAACAGTAGAAGATTATCATGAAAGACTTAACATAGGGATTCTTCGTCTAAAAATATAAAATGGCAGATTAGGAATTTATGTAAGTAGTCCTGGTCTAAATTAATATTTGTTATACACCACTGCTACAACTATGTCATATTTGTATATAGTAATTCTGTGTATAGTTATTTATTAAATTATTTTTTAATAACTAACACTGTCCATTTTTAATATGCATACTTTCACAATAATCTTATAATTATCTTTGTTCAACCATATTCTTGAATGTAAAAATGATGCATAGACAGGACATATTTGTAGTAACCAATAGAAAAGTGAGGGAAGCTATTACTGACAATAATCAAGTATTCTATTGGTTCATCACAGTTTGACCAAAAATGCTTTCCGAATCATATATAGCATGATTCCCAAAAAATTTATGGTAAATTATACCAGATCCCTTTAGAGTATTTATTTAGCATTCATCTCAGGATGCTGAAGTTAATAATTTAAAAAATTCAAAAATAAAATATTGTAACGTTTTCCTTTGGCCCAAATAAAAGTGGGGGTGGTTGATCTTTATAAAAAAAAAAAGGTTTTTAAAAAACCTTTTTCTTCTCCCTTTTTTGTGGGGTGGTGTTTTAAAAAACACTTTATTTTTTTTATGGGGCTTCTAAAATCCAAAAAAAAAAAAAAAAAAAAAAAAAAAAATTTTGGGGGGAAGAAAAAAAAAAAAAAAAAAAAAAATATAAATCATGAATTTGTTTTTAATAACTTTAATGATTAAACCATCAAAATATCTCATTATTTCTTATGCTATTCAATCTACTAAAACAGTAGTAACTCTCTCCATACAATAGTGTTATCTAGCACAAACCATTGTAATCAATAAGTGCTAGAAGGTTATTATATCATCACATGATCACCATTGTTTTTGCTTATACAAACTGTTTAAATAGACACTAAACTATCCATACTGTAGTGCCATTCAGTGTAAACCAGAGTAATCAATGGATGCGAGAAAATTTGTGCAAGGCTCCTCTCTGATGAAAGCCACAAGCTACAACTAGTCTGGGGATATTGAATGACTTTATGCACTAAACCTTCTTGCATCCATTGGTGTTACTCTGATTAGCACTGAGTGGCGCTACAGTATTGAGAGTTTAGGTTAGTATATCAAAACTCCTACCTAGTGCCTACAAATCCAATATCTCAAAACTGGCTTTTATCAATGAGAAGCTTTGGATCTGAGAGCACTGCACCTAGATCTTTGGATCTAATGTAACCATCTAGAAGCCATCTTTTAAATTAACTATAAAACTATGAGTTTAAACTGAAAACAATGTTTTTTTAATCCAAGCTAATTTGCTTGCATAGTGATACAGATCTGAACTCAGTCCAGTATCTATACCTTTTGGTGTCTGTTTTTTTAGTAACCATACTCACCATCATATTTTGGCCAGGATTGGTATTAAACCACTAAACATCACATGACTACCATTTATTGTGCCACACAATTTATCTAGTGCCTATTCATCCAATATTCCCAGACTAGTTTCTAGCTTATGGCTTTCATCAGTGAGGAGCTTAGAATCTGAGAGCACTGCAGCTAGATCTTTGGATCTAATGCAACTCTCTACCAGCCCCTATAACTATTTAGTTAACTATAAAGCTGTGAGCCCAAACAGAAAACACCATAACTCATGCTAATTTGCTTATATAGTCATATTAAAGACATCAAAATGTACAGATATTGATCTGGTTTCAGATCTGTATGACTAAACAAGTAAACTAGTTTGTATTGAAAACGTTATTGTGTTTTCAGTTTAAACTCATAACATACTAAAAAGATAAATGTGTTTGCTGGAGTGTTGCATTAGATCCAAAGATATCCAAGATTTCTCAATGATGAAAGCCATAATGCAGAAACTACTTTGAGGATTTTGGATGGTACTATGTAGGGATTTTGATGCACAAACTTTCTAGCATCTATTGATTACTATGGCTTGCACTAGGTGACAGTATTGTATAGAGAAAGTTGCTATTGTTTTAACAGATTGTATAAGCATAAATGTTGGTCATGTGATGTTTTAGGGGTTTATTATTAATCCTAGCCAAAGGCTGCTGGTAACTATGGTTATTAAAAAACCAATGACAACAAAATATAAAGATATTAAACTGGGTTCAGATCTAAATGACTGTACAAGCAAATTAACTTCGATTGAAAAACATTATTGTGTTTTTATATAGCTGTCAAAAAGATAAAAGGTGGTTGATACAAAGATCTAGGTGTGAACCTCTCAGAATGAAGATTCCTTATTGATGAAACCACAAGTTAGAAACTAGTCAGGAAATAACACTAGATAACCATTATATAGAGAGAGTTGCTACTATTTTAATGATGATTGTAATAAAATTTTATTGCTGCATCAAAATGTTCTTTTGTTTAGTTTTTCAAATTGCCATCAGGGGGTGAAGTTGATCTTTATATGAAATCCGAAATACATGCATGTTTCTCTAACAAATTCTAAAAAAAATCTGACCTTGATTAATATTAGGATATCAATTTCATACAGGAAAAAATTTTGTACTTCACTCGAATAAAAGTATGTTTTTGCTCGATAGATGGCAGTAATTAAGTCACGAATTATATGGGAATAGTCGGTGAGATGACTTCTCAGTCAAGACAACTAAAACTTTTGTTTAAAATGTCCTAGCGTATATAAATCTAAGACAATAGATATATAGACATTATTCGTAAAAATGACCGAAGAAACTGATATTCTCTTAAATGGAAAAAGAAAGCGACATTGTGGATGTGATATTAAAGCGTTACATGTCTCATCTAAAATTGACATATACCATTTGCGCAAATTTTTTATTATATTTATTATTTTAGTGGCGTGTACATTCCTCTTTCTTGGTATTGTTGTAATCGTTTTACAAGGTTTAAAAAATCATCAGTTATTTTCATTATTTACGGTAAATTTTATTAAAAAGCAAGAACCTTTGTTTGCTCAATGTAATCAAACGCCGGAACATCTTAAATTTGATTGTTACCCAGATCAAAATCCCGTAACAGAACAAATGTGTCTCTCGCGCGGCTGCTGCTGGCATCCTGTAAAAATTATTTCAAAATTGAATGTTTCCAATAGTAAGCCCCAACCCAACGTGCCTTACTGTTATTTTCCAAGCAATTATCTTCAGTATGTTATAAACGATTTTAATGCAACCAGATTTCGATTCACTGCAAAATTGTCACGAAATCAAACTTCTTATGCACCTGGAGATATTAAACATTTAATGGTTGAAATGACGGGTTATAATAATTATGGATTACGAGTCACGGTAAAGTTAACTTTGTTACTATATATGAGATAGTTTCCTGTAATTATGACAACTGTTTTTCTCTGAGTTTTATATAAAAAAAAATTTTAAAAAAAAAATATATTGGTTGAGATCGCTTTTTTTTTTTTTTTTAAATAAAAATTTTCCATTTTTTTTCTTTTCACCTCGATATATTTGGATTACTTGCAAATATCCTATATGCCAAGCATAAATTGATTTGAGATTAGCCAATTGCCATTCAATGATTATTGCGGAGATATCGGACAGAATAAGAAATATAAGCTCTTTTATACAATATCATACATGAATTCGAACAAGGTTGTGTTGGTAATATGTTCCAAATGTATATACCATTCTACGTCCATAATGAGAAGCTATTTCAGAAAGGACAAAAGTTCTTTAAAATAAAAACTCCCTTCTTTGTAAGATGAAACTGTTTCCCAGTATATATGCTACTAAATTATAGCTTATCTATATAATACTATTTGCAATTTCATTAATCACTTTAAATGCATTCTAACAAAGTAAAAATTATTTCTTTATATTATTAAAATTGCATTATAAAGAGATTAATGAAGGTGAAAATGATATGTTACTAATGATATTATATAGACATATATAAATCAGTGCATGAAAGAACCAGAAGTATAAAGAAATTATTAGTCTATAACTTAGAGATGCAAAGAAATAATAGAAAATAAGTAATGCAGATAGAAGTGTGTAAAAATGAGGATATTTGCAGTCTAAATATATACAACACAAACTTTTAACAATGTATCTGCACATATGGAAAACAAACATATATAACAAAAAAGAGATGTTAATTACATTTGGAAAAGTAGTAGTTCTAATTTTTTTGTAATCACTAATAAGGCTGGGCTATTCAAGTTTGGCATCTTAGGCAAGCTTTATAAACTCAGAATAAATAAAAAAAAGCATAACAAATCATTCTTCAGTCTTTTTTATAGCAGCAAATAACTTGATTGCTCTGTAATTTATGGTTTTAGATATAATGTTATAGAAATTGCTGAATCACTTAGTTAAAAAATGGAACAACATATTCTTTATGTGAACATATTTGTGGTTCATAAATTGGTTTGTGTAGTCATTGCAAATCTTATTTCTATAATGATAACTTTTATTGAAATTGGGAATAGTCGTACTTGATTGTGAGTGTGGTGGTAGTGATGAATATCGTTTGTAATACTATTTCATATTTAGATTTATAAATGGTATTTTGCTTGATTTTTGATACTTTGATTGAGTGTTTTATTCAGTTATTCGAAGAAATGTTTTCAATAAATCTTTAGAAAATCACTAAACATCACATGATCATTATCTCTTATATTAGCACATAATTGTTAATAAACAAGGCAAAACTCTCCATACAGTAGTGCCACCCTGTGCCAACCAGAGTAATCAATGGATGCCAGAAGGCTTGTGCATAAAATCCTATCCAGTGCCTACTCATCCAATATTCCCAGACTAGTTTCTAGCTTTGGCCTTCGTCAGTGAGGAGCCTTGGATCTGAGAGCACTGCACCTAGATCTTAGATCTTAGTTTTGCCTCTTTAGAAAATATCTTGTTGCTTCTGATGAAATGAGAATTCACAATTAGGATGAATAATCAATAGACCTTACTAGTAGTAGCAAACATATTCCCAAAGTAATTTCTGGCTATTAGCCTTAGTGAGGAGCATTGGATTGTACCTGTCTTTTAGCTATCTTCATGATTTTTTATACTGTTTTGGTTAAAAACTTGAAAGTTTTAGCATCCTAATGACCTATATGTATAACTATATGTAGATGAAAGTAGCCTTCATAACTATATGCTGTATTTTACTGACTTCATTTTTTTTTTTGTTAACTGTCAGCATTTTTAATCATTTGACAAAAGGCTAATGCATACCAAGTATAGGACATCTTTTTTTGAGCAGTGGGTCTCATGAGATATTTGTCATCGTAAGTTGAGTTACACCACTAAAAAAAATTTTATAATCGTATTTATTATCTTTTTCTCGTAAAATCTCTGCCTTGTGTTTTGAATTGAGAGTTCCTTGTGCAGTCATTATTACATCTGTTTGGCTGTCATTTAAGCATTTTGAAGGCACATCTGTCAAAGGTTTTAGCCTTTCATGTTATTATAAAGTTGAGAGAAAATTAATATAGTTTGTATATTACAATTATGTAAATATTAAACAAGCAAAACTCTCCATACAGTAGTGCCATTAGTGGTTTATGTAAATATTATTGTACACATACTTCATAATGTATTTTATATATTTTATCACATAAAGTCAATATGGTCTTATTTTATTAACTGATTACTAAGAAAGAGAATTTCTTAAAGTTAAGTCTATTGTTATTGACATTAATTTGTGTGTGTATGTCATGTGCTTGCCTGAACTTTCTTAACCAGAAGTTAATCAGCCTCCGATATGCACTGTTTAATCTTTCTACTAACTCATCAATATTATAGTGAGTATATAGGTCTCTATCTTGCATATGGGTTTGAGAGTATTCTACATACTATAATATCGGTGAGTTAGCAGAACAATTAAACACTGCATGTCAAAAGTTGATTACCTTCTGATTAAGAATAATATATTGTACATATAAAAATATTTTATTAAAAATGTTTAATATAGGGTATATGAGCACAGACTTTCAGATGACCCATCACTCTCCACTCTATCTAATATCACTGATACACTCAAGCACATATATGCTGAAAAGATAAATAATCACCAATATACGTATTTCATGCTAAACCAGCAATCATCAGTTGGTCCAGATTATCATCTCCCACACATATATACTATAAGTGCTCAGATATATATTAAGATAGACAATCATTCTACTTTAATGGACAGGCTCCAATCTAATACACCCTCCAACTCTTCAACCATCCATCTTAATTTGATGAGTCTTGCATTAAAAACCAACAAATATTATCCATAATTTGAGTTGGTGTGTTTAACCTGAAACAAAAGCGGGGGGGGGGGGAGTCCATAAATTAATTGAGTAATTAATTTATGAATGCTCTGATTTTTTTCAAGTTAAATATACTAACCCAAATTGTTGTCCAAAAAATATATTTTGTTTTTTAATGCAATATTTCTCAAATAAAAGAAATGTAGTTTTTATAAAATAGTTTTTATATTTATTATTTTGTACCTTTAAGTTGTCTGATATTTTGCACCATATTTTTGTATCTATTTATATTCAAATTTCCCAGCTAAGAATGCAAACAATGTTGCCAAATTTCTAGTTTTGAAATGAAAAGCACATGCATTAAAAATCATTCACAAGATCTTTTTTGAAGATAAGAAAAGCAATCTTTAGTTGGAGAATCTAGAGAAATTAAGATTTCATCCTTCATTTCTTTTTCTTTCTATTTAAATTTACTATAAACACTTTTTATATTAAGGTAGCCAATCTTCATACATTAATGGACAGGCTTCAAACTACTCCAACCCACAACTCTTCAGCCATCCATTTCATTGAAAATCTGATGGTGGAACAATTCAAAGCCCACATTTGTGCCAAAGTTGTGGGTCATGTTTTGAAAGTCTGAGTTCAAATCCCTTATATATTACATTTTATATGTGCAGGTGTGTAAGCCTGTACAGTGTATTAAATCAAATATTGAAACAGTGTGTTAAAGGTCTGCTCATCCCTCGCATGTGTATGTAAATGGATTATTCTTCAGTACATGAAGGGTCAGAATGACTAAATGGTCAACATAGGTAGGATGACAATCTTGGCACTAACGTGGGCTTTGAACGTTCCATTATCAGATTTTCAATTAAATGGATGGCTGAAGAGTTGTGGGTTGGAGTAGATTGAAGCCTGTCCATTAAAGTATGAAGATTGGCTATCTTAATATAAAGCTGAGCATTGATTGTATATATGTGTGGAGATAGTAATCAGGACCAACTGATGATTGCTGATTTAGCATGAAATACATATATTGGTGATTATTTATCTTTTCAACATGTGTGTGATTTGGTGGGTCAGCAATATGAGATGGCATGGAGAGTTGAGGGTCATGTGAAAGTCTGAGTTTGAATCCCTTATATATTACATTTTCTATGTGCAGGTGTGTGTAAACCTGTACAGTGTATAAACACTTTTTAGTAAATATTCAATGAAAGCATCTTAATTAATTTTTAAAAAAATATTGCCGTCTCATGCACTTCGCTAGAAACTTCCTGAATCAATAGCGGTCTACCAACACATAATTTGGACAATCCTGATATATTTCACTTTCCTCTAGCATTGTCATCAATACATAATATGTGTACAAAATTTGAAGGAAATTCATTCACTAGCAGTTTGTTAAAAATCAATTATAGATTTAACCAAGACTAACAAACAAACAATTTTTATGTTAAATAAATGCATTTAATAAAAACAAAATCTCTAGCAAATCCCGTTTTTTTCAATTGTTGACCATTGTGATATTTTTTTAAATTATTTTAAATATCTATTTACAACTGATAGCCCTGCATGTTTAGGTACACCAATTGAACAGCAGACTCTGGAGCTCAAGTCTATGAATCATGGCCAATTGTGCCACTACTTGTGCTTGTGCTTTTTATGAACTCTTGAGCAGTAAGAACATATTTATATTTTTATTAAATGAGTAGCTTGCTTGATAAATATTTGTAACCAATCAGGTCATCCAGATTTGTCACATGCTCTTCTAAGACTTGTTATAAATCCTGAAGAGTCAGGAAAAATATCCTGTATTAATTTCCCTTACTATATGCGTATTCCACACAAACTTATGTTTGTCGAGGTGAGATAGACATCTGAACATCTGAGTTCCATACAGGAACCACTGTCAATTTTTTTATTTATATGTCTTAATTATGTTGAATATTTTTAACATTATTCATATGTGTGTGTGTGTGTTAAATTAAATATTTTCATAAATTTATTAAGATGTAACCAAAGCAGATTGAAGGATTGTATCCATGTAGACATACATATACCATTTCCAACCTTCTTATACACTTACCAATTCTATTTTTTACACCAAAACTATGATTATAAAGATCTCTGGTGATGACTGCAGGACAATCGAAACTGTAAGAGTAAAGTTTTGGTGTAAAAAATAGTATTGTTAAGTATATAAGAAGATTGGAAATGGTATGATGTGTAAATATAGAAATCAATACATAAAGAAAGGAGGAAGAAGAAGAAAATTGTATTATCCATGTATGTAACTAGAAATAACATTACCTTTGATGTTGTAAGGAAATCATCATTTACTAAATGATAATCCTGAGGCTAAACAGTTTTTCCTAGTTACATATAATAACTCTTGTCTTGAGTTCAATTAGTTGTTTGGAATTTAAATCCCTATAAGGAGAACTTGAGTTTGAAGTAAATGGATCTCCTTTTTCTTCTAATTAAACTCGAGACAAAAGAGTATTATAGGTTACTAGAGAGATAATTATCTCGAGGTCCTTCACTTTCACATCAAATAAATGTATTTTGATTATTTAACAGTCTGATTCTTTAATATTCCATAATAGGTGAGGACAATTTATGTCAACATTAAAACACCCAATGAATTGCAGATATGATAACAAAAGATATATATGTAATTAATTGACTTATAACAACCATTAGAAGAATATGCAGTAAATCCAGCAAAAGATTTTTATCAAGCTTGCTATATCCTTTATAATATATGTCTGATCTATTGGGTGTTTAAATGGAGATATAAATTAATCCTGTAATGTGGATACGATATAAATATTAAAGAATTGATGAGTTGGTTAATCTCTATATATATAACCAAAATTAAGAATATTCAAGCTTACAAAATTAAACTGGTCATGATTAAGATATATTAACAGAAAATTCTGACTGTTGTTTCTGTGTAGATATTCAAACTTTTTGAGTCTCCAGATCATCTGACGATCATAGGATTGTTACAGAAAATACATATATAGTGCAGAGAGATTGATCTGAAAAATTGTTTACAAGATTTCTTGGGCTTTAGAAGAGTATGGATCAAATCAGGAAGATTTCATTGCTTTTATATGAATTTGTGTGATGTTTATTTAATTTTTCAGATATATGATCCGAATAATCCTCGATATGAAGTTCCTTATCCTACAGTGAAACCAACTGTGGACCCAAACATCACCAAATTTCTTTATCATGTTTTCATTAATCCAGACCCTTTTCAATTTGCTATTATGCGTTTGGATACTAGAGAGGTGGTGTAAGTAGAAATTTGCTTTTTTTTTTCACTTTTGTGTTTATATTTTCACGATAAAATAATTTTTAATAATGTTCATGTTCTAATGAAATGCATTATCTTGTGTTGTTCAGAGTAATATTATTATGGCAAACTCAAGAACTTAAGATTCCTTAACAGTTAAATGCTTGAACATCACATGATTTCCTGAATTATCCACTTGAGTATTTTTAATGAAATTTATTTGTATTATTATTTTAAATATCATCTCCTCTCTTTTTTTTTCCAAATTTAGTTCAGTTCAAGTATAAAAAGGAAATAAAGGAATAAAAATCAATAACCCATTTTCTGTATAATCACTTTGTATTTTCTACCATAACTTCATTATTTGCCATAAGTTATCCATGCCTTTTCCAGAATGCTTTATCATCTATTTGCTTTTCAAACTCTTTGTCAGGATATTTACTACTGAGATAATGATTATCCATTTCTAAGCTGGTTGTCTTCATTCTCTTTTTTTCTCAACTTTCGTAGACCATATGCACTTCTCTAATGATTTAAATTGATTCACGATGTAATTATTTCAATCACATGACTTTTGCGTCAAATGAAAGTTTAATCTGATTGAATTTTTGTTGTTGCTCCATCATTTCCCTGTAAAAGAACTAAAAAATAATTTAGACAATTCTCTATTTGCATAATCTTGATTTACACCGATAATTCTTAGCTTGTATACAGTGCAAAAAATTTGATATGATATATTGTAGTGAATTCCATCTGCATCTAAAGTCTAGATAACGAGCATCATGGGAAGGTACACTAACCACTACTAAAAATGCCTTAAAATTTACCTATAATAATTTATTTGTTGGGCATTCATATATATTAAATGGCTTGGCAAGCTGATTTGCTGAATTCAGAATCTCTTAATAGATGGCACTGTTTTCAATATGGACTCACCCAATTGCCCTTAATGGTAACTTGCTATTGTTTCCCAACTAACTTTTAAAATGTATTTTTTAAGTAGATTATTTTTAAAATCAAGAAAAATATAATTCAATTTGATCACGTGCTTAAATTAAATGTATTAATATAGTGTATGATTAGGAACTAAAGATCTGAGGAATTATTCTTAATTGGGTAAATTAAAAGAAAAAAACACATTTTAGTCAATCCTCAATATGGAACTGGTATGTTTAGCGTGCTAGTTAATGCCTAAATGCTGCATGATTTCCCTGGCAAACAATTACAATATCAGATTGAATGTTGTTATGAGCAGATATATTTTGTGAAACTGTCAAATTTTATTATTTAGTGTTTCATTTGTATGATGATAGTATAATCATTATTCCACTCCAGCACTTATATTATTTTATATTTTATCTTTATTAATGAGCTATAGTTTCAATATAATGAATTTATAATGTACCATTTATGTACATCAAGAGCTGCCTAATAATAAATGAAAATCAGACTTGTCATAATAAAAATGTCTACTTTTGAAAAAATTCTCAGACTATTTTAAAAAGTGTAAGAAATGTTTATTTAAGTATTCCTTAATAAGCTGGAACTTAAAATATAAACTTTCTTAAATTTACATCTACAAAACAGATATAATTTTTTTTTAATAATCTTGCAAACTTTATATCTGTTTATATAACAAATAAAAATGGTCATAACACTAATTTGATATATATAAATTATAGAACAACTTACATTTAAATTTCTAATCAAATATTTCCACTTAGTTTCATATTTATAATTTACTTGCTGTCAAGAAGATGAAATCACTTTACCTATAAATCATAACTGTGACAAATGTAAAGGTGATCTTACATCTGCTTGTAAATTATGAACATGAAAGTAGTTGGTATATTTGGCTAGCAATTAAAACACAGATTGTACTGTAATTTGTTGCATATATATATATATATTGTAATGGAAACCCATCCCTCTATAAACACGGTCAATATCAGAGGGTGCCACTGGACTTATAGTTTAGAACAGGTAATGCAATATGCAGAAGATGTAGATAAAAAATTTATGTCAGTATGCTTATATAAAAGGTGGGATGATTGTATTAGGAGAATTGTTGAGTGTTATAGTAGTAAGTAATGGGATAGAAGAATAGATGCAATAATAAAGAATAGGAAGTTGGAGAGTAAAAAGAGTTTAAATGTATATAGAAGTAAACAGAATATTGGATGCGAGTTAATTTATGGTAATAGCAAGGAAAGTAGTTTACTGTTTAAGGCTCAAATGGGGTCTTTAGCAACAAGGGAATATACACGTAAATGGAAAACTGTGGGTAATTTGGTCTGCAAGTTGTGTAAGAAAGGCACAGAAAATATTAGGCATATGTTAATGAATGTAAATGCCTGAAAGCAGAAAGGGTACAAATAATTAAGTTATGAAAGAATAAATGTAAACAAAGTGATTATACAGAAAGTGGGTTATTGGTTTTTATATTGAGTTTGGGAAAAGATAAGGGGGATTTAGATATAAAGGCCATGGAGTTGACAAAGATTATGTTGTGGAAATGGGATGGAACAGGATATGGGAAAGCTTAGGGCAGGGAATGGAAAGGGAAGGTAAAGTGACTATCAGGTTTCGCTGGGCATAGTCGCTGAGAGATTCCTGAATCTGTATAAGAAGTCATGGTGCATCACATCAAAACAGTCACATCCATGAAATTATTTTAACGGTCCATGAGCAATATCCATAATTTGATAAATACAAAATAATTATTTATTATAATGAGATTAAAGTATAATAGAGAATCAGTAAAATGAAAATCTTTAATATTAAAAAAAAAAAATTTGTAATGATTTTAAAAAAAGTAAAATTGGAATATTTAGTAAACTCTTTAAAAGAATTACTTTGTTTCTTTAAGTAAACCAAAAAAAGTTTCTTTTATTGTATTAAAAATACTAATAATTGAAAGCTTTTGCATGCATTTATTATTCATTATAAAATTACATATTTAACAAGGATTTGGTGAATCTAAAGGTTAGAATAAATATATAAACTATTAACATGAATTTGACATATAATAAAATATTTTAAGCCTTTAATAAAATGAACACAAAGAGGCAAAGTATATTATTTCATTTTTTAAATAAGAATTCAACTTCTCAAGAAAAATCGAATAAAACTGAAATTGGGAGCCTACCAGGGGAAAAAAGAAAAAAAATCTTCCTTCATTAGCCATTACAATGACGAATATTTGAGATATGGATTTATTCTTTGACCTAAATCTATGGACCAAGATGTACACCTGATGTGTCAATTTGTTATGATGTTCAGTTTAATGATGCAATGAATCCATCACATTCAATATTAGAAAAAAAAACCTCAGAATATTTTGAATGTAAAACGCAAGAATTTGTTTTACAGAAAAAAACATTTAAACAAACTTTTGTTCAAAAGAAATCTCTACTAAAATGTCTCTATTTAGTAACACTTCAGGTTTCAGAAAATCATTTACTGCTGCCGAAACTTTGATAAAACCAATTTTATAAAATACTTGTTCAGAAATGTTTGGATCATCGGCTGCTGATAAAGTTATTTCGGTAAATTGCTACAAAACACCAGCTAATAAACAAGACTAATCAAAAATATTTGCAATTCAAATTCATGAATTCTGAAGCCATCAAAGAAGAATTTCTGTGTTGTGTAGAACTAGCTTCATAGTCAACAGGCACTGAAATTTTTAATGCATTCTTACATATACAAATATGATTTGGATTGTAAAAATTATGTAGGTTTATGTACTAATGGAGCAGTTAATATGATGGGCAAGCATTGTGGCGCTACTAAAAAAATTTAAGAGGTAGCGATCCCTACCTTATTAACTATACATTGCGTATTACATAAGCAGCATTTAATTGCTAAAAATTTGTCTCCAGAATTGAATGAAGCCTTAGTTGAATCTAAAAAACCTATATTTTTTAAAAAAACTGATCTAATTTCCAGACTATTCGCACTACTTTGACAAGCAGTTGGAGCAGAACTCGATGAATTATTACTTCATACTGAAGTCAGATAGCTCTTTCAAAGTAAAATGTCTAAACAGACTATTTGAATTAAGAACAGAAGTAGAAGTATTCTTGGTTTAAAAAAATCTTTATTTGCAAATTATTTTCATGAAATCAAATGTGTTAGCTTATTTTAAGTGATATATTTTTCTACATTAATGTTTTAAATTTAAGTCTACAGGGAAGTGGGAAAAATATATTTCATTTCTATAATAAAATTGATGGATTTAAAAACAAAATTCAATTTTGTCTGGGTAGAGTAAAATAAAGCAACTGTGATCTGTTTGTTATTCATTATTTTATTGATGAGAAACAAGATGTGGACAAATTGAAGTTAAATAAAATTATTTTCACCATATACAATCACTGTATGACGGTTTTGAAAAATATTTTCTATCCGAAATGAATTTGAGAAATTGAATTTTATGGATTACAAATTCTTTCAGAGCACCACAAATTTAAATAATCAAGATTATGAATGTCTCTTGGAAATGAGTTCAGATTTGACATTAAAATCAAACTTTCCCACAAAGAATTTCAAAATGAAAAATAAATATCCAAGTCTGCATAAAAAAGCAATGAAAATGTGCCTCCACTTCATGACAATGTACTTGTGTAAAAGAGGATTTTTGGAAATGTGTACCATAAAACAAACCTAGAAACTTCCTTTTCGTAGGTTCGTCTCTTTACCTCACTTGAATCAATTTGTCACCAAATTTTGAAATACTAATTGAAAGCTAACAACAATTGTATTCAAATTTTAAACTGAAAATCATTTTCTTTTATTACTGTCATCTTGATGGCAGCTCTTTGGCTTTTAAAAATGTGATTCTTTGTGATCAGTATTTCTTGTAACAATTATTATGGGATATATATTACAATAATTATATAACAGGCAAAACTCTCTATACGTATTGCCACTCAATGTAAGCCAGAGTAATCAATGGATGCCAGAAGGCTTGTGCATAGTGCCTACTCATCCAATATCCCCAGAGTAGTTTCTGGCTTGTGGCCTTCGTCAGTGAGTGGCAATACGTATAGAGAGTTTTGCCTGTTTTAATAACAGTTATAAGCAAGTATAGGAAATGGTGATCATGTGATGTTTATTGGCTTAAATAATTATATAACCTGTAATTTTTGAATCAATCAATATGACTCTGTGATTTTTATGGAATATTTGTTAATTATTCTTAATTAACATTATCTTCATAAAAATTATATAGTTTGTGATTTTATAAATTTATCTTTTATGGGTAATCAAAATTTCTTGTGCCATTATACTGCGATTTTTTTTTTTTTTTGTAATTTTATTGTTGCGTAGTTTTTTTATATTGACTAGGACATGATGTCAGTGACAAGTGAGTAAAAAAAGCAGAATTCAGTTCAGAAAGTGAATCAGTAATATATATATATAATGTCACAGATTTTAAAAAAAAAAAAATTAAGAATTTTATTTGAATTATGTTACTGGTCTGTGGAAATTTTTTTCAGAAATCTTAACAGTTCCGCAGAGAGAAAAAGATTGAGAAACACTGGTCTGCAATATCTTCTGAGGAGTTATTATGATAAATGCCATTGAGGATTTTAAATTGTAGATACCTACATAGTCACATACTGTTACTAATAGATACATTAATACTTCTAGGTCACAAAGAGCAGAGACTCTTTCGAAGCATCAATGGGCAGGAGCAGGCAACTATAAACAAATGCTAAAGAATGATATGTTAAATAAAACAAATGTATTAACAGTTCAATTGTAATACACGTAAACTTAAAATACCCTTTTATGTTGGCATATATTTCATTTGACATTAGGTAGTCCTTTGAATGTTAACAACAACAAAACCTTGTATTATTGATTCAGTATCATTACCTGATAACAATAGTGTTTATCTGATTTTTTAATTATTAGATGTCAAGATGTATGCATTTATATATTTTGTTCTTCTTTTTAAAGAATAGGCAATAGTAAAACAGACTAAATTAAATTTAAATATCACAGACGCAACCACATCATCTGCCTTCTGTAATATGCATTCGATCCTACGACACATAAATGACTTATAACAACCTGGAATACAAATCAAAATTATCACGAGTGATTCCATATAAATCAAAATTATAGCATGGGAAAAATATTTTCATGAGGAGATATTCCTCTAAAAATCTGGATTACAAATCAAAATTATCCATGAGTGATTACACACAAAATTAAAAACCCACGCATGGAAATTATGTATTCACAAGGAAGTAAACAAATATATAGAGAATTCAAGTGAAGCAGATAAAATACCTACAGAATCTATATAAATGCACACATAATTAATCTTTAATTTGACACGTGTATGTAATATGAATATAAATGGCCTACTAAACTACTTATATGTATATATGCACACACAACCTTATTTCCATTAACCATAAATACATTATTCAAATTGGTTAATTTCAGAGAGCTCCAAAGATAAAGGTTTGTATTGACTGAATTTTGATTATTTAAAATTCTTGAGAAATATTCATGCAAACAAAATTGACTTTGACTTATCTTTTGTTTTAACAAGACTGAACTCCCTATAACTCTCTTTATTACTATTAAATAACGCCTATACACTTATCCTTCTTAAATATTCAGGGGTATCCCATTCTTAAATATTCAGGAGCATCCCACACTATATATATCAAATACTCTTTAAAACTAAATTAAATGTTATAAACATAAGTATTTAATTAAAGAAAAAGGATTTCACATATGCGCCTTAATAATTTATATAATAGCTCAACAATGTTGTGTTGAGTACAGAAGAAGACCCAATATCATTGAGATATATAAATTATTAAGGTGCATATGTGAAAAGGTGATATCCTTTCTCTTTAATTACATATGTCCTATGCACTTAATATATAAAATTTGAACGAAACATAAGTGTTACAACTAGGTTAACATTAAAAGATAAAAAAAATAAATTGCAAAATTGTTACAAGTTAATTGATATATATAAGTATTTCTGGCTTGTGGTAACTAATGTTTTTAAATTTATTAAATCATTATTGTTCATAAACTAAGTAAAATTGTTACCTAAGTCCATATACAGCTAAGAAGAGAGTGTTTCTGTATGAAGCTAGGATTAAATTTACACACCTATGTTTTAACTTTGGACATGATGAAGAAAAGCTCTTTTGCACTTCAGTAGTGAGATATATTGTTCACAGTTTTCCAAATATTTAGTCGTAATCAAATTTTCATGTTTCAGGTTAAAGTTTATATTAAACTTGATTGACTTCCACTATTGAGAAGTGCATCTCTTGTAGCTGTGATCTTATATATATATATAAATATAATGGTAATTATTATATACAGTCTTTCAATCTGAAGTACTTTTAGTTAATTCCTTAACCCTCCTCAACAGATTAATGATAGTTGAAGAGGGTTAAGTAATTAACCGAAAGTACTTCACATTGAAAAACTGTATATAATAGTTAATTACCATTATATTTATTATTTTTATTGTTATTATAATAGTTTTTAATTAATGGACATTTTATTTGTGTGTGTATATATAAACGAGATTAGAGTTAGTTCAGCAGATAGAGTAGGACATCCTAGTTGTGAGATCCATACTATGGAAATAAAATTGAATTCCTTTAGCAATGCATGGTGATTACTTCAAATTCTTGGAGAGGTTTTTTTGAAATCCATGGTAATAACAAAGACATTCTTGGTAAATGATGATCAGAACCAGAAAAAGATAAAATTTATTTCTGAGACTGAGTATTTATACAGTTCCTCTTTTCAAAACACAATTTTTTTTATCAGGATAAGCCGGTAATTATTTTTAATTAAATCCACATTTATACAAAATTCCTTTTATAAAAAAATACATATTGAATGCCATTGTGAGTAGTTTATTTTAATCTCTAAAAATATTTTCAATTAAAATTTTAAAATATTTGCAAAACACCAAACAAAGCTTAATCTTCAAGATCAGTTTTAAGGAATCTATTTTAATACTGTGATAAACTATTTTATATCACTACAAAAAAAAATCAAGTCAGATGTCACATGACCTAATTTAATAAGCTTGTATTTACAAATGTTATATATAGAAACTGGTCTGGGTTGGGGATATTTTCAGAGCTTGTTAAGAGCTTATTTTGCGAGCTCTATATATATATAACTATTTTATATCATATTTTGTCTTAATTAATTTGATCTTTTAAATTATAATTAATTAAACTTTGAACTAATTTTCTTTCTTCATAAAGAAAATCATTTGATTTCCTAAAATATAACAACTTTTTAATTTATTTAACTTAAATGATTTTTTTAAAACTAAATCAAAAATAAGTTCTGTCCTTTATTTTTGAACACACATACTTTTCCCTCTCCATGTGCTCTTCTAATTTTTTTTAATATAAATTAAGATAGGCAATCTATCTCAATATATATCAATCTATCTCAATATATATATATATATATGCATCAAATTTTGCTTAAATTACTAACCAAATATATCAACTAGTTTCATATTCATAATTTAATAATTAATTTTGTTTTGTAAACATGAATTTAAATTGTTTCTAATGGAACAATAGTAATAATTCAATGGTTTAAAATTTTGATTTATTGCTTATTATTTAACAATTTATTCATTTTTTTGTCTGCTTATAAATTATGAATATGAAATTAAGTAGCCTGTTTAGTTAATAATTTAAATAGATTTTCTATAATTTGTTATATAATGAATTGGTGATTTTTTGTCTTATACATAGTCTATAATTTCATATATACATATATTAACTTGCTTTACAAACATAAAGCAATTTTTTTTTTACTTTAACAAAAAAAAAAAAAAATCATTCTTTATTTCTGTGAGCTATTAAAGGTCATTTTTATTCCTAATGTTATAGATAAACATTCTTAAAATAGCCCACCACAGGATAGAGGATTTTCTCACTGCTCTTCTCAGAACAATGAAGAAAGCATTACTCACCAGATTTAAGAACTGTGAGGTGCTAAGGGTTTTACCTATTTTTTTATTTTTGCTTTATTCCCTAGCTAAGAATAATTTAAGTATTCATTTATTGACAATATTGGCTGGAGCCAAATTAGCTTCTTAGAAGAAAAATATAGTGTCTCAATGGCCAACTTTTACTGTCTCAAATTTTAATCCTATATGGATGAATTTTCTATAAAGACTTTGCTATAGAGCTGTTTAAATGATAGTATAAAACTATTTTATATCTCACACTTGAAAATAAAGCAAATAAAATCTTAATGTAAATAAGATTCAAGCCTATTCTAATTTGTTTTTGGAGATGTTTAGAATTTGGCATAGTTGATAAAAAAAAATTCTCTTCACAACTCACCCTGTGAAACTTGTATTGTTATAATACAGAAGTTAACTATTATATCTAGTATCTAATATCCTAGTTTCACAGTAAGTTAATAATGAATATTTAAATGTCATTCAAAAATAATAAATGGATATTTTATTTTCATGCACTGTATTTAAAAAATGGCATAAATATATTGCTGTTGCATAATTATGAGGGATGGAGAAAAAAAGAATGAATAAATTGGTCAGAAAAAAAGAAATAGAGTTATGGAAAATTAATATAAATAAAAAAAATAGTTTGGAATTAATAAAATTGATATAAAAGAATATATATATGCACCAACTAAAGGAAGTTTTTTGTTATTTGGTGCAAGGGCATATATTTTATATATTAGAAAAAGAGAGTAAAAATGGAATAAGGATTTGGATTGGAAATGTAGTTTATGTGGAAATGAAAGAAAGAGTATTAAACATCTATTCTTGGAATGCAGGATATTGAAAGAGGAGTAAATTATATGAGAAAAATTTAAAGTGGGTGAAAAATGTAGATATTTTGTGATTTTTTTTATTTAGGTCTTTGTAATAAAATTTATGAGGATTATAATGATGGAAATATCGAAACAGCTTTTAGTAAATGGGATAGGAAGAAAAAATTAAATGAACCAGAACTAAAGAAATATTGGATAATAGCAAATAAGATGAACTTCTTGGCGCATATGTTTAATTTGGTTAACAGGATTTCTCAGCATGTAGTCTATGCATAGAAATCTCTGATTTCATTAACATCACATATATGTGTACCTATAAAAGTTAACACAGCCTTTTACTGAGGAAAGGCTTTCTTAGAATATTATAGGAGAGAAAACAATACTGAACAGAAATTTAAATGCTGGGGATAAGAATTTAAGTTCTATTTCTTAATTGTTTTATTCTTTAGCTGAGAATAGATTGCCAATAATTGAAAAGCTGCCCGGGTTGGCTATGAATTGACTTCTTGTTAAAAAAATTCCAAACTTGCTTGTAACTTATTTTACTTTAATTTGAAACCCAGATCGTGAGTGTAGCATGCCTTTGAATTGATCAGTAAAAATGAATTCCTTCAGTGGTACATGCATGAGCATATATATGTGTGCATGCATGTTTATGACTGAAGGAAAATTAAGTAATTACTTTATAGATTATTCTGAATAAGCATTACCACTTGATTATGTTAATGTAGTTGCCTATGCTCGCCACTTTCATAATGCATGCATATGGTAAAGAAACTGACTCTATGTCACTGATCTTATGAAGTATATCTGGATAAAACTTGGCTCACAGTCATTCTAGCTAGCCATTAATTGGTGAAAATAGTTTTCAACTATTCTTAGATGGGTAAAGGAAGGCAAGCTAAGGATTCCATTATCATAGGTGTATGACACCTTATCATTGGTGATGGAAACTGAACACAGCGAAGATAGTTTTTGTTTCTACAGTCAATTCATTGATACTGTACGATCAACTTAAATTAGCATAGAATCTTTAAACTTTAGATAATATTCATTAGATACTCATTTTCTAACCAATAATTGAATAATTATCTGAGCTGAGTATATGCCAGCTACTTAAAAGAAGAATCCTCATCCTTTTTGGCTTGAACAAATTTCAAAGTCCTCCATTCAAATTATAGAATGTGGGAATGATAGACAAATGTGTTAATCATTTAACAGCTTTATGGAAAGCAAAGATCCTAAGTTAATACAGATTGGTGAGATGAATATCAATGCTCTGACCATTAAACAAAAACATAAATGTAAAATGACATTTGGTTCATGGGAGTGAAGGTGTAATATTTACAGTTAATAGACCTAAGATTTAATTTTATCTAGAGGTAAACATTGTTTGATTCATTATAATATTGATTGTTTTTTTTTTCTGATTTTTTTTTTTCTGTTGTTGTTGTTATTATTATTTTATTAAAATAACCTCAAAAGTCTTTTTCTTTTTTTTTGACTAAAAATTTTCGCGCACACTTTTTGCATATAGTTTTAAGTAATCTTTGCATACCTCATTAATGATAATTGATTATTTGTGCTGTTTTATCTGAATATATCTCCAATTTTTCCTTCAATTTTTAATTTTGTTTTTAACACTTTATTAAAAATATCCTTTTTTTTTGTTTAGATTTAATTCATCTGTGGGTGCTTTTATTTTTGCTGATCAGTTTATTCAGTTCTCAGCTAAACTTTCTTCACCATACATTTATGGACTTGGTGAATCACATGATAAGTTTATGCATAATATATATTGGTCAAGATTTACATTATTTAACCATGATATATCACCAGTTGTAAGTATTTTATCTAGTTTTCATAGTTAATTGTATTTATTTAGGATTTCTCTTTAAAATATATAATAGAATATGAAAATATTTGTAGAAAATATAGTTTTAATTCTATTTTTTTTTTTATAACCTAATCTAACAGATCTGTTTTTTGCAACGAATGACTGCAAAATCGTAAGATATGGATGCTTTAATAAATAACAACAACAACAAAAAAATGAAAATCAACAGTAATTTTTTTTAATGTAAATTGTTTCTTTATACTATTACATATGTAGTCTCTGCTATATAAATAACAGAATATTTATTCTAGTATATTATTTTTACATATTTTTCTTATTTTAAATCATCAAAAAGAAGTTTTTGAATATATGCATTTTTTATAATTGTTAAGTGTTTCGACAGTTCTAAAAACCATCCTCCGTCTGTTATTATTTTGACAAAATTCCTTTAATTTTTTTTTGATCAGGAAAACTATTCATTTTTAGCAAATTTAACAATAAATTTTATTGTATTTTAAAAAATAATGTACTTTTGAAAAAAATTATATACCTTTGTAAAGAAAGTAAAAGGGTTTCAATTTATTTACTTAATATATTATTTAATTAAAGAGAGAAATCCGTTCTTTTTCAGGCTATGAATAAATATCACTCTATATTTAGCAAAGATTAATAATAGAATTGACCCACCTATTCTTTAAGCTTTCGATGTTTGTAAGCTTAGTTTGTCAACAATGGGCAAAGTTAAAAGAATTATTTACCAGGATGATTTTTTTTATTAATTTTTTTTTTTTTTTTTAAAAAAAAAATATTTTTTTTTTTTAAAAAATTTTTTATAACCTACATACACATAAATGAGTGTGTATGTGTATAGAGCATTAATATAAATGTATATATTTTTGTGTATGTGTATGATATAACTGCTGTATTTATTTGTCAATTGCTGCTCTGAGGAAGAGTGCTAGCCAGTCAAAACTAAGGAGAAATAACCATAAAATATATTATAAATTAAAAGTGCAAGAAAGAGTATATTATTTTATTGTCTTTATTACAAATATTTGATTTAATAACCTTCTAATATCTTTCATTGCGAGAATGGTCTACCTTTTCTTATTACTTGGTACTTGTCATTCCATTATTTTTTTATTCAGTCTCTTAACATACCTTCTAATAAAAAAAAAGCATTTAATTAGGAGGATTTATGTGATTTATTACAATTAGTTGTTTGCAGCTTTTCACAGATTTACAACTTTCCTTGGTCAACTTAGAAAAAAATGCTATTCATAACATCATATAATTCAAATTTCAAACAATCTATAATTATTTGTAGTTGATATGTTCTTTTTGCTTAATGCAATAAAATAAACATTAAGTTGTTATAATACACGGAATGTAAACTCTTATTCAATCTAGTCCAATTCTGTTAGTTACTGTAAGCTTGAGATCTTTAATAGATGCTAGATGATAATGTTTATTAAATCCTTATTCAATGGCTCTAACCATATCCATATCTATTATTCAACATTGTTGATTACTGAAACTTATAGTAAGTAAAAAAATCAGAATAGTATAAATGTGAGTTTGCTGGCATCATGTGATATTTATTTGGTTTAATACAGGGAATGCTGACACTGTGAATAGCAAGTGAATCTTCTAAAGAAAAATGGAAGGAGTAAAATTAATATTATCTATTTGCCAAGGGAAGAAAGTTTTCATTAAAAACAAATATTCTTAATTTTATCAACAGAACATCCTAATTGTAGAACTGCTGAAGTTCTGAGCAGATGGTTGAATTAGTTCATGATAAATTACAGAGCTGAAATTCTAGATGAAGCACAATATTTCCATATTACTTACTCTTAGATATTCAACGCACCTTTCATATTGAATGTTGTGCAGGATCCATTTAATGATTTCTGGATCCATTTTAGAGAAGAGAAGAATTGTGAAATTTTTATGCTAGATAATTGTCATGTGAATTTTACATTGAATAAGAAAATTTCATATATTCATCAAATTTGTAAAAATATGTTTATCTCACAAACAAGTTGATATGGCAGTTTTTGGTAGAATTCTATAAGTAGTAGTTATTTTCCATCACTGGAATTTAATCTTATTTACAAATAGGGACTGAAGATCAATGAAGTTCTCATATTAAACCAATAAACATCACATGATCACCATATTATTGCCGATCAGTTTACACTTTCTGCGGGCTGGTGACCTTTATTTAGTCTGATATAAAAGTTATTTAATTGCAACTTTGATAGTAAAAACATGATGTTTCATTAATATGATTATGTCTGGATCAAAAACGGAAATACATAGTTTGCCGTTGTGAAAAAGGTCTGTTTTTCTTTTTAAAAATTTTGGAAATTAATTATTATTTGCAGTCTTAATAAAATTATAAAACAGATAAACACATTTAAATATCTATATTTTTATTTTTGATATTGGAAGAAAAATAGATTTATAATTAAAATAAACAAATATTCAAATGTAACTGGAATTACTAATCAAATCTTAACAGCAAATTTGTCAAGGGTTGGTGGCCTAATGGTTAGCATAGCTGCCTTCCAAGCAGCTGGCCTGGGTTCGCTTCCCGGTCAACGCATTTGACATTTGAAAAAAAAAATCTTAGCAGCAAATTTAATAATAAAAAAAAAAACAATAATTAGAATTCATAACATACTCAAGACTAGTGAAATTGGTAGTTTATCTACAGCAACACGTTATAATGCAACATTCGAACGGTTTTTTAAAGTTTTATAAATGGCTACAGATTGAGTTAACTTTAACCCAATCTAGCTTACGTAGAACTAAAATAGACTAGGCTACTTTTGAAAATATTTAAGTAAAGTAACTTATTGAATATTGCTGTAAATGATTATCTTATATTTTTTTAAGTGTATTATTAAGTTTATTACTATGAATGAAAGCATTTAAGCATGTTCTAACTAACATCTCATTGTTTAAATAAGATATAAGATGTTCCATATAATAGTTTATTTAAATTATGATGTAATAGATGGCGTTTAAATGTTCTCATTCGTAATAATGAGATGTAGCTCTATAATGTGATAATTAAATAATATTTTCAAGAATAATGTATTTATTTTAGGATAATATGAATTTGTATGGATCACATGCTTTTTATTTAAATATGGAGAATTCTGGAAAGGCGAATGGCGTGTTTTTATTCAACAGCAATGCAATGGGTAAATTTAATATCTTGTATTTGTTTCTTTTATATTTAAATCAGCAGTTTTCAATCTTTTATATGTGTAATCCTAAGCAAATAATAAATAGTAACAAAAGAGTTAATTACCAGTAAATAATAGTAATCGAATAGTTATTTTCTCAGGAAGTCATGTGACATTCAAATAAAAAATAATAGGTTGAGCTTTGATCCAAGAACCTTTAGCTTTGAATCCCACACTATCATTGTGCTAAATTACACAGGATGGTAATTATTGAATTTTATTATGAAAACTAATGGTAATTTTTTTTTTTTAAATACTATATTTATATATAACAGTGCTTTATTTAAAAAGGTGTCAAGAATATAATGGATAAAAAATCCTTCATTATTGACAGTATTAGTATAAAATTATTATTCATTATTACCATTCATTTGTAAACAGTATGAGTGATTCTAACGCCAAAAGGTTTAAAAAAAAAAAGATAGAAAGACAGAGAATAAAGAGTTTTATGATGACTAAACATAATAAACTATAATCAAGTATGTCCAAATGTATCACATGCTGATATAAATTAGTATAGGATTCATTCATCATGACTTTTATGTTATGGTCATCTCTCTGCACTGACCACTATGGTATTGTGTTTTGGTTGTAACCCCATTTTCATTCTTTAATTATACACACGTCAACTTATCGAGTGGGTAAAAGTTTTTATACACTTTTTTAAAAAAATTAAAATTTTACAGCGTCAATATGACTGGAAGCCATTTTGGAGTTTAGAATATATATTTTTAATCTTCACTGGGTTTTTTTTAAGTAACAACAAACTTGAAAATAAATCAGATATCTCATAATCTTTGAAAGTTTAAAAGCTTATTGTTTTTTATGTCCCATGATATGACTTTTATACCTTATATCTGTGTGACCAAAATTTATAAAATAAGTAAAAATTAGATTTGAGCACACCAATAGACTCTTCTATTTCTTTGTATGTTCTTTGAACGTTCAATGGAAAGCAATGTCCTTTCTATCTTTCGCTTGCATATCTTGTTTTTTTTTTTTGTTATTCTAAAGTCTTATAATTTTTATTACTAGAAAACATTCAGTTATAACATAAGTATTCCTTATAAGCCCAATTGTGCTCCTGGATTTTATTTTGAATATTTTTTTACATTTATAATACAGATCATATATGGATTTTAAAATATCAACGTTCCATGATTTTTTTTTCAATGTATATATAAATAAACCTTGTAAAATATTTTTACCTTTTAGTATTATTGTGTTATTGCCCTGTATGGTTTAGAGCTATGGTAAAGTAGTGAGTTCTAAATTAAAAGTTCCAGGGTCAGTTCTTGGCCGAATAACATAAAATAAGAAGGAAATCAAGTCTTATATCACATGACTTAATTTAATAAGCTTGTATTACAAGTGTTATATGGTGAGCATACCAATATCTCTTAACAAGTTTTTCAGAATATCCCTATCCTCAGACTAGTTTCTAGTTTTCTTAGCGCCTCCCTGAGGAAATCCAAAATCTAGAAATCGGTCTGAAGATAGGGATATTCTGAAAAGCTTTTTGGCATGCTCATTATATAAAATAACAAGATAAAATTTGATTTCAGTTAATTTAATGGTTGATTGAGTCAAACAATTAATCATAAGATTTTACTTATTATTATTATTACCTATAAATAGTTGCCGACTTCATGTTTATTTAAATACATTATTCATTTAAGCATTTTTTGAATATTATTTTTACATATTATGTAGATTATGAATGAAGAAGATTTTATAAATTAAAAAAAGTAATAATTTTTAATATGCAAATAATTTATGACTGCTTTTTTATTTTAGATATAACATTGCAGCCGACCCCAGCTATAACGTATCGTACTACTGGCGGAATTTTAGATTTTTATTTTTTTCTCGGTCCTGAACCTGGACAGGTTATTTCACAATATGCAGAAATTATTGGTTTACCATTTCTACCACCATATTGGAGTCTTGGATTTCATCTTTGCCGATACAATTACATGAGTTTAAATAACACTATGGCTGTTTGGAAACGAAATGTTGATGCTGGCATTCCATTTGTAAGTTGATTCAACTATAAAAATAATTTAAATAATTGTAGATTGATTTCTAATGTCATTACTATTGTTGTATAAAGTAAAATTAAGAAAACAGAAACTGTAGATTCAGTTTTTGTACAGGTGTAGGTTCCCCTTTATCAGTAGGGAAGATTGAGTCATATTATAATTGTATTTTTTAGTGCATGTATCATCACTCATCTAACCTTTGGACTTTTACTTCTAGCTAATAATATCTAGATATTGATTTTTCCAGCCAATAGACAGTTAGTTTGCTGAATTTGCTATGGCTCAACTTTCTGAAAGAACAATTCTAGGTCTGCTTAACTTGAAGAAATTTCCAAGTTTCACTGATGTAGGCTAGAGCATCAGACAGATGTTCTAATTATTGTGTGATAACACCTTTTTGTTATACAATAGATGATTGTTATTTTCAAGCATTATCAATATATTTTAGGTTCAAGATCTCTTTCCACATTTATTTCAGTACTTTCCTGTAGCACTGATTTTTTTGTTGAATATCCATAGTTAATACTATAACATTGTGTGTAATATTAATATCATCTATATTCTTTATTACTGTTTACAATGCTTTTTTACAATCCACTATTGACAATTTCGATTGCCCCAGCAATCTTCTTCAGAACTTCAACAAATATAATATAAATACATGAGTATAAATATACAAGAATATATAAATTTTACATTTTATATATATATTCTATCTTATAATCATTCTTTATATACCCACAGATATCTTTAAATAGCTCTCTATATAATTATTACCTTTGCATATTTTACTCTTTTTATATTCTATATTTATCAAGAGTAAAATGTATAATATATGCAAAGGTAATAATTATATAGAAAGCTAATTAAAGACATATGTGGGTTTATAAATAATGATTATAAGATAGAATATATATATAATATAAAATTATATATTCATGTATATTTATATTCATGTATTTCCATTGTGTTTGTTATAATTCTGAAGAAGATTGCTGGAGCAATCGAAATTGTCAGTAGTAGATTGTAAAAAGGCATTGAAAACAGTAATAAAGAATATAGATGATATTAATATTATATAGATTTGGCAATGCTATAAGAAGATAAAATTAAACATTGTGTATATTTTTAAAACAATAGGAAAAATATAAATGACTTCCAAGATTTATTACATAAGTAAAAACATATTTAGTATTTGTAAGATGTTATAAGTTGTTTACATTTTTCTGAATCTGTAAGCATATTTTTTAAAGAAACAACAGAAATTTTTTTGCAGTGTTTAAGAAATATATTAGACCTAACTGAAAAATACAAAGTGTTAAAACGTTATAGTAAGAAGTCGGACCAAATGAATGTTAGTTAGATATATACTTCTTAATATAAAAATTAAAATATATATTTAAGGTTAAAGAAATTAGCCTTTAAAGTGATATTTATAATTAGAAGTGTTGTTTGAAGAGTGTGATTATCTAGATTGTGTGCAACATCTCTATGAGTTGCCATTAATAAGATGAGTTCAACCTTATCAAAGTATTATCTGACCAAATCTGTAGACTATTTCCTATTTATTGTATTCAACTGTATGAAATACTCTTCATCAGGGCTATCACATTCTTCAAAGTCTATTTTAAATTAGTCTTTTAATCAGAAAACTTTCATTATATTTTGTGAATGAAAGTATTTAATCACTGTCCATATATTCTTTAAATAAGATGTTATATATATATACATATATATATATATCAGTTTGTATTTGACAAAAGTGATCCCTACATCATGACTTTAAACAGCTATGTAGGAATTGAGTAAATCATCACTCATTCTAGATAGAAAATCAAACTTCCAGGATTTGTTGCAGTCTGCTCTAAGGGAAGTTAATTATTGTGAAATTAGAACTAATCTTCCATGTTTGTTTGTTACACGTTCTGAAGAAGGTCACATATTCAGAAACTGTTTATAGGAATTGATTATTCAATTAGTTAGAGTTGATATAGAGATCCCCACTATCTAAAGAAATCATTATAAATAGTATTATTTTTAAGTTTTTTTTTTTTTTTTTAATTTTATTTTTAAAAGAACAACACTAATATTTTTGATTTTTTTTGTTGTTTAGGATACACAATGGAATGATATTGATTATATGGATAATCACAAAGACTTTACTGTTGATAATGAAGCGTATAAAGATCTTGGAAAGTTTGTGGATCATTTACATTCATTAGGAATGCATTACATGGTTATTATTGTAAGAAAATTTCTGTTTTAATAAGTAAAATATAAAATTTGTGCATCTATACACACACACACACACTATGCAACACCATCTAGTCTCTTTTTTAGTATTTTAATCAGTAACGAACCAACAGTCATATTAGTATGTGTCTGTTTTAAAATTCTAAACAAATGATTCAGTTATAAATTGTTGATTTATTCTTTATTTTATACTTAAACTATAAAAATTTGTCTTACTGAATATCATGAAAAATTAAATGCATAGATTCAGTACAACTTAACATCTAACTGTTAATGGTAAGATCTAGTTACTGCTTTGTAATATTTTTAATTTTTATTAACTCTCTGCATATGTTTAATTAATATATTGTCTTTATTCTGATTCTTTCTATTCTGTGTGTGTTTGTAATAATGCTCAAGGTTAAATGGGTTTATAAGTAATCATTAAAATCAGTCAACACTTAGGCAATCTTAATATCAACAACAATCAACAATCTCAACCTGTTGTCAAGACAACCTTTTTTTAAAACAACACAGGTGGATCTTTATTGCTAAAAGGAGATTGCCTTGACAACAGATTGAGATTGTTATTGATGCTGGAATTGTCTACGTGTTGACTGATTTTAATGATATGTGTATTTATGTAACCATTAAAAACCAGTCAACACTTAGATAATCCTGATATCAATAATAATCACAAATTCAAACTGTTGTCAAGACCTTTTAATAACAAAGGTGGAAGCAATCAACACCTAAACAATAACAATCAATCTCACACACACGTACACATTTTTAAATACAAAAATGTATACAAAAGTTAAATAAAATATCTATAATGTAAATAGATTCACATAATTTTTTTATTTTTAGTGGCAACTGTTATAATTTTATCCTAATTATGGAGGATTCAAAGATCATTAATGATAAACTTGTATTGATAAAGAATACAAATAAAGAGATAATACCCATATAAATAGAGACAACTTTATTTTTTATTTTTTTGGTTTTGCCAGAAAGCCATCAAATTAATAACTAGCAGTCCTGAGGCTAAACAATTTTTTTTTTTTATTAACCTATGTAATAGCCTTTTTGCTATGGGATCTTAGTGAAGTAAAAAAGAATCCTTTTAATACACCAAAAGTTTGTAGCAAACTAGATGTATAATATTTCTGTAATGTAATTTTTATTATATCACTCTCATGCAAAGTTTCTATGTGCTTTTAGCATCTTTCATGAACATGGTGTAGTGAAAATTATTCTACAGAAATATTCATTAAATGGATAATTTCTAAAATGATTGCTCTTCTATAGGTTAGTGGTGAAAAAATGTATTTAGCCTCAGGACTTAATTATTAAGTGATAGTTTTCTGGAAATATCCAAAAGACAAAGTTGTCTATATTTGGGGGGATATTATCTCTTTATTTGTATTTTTTATCAATCTAAAAATTCATTTAATTCCATATATCATCATCATTAACCACTGCAGGATGGTTTCTCCAAATTCAATCTATCTTCCTTTCTCTAGCCTCTCTTTTCCACATCACCCCTCTGCACACTTTCTTATTTCATCCATCCATCTCACATGTCTCTTTCTGAATCTTTTATAATCTCTTGGAATCCAGTTGAAGATTTCAATTGTCCATCAATATATTGTCATCTCTTCTAGCAATATGTCCAGTCTTTTAATTCTTTTAGTGATGTCAGTAACATGTTGTAACAGTCAAAACACGTGTATCTCGTTAACATAGTGCAGAATTCGACCACCACACAGAACAGCAGCACCATCGAGTAGCGACACCACCCATGGTACCGAGTTCGAACATAGTTTATCGGTTCCACAATACAATCTACGGGACAACGCCTCTGATGCGACATAAGTAAACACTTCTTTAGGCACGGTGGTCAGGGAGATGCACGAGATTCATGGTTTTGTTTCCGAGCTGGCCAACAATCAAACGAATATTAATTCACATATATAATCGAGGAAATATATATAATGGGCATCGAATAAATGAAAACTTAACTACAGACGTACAGTTAAAATTATTTATTTACGTATTTAATAAAAAAACATTATTAATGTTATTAATCATATTTTATATTCAGAGTTTCAATAGCTAATTGGCAATTTTATTATATATAAGGTACATTTATTTATAAAGAGCATTCATTTATATGAAGGCGTAATCTAGCTACCTAAGGTTCTCGAGTGAGTATTTCTAATGCGTACTGTAGGGGATTTATACTTTGCACTGCAAGAGTCATCCGTGGCGGCGGACATACATTTATTTCATAAAACTATTTATTTTATGACTAAGGGCGAACATTTATTTGAGAGTGGATGACGAAGATAATGCCGAGGCGGAGTGATATAGAGAATGATAAACTAAATAAAGGAACACGTGGTACGCCTTAGAAGGGCGATATAAAATGGCAGCACTGAAACTGCAATGCCGTGAATAAGTTTATAAGGGCTTTGGGTTGGTCTCTGCCTCGACCCGAAGAGGTAAGGTGTCACATGAGCATAACCAGGGACAAGCGGTCCGTGTCGCAATTTGCCAGCTGGCTGCGTGATGGTTGTCAAGCCCTACGGGAACATTATTATGTCCACTTGTGTAGGACGACTGGGGTTAATTCAACCCTATAGAATCTGGAGTATTCACGGCGTGGAATGAGCCATCGGGGCTTCAAAACGTAACACATGTATAAGATCTAAAAGATTATGGTAATATTTAATTAGATTTCAAACTCGGCCCCCCATTATCGACGTTGACTGAAAGAAGATTGGTGACTCTCAAAGAAATGAAATTTCCGTAATTATTCATTAAAAATTAATAATAAAAAAATATCTAAAAAGGGAATTATTACAGCGAGTATGCCAGCTATTACGAAGTAGTAGACCCTGCATTACAATAACCGATTCTTTGAATGCGTGTCGATTTATATGAAATTTAAGTTATTTATAAAGCAAATATTAATGACAATTCGACACGCATTCACTGTTCAAGCGATTATGGATTTAGCTTTAAAACTAAGACAATTATGAGAAGGTAATATTTCAATGATAATTATAAATAAAGTGTAGATTTGAGAAATACACACCTAAGAAGGATAGAGGGAGGTAAGCTAGATTATGCGAGAAATTTACAGATTACATTAATTCTCAAATTTTAGTTTCACAGAATTACAATTTTAACATTTAGAAGTTAGACAAATAGTAGGAGATGAGCTATAGCTTATTTTACTAGAGTACTCTATAATTTGGAATACACACACAGGTACCTGTTTTATAAGATGTTTTCGTCCATTTGTTTAATAGTAGATTGTTCGTGATTAGCAGTTTTCTTTCTTGTCTTTGGTATTTTATTGATTTTAACAGCAGCGGCTTTCTTGTTTATTTCAGGCAGCAGATCATTATGGGTTTTTACGATGGGCAAGGTGAAGTTCGGCATACGGTGGGCCATCTCCCGATGGAGAATAATCTCGGTGCTTACCCGGTCATACCTTGGCAATATCAATTTATTTTAAGATATTTTAGACTCTCCACTCGAGAGCAAAGCTAAAATTCAAGTCAAAGTCTCCAGCAAGTCTAAGATGGCCTCCTTTTTTTATCTTGATCTTTTAATTTTTTTGTTGAGATATTTTTAGGTTTTCTTTGTCTTGCCCTCAGGATAATCAATGCTTTTGCTGGTTTTAATTAGAAAGAAATCTGCTGTGCTATTGTTTGTTTTGTTGTTTTTTTTTTTTACATTCGTTAATTACATTTTTTTGGAATTTTTCTATAATTAATTTATTATCTATCACTGACCGATGCTTTTAAATTTTCAAAGACAAAAGGGAATAAAATTATTTTAACTTTAATTAATTATTGCATCAGATTTTGTTAGAATTATTATTTAATGAAATTTAAACTAAGCAATAAATACGAACTTTATAAATTCAAAATAAATGATTAATATTACACAAAATTTATTTAGCTAAAGAAATCTAAATTATATTACTTTATCCGTATTTATTGCCTTTAATTTGAGATCGAAATGTGTGCGTGTTTATGTTGAATTCTACATATATTTATACATTTTTAATATTGTTACACACACAACTCGATACCAAAAGTTTAAATTTGGGTGGGATAGACCGGTCAGTGAGAGACGACAGAAAAGGTGAAACTTAAGATTCGAATACGAATCTTACTGTTTCAATGTTTGTTTTCATACTCATATATTTTGTTTTCAATCTCTTCTTGTTACTCCTAACATGCATCTCTCCATATTTTTTTGAGTGGTCTGAAGTCTTTGTAAGTGCCCAAGTCTCAGATCCATAAGTAAGAACTGTTTAAACACTACATTTAGTAAAAGCCTTCCTTTTCAAACACATAGGCATATTCTTTTTAATATTAAGTTATTTTTACTAAAAGCACTCCAACCAAGTTTTATTCTAAATTCCATATATATAAAATAAATAAAATATCCGTTAATTAAAAACAATATTGTAATTATAATTGAAATAATATTTTTAACGGTTTACAAACAATTACAAACAATCCTTAAATCCGCAGAAGTACTTTCGGTTACTTTCTAACCTGCCTCAACTGCCATTAAATTCAAAAACCAAAAGCAGAAGCAAACGTCATCAATATATATATATATATTGATTAGTGGATTAGCACAGGTGTGAAAGAGAATGTCATTTGCAAGTTTATTAAAATGAATCTAGAAAGTTGTTAATAAATTACTATTATCGTATACTCACTTGGAGTTTATTACTTTATAAATATAATATATATATATATAATCAAATTGATAAAAAATCAAGTCAGATGACCTAATTTTAATAAAGCTCGTATTTACTAATGTTATATATAGAGTAAGTAAAAAAAAAAACCTCTTAACAAGCTTCAAAAACCCTCAACCCCAGACTGCGGTTTCTGCATCTAGTGTCATCAGTGAGGTGTTAGGGATTAAAAACACTAGAACTAGTCCAGCATTTTATCAATGCCTAACTATTGAGAAGAAAATCTGAAACCTTCAGACATTTAAATGTCCAAAAATCCAGCTATCTAACTCAAATAGCTGTATGGGACTGAAATAAATTCAGATACACCATATATTAATAGCTCTAGCAATATAATATCGCCAAAGCCTTAATAGCAAAAAACTAAAATTAAATTGATAAAAAATCAAGTCAGATGACCTAATTTTAATAAAGCTCGTATTTACTAATGTTATATATAGAGTAAGTAAAAAAAAAACTCTTAATAAGCTTCAAAAACCCTCAACACCAGACCGTGGTTTCTGCATCTAGAGCATCAGTGAGGTGTTAGGGATTAAAAACACTAGAACTAGTCCAGCATTTTATCAATGCCTAACTATTGAGAAGAAAATCTGAAACCTTCAGACATTTAAATGTCAAAAAATCCAGCTATCTAACTCAAATAGCTGTATGGGACTGAAATAAATTCAGACTTGATTTTTTATCAATTTAATTTTAGTTTTTTGCTATTAAGGCTTTGGCGATTTTATATTGCTAGAGCTATTAATATATGGTGTATCTGAATTTATTTCAGTCCCATACAGCTATTTGAGTTTGATAGCTGGATTTTTGGACATTTAAATGTCTGAAGGTTTCAGATTTTCTTCTCAATAGTTAGGCATTGATAAAATGCTGGACTAGTTCTAGTGTTTTTAATCCCTAACGCCTCACTGATGACGCTAGATGCAGAAACTGCGGTCTGGGGTTGAGGGTTTTTGAAGCTTATTAAGAGTTTGTTTTTTGTTTTTTTTTTACTTACTCTATATATAATATATATAATCAATAAAGCAAGTCATATATTGCGTGACATTACTTTTATAAGCTTGTATTTACAAATATGTAATATAGAAGCGTACCAATAGTTCAAATAAGCTCTTATTGATAAATGCAGTAAGAAAAAAATATTTAAAATCTATCCAGAATATTTCTATTCCCAGACCAATTAGTTGCGAGCTTTTGGCTCATCTCAGTGGGGAGCTAGAACATTCAGACACTAGATCCAAAATATCAACTCAAAATCCATATATTATGGATTTTGTAAATACAAGCTTATAAAAGCAATGTCACGCAATATATGACTTGTTTTATTGATTATTATAATGTTGCCTTTAAGGCTTTGGCAATGCTAAGGCTATTAATATATGATAGATCTGAATTTAGTTTAGTCCCATATAGCTATTTGAGTTAGATAGTTGGATTTAAAGACATTTTTGTGTCTGAAAATTTCAGATTTTCTACTCAATAGTTATGTATTAAATAAGTTTTGGGTTTTGAGTTGATACTTTAGATCTAGTGTCTGAATGTTCTAGCTCCTCACTGAGGTGAGCCAAAAGCTCATAACCAATTGGTCTGGGGATAAGAGATTTTAAATATTTTTCTCTTACTGTACTTATCAATAAGAGCTTGTCTGAGTTATTGGTATTCTTCCTATATTATATATATATTGTAACCTCTGGCCTCTTCACTTATTCACTTTATTAGATCTATAAATGCCCAGGTGCCAATTCTATACAAGATAGAATAAAATTTATAATTGTAAATTGCTTTTAAACTTATTTAAAAGATTCTTATATTGTAATTATTTTATGGCTTAGCTCAGTTGAGGTTATAGGATATGGTCTTCATATAGGATGCAAATAAGAGTAATAAAACATTTATGGATAAAATTCTGTAACACTAATTTAATCGTATGCCACACATTTATTTAATTATAAAATTATTGCAACATTATCAATTATCATATTTAATATAAGATAGATAATGATGAGGATCGGGTAGCTTTTTATCCAAATCACCACCTATTCTAAGCAAAGTAGAATATGTTATTAGCACTGTAATATGGTGATTTATCATCTCCAGACAGATTAAATAAATTGACTTCTACTGGCAAATCTATATATTTTAGGGCTATGCTATGTTAACCATATATGTGTGTGTGTGGAAATGGAGAATCGAACATATATAATCAAGCAATTCATTTGGGCTTTTAATTCAATAAAACATTTATTAAAAAAAATAAAAGACAAAATAAATAATAAAAAAAAAATTATTTTATGCACCATGCTAACCAATTACATTTCTTCTACAGTAAAACCAAAATTGACTAATATTTAATATATGAAACATACATCTTCGAATATGTGTGCTTTTATAATATAAATATAATGTATTTTTTAAAACATACTTTTTATTAGCTTATTTATAAAACTTAGATGATGCCATAAATCAATCATCTTTTATATATATTATATAAAAATTTATACAACACTTATCTGTTATAATCAGTTTATATTATCTAACATTAACTATACAAAATAAAGAAAGGCAGGGAAAAACAATCACCAAACACTTATACTTATACTTATATACATGAGGGTTAAATAATATCTCCAAACTCAATCTAAATAATCTAATCATCCCTTGACCATTTCTACCTCCAACTTATAACAGACAAGGTTTTAATTCTTTATTTTTTTAAATAAACTTCATTAACGAAATCAAAGCATAATAAATACAATTTTTTAAAAATAATAATTTATAGCATCACGCATACATCCGAATATAATTTCTAGATCATACAAAATAATAGATTATCATATTATAATGATATGAAGTTACATTGTTTTGTTTTTTTAAAAGAAAACAAAAAAAAAAAAATTGGTTGAACATCTGTTGTAATCAATAACGAAAATACTTATCAATATCCCATTATTACATGTTAAGTTTTTAAAAAAAATTTGAAAGTTGAAAGAAACATACATATTAGTTTTAAAGACAACAGTAAATTATAACATAAAAAAAAAAGTCTATCCGATTGTTAAAGCATAATTTGTTAAAAATGACAATAGTTTTTTTTTATCCTAGAACTCCATGATAGGCGTTATAATAACATTTGCATGCATTGGAATTATTATATATGTGCGAATAGTAAAGTTATACAGTATAAAATTATCCTCTTGATATAAGATTAAATAGATAAACTTTTTCATTTTAAATTTTATTTTGTAGAATATTGATAGAAAATTATTAAAATTGAAAATCAAGCGTTTAATTATAGCGTCCAATAAGAAAATTTTAGCTAGCTTTACTTTAAACAATTTCATCATTCTGATACTATTTATTTTTGGTAATACTTTAAAACAAATCATAATTACTTAGCTTACAAATCATCCAGGCATTTTAACGGTAGTGAATATGGATCATCGCTTGGCATAAACTTGGAGCTGACTTCTCTCTGGGGGGGGGGGGTGTTTATCTACTCATTTTTATATTATTCCAGTAGTATAATAAAAAAAATTCTCCACAGGTATATTATTAGAATCCTTGCAATGTTTTTTTTTATATTTGCTCTAATACTCTTAGAGAGTTATTGATTCTTTTAAGTTTTTTTTACATCTTCCTTGGAATTTTTTTTACTTTCCTTCAAGTTTTAAACTCTCTGTCTTTCTTTACTCATGCCCTCTGTGTTTCTTTTATTACAATCAACTTTGGAAGTGTGCCAGAATTTTACTTATAAAATTTTAACAATACAATGTTTGAATGGAATAAACATAATAATAAAAAAAATATTAAATATCAAATATTAATTTATAAATGTTATTCACTAATATACAAATAATCTTTATCATTTTTAAACATAAGATTATGAACAATACATAATTAGTAAATAATAAATAAAATATAGGAAAGAAAATTCTAATTAATAATATATCTATATTTCTGCTCAGTATGACATGTAAATTTTTCTACTACATACAAACATCCCTGATGTTATTCACCCTCCTCTTCTACTACCAAACATATATAATCCAAAACTCTACCAATCAGTACACCCAATTAAAGTTTTAATTTTTTAAATCCTAATTTTAACTAGCAAATTACATCTCAATTCATTTTTCTCAGATAACTATCTTTAGCCATTGTTAGCACAAATGTGAACTTCCCACATTTCTTCCTGGTGCCAACCTGGAAGGTCACAATATATATTATGGTTCATGGATTAATTTACTTAATAATCACAAAACTTTTCTCCAGAGTAGTTTGGATTTTTTTTTCTATGAAGTTGAAATAGTTATATAGTTTGCATGTAACTCAGGCTACTGATAATGATATATGTATATACAAGCAGATTTCATTTGAAGTGGCATTTGTAGCTTATCCTTTATAGTACATATTCTTAAAAGATTTTATTTGATTATTATTTCTAATATGAAAAATCAATGTTTGTAATTAAAAATACTATGAAATTCAGAATGTTTGTCAAATATTTTTTAAGTAAAATTAAACATTTTAATCATTTGTCTGTTTTTAGAAAAATAATATATATATATATTTTTTGCATGATTATTTGCAATAAAAGCAAGTATTATTTCCTCACTATTCACTATTTGAAGTAGTTGTGCTTCCATTATTATTTCTGTAGCCAGATTTACACGGCCTTTTGAAAGGCTGTTATTTTGATTATATGAATTATGAAATATATTATTTGTAATAGTTTTTTTTAATTGATCGCTTTAACAAATATTTTTTCAGAAATGTTACAAAAACAATATCCTTTCAAGACATCTTCTTGTAAAAGGCGTCATTACCTATTATATTAATAGCATTACAAACAAACATATATTTTGACAATATTTTTATAATAGTTTTTTTTAATTGTCGCTTTTCAGAAATGTTACAAAAATAATAGCCTGAAAGGGCATCATCTTGTAAAAGGCATCATTACTTGTTATATTGATAGTGTTATGAACGAACATCTATTTTCACAGCATTATGGCCAATGTTTTTGTAATAGTTTTTTTTTAATTGTAGCTTTAACAATTTGTTTTTAAGATTTAATGTACATTAAATAAAAAGATTTTAAATAGATGTAAGAAATTTCCCTGTTCTATTTGATGTGTGAATTGTCCGGGGTTTCAGGGTTTAATGGCGGAATAAATAATAATTTTTTTTATTGAAAGATATTTTTCATTGTGAATTTGACACATGACATCAAACAAATATTAATACAATCACCATTCAGATAACAGAGAAAATAGGAATTTTATATATAAGATATTCTGACTACTCCTAATAGTCATGTAAATAACCATTCCTATTCATAAAATTTTTAACAAAGATTATTGGAATAGTTTACGATTGTCTTAGCATAGATTGAAATGTTTTTTTTTTTTGATAATGAAGTAAGGTCAGCTTTTTTTAAATATTATCTTGTGATATATTGCCTAATATAGATATTAATAATAAGACATTAAGGAAAAAAAGAAAACAATTAATTGGCAATAAATATAAATAAAAAAAGATACAGATTCCGAAAGATAAAAAAAGGCATATGGCTTTTTTAATCAGGAGTTCATAAGAAGTTCAAACACCAAACCCTGCGAATGTCAGTATCAATCCTGGGACCTTCCGATCCCAAGTCAGATACTGTCAACTATGCCATACCATGCGTGGCTTATGAAAGATTTTAAATAGGATGGGTGAATATCATTTTAGATTTCGGTACAGAATAAGAATGTAATCAATAAATGAGAGAAATTAAAACTAACTATTACATCTTGGATTTGCTAAACGTGTAGTGACTGATTATTAATTTATGAGAGTTGTATTTCCATTAGAATCTAAATTTAAATAATGAAAGTAATGGATGTTTTGTGTTTAGTTTGTTAATTAATAAAACTTTAGTTTGTCTTTGGCCAAATAAGGCTTTTTCAAAACTACTTTTTGCATCAATAAATGAAAAGTATGAAAAAGAAATGAATCCAGCCTCTTATCTAAAATGAAATTTCATGTAGTAACTTAGAATTTGTTATAATTATATATGTGTGTGTGTGTGTATGTAATAAATGTAAAAGTATAATACCCTTTATAAAAAATATTATATGTAATATACAAACAAATAATTTAATGGTAAAAAATATTATATTTTAAATTCTTTAGTAGTGCTTTCAATTATGTAGTAATCCTCATCAGCTTTAAGTTAAAAATTTGAAATTCATTTAAAGCTGACAAGGATTACTATGTAATTGAAAGTGCTACTAAAGAATTTAAAATATAATATTTTTTACCATTAAATTGTTTATTTGTATATTATATATATGTATTAAATATGTTCAATTATGTTTTAGATTTATTTATTATCCTATTTTTTTTATTGTTTTATATTTATTATATTAGGATCCTGGTATTAGTGCCTCCGAGACTCCTGGAAGTTATGAACCTTATGATTTAGGTTTGAAACAAAATGTTTTTATTCAAGATGTAAATGGCCAACCATTTAAAGGCAAAGTAAGAAACATTTGTATGTGTGTGTATATATATGTAAATGAAAAAAGGCTGGCCAACTTTCATGGGCATATATAAATGGATTCATTCACATTTCATTGTCAAAAAAAATCAAAATGAAAATGCTATACTTCTAATCATAATTTGCAGTGATTTATGAAATGAAATGCTGTCTCTTACCATTGTTTACTTAAGTGTACAGTCAAACTTTTATCTACCATTAAACCTAATTTGCAGTTTGAAATTCACCCTTGCTCCCATTTGTCAGCAAAATTGAGCTTTATTTAGGAATATTGTTTTATGTGCAGATGGATATATATATAAGCTTACAACTCATGAAAGTTGGTTAGTTTTCTTTCATTTACATATAGTTAGTGTTGTGTTTATTAATTTATATATATATATTAAAGAGAACATTTTCATGGGTGAAAGATATAAAAATATATGTTAGATTTGTCTAGGTGACACCTGCCAGTATCCAGACAGAAGAAGTCATTCAAACAATTGTTACAAAGAGACTGGAAAGCAGAAAATTGTTTTCCAGTATCTCTGCAATAACCGGTTTTAACGACCTTGATATCAGGATGAGAGTGTGCTCCAAGTGAAACAGCTAACAACCCTACACACTGATGAGTCCAAGGCATATGCTTATATTTATTGAGCTAAAGGATTTAAAAATTATTAATACTTTTGTAGTTGCATTAATTGTCGAGTTTTATTAATATTTACATATATCGTAGAAATGTTGTATTTTTATATTGGACTATTTCCATCATCTAATATGAGTATTGAATGTCTTTAGAAAAATTTAACTTTATTTAAATATTCCAAATACCTACAACTGTTAGTATATACATCAAACAGATTAGTATATACATAATGTTTCAAGAGGTATTATTTTCCCCTCTTCAGGGGTTGCTGGCCTGACCAGTGACAGTACTAGCATGGGATTCGAACCTGGACTCTTAGATTTTTGATTATTAAATTTTAAGGTAACACTGTAACCAACTGAACCATCCTGCCAAAGGCAACAGTCAGTAGAAATTTCATATAATTATCTATGAGATTCCTCCTGATTTCTCCACTTTTTCCTTAAGAGCAAAATTGATTAGTGGTTTCCATACATTATGTGTAGTCACACTAGGTTGGCTTATGGGATTATTTGCTATTGTCATGTGAGCAGCTGCTTTAAATTTTTTTCTTTGTATACATGACAATGGCAAATAATCCTATAAGCCAATCTAGTGTGAAGTTTGACTATACATAATGTATGGAAACCACTAATCAACTTAGCTCTTAGGAAAAAGTGGAGAAATCAAGAGGAACCTCATAGATAAGTATATGAAATTTCTATTGACTGTTGCCTTTAGCAGGATGGCTCAGTTGGTTAAAGTGTTACCTTAAAATTCAATACTCAAGAATCTAAGGGTCCAGGTTCGAATCCCACGCTGGTACTGTCACCAGTCAAGCCAGCAACCCCTGAAGAAGAGGGGAGAATAATACCTCTCAAAACGTTGTGCATATACTAACCTGTTTGATGTGCTATTACTAACAGTTGAACGTATTTAGAATATCTAAATAAAGTTAAATTTTTCTAAAGACATTCAATACTCATATTAGATGATAGAAATAGTCCAATATAAAAATACAACCAAAACACCATCATCACATATCTTCAGGAAAACATTGTACAAATGTGTTTCTTCATATTTTTATTAATGATTTGCATTTCATACATATAACATAACCAATTATTGAAAACATCTTCTTTAAAGATAGATATATTAATGATAAGGTTTTTTTTAGAAATGGAATTGCTGATTATTTACACCTCTCCAGAATATAATTCTATATGTACTTATTTCCTATAAAGAGCATCACATTTAATAACTGTGCGTCTCTAATCTTTCACACTTTAAAAGAAAGCCGTTAATATCTACATAGATTAGTCTTGATATGTTCTGAGTGTCCCTGAGACCAATCAGGCATCAATAATATAAACAGTACACAAAGAACAGATAAGTAATAATGTTTATTAACATGAAATAAGATAGATGTTGAACTAGAAAACATTTACACAGTATGGGCTTAACTTCACCAACATAATAATAATAATAAGAGTAATCACTATTAAATCCTTAAGTGCAGTTTAACAAAGTTCTAAACTTTTACACTTTTTCGGAACCATTTGTCCAACGTTTGAGTGGTGGTACTTCTGCATTAGCACTTTAAAATGACTCCAACACTTTCAGTCTCATTGCTATATAGGAATAGTCCTTCCATGTGTTAATATCAGTTTCTAATGTCCTAATTTACACAAGTCTTTTAATATCTTTATTTGGAGCGATCTTTTTATTAATATTCTAAAGTGATTTTAGGAAGCTATTATGAGTGAAAGTAATCCATGCGCATATACCAAATAAATACACTGTAATTATTCTAAATTATATGTGCACAGACATTTAAATTCTGATTTGTGGTTAGTAATGTTGAAACTTGATATAGTTGATAAAAGAATTTCCTTGAAATCGATCTGTGAGTTTTGTATTGTCGTACATTACAATTAGATATTTGACTATTATATAACATCTTATATTTTAGATCAATAGTGAGCTAATAGAGGGTATTTAAGTATATTTATTTATAATAATTTCAAATATAGTACTTATTAAATTAAAAAAAGACTTTGGATTTATTTACTCACTCACCTCATGAAATAACATTCATTTCTCAATCATGGTCATATAATTTATGGAACTTCAAAAGAAATTGAGTTTTTTTTTTTTCAACAAAATGTCTTTTTTAATTATTGATGAAAGCATTTTGAATATTTTAAATAGTAATGCTTAGTCTTATATAGTAAAATTTTATTTTTTGTGTGTGTTAAAAAATGGCCTCATCTATTACCATCTTTGTTTGTTAACATAGATTATTTTATAAAAATAATTTTTAAATTCTTTTTTTTATAATTATATTTTATATTAATCCAAGCAAACATCACATGATCTCAATTCTCACAATATATTTCAGGGTGCACTGCAACTTCTCCTTTTTCAGAGTCAGAAATTTCTCAGCCAATAGCCCAGAGAAACCTGTTTGCCATTTCCCTTTTCATTTTCCACCCTAAGTTTTTCCCATATTCTTCTCTATCTTGTTCCATCCCATTTCCACAGCATAATCTTTGTCAACACCATGCCCTTTATATCTAAATTACTCTTATATTTTCCCAAATCCAGCTTAAAAACCAAGAATCCACTTTTTGTATAATCACTTTGTTTATATTTATTCTTCCACTTCATTATTTGTATCCTTTCTGATTGTAGGCATTTACATTCAATTAAACAGATGCATAACATTTTCTATGCTTTCTTTACATAACTTGGTAGACTAAATCACACATATTTTTCCATTTATGTGTATATTCCCTTTTTGCTAAAGATCTTGTTCAAGCCTTAAACAGTAAACTACTTTCCTTGCTATTATCATAAATTAAGTCGCATACAATATTCTATTTACTTCTATATATATTTAAATTCTTTTTATTCTCCATACTAGTTGAGCTGTCTCTCCAACTCCATATTCTTTATTAATGCATCTATTCTTCTATCCAATTTCTTGCCACTATAATATTCAACAAATCTCCTAACACAATCATCCCACCTTTTGTCTAAGTATATTAACATATATTCTTTATCCAAATCTTCTGCATACTGTACTACCTTTCTCACCCATCTTATTGCCTGTCCTTTACTCATAACCCAATTAAATACTATTTCGGTTATTCTCTTATTATCCATAAAATATAATCTACTGACTTTCATTTTGCTTTTTACATCTCTCATATAAAAAACGTGACTATCCCATTTCTCCTTGAATTGCCTCCTTTGCCATCCACATATCGGCACCTACTTCTCTGTACTTTTTCTAAATAATCTAATACCTCTTTACTAACACATAATGCAATGTTACCATATGTTAACCCTGCTACTGCCACTCCCTTCATACAATTCTAACATTATATTTATTACATGAAACACTGTTAATTTCTTTATCAGTCCCTTTCTTTTCTTTGCTTCATTGGTTACTTAAGACAATTACCAAATAGTTATACCTATTCACCACACCTGACTTTGTATCCTCCCATAAAAATTCTTTGTCTTCTCTTTCACCAGTATTAATCATCATTACTTTCGATTTTTTCTTCACAAAATTTAATCCCCATCTCTTTTCCCATCCTGTACATGTCTTCTGCATAACTTCCATATCTTCCCTACTTTCTATACACAAGAAGACATCATTCACAAATAAAAGACCTGATAATGTATATACTCCCTTGCCACCTATTAATGGAATTCTATCCCTCTTCCTAATCTTTCTATTAATATCTCTATTTTTCTCAAATACAACAAAAACAAAATAGATGGCATAGGGAATTCTTGCCTTAGTCCCATCCCATTTTTATCTTTAACTGATTCTATATTCCCTAATTGATAACATATAGTAATTATTTACATACAATCCACTAAGGCTTCATCCAATTCCAAGTTTACTAAACTTGCCCATAATCTATTTCTATTTACTCTTATTATATGCTTTCTCTCTATATATATATTAAAATCATATATAACTGTCTACCTGTATTTCTATTCATATCTATAAGTTGTGTAACTACAAATAAATTATATCCTATATGCCTATCCAATTGAAAATCTTGCATTTCTCCCACTATATTATTTTTTTTCATCCATTTTGCAACCCTTTCAGCCAACATATATGCGAAAACTATGTAACACTGACGTTACCACTATTTATCTATAATTACTTAACTTTCTATGATCCTTTTCCTTTAATTAATAGCCTTACTCTTGTATTACTCCAACTATCTGAAAAATCTTCTGTGCCATCTTATTAAAACATAATAATATTAATTTTGCTCTATTTCCTAAATACCCTTACTATCTCTGCTGCCCATCCATCTAAACCGCTTGCCTTTCCACTTTTCAATTTCTTCTCTGCCTCATTCAGTTCATTTTCCGTAAGCCTAAATCATTAATATATGCTTTTATGTGTGTTATCACTCTGACCTTCATATCTAACATCTCTTCTATACCCATTACATACTTATAAGATCTCTAATTCTTCTCTAGAGCTAAACTCTATTCCCTCCTTATCTAGTAATATTATTTCTGTCTCTCCTACATTGTTTTCAAAATTTTTTACTACCATCTCTTTCACTTTTATTAATATCCTCCAGCAATTTATTATTTAATTTCATTCTCTCTCTATAATTGTCTATTTTAGCCAATTTCTTTTTTTAAATACTTTTTCCATTTAACATTAACATCTTTTTCACTTTCTTTGTTCTTAATAGCACACATATTCTCTGCATGCTTTTTTCCTCTCTTTCACATTTTTACTAACTCTCACTTTTCTATTACTTTTATTCTTCTGTATATTCTCACCTAAAACCTTATTTGCTGCTTTTTCTACTTCACCACGTCAGTCCTTAAATTCATCCCCAACCAACTTTCCTATGCTTTCATCAACTTTTATTTTATATTCTTCTAACTTATGCTTATCATTCATTCTCCATCCACATCTTTCACTATCCTTTCTACTTTAATTACTATTTTCCATCTTATTACTAACCATTTCTATTGTAAAGAAATTATGATCACTATTACATACTCTCTCTTCATTATCAAACACTTTAATTTTTCATACATTATTCATTCCCTCTTTCTCTACTAAATATAATATATTATGTGAAATACATTGTTTCTAGACCATGTGTATTGTTCTTCATAAATATTTGATAAATTTCCAATGTTCAACTTCACTCTCTGACAAAATTTCTTCAAAGCTGTCCATTCTTGTTATCTACATCATCAATTTTTTCAATATACCCATTCATATCCCCTATAACCATTATTACTCTTTCCCCTTTTTTGAAACTGTACATTCTTAACTAGGCATTCATATATGCTACTGTTCCACTCCATTACAGTTTGACTAATGGCTATATATGCTATAGACACCATCCATTTCTTATCTTCTTAACCTTGACATTTTACAGTATTTAAATTTTTTTTGACATAACTCCTGTACCACCCCCCCTTTTTTTTTTCTATTTATACCCTGTCATATCAAGTCTTCCAGAGTAGGTTCTTCTTCTTCTCTTAGATGTGTTTCCACTACTGCTAGTACCTCAAGTTCTTCATTATTAACTGTTTTATTCAATTCCAGACCCTTTTCTGGTCTTCCACTTTGCATATTCAAATATCCAATTTTAACAATTTCTTCTTTCATAACTACTCTTTTATAAATTCTTTTGACTCTTTCTTCTACATTACATTTATAAATAACTTACTTACCATTAATTTTACAGACCCATTCCTTCTCCACATCAACATTTATATCTAAATCAGCTACCCTTTCTTATTTCTTACATCCAATCTATTTTTCTTCTTTCTGATAACACTGCAATTTACCCTACTCCCCTTATAAGTTTCCCAAACTATATTATTTATAAATCAAACTCCCTGAAACTTCATTTCCTTGTTTTGCTAAGTGCAATTCATCTTTACTATACAACATCCTCTTACTAATGAAAAAATCCCACACAGCCACAAACATAACATCATTTCTCTCATACAATTTTTTCAATCTCTCATTTACAGAACATGCCCTATCTAACATATATCTATTGTCAAATCTTGGTATAATCCAACTACTCTTATTCTTTTTTTAATCTTACTCAAATTACTAATCAATTCTATGTACTCATCCATTTACTTTCTCTAAAGGCTCTGACAAATTATTTGACCCTACCATAACATACCCATCTCTACTCCCTCATTTCTTTACCTTATCTGTAATATCCCTAATTCTAGCTCCAGGCAAACATATTCGTACATACATGTTTCTATTTTCCCTTGCAATTATATCTCCACATTCTCTAATTAGTGAATCTTCTATCAATAGTGTCTCATAGTTTATTTTCCTACTTCATCTATAACATTTGTCTTTCACCTTCTGGACTTCCTTATCTACGTCTTCCTTACCATTCCTATACAATAATTTCTTTATCTGCTCACACTTCATCTCTAAAGATTTTAATTTTGCTTCTACATCCTTTACCTCGTTCTCTATCTTATTTATTATTTGGCTAACCATCCGCATTGTACTACTTATTTTTTCATCCATATTTTGTTACTCCAGGATGTGATGTGATGCATTGTGACTTCTCCTTAAACAGAGTCAGGAATCTCTCAGCAACTATGCCCAGAGGAACCTGTTAACCACTTTACCTTCCCTTTTCATTCCCCACCATTGCAATTCTGCTACCTAGTGGTAGTTTAACTAATCTACCATCTACTGGTTATTCAAACTTGTAATAGGTGGTAGAACTGATTGTTTTAAACAATCTACAAAGTTATTTTATTTTCGTGAATCATGTGATTTTCATAAGTATCATGTGATTTGTAATTCATCAGATGATGGCAGAAACAAATTAAGTAGGTTTAATTTGAGGATTTACATACATGCTGAATGTTGTCCAATGTTAGACATATTGAATTTCTAATATGATATACATATACTTCTATTATTAGGTTTGGACTTCTGGTTCTACTGTTTGGGTTGATTTTACTAGTCCAAATGCCACAGACTATTGGACGACTCAGTTCCAAACATTATATAATCAAGTTCATATTGATGGAGCATGGATTGTAAGTCTAGATTTAAATTTATTTTAGAAATTTATTTTAATAGATATTTTTTTATTTCTAATAAATTTCATAATTTACTGATAATAGTATTAACATTAAGTAGTAGTGAATTTTCAGTGAGGTAAATTATCATGTATTGGAAAACATAATAGCATGGAAATAATTTGTATAATTAAATAATGATAATAACTTGTTTATTAAAAAAAAAAATCAGATTATATTTTGAGATATTGCAATAATATTGTTATAAAGCTTAGATCCACTTTATATAATGCAAACATTATTTTCTTCAAATTATTTTATTTCCTTACAGTTTTGATTGTCTAGCAGTCTTCTTCAGAGCTACAAAACATTTAAATATATATGGCTTCATAGAAATGAAGTATTGTATTATAATTTTATGTAAAACTACCATAATTAGATCCAAATGTACAAAGTAATGTTTTAATTACTTTGTATGAATATTTCATCATCATCATCATCAACCATTATCAATCCACTGCAGGATGAAGGTCTCTCCAAGTTTAATCCATCTTCTCCGATCCTTAGCTTCTCTTCTCCACATCACCCCTGTGCACTTTCTTATTTCATCCATCCATCTCACATGTGGTCTCTTTCTGGGTCTTTTACAATCTCTTGGAATCCAGTTTAAAATTTCAATTGTCCATCTATTATCATCTCTTCTAGCAATATGTCCAGCCCAACTCCACTTCAATCTTTTAATTTTTTCAATGAGGTCAGTAACACCTGTTTATTCTCTTACCCATACATTGCATTTTCGATCTCTTCTTGTTACTCCCAACATACATCTCTCCATACTTCTTTGAGCGGTCTGAAGTCTCTGTATTGCTCTTAAATTATCTTATTGTTTTATTTAATATTTACAATATATAATTTTAATTTTTATATGCACTGTTCTGAAGAAGTCTGCTAGGCAATCAAAACTGTAAAAAAATAAAATTATTTGAATTATATAAAGTGGAAAAGGAAAGATGTTATTAAGAATAATTATATATGTTAATAATCAATGCATAGAGATTAAAGAAGGAGAAAAAATAATAATATTTCAAAAAGTGATTAAAACATTGCAAGTATTATCATTAAGTAATTGAATACTACTATGAAAGATATTATTGACACATGCAATTCTATTTTCATACAATTGCTGTTCATAGATATCTCTGCAGATGTAAGAACAGAAATTGCCTCATAGAAAATTTATAAATAGCTATTAGAAAATCAAACTTATCTTAGCTGAAGATGTAATTTTGCCACATATTATGTACATCACTTGTATTATGCATTGATTTCTTTTAAATAACAGAAGAATTAATGTTGAAATAAACCAGTTTCATGTGAGGTCCCAAATGCAGATTTTCTTCTAGATCTGGATTTGTTTTTCCAGATGTTGTGAACTAGGTTGTAGATGATGTGCTAATCTGCTTTGGAAAAGGAAAAACACTAAGTTGATAAAGTTTTCAAACATGAAATTTAAACTACATTTTTAATAACATTGATTTTTTTGCATGCTGTGGCAGGATTTAAAATCTTAACCAAATCAGCTTTTATAGCTGTAATCCAATCAGTTCCTTCATTCAAGTAAGCAGTGATCAATGATACTAGATTGTAGTGCCAACTAAATTCCCAAAATAATTTCTGGTTATTGACTTTCATCAATGAAGATTATTGCATTGTGTTATACTATCTAGCAGACATCTTTTTTTCAAGCTAGTTTTAAAACTGTAAGATTTGACTTGAAGTTAAAACCTTAAGATTTGAAACTTTTAAAATCATTACTCTTAAACAGTATAAAAAAGAAAAGTAAACATGATTTCTGGTTGGGCAGTCCATTGCTGCTCGCTAATAAAGGCAAATTGCAAAAAAAAACTGTTCAAAGGATTTGATTAATACTATGCTTATTAAAATGTGTAAGGAGTTAACTGATATTGGATTACTGCTAATCATAAAAATGTTATGAGTTAGCTGGAAGATTTAAGTAATATATTACTTTATATATACTAGTGAATCATTCTTTTGCCCTGCATAATTTAATGCTGGGGTATAGTTATGGATACAAGAACTGAAGATCCATGGATCACAGATCAATTTTGCCCTTTCTGGCATTCAAACTTCTTACGAGTTTCAGAGTGATTAACCATTTACTTAGTGCATCTCTTAGTTGGAAGCTTTATAGATCTTTTTATAAATGATTGGGGAAAATATATTTATATATGCCAAATATCTAATTAAATAATAATGATGGGTTTACAAAGAACCAAGTTCTGTTTAATCACAATGTTGCTAATTAGACATTACACAACAAGTGTGATTAAGGAACAAAGTCACCAAATCATAGAAAATTAAGTTTCATTAATACAACAGTTAAATTGCAAATTAAAAAGGTTAAGAATTGTAACTTAAAAAAAAAAAAAAATAGGCAAAACAAATATCCCACTGTGAAGCGAAGGCCTATTCAATAAGCTTTCGCACAGGAACAGTGGAGGAAAAATAACACTCATCATGTTTGACAATTGTCTGGAAGTGAGGGTTTGAGCAGTTGCCTATCCTTGTTTTTATCCCCTAGCTAAGAATAATTAAATATCCATTTACCAACCAGCAATGGATGGTTAATTGAATTGGTCCTGGCTGTCTATTTGAAAAAAAAAATCCCAACTTATAAGAAAATTTTAAATGTATTCAGTTGCCAGCTGGGTTTAAACCCAGATTTTAAGCACAGCAGCTGGATGCCTTGCCATGTCACCACAAGCCCTTCCTGTTATTTTGTTAAATAAAATGTTAATAATATTAGTTGAAGAAGACAAAGTTGTGTAGAATAAATTAATAACATAGTATATTTAATGCAATACAAATATTAGTTTCTCACACAGTGAGTAGTTATTTAATTCTACTCAAAAGTTGTATAAATAGCTATGATTAATATGTTCAGCTGTATTTCCATAAAAATTGTCTTGATCAATTTTAAAGTGTTGACAAAGTCTCTTTGTCTATAGGAGCACCCCCCCCCCCAGTGTGAAGACTACATCATGCAACAATCATAATTTTTGTTTTACAATAATGCTTCACCGCTCATCTGATTCACAGAAGTATTATTATCTAGATAGTAATAATAAGATACCCATGCACTGATCAAAAATCAAATGGTTGTTTAAATTGACTTCTACCTAGCAACTGTAAGAAAAATCACAAGTTTTTCTTGAACTTTAAAAGTTCCAAATTTTCATACTAATAAGTTAGAGTTAGATGGCAACTGAAATTATTATCTTTTGTGAAACTTATAGAAATGTCAAGAAACCATGGCAATTGTTCTACTTAAGCTAAAGTGATTATTATAGACTTTCCATTAAAAAGTATTTATCATTCTATGGTGCTCAAGGTCTGCTTTCAATCCCCTCACCCCACACATGCTTATTTGATTCATTTTAATTGTATCTATTTTATTATAAATGTACCAAAAACTAAAATAGTCTTTAAATTGGCCATAAGGCAAAGGCTTATTCAATAACTTTTAGAGAGGAGTCCATTGTGGTTAACTTTTGAGACAGATTTTCTATTTTGTTTACTTCTAGCTAATTATCCATTTACATATTTGCAAATCCAAGATTGTACTGTCAGCTGCATTGTCTATAGACTAGTTACTTGAAAGAAGAGACTAATCTTGCTTGCACTGTTAAGAATCCAAGTTCAACTCAGCCCAGTTTGAAATCTCTTGGTGTGACCATAGCAGGTGGATGCAATAATCACTATATAGTTGTTAATAGCATTAGCAAGGACAGTTTAACAATAATAATAATCACAGATGAAATAATAAATATTTGTTTTTTTAAGGATATGAATGAACCTTCAAATTTTTTTAATGGTGCTGAGAAAGGATGCCCCAACACCACTCTGGACTATCCATTTTATATACCAGGTAAAGCTTTTTTAAAATAATTTTATGATTATTCTTATTGTTGTATTATTAAATACTGTTCAAACTGAAATTGATTTATTAGCAAATTATATTTTTACTACAATTATGCCATCTAGTGTAGACTTTAGTAATTAGTAGATGGATTATGGTTGTGTTAATAAATCCTCACCCAGTGCTGTTTTATCCAATAGTATCATGCCATTTTCTAGCTTATGGCTTTCATCAATGAAGAACTTATGGATTTTGAATACTTGGATTTATGCATCTTTCCCCTAGCAGCCATTTTTTATTTTTTTCTTATATTATCAAGCTACCAGCCTAAATTGAAAGCCTATTTCTTCAATCTAAATGTATTTACCAGTGAAGTCATATAGATCTGAAACCAGTTCAGTTTCTATATATTATGGTGACTTAATTTTTTTAATAACCATAGACACCTTTATTCTTTGACCAGAATTTATTTAAAACCTACAAGTTATCACATGACCAACATCACTTCACGTTAGATGGAATAATTGTAATGAGAATAAAAGGATCTGCTAATGAATAGCAATGTGTAAATCATGTGATTTAGTTATGTGATGTCTTGTTGGTTCTGAAATTGATTTCTAGTAATCATGCGACTTTTGCAGAATAATCTGTTTAGCATCATTCTTTATTGTGTTGATGAAGTTTTTCCATCTTGTTGCTGATCATTCTCTTCTTCCCCCATTTATCTCTCAGAATTTTATAAATTTTTATACTAAAGTGGATCATCTCATATTACAACTGAAATAGAACAACTTCATCATTTACAGTCTAATCATTTTGTTATTTGTCATGTTTTCAAAAGTCTTTGCTAAAATCACAGTTCAGTAACATTTTTTTTTTTATTTGGTACTTTCACAGTTGTAAGAAATTATATTTTCAAAAATCTTTATAATAGTATAGTTCAAAACCGCAATAATTTTTTCTTCTTCTTCTTTACTATCCAACTTTCACATCCATAGTGAATCTCACAAACATTAATTCTAGTCTTTGTTTTTAAGATGTATACCTATAACTAGAAATCTTTTCCAGGCTTTTTAGTGCAATTCTACTTGGTTTTTAATCTACAATGAATCTTATAACTTCTAGATCCTTTGTATTTTGACGAATGATCCAAAAAGACGAAAACATCATCAACTTGTCTGCCTTCTTTATCTTTTCAAAGTCAGCAGCTGTTTTTGTCATCATCATCTTTGTCTTGTTCAAAATATAAAATGTATCACTACGATAATACAGATAGATAACCATTAATTCAGTCACCATTAATTCAAAAACATCTATCATCCGAATAAAACTGCAAAGTAGTGATTTGATTTATTGGTTTAATTTCTGTTTCATAAAGATTTTTTGCTGATATAAATATAAGCATATTTTGTATTGTAAAGTGTTGTATGCTATCAATACAATAGGTTTATTCTTAAATAAAATCTATTTCAATATATCAAACTATAGATATAAAAATAGTGTTCATTTTAATTTTCAGCAGAATTTGTTTTTATAATGAAGGATGGGGGGTATTATTGAAATCCGAAAAAAAATCATTTAAATCCACCCGCACCTCGGAAATTTCGGATTAATTTATTAGTAATCTATTTTACTAATGAATATGGAAAGGTTTAGTAAGACCTGAAAAATAATAAATGAGATACTTCTCATATGGGCAAATGTATAATACTAATTAAATTTATAATTTTTTTGATAAATTGGAATTGTATTTTTTTTTCTCTCTTCAATCCAAGAATGCAGAACAGCATTATTATTTAAATTTGGAAATTATGATACCATGACTAAGATATTGAAAGCATGCTAAGCATAAGACCTTAAGACCGTTTCACTGTTAAGATTTTTTACTCGGCATCTCCAAGTGCTTAAATGTCGATGTCAAAAACACATCTTACATCAATTAGACAAATTTTATAAAAGCTAATAATTAATTCATTAATAAACATTATTGCTTAATTTATTCCTATAAAAGCTGCCATAATGAACTTCACAATAATTTCCAATTTACATGACACAAAAATAAAATTATTATTATAAAATTAAAATACAGATCGTAATAAATAAATGATTGTATGGGTAATCACCAGGGAGATCATATAATCTTGAGAACTCTAGTGGCAGTTTAAGCATTTAAGAGTTTTATTCCACCAATCTTTAGTGGGTGTTTTTTTGTTGTTGTTGTTTTTTATTAACATTACTTGTTTGAAAATTAATCCGAAACTTCAGTTTTAAAATCTGCATTTCTATCACTGCATTAAATAAAAATAGGGAGTATGAAAATGGTGGAATACTTATTAATAAGCATTGATTTTATTAAATAGTACCAACAGTCTTTACTTTCTTAAATTTGATTGACATATTATTCGGACATGTGTGAACAATTCCTAGTGTGTGTAAACTGCAAAAACTATGGGAAATGTGATGTCCATGTCAACACAGCTCACAGTTGTGTCTTTCTTACTATTTGAACACCTTTTGTGGTATGTAGTTTATATTTGTTATAATTTTGTACTTTGGCTAATAATAATAACCGAACAGTTATTACTTAGGAGTTCAAGTAAGTCTGAGCACTGGAAGTAACAAAGCTGAGCTGTGATCCAGGGATCTTGAACTCTGAAATTTGTCATTCGATCACTGTACCGTAGGATGATATATTACCTTCATTAATAATGAACATAAATATAAAAGGAAAATACGATCTGGAAAAAAATTTTTAAATCATTTTGCAAATTATGAATTAGACTTTTATTTCATCTTTTGCACAATTTTATATGATGGTTTTCATCTTTTGCACAATTTTATATGATGGTTTTGAAATTAAAAGAATGTCAAGCAATACCATATTATCACTGAAAAAAGAAATGCTAATGGCTTTATTGTTCAAGAGTTCATAAGAAGTTTGAGCTCCAGAATTGATCTTGAACCTCCCGATCCCAATGAGCACCAGAATTGATCTTGAACCTCTCGATCCCAATGCGCACCAGAATTGATCTTGAACCTCCCGATCCCAATGAGCACCAGAATTGATCTTGAACCTCCTGATCCCAGTGAGCACCAGAATTGATCTTGAACCTCCCAATCCCAATTCAGACCTACTGCACCAAACTGCACAGAGTATTATCACTGATGATGATCAAGCATTCTTTCGTGATTGTCTTTTGCCTGATTGTAAGTACTTTCAACAAAGAACTTAATGTACATTTAAAGAGATAATATAATCAAATTAAATCTATGTAATAATAAACTATTAAAGTGCTTTAATGCTTTAAAACATATACACACATTGTTACAATTATTTAACTGAAAATTAAACCTCATTCAATGAAAATTGATTCGATGAAGATAATTATAGATACCATTGAATAATTTTTTTTTTTCACACATAATATTAAAGAAAAGAAACACTTCTAAAAGAAATGTTTTTATGTTAAAATATATTTTTAAAATTACAACTAAACTTTATTATTTCAGATTATAAGGGTGTTTGTAAATTAGATAATTGAATGGTTTTATTACTCAGGAGTTCATAAGAAATTTGAGCGCCTGAAGCACCCAATTGGAATCAATCTGAGAACTTTACACTTCATTGTCTGACCCTTTTCTACTGCATTTATCTGTGCAGAGCATTTATACTTATCAAACTTAATTAATGATTTTAGACCACAAAGTTGACAAAATTTATTTTTGCGGTGAGAGACTGCTACTGTTAAAAGACAAACACATTACCAAATTCTTTGTAGACTAGTACCATTAAGCATCACATGATCACTATCTTATACTAGCACATAATTGTTTATAAACAAAGCAAAACTCTCCATACAGTATTGCCACCCTATGCCAACCAGAGTAATCAATGAATGCCAGAAGGCTTGTGCATAAAATCCCTATCTAATGCCTACTCATCCAATATCCCCAGACTAGTTTCTGGCTTGTGGCCATCGTCAGTGAGGAGCTTTGGATCTGAGAGCACTGCACCTAGATCTTAGGATCTAATGCAACCCTCCAGCACCCACCTTTTATCTCTACTGTCTTCCCTCTTCTTTTTCTCTTTGTCTAATTAGAACTGATAGAACTCTTCTTTCTCGCTTTTGCTCGTTTTTTATTTTAGCCCAAGCCCAAACTACTTTTACAAGTAGGGAAGTCAGAATACGTGTGAACCACCCTCTAGCCAGTACTCAGGGGGTGGTTAATAAACCGTAGAAAAGTACGGGGATTCCCCAACCCAACAAGAAAATCCAACCAATTGTCTAAATTCGTGGCATCTTTCAAAGTTAAATAATAAAAAAATATACATGAATATAAGCTTTAAAATAATACTCCTTTATTATAATATTCTCCCCCCTCTCTTGTTTTTACATAAAACTAAGAAAACACATAACGGTGGATTTACAACGAATAAGAAAACAACGTACAGACAACTCTAATCAGCTGTTTGCCCTCTCTTAAAAATTAACTTTCTTGCCTTTGTTCTTATCCTTGAAAATTTCTGGAGAAAACGGGAATATTTGGAAAATAAATAATTTAAGTTCCTTACCTGCAATTTTGTCCGATGTGATCCCCGGGGATATCAAAACAAGATGGAAGCAATGAAATTTGAAGTAGACACACGAGGCGATTTATCCCTACAGTCCTTCCGAGTCGGTCTCCTTTGTGAAAAGTTAACAGATCTCCGGTAGTGTTCTCCTTATTCTGGTCTCTTCGGGGTAAGCACAGAAAACCCAGCACAAGCTTTTCCCCCTGTACGCATATTCGCCGTAGCCTTAGCTATTCCCTTTTTTTGTTTTTCTTCAAAAAAAAAAAAAAAAAAAATGCGATTCTTCAAAACGAACAAAAAAAAAAAAACATTCTACTCTCCCTGTCCTTTTTCTTTTTCTCTTCTTTTGTCCTCGAAAAACATCGCCCCTTCTTCCTCACACGTGGTATAGATGGCAGTTAGGCTAACAACAAAAACTTTTCGCGCTTCGGATATTTTAGAAACAACATTTGCCGTATTTAACCCTTCCTCTTTTTTTCTTTTGTCTTCTTTTTTTTTAATTCCTCAGATAAGGTCTCCAATACATATTTTCCTCTTCCTTTCTCTTACAATAATCTCTCATCTTGGATACCAAATTTATTCATACGTCCGTTTTCTCATTATTATTAATTTTTTCTTTTGAAATTGTCCATCCACACCGCACACACATACATATATCCCTTTTACTAAAACAAAACGCAAATCACCCCCCACTCCCTCTTTTCTCACTTTAATAAGATTTTAAACATTTTCTTCCACTAACAAAAAAAATAAATACTAAAACGGAATAAAACCAAACTATATGAAACTAATTAAAAAAAATACATAACGCATGTGTGCGTTTTTCTACATTGTAAACAGGGTTTAGACCCGACTGTTTACACTACTTAGCTACAAAACTATGAGAATGAAATTGAAAACACAAAAATATTTTCAATCTAAGCTCAATAGCTTATATAGTCATATGGATTTGAACTCAGTTCAGCAGTTGTACATTTTGGTGTCTTTGGCACAGGGTGGAAATACTGTATGGAGAGTTTTGCTTTGTTTATAAACAATTATGTGCTAGTATAAAATAGTGATCATGTGATGCTTAATGGTTTAACACCAATCCTGCCTAATAGGATAGTGGTCGCTATGGTTGTTAAAGAGCCAAAGACACCAAAATGTATGGGTACTGAACTGAGTTCAGATCCATATGACTATATAAGCTATTGAGCTTAGATTGAAAGTATTACTGTGTTTTAAATTTCATTCTCATAGTTTTGTAGTTAAGTAGAGATAAAAGGTGGGTGCTGGAGAGTTGCATTAGATCCTAAGATCTGGGTGCAGTGCTCTCAGATCCACAGCTCTAGCAGTGCTCTCGGATCCACAGCTCACTGACGATGGCCACAAGCCAGAAACTAGTCTGGGGATATTGGATGAGTGGGCATTAGATAGGGATTTTATGCACAAGCCTTCTGGCATTTCATTGATTACTCTGGTTGGCACAGGGTGGCAATACTGTATGGAGAGTTTTGCTTTGTTTATAGACTAGTACCAATAAGAATGTAACATTCTTTTCATCAATGACAAGGGTCTCCAATAATCAGCATACAAATTTAATTAATCAATCCAGATCAACAGGGAGACTTAATGCCCTAAGTAGTAATATCTAATTATTCATTTACCAATCACTGTTGGATAGGGTATTAGGTTGTCTATAAGCTGATTACCTAGAAGAAAAAAGTTCTAAGCTTGCTTGGGACTATGTTCACTCAGTCTGAATTTAAACCTTGAGTTCTGGGAATGAGTAACAAATGCATTGTCAACAAGACCCATTTTACATTTTACATACATGTTGTTAAATGGACAAAAATTAAAGTAGAAATTATAATTTTTATTTTTACTGACCAAAAATGGAACAACGGATGTAGAAATGTCCCCATTGTAACAAGTATGTCCAATTATTTGAAGTGTGTGACTCCTTTTGTAGTTTCAATTAATTTATAAAATATAATGATCAAATGTTTATTATTTCTTTATTATAGGACGTTATTTTCATAGTCATATTTTAAACCTATAAACTTGGATCACAAATAAAGTCATACTTTTACATATGAAATGTTTGTAAATAAGGTTCTGCAGTACTATGCTCACCACTAGTATTTGTGAACTTTCCCTTTTTTTATGTGACATTGTAGTCTGAGGTTCAATTTGAATGTAACACCTTTGGCTAGACTATTAATATGTACTTCTCAGAATGTTAATCGCCTTTTAAATTAAATTTTATTTCTAAATATTAAATTCTAAGATATAATTTTATGGTTTTTAAATTATTTCTGTTTTAATATTTTAGTTATACAATAGCTTGGAAATAAGTAAACAATAAGATATACAATTTCAAGAAATATTTGAGCAAATCAGTTTCAACAACGCTATCCAATGGGTCTTGTTTCTTATCGAAGAAGTATGGTAAAAATGATGGTGTTATGATGTATCTAAGAACTTAATTTGTGTAAGAGACTTTGATGATCAGCCTATTGGCAGTTAGATATTTTAGAGAGGCATAAGTTATTACATTGAGAAGTAAAAACAATTGGATATGCTTCGCAACAGAAATTCTGCAGAATCAGGTATAGTCTTATTGTCATTAGCTTATATAGATTTATTGCAAACATATGCAGAGAACATTGTTTGACAGGGAATACAAAATTTGCATAAGCAGACCTGGAATTTCCTGTAACCTTTGTATTGATTACTGAAAACTATCAACAACTCAGAAAGCAGTTTAAAAGCGAGTTACTTAACAACAGAAAAAGTACAATTTCCTTTTTTGTAGAAAGTTTTATGTGATCTGGTCTTGAAATAACTGAAAGACTGATTCATTTTTATTTGTGAATATCTAACTTCTTCTCAGCCAGGTGTGCATGGCATCAGTTACAATATCCAGTTTTACTCATCATTCGCTCATGGATAAATAGTGTCATATAGCTATTTACAACAATTCATGGCATGAAAGAAAGGCAACCCTACTGCCACTTTTCATTTGCAAACTGCTAATACTTTTCAAGATGCTGCAGTGATTTTCAGATCTCTCGCTCATTGAGATACATAAAAACTTAAATGACATAGCAAAATATTCTCTCAAACACACTTTGTTATTGGAATCATGTTTACTAAAACAGATAGTATTTGTACATACTAAGACATCTTTTGAGGTCATTGTTATTTCAAGCCACATATATATCTGATTGTGTTGCTTGATATAAAGTCAGACAAGATAATGATGGCTGCAACGTAATTAAACTCCTATTCATCTAACTCATAAATTTAATTGGAAATTTAAAATGTTATTCACATTTTGTTCTATATATTGGGTGAGTTTGGTTTACATAAATCATTTCTTATATATATATGTAAAGGATTTCATGATGTACCCTGACTGCTATTCGTATAGAATAGGCTTGATAAAACTTGAACATTTTTTATATTTCAAATCAGTTTTATATGTCAGTCAGAAAATGGTATATAGTTATTAATGTTGAGATTTAACAAAGATTGGAGAACTGCACAAATCATCATCTTCCAGCAGTTTGTAATGATTTCTCTTTCACTGCTCCTCTATGAAGGTTGTCAAATGATGTTTTTTTCTGTACAAAGCTATTTAAAAATTATCTATATTCTATTTTACAAGAATTTCTCCATCAATCTCTAGACATACACTCTGAACTAACAATTAGGCATGCGCTCTGAAATATGTAGAAAACCGAAGAAATTCATGAAGTAGCATGTTTTGACATTGAATTTTAATGCATTCTAATTTGCAATATATATACTATGAACATGTTTTGAAGTGGAAAAACATTTTTGTATTGCACATTAATTCAAGACTTAATTTATTTAATAAAAAAATATTAATTGCTGCATGCATTGGAATATTGATGCTAATGTATTTACTGGACTAGACAGTAACATTATTTACCTGCTGAAACATTTTTTTCATCTTATAAATATTAAATAATTAATTTTTTTAAAGTTTTATAGAGAAACTTAGCTAAGACTACAACATGTGATATGATGTGATATGCCTACTCCTTTATCGAAGTTAGGACTCGCTCAGTCACTATGTCCAGAAAAACCTGTCCTGTTAGTCACCTTACTTTCCATTCCCTACCTTATCTCTATCTCACTCCATCCCATTTTTACAATGTCATCTTTGTTCACTTCGTGGTCTTTATATCTAGATCGCGCTTATTATTTTTCCAAACCCAGCGTAAAGATTAAGAATCAACTTTCTGTATAATCACTTAGTTTATATTTATTATCCCACAACTTCATTATTTGTACCTTTCTGCTTGTAAACATTAACATTCAATTAGCAGATGCCTAATATTTTCCATGCCTTCCTTACATAACTTGTACACTAAATTACCCACATTTCTCCATTTATGTGTATATTCCCTTGTTGCTAACAATCCTGTTCGAGCCTTAAACAGTAGATTACTTTCCTTGCTATTATCGTAAATTAACTTCCACTCAATATTCTGCTTACTTCTATATATATTTAGATTTTTTTTACTGTCCATACTAGTTCCCCAACTCCCTATTTTTTTATCAGTACTTCTATTCTTCTATCTCATGCTTTGCCACAATTCTCCTAACACAATCATTCCATCTTTTGTACAAGTATACTGATATAAAGTCTTTATCCAAATCTTCTGCATACCGTACTATCTTTCTCACCCATCTTATTGCCTGTTCTTTACTCGTAATCCAATTAATTAATATTTTGGCTTCAATTAAGAATATATACTGTAGTGCAAGCAACAGTAATCATTGGATGCAAAAAGGTTTGGGCATAAACCCCTATCTAGTGCCTATTCATCCAATATCCTCAGACTAGTTTCCAACTTGTAGCTTTTATCTTGTGTAAGCATAGGAAATGGTAATCATGTGATTTTTAGTGGTTTAATCAACAAATAAAAATTTTGGATTTTAGATGAAGAAATTAAAAAGGTAGCAGGTTTTAACATGTATGGAATTGATATTGCATACTAATTTTCAAAGTCTTAATAATCTCATTGTAATTTCTTCAGTTTTAGTAAAGTATTGATGGGATTTATATCAGTAAAGGCATTCTTCATAAATTGACTCATTTACAAGGAATTTGTTGCCAGCTGTTGAACAAAAACAATAAATTAGTCAGAGTCTTTGGGAAACCTTATTTAACTAGTTCAAAAATCTCAAAATGAATTCCTTATTAATTGATAATTATTTATTTACATGGCACAATATCTATCTGTAATTATTCTAAAGGAAATAAATATTCATGCATGCTGTTAAGCTCTAAGGTCACTTGTTCTTTTGAGTGTGCGTAAATTCATACACTCAAAATTAAACAGTGCATGTGTGAAAGTTGATTTGCTTCAGAAGAATTTCATATTAAATAAATTTTAATAATTTTTATATAAAAAATGTATATTGTAACGGTAAGAAAAGTAGAGCTGCTTTAACCTAACCTAGAGATGCAGATAGAGGGGGTTCGAACCTCACCTACTTCTCTAAATTGCTACTAAGCGACTTACTCCCCAAACCTCACTAGAATTTAATCTTAATGTATGCCTGGTGGTCAGGGAGAGAAGAGACCACGAAAAGGAATTTTTACATATATAATGATCAGATGTACATACATATGTTACAAAAGAAACAATACTAAGTGGTTTTATTTATAGTGAATGAAAGATAACACAAACTTTTATTATTTACATTAAAAGAATTCATACAATGTTTTATTAATAGTGTCACAGGCTATTTTCACTGCAACCGGATAGACCTATTTGAAAGATCCATTGATCGTAATGATAAGAACAGACAAAATTTTACATTATAATTTCTTTCTTTAAAATATTCCAGCCAATGGAAGTGTTACATAAAAGAAATCAAGAGAGAGAGAGAGATGATTCATTAACTCTGTGGTTGGAGAACATAGAAATAAATAGGTGGTCAAACTCAACTAAACACTTTGGACAGGTTTAAATCACCGCCCTACTTATGATTTAAGAAGAATGATAAAGTGACCCCAGCAGGAATTTCCAGCTATAATTGAAACATTTTGATGATATTTTGAGAAAGATTTCCTAATAAATATAAATATATAAGACCATGCACACAGGCGATAGCATATAGTGGGCTGTGAGGCTCGAGACATAACAGTTACCAAGAGGTTAACACAAGACCGGATAGCTCTCCGTCTCTAAACTAGGTTAGAGAGAAAAATGGAATCCGTTCGCTAAATGCGTGACCCGGATTCAGGATCGGAGTTTTTGTTGCTTATGTCCAGTTACGTACATTTAAGGAACTGAGATCGACATGAGATCCCGAACAATTTATTTATTTTTCAGAAGGTCCGAATGTAGGTATGTTAACCTAAGCAAACTTGGCAAAAGAAGCACTGTAATTTATGCTGAGCGGCCCAGTAGATCACCCAAGGCACGATACCATATAAATACGGTCAACGACCTTTAAATTTAAAAAAGAAACCCTCTGCAAAATATATATATCTTAGGAAAGCTCAACTATCACTGAAAATCTGCAGAAAAATAGTAACTTCACCTTTATAAAATTTGAATTAATAAAAAGAACAAGTGGCGGATATTTTATTTATTTAGTTGAAATTTAACCCATTCACCACTAAGCCAATGCTATTTAATAATTTTTTAATACATATTGTCAAAATGTACTCTCTCTTAGTACTAAAATATAAATGCGAACATTTTATTTCACGCTCTTTAAAATATAACTTTAAATTTGTAACCCTTCATTGACTAAAATATACTGGCATTTGATAAGGATCTTTCTTTTATATGTATATAAAAAAAACTAAGTTAAAGTTTGGAAAGTTTTATAATAGAATTTCTAGCAATTTAAATCTTGATTTTAAAATAGAGTTTTGCACTTTCTATGATTTGCTTCCTTTTCTTTCTAAATAAATAATTATATAAAATAAATAACTTAATTACGGGAGTATAATGGCGGAAAGTTAAACGAAGCATTTTTCAATTAAATTAATAAGATCTATGGCCGCCATTATATATAATAACCCCTCCCATTACGATATAAAAAAAAAAGAAAAGAAAGCAATTAATGAAATATAATTTCACAAGATTCGAATACATAGATTAAAAAAAAACATATATATATAGAAAAGCATAAATATACATTGAAATTGCAAATTACAAAGATATTTTAATAATTTATGGGAACGTTACTGGTAACTAGATGGGTGGGTCAAAATGAGTTCATTTGATGTTTCCCCGCAGGTCTTCTCGGTTCTTCAAATTTGTTTTTCCATGTTTTTGAGGGCAGATTTTCACGGATACAGGGCAGATACTTTTGTTCTCTGGCTGGCTTACATGATTACGACTCCTGCATCAGGAACAGCTCAGGAGAGTGAAGGCAAAGAAGTTACCCCTGCATTTTTGCAGAGCAACACATTTCTGGATTCTTTTATTTATATGCTGAAAGAATAGAGTGCAGCTTGAAGTAAGTACAGCAAGCAAGAGTTCGCTATATTGTCCAATCTTTCAGCAAAATTTCTTCCAACAAAATTCTTAAGATTTCTCTCTGACCTTCAGCACAGGTTACCAGCAAGCATAAGACCAAGAACAAAAGAAAAGTTCTTTATTTATACCCTTTTTCCATTATGTTTTTTAATCTGTTAATTAGTAGCGAATTATGCCCATTGTTTCAAATTTTTCCTGTTATCTATTTTTATCTAATTCAGAAAAATGTTTTACTAATTAAATTCCTTTTCTTAATGGATTCTATTTAATTAAGAAATTCATCGAATTCTACCAAATATATTTTAAAAATAATTGCAATTATAATTTTAACTTTCTATATTTTATTTTATTAAATCTTTTAATTTAGGCAACTATTTAAGAAAACGATAAATTTAGTTTGAAAAAGAAACATACATTCACTGTCGTTGGACTTAGGGTCTTAGTTAGCCCACAGTGAATGGTGAAGCCAGCATATATATTTTTATATATATATATGCACAGCTTCAATATATAGTTTTGCTTTCCAAAGTCATATGTAAAATCAAAATTTATATCAAAGTATTGAAATGTTTTGAGAGTGTTTTAAGTTTTAATATACAATAAATCTATATATATGCATGTAAAAATAAGTGTGGGATCTCATAGTGCTATTGCAACGTATATGGCTGATATGCCTATGACCTGGATTCAAATTCAGACTGAGTAAACTTCGAAAATGTTTTCAATAGGCTTAGGGTTTTTACCCCCATACATTTGGCACTTTATCAATCTAGTAACTATTCAGTATTGGATAATAATTTGTTATCTAGCTGAGCCTTAAATACCCATCAATTGAAAAATCTAGTGATTACTGTTTTCTCCATTACTGATTTTCTTTAAATGGCTTTTTGAGATGTCTTTGCCCTGCAATGAACTATTTAAAGACCATTTATCTTTACTTGTTATATAAGATGTCTTTCTTCAATGTTTGAAATTGCTTAAATTTAAGTAATATACATTTTTATAATAAAACAAACAAGCAAAAAAAAGAACAATTACACATCATAAAATATAAATATGAGAGTAATTATCAGGTTAAAGTATATATGTTTTAATCTTTTTTTAGAAGTCGCAGGAGATTCTTTATCTACTCATACAATCTGTATGTCATGTCGACAGTATCTTTCAAATCATTACAATCTTCATAACTTGTATGGTTTAACAGAAAGCATTTCAACATACAGGTAAGTGTGTCATAAGTTCCTTAAAAAAAATAATTGATAAAAACTTTTCACCATTTAAAATGGAATAAATGTCAAAACCAAAAAAAGTAAAGAGTTGATAAATTTAATAATTTTATTAATTTATTACCAAACTCCAATTTAAACTTAATAGTTGGTGCTACAAATAGAAGTAATTGTAATTTAATTTTTAATCTAAATTCAGTTTTGACTGCAATATGTATGCAAATTTTCATCTTTACAAAATACTAAAAAATATCTTTAAATATAGAGAAAATAACTCCCACGGAGAGTTGAGAATTATGATTGAGTGACTAGGATTCAGTTTTAGAAGCTTTATATGAGTAGAAATAAATATTTAAATGTCTTTATTGCTCAGGAATTTATAAAAAATTTGAGTGCTGAAGATGTCAGTTAGATGCAATCCATGGACTTTAAGCATCAGAGTCTGTCTGTATCACTTCCACAAACCAAAACAGATCAAAGCTATATATCACATAATACAAAGAATGAGTGTAAATGATAATTCTTTATATTCTGGATATTTTTTGAAAAGTCAGATATCCTCTAATTATATATATATGTTGAGAAACTGCAGAGAGGAATTCGCCGTTAACTAAATGGAAATCCTTTGATTCATCTTCGAGGCTTTAAAGAAACCCAGCAAAGCAAATTCCCAATATCCATTTCATATTTTCTTAACATTACAGTTGTTACTATTATGTAATTATTTATACAGTAAATGAACATTAAAACAGTCAAAACTCACTATACGTATAGCAGTTATAAGCAAGCATAAGAAATGGTGATCATGTGATGGTTATTGATTTAAGTAAATGAGCATGTATGAGCTGCTTGCCAATCTGCATCAACCAGCTTAATAAGTTTATTGGCTTTTGCTTCTGAGCTCAAAACCAGGAAATACTATGATCTTTCTTCTCATTTGCCTGATAATTCATAATTGAAATATCATTCAAATTTTCTTGATATCAGAATGAATGTGTGTACGAATGGTCTTTTTTTTTTTTTGGATATTTACAATCATAGTAAACAAAATTATGGTCTTTATTTCCAGGAAGCTATATATTTAATTTTAACATGTTTTATTTATTTATATGTAATATAATAAGGTTGATTTTATCATGCAGAAAACAACGAGAACTTTATCATCTGGATGAAATTGGTTGCTGTGCCAACATGATACAAATTTTGCCTATAAATTGTAATTGAGTGAAAAAAGAGTTTGAAACTACATCATTTTTTAATCACATGTTCTACAATATAAAAGCAAGTGCTTGATGAAATTTCGAGACTCTCTGCGTGATAGATTCACCTGGTAAATTTTATAAATTTTAAATATTCAATTCACCATTACTACAGCTACTTAATTCAGCATATCCAGCAGAGTAGGAACCATTAGATATTCGCCTGATAAAGTTCTCTAAATAAATAAATTTATTTATAAATGCTGTTATAACAAGAAATCTGCAGGTTTTTGCAATGATATGTAACTCCATATGTTTCTCATATAAGTACAAAATTATTTAAAAAGGTTGCCAATAAACGGGATTTAAATATATATTTATAATTGTAAAATCTAAAATAGAATAAGAGATTTATCTAAGTCTTCTAGATCCTAAATATTTGCCTGACTGGAACACCCTAATAATGGTATCTTCTTAGTTTATCCTTTCAGCCAGATAAAACATTTATTTCTCTCCAAATAAATATAATGTCAACATGGACAATTTATATAGCATTAAGGTCCTAAATGATACATTCTATATATGACCTAAAGTTATGAACTAACTCTTTATTTCTTATATTCTAATCTTATTACTACACGTACATTTTAAATAAGGCAAAACTCTTCATACAGTGGTGCCACCCTGTGCCAACCAGGGTAATCAATGGATGCCAGAAGGCTTGTGCATAAAACCCCTATCTAATGCCTACTCATCTAATATCCCCAGATTAGATGAGTAGGTACTAGATAAGGATTTTATGCATAAGCCTTCTGGCATCCATTGATTACTCTGGTTGGCACAGGGTGGCACTACTATATGGAGAGTTTTGCCTTGTTTAATAACAATTATGTGCTAGTATAAGAGATGGTAATCATGTGATGTTTAGTGGTTTAAGTACATTCTAACACATTATTTATTTATTTACATCAGACACGTTTATAATGTGATACCATTAATATTATAAGAAAATATATATTAAGAAAACAAAATATAAAGTCTATAAGAAAAGAACATCTCATAATCAATAAAAGAATTTAATATTATATTGCAGTAACAACCTATCTCTAACAAAAAACAATGCGGGCAAACATCTTATATCAATTAAAATATTGAAATCATATCAATTAAAATATTGAAATCACACTATCTGCTCTTCTTATTGACAAAAATGTCACATGCAATTAAAACATTACGCAAAAAACGTAGTAAAGAAAACAAATTATGCAACCATCATTATCCATGAAAGTTTGTGAATAACTTAATCCACTTTCTTTATATGTACATTTTTCTATAGGTTTCATTAATAAACTCCCTTTTTACAAATATACTCATTATTTTATTCCTTTAAATATTCCATATTCATTTTCCTAAATTTTATTGACAGGTGTGATAATGATCCTTTTAATGATTTTGATCCATTTATGGCAATGTTATATTTAAATAGCAATAACAATATTATTTATCACAATTTTTAAAATCCATTATGAAGGTAATTAGGTTATAGAGTCCTAAGACAATTAAATTTTAGGTTAATTATCCCTTTTAAAAAGTGAAGGATGTTATTTTATTTCAATCTCCCCCAGGATTAGTTCTTTATAAAATTAGCAAAAACACAACCATTAGGTTAAACAGAACTTCTCAACTGTGCTTAATTAGTATTCACAGAAACTGGGAAACAAAAGCAAAATCCAATCCACTTAGCATAGCAAACTTCCTAGTTCCAAAACTATTTGAAGAATCAAACATTTGGCTATATTTTAAAATAATTCAGAGATTAAAATTAGAATTTACCTTAGGAAAAATTTTATTGGCTTTAGAAAGTCAGCAATTAATTATTCTGAAATTATTAAGTCATGTTTGATGATGATGATCATAAAGATTTGCATCTGCCTTTTTTTTTTAATCCAATATATTGCTAATACCATTTCATTTTCAAAACTCCATAATATTTCTTTCTTAATTTTATTATTTATACCCTATCTACTATTTTTAATTGTATTATATTTATATTTTATTTTATATCTGTTTATTGTCAATTTCCATTAATAAAATTTAGGATTACTATATCATCTTTGTAACATTAATGGATTTTTTGGTGTAATATTTGCGGGCATGGGCCTGCGCTCCTCATTGCTTCCTCAGGGGTCGATGGTGGCAGTCATTGGGGGTCTGGTTATGGGTGCAGCCTGTTGACGATTATTGCCACTATCTGGAAAACCTGGGAGGGTTCAGGGTCAAAGTTTTCAACACCAATTCTGCTCTCATGGGCTGCTGTGCCCCTTGATGGATTGTATTTGGGCAGTGCAGATCTGTGCTCATTAAACCATTTTATGGATGTAATTGTTATCGAGCATATGTACTTTTTAAATAAATGATTTACATCATGTAGTGGATGATCAGTCACCTGCATTTTTTTTCCTTAATAAAAAAAAAATGTATGATTATTTAAATCTCTTTTTTTCCTTTTCATGAAAAACGAATTTTTTACACTTTTTAATTTTTCTTTTGTTTGTTAATGCATAATCAATCAGTAATGTAGTTGTGATCACTTCTTGTCTAAGATTATTATCATATTATTTAATAAATTTGCTATTTCTAGATCATTCTTTTTACATAATACTGTCTTATTTATATATATATCAGTTTTTTCTATATATTCCTTAAAGTCTTCAATATTTTTTTTTACATTCATATCGTATTTCCTAAAAATATTTTCATTCTAAATAATGTTTTCTTTTCCTTCTGTGGCCATATAAACTATGTCTATAATCCAAGTATTTTCAAATCCATAAATTCAATCCATCTTGCAACTTCATATACTTTTCTTTTATAATAAAACTAATTCTCTTTTTTTATATTATCTTTTTTATTAAATCTTTTCATAGAAAATTCTTTTTTTCTCTCATTATTTAGATGTGTAAATCTAATTTATCTTCTTTTGTTGCATTATCAAGTTTCCTTTATTCCTAAATTTTTATTTTCTCAGACATATTTAAAATCCCAAGTGAAAATTCTCATTTAATGAATAATATTTTTGTAGTGTAATTTTCACTAAACTACTCACACAAGTTAGAGACTGATTTCTATCCACTTTTAATGCTTTGTGGAGAGACGTAATCATAAAATGACTAGTTTCTATCTGCTTTTAACACCTTGTGGAGGGATGTAATTATAAACAACTAAAGACATGGTTTTGGTGATGTGTTTTATGATTACATTCCTCCACCGGGTGTTAAAAGCAGTTAGAACCCAGCCCCTACACTAAAGAAATATTATTCATTATTCGATAATCTCTAGTCTAATGAATGACTAATAAAAATTACTAATAATGTTTTCATGTGTTGCCCATCTTGTATACACTTTAATTTCTCATTTTTAAATGCATTATTTCTCTTCTATTTTATTTCTCTGTTGTTTTACAATCATTTACATCTCATAATATTTTTTAATAATTATTTCATTCCTAAAACACTAATTCTTTTTTCTTAACTACTAATTTTTTTAAAAAAATAATAATTATTCTGATAAAAATTTGAGACAATACTCATAGTATCTTTTGATTACTTTATGTTATTTAAAACTCTTATTAAAACTAGACTTAAAACAGGCAAAACTCTCCATACAGTAGTGCCACTCAGTGCAAGCCAGAGTAATCAATGGACGCCAGAAGGCTTGTGCATAAAATCCCTATCTAGTGCCTACTCATCCAATATTCCCAGACTAGTTTCTAGCTTGTGGCTTTCATCAGTGAGGAGCCTTGGATCTGAGAGCACTGCACTTAGATCTTAAGATATTATATAAGTAGGCACTAGATAGAGATTTTATGCACAAGCCTTTTGGTATCCATTGATTACCCTGGCTTGCACTGAGTGGCAATACTGTATGGAGAGTTTTGCCTGCTTTAACAACAGTTATGAGCAAGCATAAGAAATGGTGATCATGTGATGTTTGGTAGTTCAAAACTAGACTTCATTACTGTGCAACTACTTGTCATTTTTATTATTTGATTGTATATTAAATCACCTATTTGAAAATAGATTTAATATCTTTAGAATTCTTCGCAGGAGAGCACTGTGATTAACAGGTTTCTCTAGGCATAGTGGCTGAGAGATTCCTGACTCCGAAAAAGAAGAAGCCACAATGCATCGCATCACATTGCTTTCTCCTGATCTTTAACAAAATTTGTGTTAAAATTGGTGAAAAACTTTTTCATTTTTTTCTTAATCAAATTGATTATTTTACATATACATATTTTTTATAACTAAATGAAAAGTTGCAATATTTATATTTTAATTATGCAGTGCACTCACAACCATCCTGGGTTTATCTAGACGTCCATTTATTATTTCTCGCTCAAGTGCTCCAGGTCTTGGACATTATGCTGGTCACTGGACTGGAGATGTCTTTTCAACTTTTCTAGAAATGAAAAGATCTATTGCAGGTATAAATAATAATTATTAAGTGTAATGGGTAATGAAATGAAATTGTGTTTATTAAAATTATAGAAATTTTTTTATAGGGATACACTCTTAAGAATCATCTTTTCAGTTAATCAAAGACTATCCAAAATGATCGTATTATCGAAAAGTATGTTATCATTGGATCTTAATGCATGTTGGGTAACAATTAACATCCCTGTCTATTGTATCTGACTATATTTTTTATATTTTTGAATGCATTCATATAGAATTTCTGAAATGTCCTCTATATAAGCTTGTACTTTAGCTAATAAAAGTTTCATTTATACATGAAACAATAAGAAAATCAAATTGTTTAAAATCAATAAAAATAATTAAATCAAATACAATAAATTCTTGATTTATCATTTACTCATAATTTATTTTTCTGCATGGTCTTGAAATCACCATATAAATAAATACCTGTTTGGCTTTTTTTATGCCTCCATCAATTTCTAATTTAAAACAGGCAAAACTCACTATACTTATTACCACACACAGCAAGCTAGAGTAATTAATGGATGCCAGAAGGCTTGTACATAAAATCCCCATCTAGTGCCTACTCGTCCAATATTCCCAGATTAGTTTCTGGCTTGTGGCCTTCGTCAGTGAGGAGCCTTGGATCTGAGAGCACTGCACCTAGATCTTCAGATCTAATGCAACCCTCCAGCAGCCACCTTTTATCTCCACTTAACTATAAAACTATGAGTCTTAAACTGAAAACACCTTAATGTTTTCAATCCAAGCCCATCAGCTTATATAGTCATATGGGTCTGAACTCAGTTTAGTACTCATACATTTTGGTGTCTTTGGTTCTTTAATAACCATAGCCACCACTATCCTATTAGACAGTAGGCACTAGATGGGGATTTTATGCACAAGCCTTCTGGCATCCATTGATTACTCTAGCTTGCTATGTGTGGTAATATGTATAGTGAGTTTTGCCTGTTTTAAAACAGTTATACACAAGCATAAGAAGTGGTGGTCATGTGATGATAATTTCTAATTTGTCATTTTTTTCACATCTCATCAATAAATCATGGTTCTGATACAGTTTTTTTCCGCATAAGTTTTTTTTAATTTGAAATGTTAAAATACTATTTTTGTATATACAACCTTTTCAGTACATCATAACGTTAACGGTATATCAACATTGTGCAACTAATCTTGATCGGTTGCTAGCTTATAAAGATCATGGCTAAAGGTTTCTTAACTAATATTAATGAAATCCTCATTTATTAATATTTAACATACACACATATGTATCTACATTATAATTAGTTTAACTCACTATTGAATAATGTTCTTTTAAATAAATTTTCGGTAAGAACTAATCATAAATAAATTAAATAATGTACAAAATAATATTACTATTTTCCAAAAATATTTTTATTTCTTTTACTATCAACAAGTTTCTTTTAAAATTTATTTATTCTCTGGATTTTTTTTCTTTTAGTCAGCTGACTATTTATAAGGATTGTAATGATTTCAGTCAGGGGATAGATTCAATATGGCTGCTGTTATATGTAGAATTAATAAAATCAAACGAAAAGTCTTCTCCTGAAACTGACAGATAATACTTTAATTATATTAAATTCCTTGGAATCAGTCAGCTACAAGCACCCTAAACTCCTTACTTTAAATAGAAACCGATATCAGTAATATAATTAGGGATATGGGTCTGTAATAAATATTAATTCTATTTTTTTTAACACCTGTAATTATTAGATATTAAAATTATATATATATGCCTACATTTTATACAAATAACAGATGAGGAATCTCTTAATTATCCGAGTTTTACTTTAAACATATGCAATGAGTAATCAGTAAATTATTCTTATCCATAATTTTTTGTAGAGTTCTTCTCTATCACTTTTTCAACTCGTATTTATTTTCCCTGGTAAGTAATTATAATTATTGGAAAAATAATAATTAAATAGCTTATTTCTCAGTAGTTGATAAGAAATATGAGTACAAAAGGAATGGATCTCAGCGATTAACTCCAGAATCTGCTACTCACTGCTCTAAAGACCATCATAATTATTTATTAACACCAGGGTTCACTAGAGAGATTTGTTGTTTTAAAATTATCTTGTGAGCATTCAATTAAATATAATCCATCTTAGAAAAACAATTCATTCTCATACGATAAGTTTGGTTAATGTTTAATAATTATTAAAATAAATAATAACTTCCGCTCTTATTATTGTAGAGTGGTGAACACTGGAGGTCGTAGTCCATGAATCATGACTTCGTTCTATTACTTCCCATGTTTCAATTTCTTATGAATTCCTGAATAATAAATCATTTGATTATTTTTTTATGCACATGTAATTGTAGAATTTAGGCATTTTTTCATATTAGAAAATAAAATAAATAGGGTTAAAATATATAATTAACAGCAATGTAATTAATGGCATATAAAGAAACGTAGAATCCAAGAAATTTTCATAATGAGCTAATTATTAAGCTTTAGCAATTCTTTTAGTATTTATTTAATACAAATAATTTCAATCTTTTTTGTTTTATTATTTATTTTATATTCATTGACCATTCTATTTTATATTCACTTTTATTACTTTATATTTCATTTACACGTGTTTGATTCATATTTTATCTTATTTTTAATATTGAATATTATATGTTACCTGTATACTGGATTTTCTCCTGAGCTGCATAATGCTATTTTTTTAACCCTCCTAACGTAGAGTTAATTGTTTGAGAAGTTATATGATGTTTAAGCATCACTAGTCACAGGTTTGGCATAACCATTCCATAAAATTTGTCAGAATTAAAACAAAATTTATAGGTAACTGTTTTTTTCTGAAAAAGTTTTTCAGCATATTTTGAACTGACAACAAAATAGGCTGGTGGTATTTCAATTAAGCAGAGCTATCAAGAAACATTATATTAAAAATAAAAGCAATACCTACTTTAGCGCCATCTGCTGTAAGCTTGAATAATCAATTATTAGTAGACATTTTGCTCAATTTAAATCCCCATTCTTAAATATTTCTGGCTTTTAGGTTTCAGATTTAAAGATAATGCATCTATCAACTATTTTAACTTCATTTTATTATTCCAAGACAAAACTTGAAATTCATATCAGTGACTAAACATTTATATAGATTTGATTCCAATTCAATATTTATATATTTTATTACACTCAGTTTTTTATTTAATTGTAAGCATCTTATTCACCAGTTAAGAATGTTAGTAATAACAACAAACTACTAAATTCTCTGCTCACACAATATGTGATGTGATATGGCTATTCCATTATCAAAGTCAAGAATCTCTCGGCCAATATGTCCAAGAAAAACCTGTTAGCCACTTTACTTTCCATTCCTCACCCTAAGTTTTTCTCATATTCTTCTCTATCCTGTTCTATTCCATTTCCTCAACTTCATCTTTGTCCTCTTCATGGTCTTTATATCTAGATCTCCCTTATCTTGCCCAGCATTAAGACCAATAATCCATTTTCTGTATAATCACTTGGTCTATGTTTATTTTCCCATAACTTCATTATTTGTATCCTTTCCGCTTGCAAGCATTTACATTCTATTAGCAAATGCCTAATATTTTCCATGCCTTCCTTACATAACCTGCAGATTAAATCACACACATTTCTCCATTTATGTGCATATTTCATTGTTGTTAATGATCCTTATCAAGCCTTAAACAGTAGATTCCTTTCCTTGCTATTATCTTAAATTAACTCACATTCAATATTCTGTTTATTTCTATACATATTTAAACTTCTTTTACTCTCCATACTAGTTATCCTGCTCCCTATTTTTTATTAATATATCTATTCTTCTATCTTATTCTTTATTACTATAGCACTTAACAATCCTCCTAACACAATCATCCCACCCTTTGTACAAGTATACTAACATAAAGTCTTTATCCAAATCTTCTGCATACTGTACTACCTTTCTCACCCATCTTGTTACTTGCCCTTTATTTATTGGTAACCCAATTAAATACTATTTTGTCTATTCTCTTACTATCCATAAATTGCAATCTACAAAATATTTTCATTTTACTTTTTGCATTTCTCATATAAAAACTTGACTATCCCATTTCTCCTTTAATTGCCTCCTTTACCATCCACACATCTGCATTTAATGCATGTCTTCCTACTTCTCATTGTACTTTTGCTAAGTAATCTAACATCCCTTTGCAAACACATAACACATCATTTCCATAGATTAACACACATCAATTTTTTTTCCATTCCTCAAAGCAATTTCTCTGATTACTTATGACAATTCCCAAATAGTTGTATCTATTCACCACATTTAACTTTATTCCCCCCCCCCCAATATTTCTCTTCTCTTTCCCCAGAATTTGCCATCATTACTTTAGATTTAGCTTCACACTTCTTCACTAAATGTCATTCCCATCTCTTTACCTACCTCTGCATAAGTCTTCTGCATAACTTCCATATCTTCCCTTCTTTCTGTGCATAAGAAAATGTCAGAAAATAAAAGACCTGATAATATATACACTCTCTTGCTATCTACTAATGGCATCTCTACCTCTCTTCTGAATATTTCTATTGCCCTTTCCATTTCTCTCAAATATAATAAAAACAAAATAGATGACATAGGGCATCTTTGCTTTAGTCCCACTTTATTTTTAACTCTAACTGATTCTATATTTCTTAATTGATACTATAATAATTATTTTCATACAATCTTTTAATAAGATCCACTAAATCCCCATTCCCAAATTTACTAAACTTATCCGTAATCTATTTCTACTCACTCTATCATATACCTTCTCTATATCTATAAAGACTATATATAATTGTCTACCTATATTCCCACTCATTTCTAAAAGTTGTGTGACTACAAATAAACTCTCTTCTATATGCCTATCCATTCTAAAACCTTGCATTTCTCCCCCCTTATTATTTTCTTCCATTTATTTTGCCACTTTTCCAGTTACCATATATGCAAAAATTATACAACACCAATGTTATCACTACTGGTCTATAATTGTTTATCTTTCTATGTTAATATTTTAGTGTTTTGTTTTATTATTACAAAATTAAATATTTTGATTTTTAGGTATCCTTAATTTCAACTTATTTGGAATTCCAATGGTTGGTGCTGACATCTGTGGGTTTTTAGGCAATACAACCCAGGAATTATGTCAGCGCTGGATGGAACTGGGTGCATTTTATCCCTTCTCTAGAAATCACAATGATAGAGACAATATGGTAAAGATTTGGAACTTTAATCATATATAGAAAATAATGTTATTTTAAAATTTTATACGTAATAGTTAATTATTAATCATAATTTTTTGGGCATTATAAATTATTTTTAAAAGAAATATTACATGTAAAACGTTATTTTTTGTAATTAGTGTTTACAAGTATTTTTAGTGCTTATGTTACAGTAAAATTATGTAATTTACATTTGCTTTTTATATGTGCATGTTCAATTTTTTAAATAGCTCACTAAAGTTCATGACATAGCTTATAAATACTGAGATGAAAGTATGGATCATGTTAAGGGAGCAACAACCCTCTAATGAAGATAGCTAAGAGTTATTTGGATGGTATAATATTTTCAACAAATATTATATGACCACAAGAGCAATTCTTTTATACTCTACTCAAGGGCCATCTGTTGTAAGCTTAAATAACCAATAATATGTAGCACTAATTTTTACACATTACTGATTTAGTTTCTGGTTTATGGTCTTCATCAATGATAAAACTTTTATCTAATGCACCTGAAAATCATTGTACTTTGACCCAGGAACTATTTTTTTTATTTATTATTCAGATTCTACCTTGAAATTCAAAAACATCTTAATATTCTGAATCCTAACCAAGTTGTTTTTATAATTCTATAAATCTGACACTAAGTCAATAACTATATATTTTAGTGTTTTCAATTTATAATTGAAGGCACTTTCATCTTTGACTAGAATAGTGTAAAACGAATGTCACATGGGCATTACTTTTACATATACTGTTAAGTGCAATTGTCTTCATTCTGTTCTGGACCATTTATAGTAGGTTTGCATAATCAGTAGATAACTACGTAGTAGTGTATCATCTAGTGCCTATTGAGTACTCAAGCTTACAATAGATGGCTCTGGAATAGTGTGAAAAGAATTGCTCTAACTCTTACATCATTCTCGATCTTCTGAAACCTTAAAATATATTCTTATATCAAAAATGTAAGTTATTAATTGTAAGAAATTTTTAAATTAATTATAAGTTCCCAAACAGCCAGTTTCAAGAAGTCTTACTACAAATATATGAATACTTTGTATGATCAAAGTTATGCTAGAGAATATTTGTCAGTTGGCTTGCTTAAAAAAGGAATGAAAAAAAATAAAGTGCATTGTGTAGATATTTACTGTTGGGTAATGAACTCAGGTCAATAATGAGATCAAAAGTTGGAAGTAAACAAAATGACTTTTAGGTGTAATTGTTAACTGGGAATAATCAATATCTGACCATGTTTGAAATATCATGATTAGAGTTGTGATTGCATTTGAATGCTTAGTTTCTTTGAGTTATGGGTAAAATATACATAAATTTATATAGATGATAATTATGTTAATGTTTAAAGAATGCCAAATTAAATCAGTTAATGAAAGCTAGATATTGAAGTCCCTTATAAATTAGTTGGGTTTTTTTTCTTTTGTAATGCCTTTCTGATATATTAATCCAAAGTTGTATTATATCTGTACATATAATTATAAGTAATTTTTAATTAATCAAACCGTTTTAATAAATTTTTAATTTTTATTGTTTAAATGTCAGAATGTAAACTAGTAATAAATAGAATACTATAATGTGAGGATATTAATTTATTAGTAGTACCTTTCATAATGGAATTAGCACTCAGGGAATGTTTGACCCTGATGGTGTTCAGGAAATATAACCTATGCTTCTTGTAGAATTTTTCCATGTGATCTTTACAAAATGAAAATACATTGCTTGTTATTATCATCATCCTAATCATTAATTGAGAAACAAGATTAACATCTCTATATTATATAAAACATTTTGCTTACCAGTACATAAATGGCTATATATAATATGAGCCAATTATACATAGAATATACAACCACACTTATAGTATCTATCCATTTTTGATATTATTACATAAATAATGTCTAACATAGAAGTATATGTATATATTCTTTATGCTTTTTCCAATTATAACATACAGGGTAGCTCAAAAATCTGTCTTGTATAAGAGGTTTAGCATATAATATATAGAAAATAACTACATGGATTCAAACTGAAGATATTTATAGTGTCATAATTATAATTTTCAATCTGTTTCTCATTACAATATTGTTATTTTGATATAGATGGATGTCACTTTGAACATATTATAATTTCTGATTAATTAAATAAATATTATTTCATATTTAATTCTCTATATATACAGAAGAATTTTGTACTTTCCATTATAGATTTCATGGGCAAATTTTTTATTCATCCATTTTATTTATAGATAAAAAGATAAATCAGTTTTAAATTGCTCTTTATGGGTTTAATGTTTCTTAGCATTACTTTGTTGAAGAATTATGAAGGAAAAGAATGTAGTCAGTAGTCATCTGAGTTACCAATAAATTTATGAGAGTTTTGATGGTTTTCCTTTCTTATTTTACCCTCTCAATAAGATTGTTAGCTATCCGTTTATAAGAAGAAAGAAATTTATCATACAAATGGATACTTATTTAATATGTTTCAAATGCTTAACCTAACTATTAAAAATATGTGTAGAGCAAATTGCATGATATTTCATTTAATATTCCAGCTATAGTTAATAGATTAGAGACTAATTCAAAAAATATAAAACTTTTGAAACAAAAAAGTAATATTGTATATCAAATTTCACGTAAATTTAAGTCTTCGTACAGATGTGAATTGAAATATGGTATTGAGAAATGATTAAAATAATGTCACCTTTTATACAAGCGTATAAAAATCAGAATAATAATTTTTTACTAACAGCATATCATTTCTTTGACCATGAAAAAATATATAATTTTACTTTCAATTTTAACTTGGAAAATACTAGAATTCTTTATGAGCAAAGAAGGCATAATAAAAGAAAAATCAAAGTGGGGAATACTGATAAATAGAAATAAGACATCTTTAATTGATAGACAAAGTGTGAATGTTAAAATTCATGAATCTTGGGATATCATATGATGACATTTACTTTTACCAAATTTTAAAGGTTTGCAGTTGAAAATGGTTATGAAAATAACTGAAAGTACATCTACATTTCATAATACAAATATTTATTATCAGTGTTTATACTTTATTTATTGTTATAATAATTAATCTATAACAGATATTATATTTACCTAATAGACAAAACTTCAAGCACTGCTAATATAAGCAATTGATCTGCCCTCAATCTGTCATAAATTCAATCAACCTTTTTATAGTAAGAAAATAGAAGCTTCTTGTTATATATCCATATTTGTATCTGGAAAGATTTCTTAAATTGCAACAATAAGAGGAGTTAATATTTATTAACTCTGGTCTGGTAATTTAAATATTAGCCAATTCCAATCAATTTGCCTTAAATATCTCAGCTGATTTAACATTCACTTTTCTAACTGTTGTGATTCAAGAAATGTTTTCTTATAACATCATGGATATCCAGTCAGGAAATGGCTATCTTCTTTCTATGTAAAGTTGATTGAATTCTGATGGATAGAGAACAGTTCAGTTGTTTATAATAATTATGCTTAAAGTGCATTGTTTTGTCTGTTATGTATAATTAGCATTATAATTATCTGTTGTTATATGTATATATATGAATTTGTTTTGTTCATTTTAGGATCAAGATCCTGCATCATTCAATGAAGCTATTATTAATTCATCGCGAAATGCTTTATCTGCTCGTTATTCATTGCTCCCATACTTATATACTTTATTTTGGAGAAGCCGTTTGTACGGGGAAACAGTAGCAAGAGCTTTGTTTTTTGAGTAAGAATTAATACTTCTAAATTAGATGGTTGTCTATGTGTATCTGTGTGTATAAGTAAAACAGCCTTTACATAACAGTTGGATTTGACAATTTTTCATCCTCGTTTTACCTCTAAATAAGGCTAACTAGATAGTTATTTTCCAATAAGTATTGGATGGGTAGTCGGCTGGAATGAAAAATCCTAAGCCATATTACTAATCTTTTTGTGAAGTCCATATAACTATGCAAGCAATATGACTTAGATTAAAAGTATTAAAATGATTCTGAATTTTAGACTGATAGCTTGATAGTAAAAAAGAGGGTAAAAGTTGGTTACTGGTTGAATATAGATTCAAAAAATACAAGGATTCTAGATCTAAATCCAAAGCTCTTCAATAATGAAGACCATAAGGTAGAAATTAATCTGGGGATATGAATAAGATAGCAATTGGTAGGGATTAAATATGTATTAGCATGCATCTATTAATGTTTCAAGCTTGCTATAGATGGCAGCATTAGAGTAGGAAAAAATAATGTTCCATTCGAACAACCCTAAAATTTTGAACCCTAACAATTTGCATTTATATATTTTACTGTAAGCAACTTTGACTTTTTGATGAAAGGATGATATATGCTGAAATAATATCAACTGATACTTATAATGTCTGTGTTTTCAGCAGTAATCTACTTTATATTACTCCACTTTAGATCCTCTATTATATAATGAAATAAAATCACTACCTGTTTTAGTAGTGACATCTATCTTCCAACTTTAGAACTATAGTGTGATTATGGGTTTTATTTATCCTTTAATAGGTTGAGAAACCATTTCTCCTTTTAACACTAATAACTAGATTTTTGGCACCTGTGTTGTTTTTATGACAACACCTTGATTTGAAAAAAGGAAACTTATTAGCACAAAGTTTAATTTATTTTAATGTTTTAAATTTGCCATAAGCAAATATATTTTTAAAAAATTCATTATTTTTAAGCCATTATATATTTATAGTATTTTGTATATGAAGAAATTCAACAATTTTACTTTTAGTAGATAATTTACTTAAATAGTTCTGATGGGCTTGTAGAACTTGTTAAATAATTTTGTTTTTATTTTTATTTTACAAAATGACCATTTGGTACCTGCTATAGTTGCTGAAGTCAAAAAAACCTCGCATTGGAAACCTTGTTAAGTGAAGATGTTACTAATTTTTTTTACAACAGTTAACTCTAGCTAGAAATCAGTTGCTATATCACATGCAATTTGATTTTTAAATAAAAAATATATTAAATGTAAATATAAAATAAGCTGCTGTGTAATATCGGTAATATGCTTTTGTCGAAAAATTTTTCCTTATTCAATTAATTCACTTTGTTCATATATATTTCTCATTTCACTTGTGTCACATCATTTAGTCACTTTTGACTTCTTTATTTACACTACTGGTTATACATATAAACTCATCAAAGAAACTAATGTCTTTAATTGAAAAGAAGTTGTTTTACATCACATTACGTGTTGTCACATGGATTAATAAAAAATGATGGATATTGAATTCGATAAAAAAAAAAGTTTATAAAATTAAAATAAATATACTGTATATTCAGGGTCAATACCATTGATGAAAAGGAGACATCTACTTCAGGCTTAACCAAAATAAGGCATATTTTTAAAATTATATATACATATAAAATCAAGTCATGTATCACATGACTTATATAGCTTGCATTTACAAATATGTAAAATGAAGAGCATGCTAATAGCTCTAAACAAGTTTTTTTTTTATGATAAATGCTACAAAAGAATGCATTCAAAATCTTTATTTAGGATTGTTCCCAGATCAGTTTCGCACTATGGCTCTCATCAGTGAATATATATATGTTTAATAAGTATGGTTCTTTTTATTTGTTATATATTTTCCCCCTTCTATAACTATTGTTTGTTCATTAGATGATTTTAAATAAGTACTAATAGTCTTTTCATTAATTTTAAAAGGCACAGTTTTTAAAGCTTTTTACTTGGTCAGGTTCTGTGCGTAAGGCTGATAAATAAATCAATAAATTTTCCAAGTGGAAAAAAAAGTTACAAATATAAAGACACGTGAGATTTGTAAACTATCACACCAATTTTAACACTTAAACTGGAAAATATGTGTGGTAATAGTGAAGGAACAGGATTATTATGTAAGAGGAAGATGAAAAAATTAGAGATTGTGGAACATTTGACAATATGGTGAAATAATAATGTAAATTTACTTTGAGAAATTTGTGGTATAAAATAAAAAATATACTTTCTTATGAAATTTATTTTAAGAATGGTAGAGAGAATTTCATAAAATTATGAAATGGAGATAATGCAAAGAAAAATTATGGTAAAATGATTATAAACCTTTAAACATGTGGTCATTGGTTTGTATAATGGACTTGTGATTGTTTATGCCCCCCACCCCAAAGGACTGTATTATATAGCTAAGTAGTTTTATGAATTAATTGATGCTTTTGTCCTTTTAGAAAATCTCATATGTAGACTTAAAGTATTAGAATTTATGCCCTAGGTGAGTACTTTTGTGAATTATCTTATACCTTTTATCCCTTAGGACTTCTAGATGGCTTTTAGAAAATCTCAAGTATTAAAATTGATGAAAGAAGCTATTATAACAGAAATTAGATGAGATTAGGGAAAAAATAATCTGGAACTATGAAATTTTGAAGATAAAAAAAATTACAAAATACAACCAGAAAAAACCATGTAAATGATCTTATAACAATATAAATAAGATTAAAACGTCCTAATAGAATAAGTAAAAACATATTTGATAGGATTTTATTTAAGTGGATAAAAAAAAAAACAAATTAAGAATAAATAATGATGAAATAATTAAGTTTTGAAGAATGGTATAATAAAAACAAAAAGAAATAACATACAGGATATGTATATTTATATATAGGCAGAAAGAGCTCACAATGCAGTGATAACATATTGCCTGCAATGATCTATGTCCTGGATTCAGTTCAAATTAAGAATTTTTCAAATAACTAAACCATAGACAAATGGATAACTAGATATTTTTAGCTAGAGGATAAAACAAAATTGGAAAAGAGTTCAAAGTCTCAACCTAGCATATGGTGGGTCTGATGAACAATGACTTCTCCACTGTTTTTATATCATGGATTTTTGATAAGGCTTCTACCTGCAACAAGCTATTTAAAAGTTGTTTAACTATCTAACTTATCTATGCAAAACAGTATAATTGTTTCTTTTGATAATTACTTATATAATGCCAATTCACTAATATAAAGTAAATAAGTTTTTTTATTATTATTATTTAAGGTGAATTTTTTATGCATTTATGCAGGGAAAAATACTTTAATATGATTTTCAGAAAAATATTTTTAAATAAATATATTTCAGTGAATAATAAATTAGATTCAACACCTTTTTAAAATATCATTGTAAATTTTATAAAATAAAACAAAAACATTTTTAAGTCCAAGTCATTATACAAAAAAGAAAGAAAACACACATTACATGTGTGTGGGCATCTAGATGGATCTCATAGTATAACGATAAGTGCATCATCTTGCTACATTAATTATCTAAAGCATTAAATCTAGGTGGAACTTGAATATTTTTTCTAGTAGCTGAGAATTTCTAACAAGCTTAAGTTTTTTTTATCAGCTATATAGTTTACAGTCAATCTAATTAGCTATCCAATTCATCATCATCAACCATTATCAGTCCACTGCAGGATGAAGGTCTCTCCAAGTTCAATCAATCTTCTCTGATCTCTAGCCTCTCTTCTCCACATCACCCCTGCACAATTTCTTATTTCATCCAACCATCTTAGATGTGTTCTCTTTCTGGATCTTTTATAATCTCTTGGAATCCCATTTAAAATTTCAATTGTCCATCTATTATCTTTTCTAGCAATATGTCCAGTCCAACTCCACTTCACTCTTTTAATTCTTTCAATGATGTCAGTAACACCTGTTTGTTCTCTCACCCATGTATTGCGTTTTCGATCTCTTCTTCATCTCTCCATACTTCTTTGAGTGGTCTGAAATCTCTGTATTGCTCTTCTATTAAGTGCAAGTCTCAGATCCATAAGTAAGATCTGGTAAAACACATTTATTAAAAACCTTACGTTTTAAACACATATGCATATTTCCTTTTAATATTAAATTATTTCTACCAAAAGCACTCCAACCAAGTTTAAATCTATGATTAATTTCATCTATTATGTTTCCATCTGTAGTAATAATCTGACCAAGGTATTTGTAGTTGTTAACTTCTTCAAATTCATCATAATCAATCTTTATTTTCATCTTTTGAGAAAATCCATTGAACATTATTTTAGTCTTTTTAACATTCACCTTTAATCTTAATTTCATCTGATAACTCTTCGACATTTCCTGAAGCTCTAAAGCATTATTTGCAAAAAATTTATATCAATTACAAAATCGAGATGTCTTAAATAATTTACCTTTACTCCCTTAGCTTTCCATTTAATCCTCAAAATACTTCTTGCAAAACTGCTATAAAAATTTTTGGAGATATGAAGTCACCCTATCGCATACCATTCTCAATGCTAATGGTTTTAGTATCATTACTAATCTAATAATAGTGGTTGCATTTTGATAAATATTTTTTAGAATATGACAGTAACCTGTGTCTATATGTTGATGATTCAATGCTTTAATCACTTAAGAAATGCTTATAGAATCAAATGTCTTTTCATAATCTACAAATCCAAAGCATAATGGCAACTCATATTCATTTGTCCTTTCTATAACTTTTCTCAATACCTGGATATGATCTACTGTACTAAAACCACTTTTAAATCCAGCTTGTTCTTTTGGTTGGTTGAAATCCAATGTTCTCTGTAGACAAGTTGTAATTATCTTAATAAAAATTTTGTATAAAATTGATAAAAGACTGATAGGTTTGTAATTTCTAATATCTTCTTTATCAACCTTTTTTAAATATTAATACTGCATTCTTCCAATCATATGATCATCTTTATCATTTAGCCATTTGGTATATAGCTTTGCCAAAAAAAATTCTATTTTTTCACCTGCTTCTTTTAATATAGCAATTATAATTCCATCATAACCTGGAGCTTTTCCTATCTTCATAAATTTAATTGAATGTCTCACTTTTTCACTTAAAATTCTGGGCAATTCAGAAGGTATAATAGATGTAGGAGGTACTTGTTCTTTATTTCTATATAATTTTTGATAGAAGTCTTCTATCCATTTCATGATGTCATCTCTCTTTTTAGTAATAGTTCCATCTTTGTTTCTTATTGAAAATGTTGTTTTACATTTTTTGAGACTTTTATTTTCTTCTATAGCTTTTTTTTGCTAGTTTACAATTATACTTTTTTATATCATTATCAAATCTTTTTCACACCATTTTATAAAAGATATTTCAATCCTTCTTAATGTATAACTTTTATATATCATATTCCTTCTTTTCTTCATAAATTCTTCAGTCTTGGTAGAAATTTTATTGGTCAGTTGCTGCTTTTTTCTACCAGCTATCTTTGTTGCAGTTTTTAAAAATTTATCAGTTATTTTCCTATTAATTTCATTCAAATCTGAATCATATTTAAAATCTGTTAATATCAACTGTAAATATTGTTTTTTTTTTAATATTTTTTGTCTCTAGTTTTGCATTAACACTTATCTTATATCTTACTAATTGATGATCACTTCCTGTGTTGAATTTATTAAGGACAATACAATTTTGAAATATATATTTTCTGTTAGTCAAAATATAATCCAATTTTGCTGTAATTTCATTTGGATGTGTCCATGTCCATTTCCTTTTAACTTTTTGTTCAAAAAAAATAAAAAATTAATAATATAACATTTTTCCTTTTTTGTAAACTCCACAAGTCTTTGTCCTCTCTCATTTCTATTACCATAACCAAGTTTACCTACAGTACTTTTATCTTTCAATTGTTTAGCAATTCTAGCATTAAATTCTCCCATAATTTTAAAATGTTGTTTACTCTGATCAAAAGCCTTTTATACATCCATATAAAAATCTACTATTTCATCACTATGAGAACTTGTTGGGGCATAAACCTGCATTATCTGCACTTGGTATCTGATATTAAGTTGAATAACTAATCTTGCCACTCAGTCCAATACATCATCAATCTCCACAATGTTCTTTCGCTTTTTATTTATAATGAATTCTACACCACTTGGACAATATTTCTGCCTTTGTAGTACATCTCCACTTTTTAAATCGTCTCTTCACCTTTTCTTCTAACTTCACAAAGTCCACTAATGTCCCATTTAATATGAGACAGTTTTTCTTCCAATTGTTGCAATCTTCTTTCACTTGAAAGTGATCTGCAGTTATAAGTACTTAAAATAAAAAGTTGTCATAAAATGGCAGCCTGGGTCCAATCACTACAGTTAAGATATCCAATTATTGGTCAATAAATAAAATATAATTAGTTAGAGATTAAAATATGAAAGGAAAATTGCAAAAATCCATCACCGATCAGTTGTTCTTTTTGAAATTTTTTGTTGTTGTTGTTGTTTTGCAGTACTCTCTTTATGATTGTTTTTTGTATGAGTTTATATGTCTTTTATAGATTTCCAGAAGACAGACTTACATATTTTATTGATGAACAGTTCTTATGGGGAGCTGGACTTCTCATTAGTCCTGTTTTAAATGAGGTATATTGTTTGGTTATTTTGGGTTGTTGTTTTTTTTTTCAAAAGTATAATATAGTAATTTAATAATAGTAATTCTTCAAATAATTTAATGAAAAATTGTTTAAAAATTTCAATCATTTTGAAAATAATAATGATTTTTAATTATTATTATTTTTTTTTTTTTCTAATCAAGGGTCAAGTTCTGCTCAATGCTTATTTTCCAACAACTGTTTGGTACGATTTTTGGACTGGTGAAGTTGTACCATCTAGTGGTACTTTTGTCCCTCTTCAGACGCCATTAGATAAAATTAACTTACATGTTAGAGGAGGTTATATATTACCTATGCAAAAGCCAGAACAAACCACTACAGCCAGGTAAATCCTTCTTTTTATTTCTCTTCATACTACATGTTAAAGTCATTAATTTATCTTATCGTGAGACAGATTGTAGTTACTGTATTTTTCACTTTTTTTTATTTGGAAACAAAAAAACTAAAAAAAGTTTTCTTATATTTTATATGTTTAATTGTTTGCCTGATGACAGATGACATAATTAGGTTGTAACATACTATGATTAAGTAAAAACATTTTAGTGATGCTAATTTGGAATTCCTTGTTATCTTTTCAACTTAATTTATTCTAGAATCTTAATAGTAGAATAACTTAAATATATCTTTTACATGCTTCAGATGCATAATTCTGTAAAATGATAGTTAAAATAACTTTGTCTTAGTGTATCTTATGCTGCACCCTAAATACTTGTTAGATATCGGATAGTAGTTCATTCAACATATGGAGTGTTTGTGACTGATTTCTGGGTAATTGACTTTCATTCAGATGAGGATTGTTAGGCAAAAAACACTCAGTGTTAATCTTTTTTTAAAAAAACTCTTATGCTATCCAATCTAATGGACTGAAAATTTCAATATCTTATAGTTTTGAATCCAGGCTATATAGATTTGAAATTAATTCAGAAACTGTACATTTTATTATTTTTAATTATAAATTAACTGCAGATATTTTGATTTTTGAGTAAGGATATTTACCAAAATTCTCTCTTAGTATCTAGTCTTTGTGTTATATAATAATGATACATATATATATTTCCTGGCACCCTTATGGAAATCCTGATCATTTAATTGCAGTATAATTAGTAATGTGCCTATATCCCCAAAATAAGTTTTTGGCTAAAATTTATATACAACTATCAGTGAAGAAAGGTGCCATTAGTATATTATTTACTAATAGATAATCACAGTTAGAATCAACTTTAGTAATACTATTAGGGATCACAAAGCCAATTTTGACTTGTGACAGATTGAATGATTTATTGTGATAATAAAATCAAGCAGTTTTATTATTTGTCATTCTTTTTTTTAAACTCAACTTTAACAAGCATTATACACTTAAAAAGGTTATCTTTTTATTATGTTTCAAAGTGAAAGTTCAGATTTATATCTTGAGTGAGAATCCTTTCTTTGTTTTCTTATTCTCTGTGATATATATATATATTCATACAGAGGCAAAACTCTCTATACCATAGCATAATTCAATGCAAGCCAGAGTAATCAGTGGATGTGGTCTGTGCATAAAATACCTATCTAGTACCTACTAATTTAATATCTCCAGACTAGTTTTTAATTTGTGGATTTCATCAGTGAGGAACATTGTATTTGAGAGCACTGCACCTAGATCTTTTGCAAGCCTCAAGCATCTAGATATGATGGTCTCAGATTCAAAGCTGCTCTCAGATTCAAAGCTCCTCACTGATGAAAGCCACAAGCTAGAAACTAGTCTGGGGATATTGGATGAGTAGGCACTAGATAGGGATTTTATGCACAAACCTTCCTGCATCCATTGAGTACTTTGGCTTGCACTGAGTGACACTACTGTATGGAGAGTTTTGCCTCTGTGTTAAACAGCTTGGGTAAGCATAAAGAATGGTGATCATATGATATATATATATTTGTGTTAGAATTTTAAAAAAATACACCCCCCATTTAAAATAATCCTGGTTGAATAAATAATTTGTTTTAAAATTCTGATGCTTCTTAGAAGTAATATAGTAATTTTATAACTTTTATTTTGGTTAAAGCAAATCAAAATTACAAATTTCAGATTTTACATGAATGAAGCATGTCAATTTTATGCCTGTTTATATGACAATGATTATGAAGATCATTAGCTTGCATGATACATACTAATTGCCAAAATGATAATAATATCTGCAGTAGATTAATCAAAATCTTGCGATGGTATTTACTCTAGAGAGATATTTTGATTAGTTTGTAAACCTTTTGTGTTAAAATATAGTCTATCCTTGGTACTAAGTATTATTTTCTTTACTGAAGTTAATGGTCTCATGTCTTTATCAAGTCTTTGCATTTTTATCATGGTAAATATGTGGTTTCCCCTTAGACAGTATGAAAAGTCTCTGTGTGTAAGCCATATATATATTTCTAAAGACATCACATGATCACCAGTTCATATGCTTACACTGGCTGTTAATAACACTAGCAAACTCTCTATACAGTAGTGCCATCAAATGCAAACCTTTAGCCATTAGTGGATGCAAGAAGGTCTGTATATAAAATTTCTATCTAATGCCTACTCATCCAATATCCCCAGACTAGTTTCAAGCTTGTAGGCTCTAGACAGGGATTTTAGGCACAAACCTTGCATTAATTGATTACTCTGTCTTGCTCTGAATGGTGTTACTGTATGGAGAGTCTAGCTTCTGTGTAAACAGCTTGTCTAAGCATAAAGAATGGTGATCATGTGATGTTTAATAGGCACCAGTGTAGATAACTTTTTTGGCTAGGTAATATTAAAACCTAATAGAATGGCTTTATCGCTCAGGTGTTCATAAGTTCAACCACCAGAATTGATCTAAGGATCTTACACTCCAGAATCTGGCCCTCTACTACTGCACTAAACCATGGTGGGCAAAAAAAAAAATCAAATGGCTTTATTTCTTGAGAGTTCATAAGAAGTTTAAGTACTGGAAGTGCCAGAACTAGTAAGCAAATAACATGCAACTAAGTATATATTGAAATATGTAAGAAAAACACCTATTTTATATATATACAGAATTTATCTTTCTTATTGAATATAATATTAATATCATCTATATTCTTTATTACTTTTTACAATGCTTTTTTTCATTCGACCGTTTCGATTGCCCCAGCAATCTTCTTCAGAACTTCTACCTATACTTCCGAAACTGTCGATTGTAAAAAAGCATTGTAAAAAGTAATAAATAATATAGATAATATTAATATTATGATCAATAGATGGCGTCTTTGTTTTTATTTTTTATTAATATTATATATATAGACTTCTTAAGAACGATAAAAAATTTGCTATAATTACGATATTCCCAAATTAAAAATGTATTTGGCTAGTTTTAAATATTCATTCCCTCCATATCAAAAACTTAAATATTAATGCTAGATGTTGATTAATAAAATCTAAAGATGTAAAAGCAGAATATGTATATGTAAGTAGTAGACATTTAATCAAAGTCTTTTTTTTATCATTTTAATGCTAATTTGTATACAAAACTATTTATTTCAGCCGTGATGGTAAATTCTGGTTGTTAGTTGCTCTCAATGAAAGTAATAGTGCTTATGGTGAATTATTCTGGGATCACGGAGATCAAATAGGTACCAGGCTTCTGTTTTTTTAATTATTTCATAAAAGTTTTTAAATATTAATTAAGCTATTACAACAATATTTATATCTATTAACTGTTGATTCATTTAAAATTCAGGGGTTGTTAAAAATGAAGCTCAACCTTTCCCTCTATTATAATGCTTTCAGAATTACTCTAATCATAGTCTGTGTTATAACATATCTATAAATTGAATCCAAGCTATACTTAGACAATCCCAATATAAATAACAATCTCAATCTGTTGTCAAGGCAACCCTCTTTTAACAATAAAGATGGAATCCCATCTTTTAAAACAGGCAAAACTCACTATACGTATTGGCTTAGTCCAATTTATTTATATAGACACTAAAGATTGTAACTTGACCATAGAGACTCAAATTATTGATACAAAGAAGTTTAAATAAACCTCCTTAAACAGGTAAATATAACCTGTTTTGAATGCAGACTTATAAATAGTCAATTAAAACATTTAAACTGCAATTACAATTTTCAAATTGCACCCAATGTATTACTTAAATAATAAGTATAATAATGTTCAAGACTAAATGGGTTTATAAGTAATCATTAAAATTCCATTTAACCTTGGGCATTATTACACTTATTATTTAAGTAATCCAAGCTAAATTAGAAGTGAGTGCATGCTGTACTTTTTCATTTATTGACAGTTATATTACTTTACATATAGCTCACTTAGGGTTTTCAATAACTTCTGCATCAAAGTGTATAAATATTATATTTATCATCATTTAAGTGTGCATTTAAATAATAAATTTACGGATGGTGTAAAAAAAAAACATTTTTTTTACATCAAAACATTTTTATCGCTGTTATGCACTTCTGGAAGCTTTATACATTTTCTTAGCAATTTGCCTAACCAATTCTCAAATTTGATTGAAGTCGCAAAATATTAAATAATATTTTAAAAGAATGCTGCTAAAGAAATCGTTGAAAAGAAATATTCAAATTAAATGAAATTAAAATAAACACAGACTCACGTATATATTAATTAATTGAATAGACCTTATAAATTACCTTATATGGAAATGAATTCCTAAGACACTAATTAATTGTATAGATCTAAAACCTACAGATATAGAAATAAATTAGTAAAACTAATTAATTGCATTGACCTAAAACCTTAGCGTATATGGAAATAAATTCTTAAGAGAAATTTCATTGTATGAGGACAAAACAGAAATAAAATACTTCAGAAAAAGATAAAGAAACAAAAGAAGAGAGAGGTTATAAATTGATAGGAAAAAAAGAACTGAGCACCCCTTTCTGTGATTGCTGCTACCGTCACTGTTCCATGAGTTGTAGAGTAGCAGATAATCATCGGAAGACTTCATTCCCAGAATCTCGGCTCCTGTAGGTCATTAAGCTGACTAGTACTTTTAACAGACCATCTCGGTCTTATTATTATTTTGAATGCCTCAAGCGGCTCTTAGAGGGTTGTTTTATAATGATGATAGATGGTAGTGAAGATCAAGTGAATAATAGCTTACCTAAACTTTATAAACATTATTTGCTATTCAGTAATTAACATGGGAATTAGGCTCACTCAATGCAGACTTTGTATGTGTATTAAAGATCAGTATAGTAATTCTTTTTCCTAATTGTTAATAAATTAATATTGCTAAATATATATGTGCTGTTACCTGTCGAGTTTTATTGTATATTTGTTTGCTGGTCACCCAGTCATAGTTGGGGACACAGCAGGAGTTATTGGAATATTGCATTTTTGAACAATATACAAACAGTAATTTAACCCTTTGCTTGACAGAATTTTGACTTTCTTGATTAATATGCATGCTGCAGATATTTTGTCAGTAGGTCATGTGTTCGCATGCATGGTTTAGTGCAATGGGATAGTAGCAGACTAGAACTCAACGTTTTGGATTGCAGCTCCTGAATTCTTGAACAAACTATTTAATGGGGATCTAATTATTCTTAACTAGAGCCACTAAAATCTCTCATTTCTGGGATGTCAAACCTGTTATCTTCTCTTTTATCGATCCTCTCTGGGTGAAGGCTGTTTTCACTTTTAACATATGTATCTTAAAAATAAAATGACCTCCTGCTCAACTCTTATTTTTTGTCTATAAGAGAAGTTTTTTAAAAAGAAAATAAAAGTCATTTCATATTATTAACATTTGTTTACTTTATTCTTTAGATTCTTGGGAGAAGCAGCAAATAAATATTATTAGGTTTACTTTAAGAAATGTAAGTATTCTAGCTATACTTTCATTAACTTTTTTTTTAAATTAAATATTTTATTAATAGAATTTCTTACTTTTTAAAAAAAAAATTCTCAACTTTGTTTTTAAAATGATCATGTTTTGTAAAGGAATAACAGTTGCTCTGTAGTTTGAACAAGAATCACAATTTATTTAGAAACGTAAATTATCACATGATTCCAGTTTATATATTACTATATTAGCTATGTTTTTCTTTCACCAATTTTATGCCACCTATTGTAAGCTTCAGTAACTAATAGCTTTTTTTTTTTTTTTTTTAAACTTTATTGAGGAATTATACAATGGTTACATTGGTTTTACATATTGTTACTATGGATTATACAGATTATTACAATGATTTATGTGCATGTATTATAAAGTTCTGTGGTGTTGTGTTCAGGCGTAATCTTAGAGTACTTCTTCACTGGGTAGATCAACTAGGGCCCATGTGTTTTCTGCAATGTTAAGGTAGGCTGTGGTAAAGTCTGTTTTGCGAATTTTATTCAGCATATGATAGAAGGCTGTCTCAATGTTCGGGTATTCAGACTTGCTTATGACCAGCTTACATCGAAGAGACCAGATTGTAAAGTTCACAAATGTAACTAATAGCTTTTCACTGACAAAAGCCATAAAGTTGAAACTAGTCTGGAGATATTGGATAGGACAATGCAGAATAGGGATTTATTAAAAACTATTATTTGGCATGTTATTAGTTACTAAAGCTTATAGTAGATGGCATAGAAGTGGTGAAATTTAGGTTGAACTTAGATCTTTCTCAAGTAGCTAAGGATTTTGTAAGCAAACTTAGGATTTTTTTATATAGATTAATCCAATTAATACAAAATCAGTTCTCCACTCTAGATGCCATCCTATGTAACCTAGAATAATCAGAAATTATCAGATGTATATAAAATCTCTATTCTTGGTTTTTAAATCCTCAAATCAGCTTCTGATTTTTGCTTTTATCATTGAGATCTGGGAATCAAAGTTGAAAGAAATGCAGACATGTATTCAGCGACCAATTTTAATTCCATTTTATCTGTCAAACTAAAAATTTGAAATTTCAAATCGGCCTAAAGTATTGAACCTAGTCAGTGTGCTCTGAAACCAACTCAGTAATTATAAATTCTAATATTTCCAGTTTATTCAACAATTTTAGGTACTTTATTCCCCTGACTAGGAATATTATAATAGCAATAACAAACCACCATTAGATAGGAATAGGGTAAACTATTCTTGTATTATCATATCTTAAGCTGGTAGTTGAGTTGCTATGATATTCCTAGTCAGAGAAGCAAAGTATCTACAGTTATTGAAGAACTGAAGATCTTAAAATATATAGAAACTGAATTGGATTCAGGTCTACACAATTTTTCAAGCAGATTGACTTGAGTTCAAAATCTTATGATTTGAATATCAAGTTTAAAATTTGACAGGTAAAGTGGAATTAAAGATGGTTGTTGAATGCATATAATCCTCTTTGATAAAGACAAAAACTAGAAACATCTGAGAATTAAGATTGAAATACTAAGAGTAGGGATTTTATATGGATGCCAGATGTAGAGGCTGTGTTTTTTTTTTAATTGGTTGCTTTAACAAATTTTTTTTAAAGATTTAATGTAAATTATATAAAAGATTTTTATGATTATGGACAACTGCTTGTTGTTTTTGTAATAGTTTTTTTGAATTGGTTGCTTTGACCATTTTTTTTATTTTTAAGATTTAATGTAAATTAAACAAAAACTATTTTAATATTATATAAATAAATGTGAGAAATTCACAACTTAAAAAAAAAAAATTTGGAACAACCCAGCAAGGTATTAATAAAGCTAAATTAAAATATTAAATATACCCGTTATATTTGATATATTATAGTTACCGGACAACTCTTACAGTCTATCAATGGCTGATTGGTTGTGAATTTGAAATGTGACAGCCTTATATTCATATATTCACCAATCAGACAACAGAGAAAATAGGGATTATATATATAAGATAGTAATCATTGATTATTTAAGCTTGTACTAGAATGGAGAACTACTCTTGTTTTATCAAATTGTTTTAAACTGATAGGTTGGTGATTTGTTATTATTAATTCAACTTTAGTTGATAAATGTTAGATCTAGTTATTCTGAACAGGGGGGGGGTCCTAAATAATCATGGTCATTCAGAAAGATGTCTATTCACTATTTGCAAAAAAGAAAAATCTGCAGGAGCGTGCAACTTTCACTTTCCCACTTCTACATATATGTGAAAATGTAGCACAATATACTCATGGTTTAAAAATTGAGCCTGTATAAATCAAACATAAAAATGATTTCAAGTTTCAAATAGGCGTAGAATTTTTCTTTCAGGTAGCCGACTTATGGTCACTCTAACTGTTCTTCCAAATTGGATCAGTAGTATGGGTACATTGCTATTCTTAACTAGAAATTAAAACACAGATTAAAACCTTCGCAACCTGTCATTTGGCAAGCTTGATAAGAAAAAGCTTCTCCATATGTTTATCTTTGGAGTATTGTTAGTAACAAAAGCATATTGATAGTTTTGTAGAGCTTACCCTAACTAAATTGTTCTTATTAAATCAAAATGCACATGGAGCTATTAACTTTTTTTTTCTAATGTCTACAACCATGATTAACATATAACAATGTCAATTGTAATTTTTTGAAATCTCTCTATATATAGTAGTAGTTCTTGCATTTAACCCAAGCTTGGCAGCCATGTCTTTTTTAATTATACATTTTCAGGGGGGTACAAGTATTTGTTTTTCTTTTTTCTCAATATTATTTTAATGAATATGTATTTCTTATTAAGTTTTAAAAATATTAATAAATCAATTATAAATTCCATTAATATGATTTAAATAATTTATATTTATATTATAACATATAAACGCTAATTGTCCTGATTTTTTTATGTTAAGCATAAGATTGTTGTAGTATTTTTACTTTCAGCATCTTTGCTTTTTTTCCAGAAACATTTTCGCTAAATGATTAAAATGTAGGATCTTCCATTGACAGAAAACCATGCAGTGGAGTATTTCTAAAGATATGGGATCCTGCCATCCTATCTGCACAAAGAAGTTGCATTTGAGACAATTTTGCAGGTCATTAGAAATTTCAGATCATCGACATGAATAACTCACGTTAATTTATTTTGTTTGCTGCAGTTTAAATTATCAAATTTATTTTAATTACAATTAATTGTTGTGCTTTTATGTAATTTATTTTATTTTTATATTAATAAAAAAAGGTAAATATTAAATATGACAGTTTGTATGCCCCTGAAAATGTATAATTAAAAAAAATATGACTGCCAATCTTGGGTTAAAGGCTAATACGTAAGTATCATAATAGCTAATTTGGATTGATTTAGAATGATTAGTTTAAAAATAAAAATTTGAAATAATATCTTCATTAGAAATGATCTTTTATTTAATATTATTTATCAAATTATATGTGGATGCAGATGAGTCAAGATGATTTGAAGAAACAAATACTTTATAGCCTTACAAAAAAAATAGGTACTTATGATCAATATAGAATAAGCCTGTTTTTTTTTTCTGACGTGAAACATATTATAACTTTAAATTTAGCTTTGATTCAGATCACACAAAAACATAAAGAAAAGACACTATTAAGAAGGATAAAAATAAAAGCACAATTCTTAAAAGTCAACTTAAAAGATTCAAAATCCATTAATATTGAAATACACAGTGCTTGGAAAATCATGCGACATCCATTTCTTGTCCATATAGATTCAATAGATAACAATTATGATCTAAAAAAATCAAAAATATTTCTGTATAAGTTATATATTATTGTTTTTTGCGCCATCATTAAAGAACAATGAATTAATTCATCTCCTAAACAAGGGCTAAGATGGCATTTTATTTATAATTCTATATTGGACTTTTTCCATTATCTAATATTAATTGTTAAATGGCTTTTAGAAAAAAATCAATCTTCATTTAAATTTTTCAAATATACTTAACTGTTTTCACACATTAATTTTTTGAACAGTGTCTTCTCCAGGGACGCTGCATGTGAGTATGCAGGGCACAAAGACACTTCATCACGGAAACACCATGATAATTAATAAAATTGATATGTAAATGAATCACTTCATTGTTAGAAATATATTCAGAGTTTAAATTTTTTTTTATTTAAATATGAGAGAAATACTTCTTTACTTAACTTTATTATGACAATTTCCGAAGGCTCGAATTCTACACAATTACTCTTATTATTGCGCTAAACTGAACAGGCTGACATCATTTTGTTGTGAGAATTAATAAAACTTATATATAAATATTTAGATTTTCCAAATCACTTTACTGTTAGAAACATATTCTGATTGTATTTTTGTATTTAAATATAAGAGGAATACCTCTACTTAAACTTATGACAATTGCTTGAGCCTTGGAATACACTACATGTATATTCCACCATTGCACTAAACCGAACAGGCCAATGCTTATTTGTCACTATAATTAATAAAATTTATATGTAAATGAAACTGTTTATATTTCCCAATCACTTTTATTTAAATATCTTAATTTATATAAAAACACAATACTATTAATAATTTATGTAAAAATAAAACCTATTTTAAAAATATTGCCTCTTAATTACAGTAATTCTGCATGTGATGAAATTATGTTTAACAATGATATTTTACAGAATTTCATGTCTTATTCAGTTTAGAGTAGTGGTAAAGTAGACCACTCTGGAATGCAAGGATCTAGGATCGATTCCGATGCTGTCTTGAGCGAAACTTTTTAATAATATTTTTTTTTTCCATTATCTTTTTACATGTTTTACTAAATAGCTTTTGTTGCATGACAAAATATTTAATTCTTAACAAATTTCATGATAACAATATTAAACAATTCAAAACAAAGCAAAACTCTCCATACAGCATGTTTAATAACAATTATGTGCTAGTATGAGATAGTGATCATGTGATGTTTAGTGGTATATCATTATTATTTAATGCAATTCTTTTGATTATAGTAAAATCCCTACATGATTGCACTCTTGACAAAATAAATCTAAAAAGTGTATTTAGTGAAACAAATTAATTTGATTTTTTTTTTATGGTTATCCATTATTACCTATAAATAAACAAAAAAAGTACAAGGCATTTTAATGGCTTCTAAAAGTGTATTGAATAAACAATCTAAGTATGAAAATGTAAAATTTCTTCCCTTAAATAAATCCTGGATAAATCCCTACAAACTATATAATACAATATAATAGATATATATAATACAACTTAGTTATTAATAAGCATTAGAAAATAATATAGTAGTGTAAATATTTTATTATTGAATGGAAAAATTAAATAATAGTGTAAATATTTTATTTTTGAAGGAATATAATTTTGTTAAATAGAAAATGTGAATAATTTTATGCATAAGAAATTTTGAATGGATTTTCAAAAAAACAACTATTTTTAATGAATTATTGACATGTTCAAAAAGAATAATGGAGGCAAACCAGACTCGTTTTTCTCCTTGCTATGCAGGATGGAACTCGGAGGCAAAGCATTCCAGAGAATCATACTCTGGCTGTAGATATTTTTAATAACCAGCTAAGTAAACTAGAATTACTTATATAATATCAGAACCAGTCTGAGAAGGGAGGAGGGCAGTGCAATGCTTTTGTGGTTGTGGGCAGTGGTTCTTTTAAATGTGAGAAAAAAATTTAAATTTTTTTAAAAATTATCTTATTTGCAGATATTTCCTATCTCTACTAGCACTTTCACAGGATTGTCCAAAAAATAATATAAAAATTTTTGAAAAAAAGAAATTCAAATTTATTAAATAAATATTTTTGTTTTAATGTATTTAATTATTGTTTCAAAAATTACTTTTTTAAACATGAATTTGTTTTATTTTAGCATGTGCTTCGGATTTATTCTTGCAAAAGTACTGGGGAAAAATGTCTTTTAATTTACAAATTTAATTCATAGAATGGTGAAAGGGGAAGGGGCGAAAATTTGCCTTGCATAAAGGCACCTTTTACCCACACTGGTGCTGCTCCGCTCTTCTTCAGGTGTTGTTAGCCTAACCACTGAGAGTATAGCATGAATATCAAACCAGAGACTTAAATTTATGAATACCAAATTTAAAGTAATGCTCTAACCAATTCTATTCTGTTAAAGACAACATTAACTAGAAATTCCATGTACTTATCTCTATGGGTCTCTTGATTTTTTTACCTTTTCTTAAGGACAAGATTGATGGATAGTTCCAAATATTATAAATTATCACATTAAGTTGTCTTATAGAATTATTTGTCATTGGAATATGACAGCTTCTTAAAATTTTCCTCTTTATCCAGTATTTTTATAATTGAATATATTTCATTAATGCACACATATTCTATTTTCTTAGATATACTTGGTTTTTCTTCTCTAATAATCAGTTTGTGCTCTTCTCCCTTTGACAGATTAGCTTAGTTGGTTAGAGCATTTATCTTAAATTCAGTATCCATGAATCTAAACATCACTGATTCTATTCCCATATTAGTATATCATCATAAACATCTGAAGAAAAGAGGATTGTAATATCATTTGAAACATTGTATTATATACTAACCTGTGTCCTATTACTAATAGTCGAATGAATTTAACAAAGTTTGAATTTGTCTAAAAGATAATAATACTAGATGGTGGAAATATTGTTAATGGTTTAATTACATATACACTTGTTATGTCAATAAATAAAACTGAAAAGATTATAAATTATATCTTTATAATGTTTGTTAAATTATTACTTTAAATCCTTTGTGCAGAACAATATTCGGGTAAAATATCTTGACTAAAGTTTAAACTATCAGAAAACAAAAATTAAAAAACAAATAAATCACAGATTATGAAAAGCATGAAACCAGTTACATAATTCCAACTCTTAGTAATCAATGGCAGAATTTTGTTGAGGAAATGCAATTATAACATTAAAAGTGAATCCAATTTGCTATCTTTAATTTTCTAGAGAAGAAGCAAGTTCTGAAAATTATCAATGAATACCTAATTGAAAAAGTCATAGCAATTAATTGGATCAATATAAATCTAGTTAACACCACCGCTTGTATGACAGCTGCTGATTCAGTGATGCCATTTCTTTCATATAGGAAAACATTTGACTTTAAATGTTGGCAGTTTTTTCCTCTCATTAAAATTGCCTTCTGATTTAAACATCACTGCCTGTTGGTTGACCAATAGTTGACATTTATAACTATTTTGCCATCTTGTGATAGCTTTTATAATCAGTAGATGGCAGTGCTTATTAAATTCTTATCCAATGCTGTCTTATTTAAATACCTCCATACCAGTTTCTAACTTATGGCCTTCATCAGTAAGCAGCTTCTTGGATTTTTTTGAATAGTGCACTTGGACCTTTTGGATCTAATGCACTTTCTTTAACAACCCATAAGCTAGAAACTAGTTTGGAGTATTTGGTTAGGATAATGTTGGATAGAGATTTAATAAATATTATCATCTATCGATTATTAAAGCTTACACAGTACAGCAAAAGAATGGGCTGAGAAAAAAGAAATTGCTAATGAATAGTAATGTATAAGCTAAAATCATGCAATGTTTTGTTGGTCATGTGATATATTGATTTATAATTTTACATATCACAGTAATTAGTGGTAGCTTCTGCACCTTTTTCAAGAACATTTACAATCTTAATAGAATAAACCTGTTCAGATAAGTGTTTTGGCTTCCATGAAGAAATGTATTTTCTGTGAAGAAATTTGCATGAAGTGATAGAGTGGAGGACTATAAGGCTAAATGCTTATAATCTTGATTTGCAATTAAGGAAAGTAGTTTGGTCAGTTAAGTGGAATCACTGCACCAAGTCTGCCAATTGGATCTTAAATGTTATTGCTGATAAATAATCATAATAATCAAATACTTTGTCATTCAAGAAGGCATTAGACATTCAAGTACTGGAAGTGACAAATTTAGGTAACAATCAATGGATCTAATTCTCAAGTCTACAATTATTCAACTGCACTAAATGACACATGGTATTAATCACATAATTAATTATTTTTTTGTAAGAAACAATGATATCAATAGTATTAGTAAAAAAATTTGATGATTTCAATCATGTTACAAAAAAAAAATCAACATCACCAATGTTAGCTAATAAAAATTAGGATCATTTTTATAAAGAAACTTTGCATAATTAGGTACTAGCAAGGTCAAACTGAGTGGTTATGATATATAATGCAAATAATCATTAAAAAACGTGAAGTTTCCAAGAAAGTTTAAATCTTAACATTTAGTTATTACAATATTCTAATCAATATTATATGTAAACTTATCTTTGCAAAGGGGTTGAAATTTACCAAATACAATTGTAATTACTTTGAATGTTATGTAGACCTCCTGATTTTTATTTAATGAAAATGCAAATCGATTTCATATAATGTACCTAACTGCCTGGGAGAATCTTGAGTTTATAAAGATTTTTTCCTCCTTATCCAAAAATTTTCTACCATCCAATGTACAATCTCTTATATGAAATGCTTATATCCCAATTGTGAAATCATTAATAGATACCTTTTTTTTTTTTCATGCATCATAGTATCGGCCAGGAAGTGAACCTGCTAACCCGGGACAACTGCTTGTAAGGGAACTGTGCTGAACTCTCGACCACCAACGCTTGACCTTCATATACTATTTATGTAAATGTAGACTTACATCAATTCATGATTTATATAAAGCACAAAAAAAAAAACCCATAATCTTCATTTCCCATTGTCTTCCCAATGTGTGAACATCTAAAAAATATCGTTCTTAAATGTCCATTACATAATGTTTATTTTGAATTAATTCTAGAATGATGTGAAATCTCTATCTGATTGCATTATCCTGAATTCTCTTTGAGCAAGTCATGACATGGTGAATGTATACATAATGTTGTAACTTTATGCCTGCTCTCACTTATATTTAAATATATATATATATATACGTAGATTCTCATTTATATTTAAAAATATATATTTACATAGGTTACGGTTTTTGCCCAGAGGCAATAAACTATTGTAATTATCAGTAATATTTGATAATTATCATTGTTGGTATTTACTATTGCTAGATATTATTTAAAAATTATTTTTGTTAATTAGAATTTCTTTGACAGAATCAGTTGTGGTCTGAAGTAGATCTTTACCAATATGATGTACAAATGATACTTGGAAATGTGACCATCTTAGGTGTGTCTCCGAGCCCTTCAGCTGTTACAGTTAATCACCGTAATGTTGCTTTCAGATATTCTGCAAATACGATGGTAACTTTTTTTTTTCTGTTTCTATAATTTGCATTAAAAATTTTCTTCAGTCTAATAATTATTTTGTTATTCCAGGTATTATACATCACAGATTTAATGGTATCACTGAGAGACAAATTCATGATCCAGTGGTCCTAAAAAAGAGTACAAGAATAACGTAATAACTTGTGTAATTATAAACAATTGGATTGTTTAGGAATGTAATTCTTTAAAATTCAAATTGTTTTTCTGTCATATTTCTTCAAATATTTCCGTGGGAAAAAAAAAATTATATATTTTTTGTACTAAAACTGTATATTTTGTAAATTAAAAAAAAAAAATAGACAATTTATTCCATTTAAATAAATAATTTTTTATGTCCATTGATTAGATGTTTATATTATAATCATCAGTTCTTATAGTCCTCACTTAAGAAACAAATCAGAAACTTTTTGCTCATCATCCAATCATCCTTATAATAAACCAACTGCTAAGAGGATTTTGAGATTCCAGGCAATGGCCATCAAATTACTAGAAGTGGTCAGAAAAAAAAACCTGGAGTATTCAACATAATATGTTATTACTAAGCATCAAAGCATAATTAAACATTGTCGACATCTTATCTATATAAAATGTAAATATTGAACCTGGGATCTCGCATGTTAAGTCGGAAACCTGGATCAATTCAGGATAAACTGAAATATGAATTTTCAATCTACTCAATATAATGTTTTTTATAATGATGTAATACTTCCTAGGCTCACCCAAAAAAAAAAAAATATTGAAGATTATTAAGTTGTAAGTGATATTTTGTGGTCACTTGACCAATCGTATTTAAAAAACCTCTGCAGATATATTTTTGTAAATATGCTTGCTATAAGATGGCAAAACAACTAGATTCCTCTAATTGGCGTAACGATGAAAGGAAATAATAAGTAAAGAGAGTTTAAAGTGGTATTAAAAAATGTGAGAGAGAGGATGTTTAACTTGGCTAGAAATGTCAGACTTTGTACATGAAAAAAACACTTTACATCACATTGTTTCACTGGTTTCTGCTCAACTTCTGCTAGAAAACACCAATTTACACTGATTACTGAAACAGTAGGAACATGAGGTGATGGAAAATCATCATCATGCCATGCATCATTGTCTCAATGAGTATGAAAAAAAATCAGCATTGGAAGCAAATAAAATATATATTATTATTTGTAACATTACCAGCATTAATCATTAATATTCAATAGTCATTTCTTTTGACTGGAGTTTAAAAGAAATAATATAAAATTTAGGCTAATCCTTATCTAGCTAATGCCAAATTTAGGGAATAATATACAATCAATCACTAACTATAAAAATGATTCTAGATCTAAAATGCTGGGATCATTCTATCGATGCTGATCATCATGAATTCTAAGGGCCATCATATACCATGAGAATGTTCCTTTATAATCTAAGAAATCTATAAAGTGAATGGAATTTAAAGGTTATTTACTATTTTTGCACCATCCAAATAATTATAGAGAATTATCTGGTTGTGCAAACACACACACACACATATATATATATAATACTAGTTTAGTATCTCAAGGACTCTAGTAAATGTAACTGTGAACAAGAGAAAATAAACATCTAAAACTTTATTTACCTTAAATAATTTCACTGTAATAATTTAAAATAATGATTAACAAATTTATTAATTATGAATAATAATAAAAATACAATTAAAGGTCTGCTAAATACTCCACATACAAATAATCATGTGATTTTGATTTACAAATATTAAATATCTTAATAGATTGAAAACACATTTAGTAATATTGTTAAAAATAAGGAAGGGAAGATAATTTTTTGAAAACAAAAAAGTGTGTGGCCGTTTGAAAGAATATATTGAAGAATTGTATAAATGAAAATAATAAATACAAATATAATACATTATATAGAAAATGAAAATATGGTTGATGAGGATGAGAAAGGAACTATAATAACAAGGGAAGAATTTGACTATGCATTTACAAAATAAAAAATAATAAGACATTTGGTATAGATGGTATTCCAATTGAACTTTTAAAAAATTGAAGTGCTGTCAAAAAAAAAATAATGTAATAACAAAATGTTATGAAAAAGGTGTAATACCGTTTGATTTTATTACTACAAAAACTATGGCCTTTCCAAAAAAAAAAGGTAACGCAAATGATTGCAGAAATTATAGAATTATAGCTTTACTATCTCATGCCTCAAAGATTTTACTCGTAATAATTAAAAACAGAATACAAAATAAGATAGATGAGAATTTAGATGAAGAGGGGGAAAGAATAAAGAAATAGTTTACAGTAGCAAATAAAGAAAATAATGAAAGTTATTTTAAAAAATCATTACATAGTCGCAAAAATTATTTTTTATTATGCCTTTTAGATGGTCATACTCTTCATTCTGGCAGCATTCATTTATTTGAATGTATTGATGCATTTAGAGTATTGCCACTGCATGAGATAAAATATTGTTGAATTTCAAACTTCAGTTTTTGTATCTCATTCTAGAATTTCATTAATTCAATAATGATTATATACCATATTGATACTGCCTGTGTTTGTGATAGTATTCTACCATATTAAAAAGTCACAATTCGCAAACATCCTCCCTTTCCCACTCCCACTGGAGAAAAGTATGACATTCTACTGGGAGCAATTCTAGTGCCATATCATAGTTGAGTTACTTATGTCCCAAGGATTACCATGTTATGAAAGGTTTGAACCTGGGTTCCTGTTGGCAGTGATGGGTATTGGTTAATGGTACCAGCTCAAACAAAAATGTCCAGAGCGCTCAAGTTTCTTAGATTATTCTCTCTATATAATTAGGTTGGTATACATTATAAAGAAAAATAATGTTTTCCAAAAATATTTTATTAGAATAGTTGATATTATTTGTTCTAAATAGAGACTTTTATATTTTTGCCTTTAAATACTTTACTCTAATTTAAAAATATCAAAAATTATTATTCAACCATTCCACTTTATATATTTTGAATAAATATTTACCATAAATTTTATCAATGTTTATTTCTAATTTTCCTATCGAACTTTATATACATATGCATGCACATGCTAAGTTGTGTGCCATGAAATCAATGTATTCAACGAATGCATTTTATTTTATTAAACATGCTACTAGCTTTAAAATTTATGTCCAACAAAGTTGATCTATTAGAACGCCTTTTAATGTCCGTTGATTTTATAGAGCTTGCAATTTTGCACCTAAAGCGCAAATAGTGCTTGTTTCCAGTAGAAATCTGATTATCCTAATAGTATTCTAAACTGATTTAACTAATATCTAATCAAATGTTAATTAAGAAAAGTGCACTAAATATATGACATTCATGGATTTTAGTCTATTATTTTGGCTTCTATAATACAGATTATAGTCTTGGACAATATTCATTTAATCATACAATTAATACATCAAAACAGAAAAAGTATTGTATCTGGTTTAATGCTAACATTAAATTGTAGCCGGTCAATGGGCAACACATTATGCTTTGTTAAATCAAGATTCTATTTACACAAAAATATATCAAAGTAATTTCATTTAGTTGTTCATACCAACAATATTACATAATTTTCTCAGCTTACACATATGGTTTCAAAAGTTCTTTGCACCCTACTCCAGAAATATCTTTATAAGCCTGAGTAATCAATGGATATCAGATGATATAGTATTAGAATGTCCACACCTCTGAATCTAAAGGAAAATTGCTCGTAGAATATTTAATTGACCAGTTTCCAGGAATATTTCTTTTTCAAACTCCTAATGCAGTCGTTTTCGAAAGATTTGATTAAGAATCATTTACGATTCTTCCTAATATGCTGATTTTATTGTTCTCTATAATTTTTTTTAATTATTACAATAAATTATTAATGCCATTAGTTTTTTTATTATTTATTAACATAGGTTAAGCTTATCCACAGATGTTAGTTTAATTTATGAATTATAATCTATACTCTGAATATAATCTAAATCTTACTAATGATAGCTTCAAGATAATGCTGAGTGGAAGCTATTTAACTCCTTAAAAAAATAAAAAAAGAATTAATTAGTAGAAGAAAGTAATTAATATAGAAATGCTTTAGTATATTTATGGTTCTAACCTTCATGATAGAAACAAAAATTGGATAATCATATTAGAAAAAATGTATAATGGCATTCTTAAGCATAAGCACATTTTTTGGATAACTGTCCAACGAAGATGATCAAGAGGTAGACTAAATTTCAATTTGGTTTATCTTGCTGAAAAAGATTTATTTGCGAATTGTGGTATGAAATGGAAGGTTTTTTTAATGAGAAATAGGACTTTAATAGAAAAATAAGATTCATATTTCACTGGAACTGATCAATGCTAGAAATATTTAAATAAAACAAAAAATTTTCTAAATATATATATATATGATGTTTGACGATCACAGTAATGGAATTCACCTTTCCCAGAGTGCTTTAATTAAGGGCTCATTCTAGTTCATTTTGTATAAAGAAATGCATTTTCTAATTATTTGTTCATTTTAAATCTAATCAAGCTGGATTTAATTATAATTACTTTATTTCCTAGACACTTCATCTTCCAGCAAAAAATATTACCATACAATTTTTTTCTGATAGATTTTTCGATTGTAACACTCACTTGGAAATTATTCCTTAGGCAGTAATCTCCCCAAGACCATGACATTTGATTCCTAGCTTTAGCATATACAATAAATTTTAAAGATTATAGAGTACTGTATGTAATGTGCATTTTCAACATTTCAATATATGTGTGTGTACCTACTGAATATATATATATATGTTGAAAATATGTTTAACACAAATACCTATGTATAAATAAGATACTCTGTGAACTAAAAAATTAAAATATTTTTTAATTTCTATTTTTTTTATATTTATATTAAAATATGAAATATTACAAATTCATTTGAAGATTAAAAAAAAAAGAACCATTTAAGTCCTATTTTATACCGCAAATTTAAATTTATTTATAATTTGCAAATGCTCACAAAAATTTACTAAATCAAAGATTACAAATGAAGCCTTGTTTAAAATTTCTGTGATACCACTTACCTTATTAATCGTGCTGATAATTTGTCAAGGTTAAGTAAATTATCTTAATTCTCACCTTTTTTTCATTGTGTTGATAAGGTGTTCAAAAATAATTCAGGTTCTCTACTCTAACATTTTTTTTTCAAAATTTTACTAAAAAGATAAATAATTTCAAATTTAAGACTTAGACATTAAAAATGTAGAGCTTTAATTTTTATTTAGGAGTTCCACAAACAACTATGTAAACATTGAGAAGTCTAAAGAACTTAGGTAACAATGCAGATTCTCATAACTGGCTACTGAATAAAGGGCTTCATTCAGTTTCAACACCAAATTATTTATATGCAAATCAATGAACAGAAAATTAACTGAATGACACAGGGAAGAAATTGACAAGTGGAAAGGCAAGAGGTTTAGATGGATGGGCAGCAAAAATGGTAATGAATTTAGGACAAAGGTAAAGCTATTATCATGTTTTAAAAAGATGGCACAGAAGAGACTGTTAGTGGTAACATCAGTTTTATACATTTTTTCATATATGGTGACTGGAAAAGTTGCAAAATGGATGGAAGAAAATAGTGTAGAGGGGGAAATGCAAGGAGGTTTTAGGTCAGATAGGCGTATAGGAGATAGATTGTTTGTAGTTACACAACTTATAGAGATGAGTAGGAATTCAGGTAGATCATTATATATGAGTTTTATAGTTATAGAGAAAGCATATGATAGAGTAAATAGAAATAGATTATGGGTAAGGTTAGCCAATTTGGGAATGGATGAAGCTTTAATAAATATTATTAAGAAATTATATGAAAATAATTATTATACTTACCAGTTAGGGGATATAGAATCAGTTAAAGTTAAAAATGGGGTGGGATTAAGGCAAGGATGCCCTATGTCACCTATTTTGTTTTTGAGTGAAATGGAGAAAGCAATAGGAAGAGGGGTAGAGATACCGTTAATAGGAGGCAAGGGAGTATATACTTTGTCGGGTCTTTTTTTTGCAGATATCTTTTTGTGTGCAGAAAGAAGATATGGAAATTATGTTGAGGACATGTAGATACACGACTTATGGATATGAATAGGTATTCAGGTAAACAGTTTTTATAATGATAGAGTAAATAGAAATAGATTATGGGTAAGTTTAGCAAATTCGAGAATGAATGAAACCTTAGTGGATATTATTAAGAGATTATATAAAATAATTATTATACATATTAATTAGGGGATATAGAATCACTTAAAGTTTAAAATGAGGTGGGACTAAGGCAAGGATGCCCTATGTCACCTATTTTGTTTTTGTTGTATTTGAATGAAATGGAGAGAGCAATAGGAAAAGGGATAGAGATACCGTTAACAGGTGACAAGTATATACTTTATCGGGACTTTTTTTTTTGCAGATGATGTCTTTTTGTGTGCAGAAAGAAGATATGGAAGTTATGCTGAGGACATGCGCAAGGATGGGTAAAAAGATGGGGATTAAATTTAGTGAAGAAAAATCAAATATAATGATGGTTAATACTGGGGAAAGAGAAGACGAAGAATTTTTATTGGGGGATATAAAGTTAAGTGTGGTGGATAGATATAGTTATTTAGAAATCATCTTCAGTAATCAGAAAAATTGCTTGTATGAATGGGAGAAAAAATTGATAAACGAAGCACAGAAAAGAAAGGGATTGATAAAGAAATTAACAATATTTTCATATAATAAATATGATGTAGCTAGAATTGTATGAAAGGGAGTTGCAGTAGCAGGGTTAACATATGGCAATGATATGTTGTGTGTTACTAATGGGAGAATAGATTACTTAAAAAAAGCACAAAGGGAAGTAGGAAGACATGCATTAGATGCAGATGTGTGGACAGCAAATGAGGCAATTCAAGGAGAAATGGGATAGTCAAGTTTTTATGTAAGAGATACAAAATGAAAATGTTCGGTAGATTGCAGTTTATGGATAATAAAATAATAGCCAAAATAGTATTTAATTGGGTGATGAATAAAGGTCAGGCAAGAAGATGGGTGAAAAAGGTAATGAGGTATGCAGAAGATTTGGATAAAGAATTTATATCAGTATATTTGTACAAAAGGTGTGATGATTGTATTAGGAGGATTGTTAAGTGTTGTAGTGGTAAGGAATGGGATAGAAGAATAGATAATAAAGAATAGGGAGTCGGAGAGATGGAGAGTTAAAAGTTTAAATATATATATATAGAAGCAAACGGAACATTGCGTGCGAGTTAATTTATGATAATAGTAAGGAAAGTAGTTTATTGTTTAAAGTTAGAACGGGATCTTTAGCAACAGGGAAATATACACATAAATGGAAAAATATGGGTGATTTAGTCTGCAAGTTGTGTAAGGAAGTCATAGAAAATATTAGGCATCTGTTAATTCAATGTAAATGCTTGGAAGCAGAAAGGGTACAAATAATGAAGTTATGAAAGAATAAATATGAACAAAGTGATTATACAGAAAGTGGGTTATTGTTTTTTATATTGGATTTGGGAAAGGATAAGGGGGATTTAGATATGAAGGCCATGGAGTTGACAAAGATTATGTTGTGGAAATGGGATGGAGCAGATTATGGGAAAACTCAGGGTGGGGAATGGAAAGGGAAGATAAAGTGGCTAAGAGAAACTCTGGGCATAGTTACTGAGAGATTCTCGACTCCATATAAGGAGAAGTCACAGTGCATCACATCACATTCAATGGATAATGTTTCAATCAAGATATATCTCAATAATAATAGAAATGTTAAAATAGTTTTCAATTAGAAAAGAATAAACCAAAAAAAAATTCTATAAGTAAAACAGTAGGAAAAATAAAACAATATTTTTTTTCAATAAGAAATGCAATATGATCATTCAAAATTTAATGAAAGTGAAATGTTATAAGGAAAAGAAATAATGAAGGCTGGAAATCACTGAGAAGAAAACGTTAAAAATATTTGGAAGAAAGCATCCTATTGCTGAACAATATAATTACTATAATTGTTAAAATGGTGCATTGTTGCTTATGACTAGAACATTGGCTGTAGACTAAAGAATCTAGAGTGGGCAAAATATATGTTGTCAGGTCGGAATTAAAAATGGCATATAACAATATGAAAAATTTAAAGAAAAATAGAATTTGGATTCACTATAGGATGTATTCAAAAGGATGCTTGTAATGTAGGATAGTTATAAATTTGGATCAAAAAGTAATGCAGATAGCACAAGATTTCATTGTGGATTTATCCCTTTAACAAAAGAATAGCTGTCTACATCACAATCCTGTTTTTCAGTAATGAAGTTAATCAATTATGCACCGGATGTAAAACTTTGGCTTCCTAATATTTAATATCCATTGAGTTAATCGCTATATATTTCCCCTTAAATTGGATGATAGATGTCACATCATATTACATAACTATAAACAGAATATCAAGTAGTTTATTGTTTAAGGCTCGAACGGGATCTTTAGCAACAAGAGAATTTACATGTAAATTGAAAAATATGTGTGATTTAGTCTGTAAATTGTGTAAGGAAGGAATAGAAAATATTAGGCATCTGTTAAATGGCATATAACAATATGAAAAATTTAAAGAAAAATAGAATTTGGATTCACTATAGGATGTATTCAAAAGGATGCTTGTAATGTAGGATAGTTATAAATTTGGATCAAAAAGTAATGCAGATAGCACAAGATTTCATTGTGGATTTATCCCTTTAACAAAAGAATAGCTGTCTATATCACAATCCTGTTTTTCAGTAATGAAGTTAATCAATTATGCACCGGATGTAAAACTTTGGCTTCCTAATATTTAATATCCATTGAGTTAATCGCTATATATTTCCCCTTAAATTGGATGATAGATGTCACATCACATTACATAACTATAAACAGAATATCAAGTAGTTTATTGTTTAAGGCTCAAACGGGATCTTTAGCAACAAGAGAATTTACATGTAAATTGAAAAATATGTGTGATTTAGTCTGTAAATTGTGTAAGGAAGGAATAGAAAATATTAGGCATCTGTTAATTAAATGTAAATGCTTGAAAGCAGAAAGGGTACAAATAATGAAGTTATGGAAGAATAAATATGTACAAAGTGATTATACAGAAAGTGGGTTATTGGTTTTTATGCTGGGTTTGGGAAAAGATAAGGGGGGTTTAGATATAAAAGCCATAGAGTTGACAAAGATTATGTTGTGGAAATGGAATGGAGCAGAATATGGGAAAACTTAGGGTGGAAAATGGAAAGGTAAGGTAAAGTGGCTAACAGGTTTCTCTGGGCATAGTTTCTGAGAGACTGTTTAAGGAGAAGTCACAATACATCACATTATTAGAGAGTTGTGGCCATTCTCTTGAATCTTCTTAGGCTACTATTGCATGTATAGAATGACATGATGAAAATGTAAGATCTAAGAGGCCTGGCATGTAGCTAATGCAGATCCATGCTTCTCCTCTCCAAGAAGTGGACTCTTTGATTCACAGTTTGTATAATTTTTGAATATCTTTTGCTTGTATATTCTCTTTTCCCAATTACTCTTTGGCTATGATTATGAGGATATAGAAATTTCTCAGAAGCACTAAACTACCTTAGTATTATAATTCTCATTTAGCTGCATATCAGCCCATGTAGTTCATTTAAAGGAAGTTACTAATGCATAAAAGGTCTGACTTGGAATATTCCCAGACATTATTAAGGAAGATGCTTAGAAAATTTGCATTCTAATCTTTATTAAATCTTAAATCAAAATAGTCTATGGTCTCTGAATAAAGAAATCATTGTTCCTGTCATAAAATGAGTAGTCAAAATATGTGCACTGTTTAACTTCTCATGTTCATTACTTACTTAACATCTATATAAATGTTATAAACTAAAGAAATCTCATTTCTACACAGATTACATGCAAATTTAAAATAGCATGTAATGTTTTGATTGGTATATAACTTCATTTTTCTAGACTTTTGATATCTATAGTGATAATTAAGATATATAAGCTATCTATTTACCTTTTATGAGAATTAATTATAATCGATAGAAATCTAAAATGGGTAGTCCTGGAATCACTCAAAAGATGATCGTAAACATAGAAATATTTAAACTAATATTACTTTTGTTTAAAAAAAGCCTTAAACTTTGATTTTCTAGCCTCAAATTTGAAGTTAAAATTACTACATGAGTAGAACCCCAAAATGTTGGTCCCTGTGCTCAATAATTGCTTTAAATATTTAATTTTTGATAATAGTTACTTAGTATTTCTGTTTAAAATGACAAAAATTTTTTAAAAAAATAATAATTCAATTTTGTCTTGGGAGGATTTTTTTTTTTTTACAGTTTAAGACTATATTAATGTTTGTTCAAATCATTTTGTTGGTCTTTTTTTTTTTTATGGTTTTATTTTTTTTATTGTAAAAAAAAAAAATCATTATTATAATATAATTATTTTTGCCAGGTATTTTACATTATTAAAAAACAGTGATAACGACTGAAATTAGTCTTAAAATTTGTCTTAGTATCTATTGGCAGTGATTGCAATGCCATCTGGTATCTATCGATTTCTTGCTTAAGATTATGATAAACCAAAATCATTAGTAGATACATTTTAATGTGACATTTAGCAATGATATGCTCATTTATCAAGCTAATATTGTCTCATTTATTATTTATAAAATGATTTAATAACGTGAAAATTAAACACTTCAAACAGATACGCTTTAAAAATGCTTAAGTGACAGCCAATCAGATGGAATAATGGCATCACATGCGACTCTAAATTCTAAAACACAAGCCAGAACTATTAGAAAAAGATGGATCCATCTTTTTCGCATCTGATTGGCTGTCACTTAAGCATTTTTAAAGCGTATCTGTTTGAAGGTGTTTAACTTTCACGTTATTATATTATCTATTTACGCTTAAAATGATTTAAATAAAATACTAGTTTTCTACTTCACCTTTGAGTAGTAAGTAATTTAGATTGCGCTTTACGCAAAAAAGTGAAGCTTGTTTAAAATCTTATTAAAGAGTTATATGGCTAAACGCTTTCAGATAACTTGAGTCTCCATAATCATAGCCTACTTTTAATTGAAGTTTAGCTGTGGTTTATGTAAAATTTATGCAAATTTTATAACGACCACTTTCTAGAGATTGCAAAGCACAATTGTTTCCGGTTTATTGCACAATTGTCATTTGCAATAAAGCACGCCTCTTTAATCTTTCGTTTCATATCATTACGTTCAGTGCATAGTGCCCTTGCCATAGTGAGTTCGAACACATGGCCTGTTGTTTTTTGGTGCTCGAAGAATATGGATCTGTTTTCATCATTATTTATAGCTCTCCTGTACAAATAATGATGTTGAGATGTTCTTGTTGTAATGTTGGCACGGGTCTCTTCATAATATGCCGCTCTACATCCGTTGGTTGGGCATGAAATCTTATAAACTGCTTGGACTATTTGATTAGAGGTTTTATTTTCTCTTAGTAAATACTAACATTTTCACACCTTCCCCCTCCCACCTTCTTTATTTTTTGAACAAATAATTTTTTTAAAGGACTAAAAATGCTGCTCTAATATCCGATAATAAAAAATTTTCACAGATAAGTGTTTAACGTATTACACGTGTAATATAAATACCTCAAGCATACATTTGCAAATAAGTAATTTAATATAACAGATAAAAAAAAACAACAATCATATTAAATTCATTTTAATGGTCAACAATTTATTTATTTCTTGAAACATACATGCCTGTCTTTATATATTAGTTACAGTTTCAGCCTTATAAAATATCTATTGCTAAATCATTCCTGAGAAACAATTCCAAATGTTCTTGAATATTCAAATGTATTGCAATACAGGGAATTAAATATATATATATATTATTGATGAATAATAACTGAAAAATATATATTTACACAATTCAGCACATACATTAGAAATCTATTTCTCATTCAAAAGAGGATGTTATACCCAACTCGTCACTTTGATGCTTAAATGTCCCATATCTTGTGAGCAATCATTTATATGATAAATAAGTTCAAAAAGTGATGCAACCATTTTAAATGTGAAATAATTTGTTATCATTCAATAAAAGCAAGTCCTTAGTGTTATATTTCTCTCCACTTGAGAAACAAACTCTGAAACCAGGGAATAATAAATCAATGGTACTAGACAGCATTGCGACTAGATTTCTAGAACCATTTTCAAAATAAATAGTTTTCATTTTGATAGAATGTGTTAAATTTCTAAGCTGTTGAAGAGAAACTGCACAGCTAGTGTTTTCCATTACAAAATGACAACCAGAAGAAACAAATTCATATAGTATTATATTAATCAATGCTTAGGTAGCTTGGATCTACAATAGAGAAATCATCATTGTCTAATACAAATTGTTAATAATTAAAATCTTATAGTATTTACAATAATACCAAAACAAAAATTAGCCCGTCTATGAAATAGCTCCATCAATAATCAAATCATCGGTAAAGATTAGTTCATAATTATCAATTTCAATGCATTCTTATAATCAATAAACAAATGATCTGTGACTGGAAATAACATGAATCATTAGTGAAGATTAATTAGATATAAATAATAAATAAATTTTCTAATAATTACATCATTTAACATCCATAATCTATATCTAAAATTTTACAATTTTATCTGGATTACTTTATTCAGCTTCTTGAAAAGATGAATATACAAATGTTTATGGTTTTTTTTAAAAAAAAAAAACTTTTTTTATAGGTTTTTTTTTTTTAAATAAATATTTGATGAATTGGAAAGTCAAACAAAATTATGATTTATCAAAAAAAAAATATTTATCATTCAAAATTTTTTTTCGTTCTGTTATTTAATTATATCAACGGTATTATGATTTTTAGTAATCGTATGCTTTATCTGGTGTCGTTGTAAGAAAGAATATTTTCTTGTCATGTAGTCACATTCAATACAGTGAAACCTGTAATTGTTACTGAATCTATGATAGTGAAACTCCAAGCATTTATTAGAAAAATTAGTACAATTTTGGCTTTTAGACATTCGCCATATGCATTTATTGATATACAATTTGTAAACTGTGTTGTATTTGATTTTATATTTAGAAGATGTGTTAAAGCAAGACGATTTGAAACAACAATTCCCATGAGAAAATTGAATTCTTCTTAAATTGAAACGATGACATAAAGAATTATGAACAAACTGTGAATTTTTAACAGAAAGATTTGCTCTTGGAAGAATTCTATCATTAAATTTATTTTCATAATAACCAAAAACAGATTTATCCTTTATTATATCTAAGGTACTATTAATCATAGTAACAGATTTAAAATACATTTTATTATTGTTCATTTGTTTTTCTAATTGAGTATTTTGATATTTTAATGAATGGTCTCCAATGTTTTCATGACAATTTCCATCAAGTGGCTGTTCTACTTCATTATGCTTTGGTTCAAGAATTTGTTGGGTATTTATCGTAGAATTTGAAATAAAATATTTATATATTCTTGTATGAAAAATATTATGATGAGTAAAAAGGGTTCTATTGTTTGTTTTATAATTACAAATACTGCATTGAAATAAAAATGATCCAAACTGTTTCCTGTTAATAAATAGGGCTTTATATACAGTTACATAACCTGAAATATCACATAAAAAGTTACCACCATTTACATTTTTATTCTGCTTTATGTAAGTTTGATTATCAAACAACTGCTTTTGGGAGTGTTTCAAAGTATGTTGAATAAATATTTTTTGGGAATTCACCCTATATTCACACATACTACAATTAAAATTATACTGTTTAGAATGTATCATCTGATGCTTAATAAAAGAGTGCTTAAGGTGTGTTTTATATTCACAATTACTGCAATGAAATGTATTTTCTCCAGAATATTTCAAGCTATGCTTAATATACAAGTACTTTAAGTTTGTCTTATACTCACAATTATTGCAATGAAACATGTATATTCCAGAATTTTTTGAGTTATGTTGAATAAACCTTCTTCTATTATTTGTTTTATATTCACAATCATTACAATATTTATATTCTCCAGAATGTTTCAAGGTATGTGAAACAAATGATTTTCTATCATTTGTTTTATATTCACAATCGCTACAATAAAATTTGTATTTTCCAGCTTGCTTCAAAATATGCTCATTATTGTAGTCTCCAGAGTGTTTTAAGCTATGCTTATTGTACACATTTCTGCGGTTTGTTTTATATTTGCAAATATTACAATGAAACTTGAATATTCCAGAATGTGTCATATTATGCCGAGTCAATAGTTTTTTGTCATTTGTTTTATAGTTACAGGTGTTACAATGAAATCTGTATTTTCTAAAATGTTTCATATTATGTAGAAAAAATAGTTTTTTATAGTTTGTTTTATATTTACAATTACTACAATAAAATTTTTTTTCTCTAGAATGTTTCAAAATATGTTTATTATAAAACTCTACGCGATTTGTCTTATATTCACAAATATTGCAATGAAATTTTTTGTCTCCGGAATGTTTCAAGCTATGCACATTATATGATGACTGGTAATTTGTTTTATAATCACAATTACTACAATGAAATTTATATTCTCCAGAATGATCTAAGTTATGAATCTTAAACAAGCTTTTGTGATTTGTTCTATATTCACAAAGATCGCAATGAAACTCGTATATTCCAGAATGTTTTAAATTATGCGCAACGAACGTTCTTTTATAATTCGTTATGAAATCACAATTACTACAATGAAATTTATATTCTCCAGAATGACCTAAGTTATGAATCTTAAACAAGCTTTTGTGATTTGTTCTATATTCACAAAGATCGCAATGAAACTCGTATATTCCAGAATGTTTTAAATTATGCGCAACGAATGTGCTTTTATAATTTGTTATGAAATCACAATCATTACAATGAAAGTTATTTTCTCCAGAATGTTTCAAATTATGATAATTAAACATTTTTTTATTGTTTGTCTTAAATTCACAAAGACAGCAATGAAATATATATTCTCCATTGTGTTTCAAAGTATGTTGAGTAAATATATTTTTATCATTAGTCTTATATTCACAATCACAGCAATGAAATTTATATTTTCCAGAATGTTTAGAAGTATGTTGAATGAATATTCTTTTGTCATTTGTCTTATATTCGCAATCACAACAACAAAACGTATATATTCCAGAGTGTTTCAAGTTATGTTGATTAAATCTTCTTTTATCATTTGTCTTATATTCACAATCAGAACAATTAAATTTATATTTTCCTGAATGTTTCCAAGTATGCTGAATGAATATTTTTTTATTATTTGTCTTATATTCACAATCAGTACAATAAAATTGGAATTCTGTAGAATGTTTCAAGATATGTTGAGTAAATGTACTTTTGTCATTTGTCTTAAATCCACAATCAGAGCAATGAAATTTATAGTCTCCAGAATGTTTCAAATTATGCTTATTATATAAATATTTGCGATTTGTTTCATATTTGCAAACACTGCAGTGAAACCTGTATTCCCCAGAATGCTCCATATTATGTACAATAAATTCTTGTTTCCTGTTTGTCTTATATTCACAATTTTGGCAATAAAATTTATATTCTCCAGAATGTTTTAAGTTATGCTCATTATAGGAATCTGTGCGGTTTGTCTTATATTCACAAATACTGCAATGAAACTTGTATATACCGGAATGTTTCAAATTATGTCGAAGAAATGTTCTTTTGTCATTCGTAGCATAGTCACACTCATTACAACAGAATTTATATTCTGAAGAATGTATATTAGACTGGACATTGTTTTCCATTTTTATGAGTGGTCTTTGGAATAACTAATAAGAAGTCTCACAAAACAGGCATCATGATGTGTTTTTAATTTAAATTGATTAAAAGTGAAAAAAGGTTATATCCTTAATGATTAGATTTACAATATGCTGATAATTATATTCTTGATAATTGAAATGATTATCTGCAAATATTTTAAATGTTTTGAATACAATTTATAACGATTTTTATTAAATAATTAATGTTCAAAACAATTCAGTACTTTACTACCAAATGATGAGAAAAAAAACTTTAGAAATGTAAATCACATATCTTGGTGCTGTTTTATAAAAAAGCAGACTTGAATCTTGAGGTTTAGCACAAACTAGAAATGATATAATTTCTTAAATTAGAACTGTTATTTTGCCAGACTTATTGAAAATAAGATATGGATACATTACAAATTTAACATAAAGGCGATAAATATTTTCATTTAAGAATTCTTAATATTTTAAAATTATGAAATCAAGATTATGATCAAACAGCACGCTTTTCAGTTTAGTGACCCTGATGATATTGAATTTACAATTATATGGGATACATATTTGTTGTTTAATCGTATGTAGATGAAAGTACTCAATTTAAAAATATACATTTTAATGGAAAAGCAAAACCTGTTTATTATAAAAATTTTCTTAGAACACACTCAAGTTCTAAAAAAAAACTCTAAACATGTGTAATATTTATATGGTTGATGACAGAACATGGATAAGGACTTGAAGTCTTCAGAAAATAAGTGTACTATAGAAGTTAAAAAGCATCATTATAAGTCTAAAGGAACAGCATATATAAAGAGCTACATTTGTGTTTTAAGAATTAATTTGTATAGCCATTGCAATATTAACTTTTTATTCCTTAGTTTCCTCTATTATTTTTCTAAAGTTAAGATTGCCTTGATAAGTGATTACTAAAAAATTCTTCATTTAGAAGAAAAGCTTTCATCTTTTACTATCGCAATAATCCTAATATAAAGAAAATGTGACTATTAGAAAATTATAATACAAAATTGATGAATTACCTTTCTAAATTTCACGATTTGAAGAGATGGTAGTTGAGAGATTCAGGGAACAATAAAGTTAAAAAATAAAACAGGATGGATTGTTGTAAAAAAAAAGTACAATAAATATAATCTTCATTATAATAAACTGTAAACGAATACATAAGAATCCTCTAATTTTAAAATGCAAAAAGGGTTCAAATTCAAGATTTTCTTTTTTTCTTAAAGTAGTTGTTATTAAGCTTTACTGTTATTTGATATTTATTTACTTTAAAGAAAACTTAAGTTATTTATAAATTATTAAACAGTATATTTTAATAAAATGGAAAGTTTGCGGAAGAGTTAATAAATTTGTCGGCGTAATCCAACCGCAGATCATTGAAATTATATTATTTCATAAATAATGACATATATAATGTAATCTCTTGTTTTCTAAGTCAATTATGCCCTGGATATATTTACTTACAATACATTATTCTGCACTTAGAAATTTACAATGGATACGTAAGTTACGTTCTTAGTATAAACATTACTTCCAGTAAAAAAAAGATAAATTGGCTACTATAGGAATCATGCGTTATTTTTTCTAAAATTATTATAATTTAATTATTTACATTTATATGTTGATTAAATTACTATAATGTTACAAAAAAATAATAATAATAAACTATTGCAATTGCTTCTTTGAATAAAGGTTCTCAAATGAAAAAAGTTCACGCACGTGATTTCCAGTATATGAAATTTCCGGAGTTAAAAGCTTTTAATTTGTTGAGACACACACACAAATATTTCTTCATAAAGTTGTACGTGTTAAGGTTATGTGTCAAATTTATTATCTGTTAAACTTTTTTCAGCAAATAAAATAAATACATTGATCTAAGATTAAACATGCACTTATAATATCCAATTTGAAAAATTCCGCGGAACCAAAACCGATTTTGAGCAGTAGACATTTTAATGGAATATTTAATCTCTTCAGTTTATTTAATATGTTTAAAAATTATGATTTTATTTTAAATTATAATTTAGTCGAAAAAAATATTCACAAGTTAAAACTAAATATTAATCAGGACCAAATTAGAGATATTTTTCAGTGGCGTTAATTTTGGTAAAGGTTTACTTTAGCGACCACAACATAAAAATTATGTTTGCCCTCTAGTTTTCAAAATTAGAAGTAAATTATTACCTGCCCATAGCGATAACATCTAATACTTGTAAAATATTTATTTATAATAATGGAAGGGATAAAAGAACGTAAAATGTTAGAGGAGATTCAGAATAGATTTTGTCAAAGATGTGAGATAATTTATCTGTAGTTTGTCTTTTTATGGAAATAGATTTTAGAGAAAATAAACATGTCTGTAGCAGGGGGGTCCAGTCCGCGTATATAATTCGAACAAACACAAAATTATAAACTTTTTAAAAATATTATATTTTTTTTGTGATTCCATATCGTGATGTATTTAAAATAAAAATATGTATATTCTTGCTATTTGACGCATGCATGATTTCAGTTTTATGTTGGCATGCAGCTTCCAGTGTTATCTTCCAAGCACTGACAATAGAATTGGCAACGTGATGTTACGTGTTCATAGGGATTATCAATAATATTTCAACTTATCGTTGCAATGTTAGGAACTTGAAGTTATTTAGAAGGCGGGTAAGCATTCTTATTTGATATTAAGAATACTTCATCGCAACCGCCTTTCACATTTATATAATAAGGCTAGTGATCAGCCAATGATTCGTCTGGTGGTCAGATCATTTTGACACTTAAAAATCATTGGCCATACATTCCCCATGAAATGGGGATATGTAACCCTCTCCACATAATAATAGTCTTGTTATAAGCTCTGTACATGAGTGCAGATCTATGAAGTTTGTGCTTATTTACAGATAGGCTTAACTCAACTAATAGGGTCCAACATTTTTATTTTATTGTCCCGATAGTCTGAGATTGACTTGTTGCTAGGATGCAGCTAATATTCCTTATTCCTATTAATGATAGCCCAGGTCTTTTTTGCAACAATAGATACTACAGGCCCTGGGTCCAGTTCCATTGTAACTGGGTTATCATTAATTATTTATTTATCTATAAATCCAGACTGATCGTCATTAATATGATTTATACAGACAAGTTGTTTGTTTTTCTCATAATAGCCGTTGCTGTTATTTGGAATGGATTTTTTCCATTCTCATATCGGATATCTGTCTTTTTAATTTCAAAAAAAAAAACGCAGAATTTATATGTCCGACCCGCTTGCAAATGTATTGCGGTGCGGGCATTCTGAATGTGTGTGCATTTGTTCATTGCATCTATAGCAACACTATATAATGCCGATTTATCTGAGCTTACTGAGGGTCTGACAGACCCAGTGTTATACTCGATTTTTTGCACATTATACTTAGTAATTTTTTTTAATGGGTTTGTCTGACTAGCTTTGATTCTGCTGTCTAACATTGGTGGCCTAGTGGTAGCATAGCTGTATTCAAAGCAGCTGGCCCGGTCAACGCCCTGACATATGTAAAAAAAAAGGGAAAAATCTAAATCTAGCCATTTTTAAGTCTTAAAAAGCGTTGGTGGCCTAGCGGTAGCATAGCTGCATTCAAGGCAGCTGGCCCGGTCAACGCCCTGACATATGAAAAAAAAAAAAGAAAAAATCTAAATCTAGCCATTTTTAAGTCTTAAATTATGATCGTTTATGCCGCAAATAAAACGATCACGAAGGGAAATCTTTGAATTCGCACTTCAATGTCAATGATCGGATTTTTGCTGCGAACTCTCTAACTCCCCCCCTCCTCTTCTTGCATTCAGAGTTCAAATAATATCTCTGCATTATTGTCTAGAGTTGGGGGGGGGGGGAGTAATCTATAAGAGTTGTTAACGCTTTATCAAAATCTAGGTCAGCTGGTGTTTCTGCCGTAGATTGAGACTTTAGTATCTCGTAAGTTTAAGGACCTATAATTGTCGTTAATGTGGCTAATTTTCCCTCAGCCTTGTTGATTTGATTAGTTTGTAGGTAAAATATTAATTGCACTTTATAGTTTGGATGGGATAGATCAAAAACTTCCATGGAGCCAATAGAATTTAGCCATTTTTTAATTTTCCCTCGTTTCTTTATAAGAGAAACAAAGTACCGACTTTTATTTTTGCAAGTTACTACTCGTGATTTTAAACTTTTGACCGCTACTGTTTGTAACTGTCCCAACGAAGCTTTTAATCCACTAGGAAGAGCTTCCGTCATTTTATTACGAGATACGCACTCGTGGCATGCCTATTATGTTTGTGATCAGTTTTTCTTAAGAATCTGCCAAATCTGTTTTTCTTATTCTAACAGATCTAAGTGATAGAATTTTTATCATCATTTTGTAAGTATGACGAGTCTATTTTCTTTGCACTCACGTATTTTTTCCAGAGTGCCAAATCTGTTGTTTGGCATATTTTATACAATTTTTCCAGTCGTAGGAAAATTTTTTTCTTTTGTCTGACTGCGTCAAATCTGTTGTATATGATGTATGATACTATTTTTCCAGTCGTGGGGGGAAATATTTATTTATGTCTGACTGTGCCAAATCTGTTATGTTTAGTCTGAATTGCATGTTTCAGACTCAAGCGGACAGTGATATCAATAACAATATGAACAATCGAAGTTAATATATATAATTTATTAGAACAAATATATACATATTGTGTAGTTAATACTATCTGATCATGCTGGATTCCCTTCTAGCTGTATATATTAGTTTGCCTTGTGAGTTCTAGCCAAGACTCTTCTGATTATACTGGACAGCTTGCCTCGAGTTCTAGTCAAGACTTCCGGCTGTATTTGAAAGCTTGCCTCAAGTCTGCCGTAGTCTTAGCAGCTTCCAGTTCTATCGTGGACTTGCCTCACTGCATAAACATATCAGTAATGACTATAGTAGAAACCCCTTCACTGTTGGAAGTGGTTTCAATTGAGAGCACATTCAGGTTAGACAGATGTTCTCTCTGTCGCTTGCCTTCAAAAAGGCTGACTTTATTGCCTAATCCCATATCTTACTGGCAGCAATTGGATTCAGAGCATCATTGCCTATTGGCCTGTACTAACCAATGGTAGGTTTATCTACATGTTTACACATTGGCCATATTTAAGTTTTACCTTTTGACTATGTTTATATATTGGTTGTCAGCAATGAATGATTAATCCGAGCAGATAAAGAAGGAATCTGGACTAGTCCACTTCTGAAGGCAAGGTCAAATATGACAGTGTGGAAGGCCCAAATCTTGCTTTCTATCTTTTCTGTCAGTAAATTTTCATAATGACAGTAAATAAAGTCCCTTATCATTTTTTAATCGTAGTATGACTTCTACAATATTTCTGAAGAAATCCTCTCTCCTACACACACAAATTATGGATTAAGGAAGATTGCTCAATAGAAATTGAACAGATGACTTTCTGCTTAATTTGTAGGGAATTTGTACAAGTTTTCAAAGACTATAATTTGAAAGTATTATATGCAAAATCATGCTATCAAATTCGATGCATGTGAAGGATTGTATTGTATGAACTAAAGAAATCTGTTTTCTCAACATTTTTTTTTTTCAAAAAGTCACAACTTGGGTGGATTCCATTGTAAAATATAATTATGTTTTAACATATTTAAAAAATCAAAACCAAATGATGATGAGTTTATCAAGTAATGTATGGAAAGTGTTGCAGATATAATTTGGCATAAAAAATAAAGGGCGGATATTTCTAAAATCAATCCGTCTCACCAGACTATTTCTAGGAAAATTGAAAAACTGCTAATTTTTATGTTTTGGTGATGAGTGATAGCACTGATGCTATAGATGTGGCTCAATTTGTAATTTTTATTAGAGGTATTAATGGCAAATATAACGTCACTAAAATACTTAAATCATGAGAATTAAATGTAGTTTTAAAAAAATATGTTAATGCATTTTTTTTTGTTCATTGTCAATATATCTGTTGTAATTATTAGCAGTACCCCAACAATAATAGATAAAAGAGAAGAAATAGTAAAATTAGGAGATAATGCAATTGCTGCCAAAATCCTAATTTGATGAATGGTCATTGAATAGTACTTCAAGAAAGTTTATACAGAAGTTTTAAAAATTGATAAACATCAAGACTGTGCATTTTATAAGAATCAATGGTTTGAATCATTGCCATTTCCAGGAATACCTTAAAAGTATTGCTACTGGCTATGGTAGAATTTGTAGGATGACTAACTGGAGCCAAATATTGAGAAGATTTCATAAAATTTGTGACCTATTATCAAGTAGTTTATGCTATCAAAAAACAAATTGGTGCCATTACATGTCAATGAATATGTCTTACAGATGTAGTATTTTAAATGGATTTACCCACTCATTTAAATGAGTTAAACTTGCATCTTCAAGGTAAAAACCAACTTATCAAATCATATCAGCATTCCAAATGAAATTGAAATTACGGCAAGTTCAAATTAAGACAGGATTTTATACATTTTGATATATTAGCTTAACATAATCTGCGATTTGACAAAAAATGTGCAGCCTTTTTACTTTGATACAATAATTTGAAAACAGATTTTAAAATTTTTAGGAAAATAATCAATATTTTGCCATACTTGCTATTCCTTACATGACATAAATATTATCCGCCAATTTTCAAATGGAGTGCATAATGCTGCACTTTGATATTCAACTTGAAGAACAATTTGTGTTTTCTTATTGAACTTTTATAGATCCTACATTTACAAATACAAATATCTCTTGCTTTATGTCATTGATTTTTGGCAGGATCTACATTTGTATGGTATTTTTAAGAATGAAATAGATTAATAATAATAGAACCAAAATATTTGATGAGCATTTGAGAATTAACTGAGAATTGTATTTTTCTACACATCAGATAGTGATGCATTAGTTTTAGCAAAGTAAAATATTTTATCAGTTTTATGTTGCTCTCATTTATAATAAAAAAATAAGTAATAATATTAATAATCATAAATTAAGAAACTCTTTGATAATTTTAAAAAACGGAGTGGGCCACTGCATAAAGACCTGCCCTATAATTTTAAAAAGATTCTCTGAATGGGCTGCTGCATAAATAAGATTATTATTTAAAGATTTCTTTGCTTATCTATGATGAAAGTTATGAATGGACATTTTTTTTTTTGATTATCAGCTTTTGGTAGTGTTTGTGTATTTAATGTGTACCCAAAACAACCGTTCTTCCAATGTAGCCCAGAGATATCAAAGATTAAGCACTTCTAGGGTTAAAAAAGCTTTACAAGGACAATTTTTATAAGTAATAATTAATGAAAGTTAAATATGAAATTGAAATAGAAAGTTGGTAATACACATAGCAGGAAATAGAAATGTAAACATAAAATTCAGAGAGAAAATATCTAGGATATTAACTAATATGGATATGAGTGAAGGGCAGAAAAGTGAGTTGTTTTGAAAAAGTGAACAAGTATAGGCATTTTTTCTAATTTGGGAAAAAGAATTGTAATCTACAGACTTGTAGGTGAATCAGCAATATTGTCCTGTGCCATTAGTGCAATGGAAAATTCAAGAACCAAAGATTCACAAATCATGGTTCAATGCGTCGCTTCCCGGTGCTCAAAAGTCATGACTTCACAAACAAGAAATCATTGTTATTTATTTAACAAATCTAATCATCAAAAAAAATCACAAAATATTGGAGTATGATTCAACCAAATTTGAATACTTACAATCAAATATGTGAACTTATATTGTTATCAAATTGTTTCTGAAAGTTGGAGTGTTTTCAATTGAATACGTATTATCACATACATGACCAATAAAGGTATTCAACAACTAACTATAATTTTATCATGGTCTGTTAACTACAGATTTACAAACAGATAATTAGTAATATATGGTGAATTTAGCTATACCCTGGTAGCCAAACAGTCTAACTAAATGTTTTCTAAACCAAATATTAATAATCAAGAACTTGCCAGATCTATTTTCTACTAAATAAATATAATCAAACATAAAAAAGTTTTCTGCATAATGCTTCAAATAATAGTCAATTTTTTTTATTATAAACCAAATGTTATTGTAATATTTGATCTACATTTTAAATAAAGATCATTAAATTAACTTTATTCTCTATTAATTAACTAAATACATATGAATAGGGAATTTCAAGTGAAATGTAAAGCCAAAAACAAAATGGAAGTGATAAAAAAAATTGACATTTCTCATAAAATAAATATTAGATATATAGAGTAATTCAGAAAAAGGTCGAGATATTTGCTTTAACATTTGGAAATGCCCATGGGGAATCCATAAATGTTTAAGTTGAAATTCAAAAGGAAGAAAGTAAGTAGATATGCATTATGTAGCACTTTGTGGGCAGAAAATGAGATTATTCATGGATAACTGAAAAGCAAAAAGTGTTTAGAATAAAATTGTGAATAAAAATAGATGTGAGAAGAGAGTTAATTAAATTAATAGAGAGAATAATAAATATAATAGACTAAAGGTGTTTTACAAAAAAATGAAAATTAGTAGATATATTATTTTGATAAATTTGGGCAAAGAAAGTATAATTATGTGGATTGGGAAAAGAAAGTTCAATAAGTTAGATGAAGCAGATAAAGTTAGTGATAAATGCCTGTGTTAGTTAAAAGTGTTCAGTATATTGATAATTTAAATAATTTTAAACACAAGCTTCAGAGGGTAATACTTGCATTATAGTTGATTGTGCATCTGAGTTCACACACAATAAAGATAGAAATGAAGAAATGTATGATTTAAAAAATGGATGATCAAGAAGATCACTTTCCAAATCGTACCCTCTTCCATATCAATGTTGGAGAGAAATATCTAAAATTAATAAAATGCTGGATTATGGGATCATTTCCAAATGCTCTTCACCCTTACTGTAACCCAGTTGTAACTGTGAAGAAGATAGGCCAATGAGATTTTATTTAGATGCAAGACAACTAAACAAAATTGCTGTCCCTGACACAAATATTCCAATGCCCACACACAAATTATTCATGAGATTTGAAAACAAGAAAATATTTTCTAATTTTGATCTAACATCAAGCTATTGGTAGATTAAATTCCACCCAGATGATCACCAATATAATACCTTCTGATATGAGGGTTTTACATATCAGTTTAATAGGATGCCATTCAGATTAATAAATAGTGGTACTGGTTTGATAAAATGATTAGATAAGACTTTATATATCTCCCGAGGTTAAACAGATTAACTATTTATGTGGATGATAAAATAATTGCATCTACCATCATTGAAGAACATCTTCAACCTTTAATCACATTCTTTGAAGAGTGCTATCTGAAAGGTATCAACTTCAAGAAAAGTACCCTAGTTTCCAACCAGGTAGTTTTTCTAGGTCATATTGTGGGTTGCAATGCAATAAGACCTCATCCAGAGAATGTCAGTGCCATTCAAAACTTTCCTAAACCAGCTAATAAAAAACATTCGATCATTTTTAGGCCTGTGTAACTTTTATAATTGTTTCTACCAGAAGTTCTCAGACCATGTGGAAATGTTGAAACTAATCAGAAAAGATGAACAATGGAACTGGACTGAGAAACAGGGCAAGGCATTTGAAAAAATTAATAGGATTTTTAGAGCAAACCATGTTAGCCTTCCCTGATTTTAATAAACCATTTATTATTTAAACAGATAGCAGTGGTTTCAGATTAGGGGTAACATTCTCCTAAATCCAGGAGAATGACCAACCAGGTGTCTTCTATTTTATCAGCCAGCTCCTGAAAGGTCCAGAAATAAATTATATGGTTACCAAGAAGGAAGCACTAGCAAATAGTATGGGCCTTCCAAAAGTTTCGACAAATGCTACTCGAATCAGAAGTGATGGTGAAGCCTTGAATTTCTGAGTCACAGTTATTAACCAATAGTCATTTAGTCAGATGGAATTTAATGTTACAGGAATTCAATTACACAGTACAATACTGCAAGGGATCTGAAAATATAACTGAGATGCTTAGTTGAAACCCATGTAGGTCAGAACAGAATCATTTGTTAGTAGAAAATGCCTACATTACAAATGTCAATTTGATGACAAACAGTAATATAGAGAACAATTTAGATAAGTTATCACAATTACAATTAGCAGATCCTGATTTAAATCCAATCATGAAAGCCCTAAAGGAAAAGAAGTTTTGAATATGCCGAGAAACCTTACATGTTATAAAATAAATAAGACTTATTTTATAGAGTAAATTTTGTTAAAAGATGAGTGGAGGGTAATCATACCTAAATTATTATGCACCCCATAAAATATATACACTGTTTATATGGACACTTTAGTGCCCACAAATCAGAAAGCACTTTGAGAATTTGATTTTACTAGCCAAAAATGTATATAAAAATGTAAGTAAACCAAAATTATAGTAATACCTTAAAACCAATTATACCAAAAAGACCAGATGAGACCTTAGAAATTGACTATTATGGGCCATTGCCCTCATTTAATAAAAAATACTTAATAGTCACCTATGATCTCTTTACAAAGTACATATTTCAGCTTACCCAATACCCCAAGCTAATGCCAGATATATGATTAGGGTATTAGACACCTTCCAATTCTTAAGGATAGGAAAGCCTAATACCATTATAACAGACCATGGTACATCTTTCTTATCCAAAGAATGGAAAAGATGGGTGGAAAAATCTCAAATCTGACATGCTCACATCCATTAGGAATCCACAGCCAAACCCCTGTGAATACATAATGTTAGAATTTGGACATTTGTTCAGGACTTACCTAGAGGATGAGCATAAAGGGTGGTTAAGGTAAACGGAATGGTAGTCAATTACATCAATTGGAGCCTAAATTAATCAACAGGATTCATGCCCATTAGGCTACAATTTAACCAACATATTCCCACTTTGTTCAACAAATATAAACCTCCAATTAAATATAATGAAATTAATCCATAAAAAGACATAAGCATACATTCAATTAACAGCCATACATTCAATTAACAGCCAAAGCTGATAAAAGGAACAAATATAAGAAAGAAAATACCCACAATTTCAAGGTAGGAGACAGAGTGTTTATTAAAATACCTCACCCAAGTTAAACCAATAGAAGAGAAATATAAAAGTTTTGCAATCAATATGAGGGATTTTTCACTATCGTGAAACAGTTTGCTCTGAATGCATTTTGGATAGAAATAAATGGAGAAGTAAAGGGTAGTTTGAAACCTTATTTTGGCCAAACAGAATGACCATTGATTAGACATGTTTGATTAAAAAAAAATAGGCATGAGTCTCAATCAAGAATTAAAAAAGTAAATGAGACAAGATCAAAAATATAAAATAGGGTCAATTAGCATATGATGAGAATAGATCTAGCTAATTATAAAAACAATTACTGGGATTCTTTAGAGTCAACCAAGACTTAGAAGTTGATTCATACAGAATGATGAACACTGATATTTATTTAGACCTTTTATGAAACCCAATAAGTCTCAAAGGAACAGGGTAAAAGGCTAACTAGTTGACTATGTGCCTTCTACTATAGAGACACATCATCGCTTGATGTCATAATACACAACCATCATAATAAAAAAAAAACTCATATAAATCTCATTTTGTTAAGACATAAAATATAAAGAAATAAATTAGAAAGCAATAGTAGTATAGTCATTAAAAGATATAGATTAGAGTAAATAGGTTTTGTAATTCTCTTTTCTTGCACTAACATTCCAACATCAAACTTAAACCATGCACTCTAAATGAGTGTTAAAATTCTAATAACTTTAAATGTTAACTCTGTAAGGGTGGCAGAATTGTAAGGATATTTTTACAATCTAACATTATTACTCACTACCAAATCCAGCTCATTTTTTCTAGTTAATAAACAACTAAACATATATTTTCAATAATAAAATAAATGAATCCACACTTATATATATATATATACATAGACACAACAAATGTATATATATATATTATTAAGAAATGATCAAAACAAACCGATTTGGATTAGTTTTAGAAAGATAAAAACCCCAATCAAAATAAAATATTAATTGAACATTCTACTAATATGTATATGTATGTATTACAATAAATGTAATATTTGTGTATTTGACTTCATTTTAAAAGACTGAAATAAAAATGTGTAACAACCCAATGTCAAAACATTCATTAGGTTTCCAAATATGAAGGTAAATTCTATCATGTAATTTTTATTTGTTTATAAACAAGATAATACACATAACAAAATGTCGAAATATATAAAAAGACACTTAAATTTGACGTGATTGTAAGATTATGCACTTATTGTAGATGTGAGGTGTACCATCTCCCCTTTTTTGCAGGACTAGTACCTAAGTACCGATGAAAATTTAAAGAGGCATGATTTATCACTAATAACATCCACACAATAATCAAAATTCTCGTACAGCCTTGTCCTAAAAATGGAATAGATAAATTACGAATTTACATGTTATTAATCAAATATTAATGTCCTAATTATAACACCAGTTTAGCCAGTAGGTTTGAATGCTGTGATTATGACCTCCCATTTCGAAAACATTGCTCAGCAAATAATAAAATTTAATTTTTTCTTGGTAAGTGTATTAACATTACCTATACAGCTACTTTTCCAAAGAAAAGAAGCAAAATTCATTAGAGGTACTTTATCAATGAATGATGAAGAATGTAATAGGTATAAGACAGCATTAAAAATACTAAAAGTCGTATCAAAAGAGAAAGGTTTACGCTATTAGGTCTTCACCAATTGTTGTAGTATATGTATAAGTAAATCTATATACCAAAGGGAAAAAATTTACATTATTTAAAAATATAGTTACTTTGAAATATTTTTCAAGAGTGTAAAAAAACACTGAAAACAGAAGCATATAGAATGAAAAATATGGCAAAGAATTTCAATATATCCAAAAGTTTTAAATCAAAAATGCCAAATGTAGCTAATAAGTTGTGTATAAAATACAATAAGAAATTAATATTTTTGGCAAAAAAGCACAATAATAATAGATAATGGAACCAGTGAATAGTATGTTCATCTAACAAAACATCATCTCCCCGAAAATGTAAAATAAATGCTTGATTTCAGTCCAAAGTTTGTTGGGGGTAAGTGGAAAGATCCTCGTATAGAAATAATAGCTTATATTGAGGCTAATTATGAAAATAGTCCCGTGAAAGGTGTGGTGAGCAAGGTAGTGCAGGCATTGCAGCATAGAACTGAAATTAAAATCCAAGGATGAAAAATATACAATTAAAAATTACTTACAAACTAATCAAAATTAAATGTTTGAAAGAGGACAAGGGCAATAGATTAACTTGTGTTAACTAATGAATATAAAAGTCGATGAGTAAATTGATAAATTTAAATTAGTGGAAACTTACAATTTGAAATAGATGAAATAAATTTGTGATGTTCATATTGAGAAAGCATCAGAATAAGGCTATAAGCAAAGCAGAATATTATAGGATTTATCCAACTGCTGCCATTTCCACCAGAATTTTTGCAAAAAATTCTCAAAGCAAATAATCTTCTCAGACTGTTAATAGATTTTGGGGGTGTTTATTTCTATAAGAATGAAACTGATAGCCAAATAGCTCATTGACTATGTAGGATTTCAAATTAAATCCTCATTTCATTGTGGGTCACTGCTAAGTATACAAACTGATTTCCCAGTCAAAACTTGCTTCTCTCAATATACATGAGCTATATGGTTCTATCTCACATCAAAGTTCTATAAATATAATCCATCAAGTATTAAGCAATTCAGGTTTTAATCAGAGCAAGACAGTTCATTATTGATAGCATGAGATGGATTAGTAGTGACATTACAGCATTACTCTAACAATAAATTTTACAGGATGGAACATGGCTGGCCTATAAATGGTATACTCTGCAGCATAACATTAAATAAATACAAATAATTATCCCTAAATATATTTCTACAGCGAATAATTCATTTTATATGTGCCATATAGATGATGTGCTAATTTGTACATTAGAGGATATTTATTAATAAGATATGGAATGATTTAATGCAGAGCTAATCTTTAGTATGGATTATAAAACAAGAAGTTGAGTGCATGGAAATAAAATTCTTAGACTGATCTGACAGTGAAATAAACTAAAATGGTGAACATTCTCAGTCATACCCTCCCATCTCACACTGGCTGGCTTTAAATGATTCCTCTATAGAAATCAAATGTTATACTTCAAATATTGAAGCAGTCAATGTCTAATCATCATCGAGCTTCATGCTTCACCAACTACCCTAACCTCCTGCAGGGCCCGCAATTCAGACCTCGCCACATATAGACGTCACTGTAAGCATAATTATCCAATGAATTAATAAAATTATTTAGTAAAGTAAAACAGTAATGTGCGTTATGCATATATACATATGAAAGAAGTAATAATTCTATTAATATTTATTGCTGAAAATTAGATGTTCTTATATAATTGTAAATATCTTTTTATGTGTGTATTTAATTAAAGTATGGAATGTAAAAACAAGGTAAAATGGGGAAGGCTCGAAATACTGAAAATATTTTTATCTATAGTCAGACTGTTTTCATTAATTAAAATTATAAATCTTAATTAAAATTCTTTTTTTAGTTATTTTCAAATCTTTAAAAATATATCAAACGGTATTTCGAGCCTTATCTGTTTTAAAAATATTTTGCTAATTAAATGTTGTTTTTTATTTAATCAAGAGATTACAGAGATAGCTGTGGGCAGGGATTAAAATGTGTATAAAAGGGGCTCATAGAACAAAAGAAGTCAGTTTTCAGTTGGTTACTTTCAGTTAGTAATTAAACTTTGAATTAGTTAATAAATTATTTCAGAACGTTTGAGTTAGTAATTTTCCAGAAAAATTGATTCATCATTCCACTTAAGAAGTCAGGAAAAATCAAGCGCTATGAAGTTTGAGTAGAGGAACTTTTCATCTTTCTCTTCTCTCGAACTGTCTGCCTGCTGCTGCCATGTTCCATCCATCTGACCGGTCATTTATAATGACCCAACTGATTCACTGCTTATTCTACATCTACTTGCTATGCGGAGGCAACCTCACTTAATGTAGAGCTGCCTTAATAAGTAAATACTTAGTAATATGTAGTTCATCCTTTGTATTTTAATTCATTTATAAGTTTCTATTAATTATTCTCTTGAACTCTTTCTCTGTAATCCCTTACTAGTATAATGTAGTTCTCACTATGCCCTTTAACGTTTAATTTGTTATATAGCTTTGTGTGGCTCAATTAAATATTTGACTTATTTTGTTTAATATATATATAATTCATTTTCTTTAATATGCCAATATCATTCAACCTCGCGAGTCTAATAAGGGTTTATTTTCTTTGTTTAATGGGGAAAGAAGCAGTGGCTTCAGTTAAATTTATTAGTAAAGTTTTATTCATTTGTAACAGAAATCGCTTGCTAGGTTGAGTTTATATTTAAATCTGCTATTCACATTTTTTTTTCTAAAATATTTTATTGTGGATGCATACTTTACTTTATTATTTGAATTTGTCTTTAAATTTTCATTTTAAAAGATTGTGAACCTTAATATAATTATTCCATCTTTTCTTGCTGTTGCCTGGAGGGCTAATTTTATCAGTAATACGTATATGGAAATCGAAGTTAAATATAAATTTCGTTAGTTTAATGTCATAGTTAAGTTATTCTCCGTCATAATTTTCTGAATGGTTCTTTATTTAAATATATCATTGTGCAGGAGTCAAACCAATTGCAGGCTTTCGAATATTATATATTAAGTTTATCGCACAGGTACAACGCTGCTGGCATACCTTTCCTTTCTCTTATGGTATTTCCACATATATTTTCTTTATTGCTTTGTCATTGGGGACTGTGGAAATCCGAAGCGCTCGGTCCACTTTTTCAAAATCGTTCATAATCAGGGATATATACTACTCCCTGTGGAACGCGAGGTTTATAGGGTTTTGATTGTGCTGCAGAAGTTCCATATAGCTGGCTCTGGGCATTCAAACCAAGCCTCTCCATTCCATACCATCAAAATGGTGGACATATCACCCCCTCATTCATTATCAAATGTCTTAAAATGATGAAGCATTCACACTACCATAAGATCCGTACTTCTTTATTTAAATGATTTATGCCTGTTTGACCTTTCGTTAGGTGTTGGAAATAATGACTCATTCATGAAATGCACCAACATGCTAATTAGTCAGTATGTTGATTTTAAAGCTGCTTTCTTTTAAAATACTTATCGATTCCCATAGACGTAAATCAATTTACATTAATGATTGTATCATGTATTCTTGTAAATGTAGCGCATTGTTTTTTTCTTATTTATAAGTTCCAAAGATGTCTTTTCCAAACAATGCCAATAAAAGTATATATAATGATTTTCATAAGATAGATAAATGATTAAAAGTGTATATTTTGCCTGTTTATCAAATCATTTAGTACTAAACCTGTCACGATCTTTTATATTTATTTTAGGCATCCACAACATTCTATTAGTAAAATGTTATTAAATTGGCATATTAACTCTGCACAAGTTACAATACACTCCATAAAATTGTATTCAGCAAATGATTAATAAAGGGGATTTTATAAAAACAAATCTCAAGTTTTGTAAATAAACAATGTCATCCCAAGCGTGAAACCTTTTGTAACATATATATGCGTTTTCTCAATATTTTATTAAATATATATTTCATGTAAATCCTGGTTTGTTTTGAATTATTATTTTCTAATTAGTATTTAGAACTTAGCATTAATAAAGATAACTTTAATAAATGTAATTCCTGCACTACTCTTATCTCGATCATCATCATCAGTCTGAACTTATGTTCTACCGCTTTGCTTCTGGCTCGGAATTAAAATAATTGTGCTGTATCATCAGGATTGTTGTTCATTGGGTCAGAGATTCGAAGAATAGGCAAATAGGTTAGAATTCAGGATTGCTCCAGACCTGTGTATCTCGAGCAAGATCGGATTCGAGGTACTTTTGCTTAGGATTTGAATCTTAAGTGAGCATACTGTTTTGACCGGTACAGTATAAAGCAAATAATATTGAAATGTATATCAGATTTGGTTAATGTAGTTTAAAAGCGTAACATTTTGTTTAAAATGCATATTTGGTTAATGTAGTTTATAAGCGTAACATTTTGTTTAAAATGCTTAAAATTTTTTTATTCTATCTTAAATATCCACCTTCCCAAAAATGACAATAATATTAAGTGAATAAGTCTTCCCTTTATGCCTGGTGTATCACAACAGTAAGAGTATATGTACTGATGCATTTAGTGTCGACTTTAGAATGCTTCTAAATTTGAATAAGCTCTTAAACAATATGAAAAATAGATTGCCTCTGGACCAGGCCCTCTAGATTGTTTACAAAATCATCTGCAATGAACCTAATTGCAAAATAATCTACTATGGGGAATCTTAAACTAATAGCGCCACTAGATGAAACATTATACATGTATTCTCACACAAAAAAAAATCCCAATGAAAAATTCAGTGTTTCTTGAGCATCAAATGGAATCCATGGGATATCAAAATAGTATGTACTGACCACAGTAAAAAAAGAAAATTTAAAAAGGCATGGTTTACCACTAATAACATCCACACGATAAATGAAAAGACTTTTATAGCCTTGCCCCAAAAGTGGAATATGCAAATTACAAATTTACATATTAACCATCGATTAATAATGTTTTTTCACCTAATAATAACACCAGTTTAGCTGATAAATTTGAGGACTATGATTATGATCTATGTCGAAAGCACTGCTCAGCGAATTTGTTAAATTAGCAAGTAAAATTTAATATTTTCTTGGGAAATATATTAAAGTTACTCATAGAGTATTTATACTTTGAGAGGATTCTCCATTATTCAAAAATCCAATACTATATAGAAATGCATTTAGTTTCTGGCTAAGAGTTTTCTACTAATAAAAAAGGCTAATTAGTATTAACAATGTGATTACACATTGCTTATAATGCTGGATTCTATGGTGGAGAAATGTCATCACTACACAACACAAATTAAATGTCATCTAGAAATATGAGTTTATAATAAAGGCTAGGTCAATAATTAGCAATCTCATATGGTACATTTTGTTATTTGAATGAAAGTAGTCCCCAAAATGAGATAGTTTGTTAACTAGTCAATGTCATCACCGTAAGTCAATGGATCATCCATAAAGATTATTTCAAAATTAACAATCGCACTATAATTTCATTGTCAATAAAATGAAAAATAGTTCATGATAAAGATATTTTTAACCCTGAATCATCATTAATAACAATTGAGTAATATGGTATTCAGTCAATATTAACAAATATATATTTTAAAAAAGATGAAATACATGAGAAAAAAATAATTAAAATATGAGTGATAATTTCTAATGCCAGCTAAGATTACAAAGATCTCCTAACTAGAGTAATGCAACTTTCAATAAGTTATTATATCAAATAAATTTTTCTACTTTGGGGAAATATATATATATCCTAGTTCACTTGCGTGTGTAGCACAATTGTCCTCAGAACTGTGTATTGTTACCAAATAGATAAATAAGAACGAACAAGCTTGGTGCTTTCGGAGCTCTCAATCAACCTTCCACCTATTTGGTTTTCTTTCAGCACCAGAACAAAAGCCACAAGTGTATTCCAGATAATCCCACAATCATGTGCAAAGAAAGATATGACCTCAAAAGAAAAATCAAAGAAGCCTTCTTCATCTCCAAAGACAAAGATGCCATAAACAGGAAAGACACATGCTATGCTTTATCGAGGAAAATGTATTGTCTAGCATAATCAGCATAAATTTGCATATCATTAACCTTATTAGCAGTCAAGCTATTATTATGAAGGCTGGACCCTTTGAAAGCGCTAAGCTCATTCGTTCTTATTTATCTATTTGGTGACAATACACAGCTTTAAGGACAATTGCGCTACACACGCAAATGAACTAGAATAAGTTATTATAGTTGTTTCTTATAAATATAAATTAAATATATAAAAGTATGCCTAAGATAAAAACAAACTATTCTCTTATAGTTTGAAAAACAAAATATTAATCAATAAAAAAAAATTAAAACAATTTGGAGGAAAAAAACTTTATTCACAAATTATTAAAATGTTTGTTTTTCTTATCTACCAATATCAACACTATTTTGTTTTTTAGTAATCATGTGTTTCACCTGATGTCTTCGAAAAAAAGAATGCTTTCTTGTCATATAGTCACAATAAATACAGTGAAATCGGTAATTACTACTATAGCCATGATGATAAAATTTCAAGCATTTATTAGAAGTAGTACAATTTTGATTTTTGGACTTTTCCCATATGCATTTAGTGGCATATAGTTTGAAAACTGTACTGTACTTGATTTTGTATTTAGAAGGGGAATTGAAATAAGAGGATTTGAAATAACAATCTCCACGTGAAAACTGAATTCTTAAACTGAAGTGATGGCATAAACATGAACGCCCAATAAGAGAATTATCCTTTATCAGATCTAAATTACTGTTAATTATGTAATTATTTCTAGTACGAATATTGGATTTAAAATAGAATTTACTATTGTCTATTTGTTGCTCTTTTAATGAATGCATTTTAAGATTACAACTGTTATTAAGTTGCTGTTCTTCACTGCTGTATTGCAGTTTGTTGAAAATTTTCTTAGCATTTGTTGTGGAATAAGAAATCATACATTTATGTATCTTCTCATGAAAAATATTATGATGAATAAAAAGTGTTTTATTATTGGTTTTATAATCACAAATGCCACACTGAAATAAAATCATTTCACACTGTTTTCTGTTAACGAATAAGGCTTTATACATAGTTATATAACCAGAAATATCATGAGAAAAGTTATCAACATTTAAATTTCCATATTTCTTTAAGCAATTAAAATTGTGCAGTTTTGAAAGTATCATATGATGCTTAACAAAAGAATGCCTAAGGCATATTTTATCTTTATAATTACTCCAATGAAAATTGTATTCTTCAGATTGTTTCAAGGTATTTTCATAATGTAAGTCCTTGTATATTCCCAAATGTTTCAAATTATGTTGAATAAGCATTCTTTTTTCATTTGTTTTATATTCACAATCACTACAATGAAATTTGTATTCTCCAAAATGTTTTGAGATATGTTGATCAAACATTTTTGTATCATTTGTAATATATTCATAATCGCAACTATGAAATTTGTTTTCCCCAGAATGTTTTAAATTATGTTGACAAAATGTTCTTTCATCATTTGCCTTATACTCACAATTACTGCAATGAAATTTATATTCTCCACAGTATGTCATGTTATGTTCATCGTACGCATCTTTGTGGTATGTCTTATATTTACAAATATTACAATAACATTTGTATTCCCTGGAATGTTTAGTATTATGTTGCATATATAGTTTTTTGTTATTTGTCTTAAATTCACAATTATTGCAATGAAATTTGCATTTGCCAGAGTGTTTCAGCTTATGCAAATTATACAAGTCCTTGCGATATGTTTTATATTTACAATTATTACAATTAAACTTATACATATCAGAATGATTCAAATTATGTCTAACTAATATTCTTTTATCATTTGTTTTATAGTCACAATCGTTACAGTAAAATTTGTATTCTTCAGAGGTTTTTGATATATGTTGAATAAACATTTCTTTGCCATTTCTCTTATATTCTCTATCATTCCAGTGAAATTTATTTTCTCCAGAATGTTTTAAGTTATGTTTTTTAAATAAGTTCTTGATGTTTGTCTTATATTTACAAACAATACAATGAAATCTATATTTCTTAGAATGGGTTCTATTATGTCCAAGAAATAGCTTTTTGTTGTTTGTCTTATATTCACAATTACTGCAATGAAATTTATATTCTGCAACATGTTTCAAGCTATGCTGTTTATATAAGTCTTTGCTGTATGTCTTATATTCACAATTATTACAATAAAACTTAAATTTTTCAGAATGTTTCAAGTTATGTCGAATAAATAATCTGTTATTATTTGTTTTATATTCACAATCATTACAATGAAATTTATATTCTCCAGAATGGTTCAAAGTATGCTGAATAAACTTTATTCTTCCATTTGTCTTATACTCACAATTACTACAATGAAATTTATGTTCTTCAGAGTGTTTCAAATTATGTTGCCCAAACATTCTTTTGTTATTTGTCTTATATTCACAATTACTACAATGAAATTTGTATCCTTCAGAATGTTTTAAGTTATTATGTTCATTAAGCATTCTTTTGATATTTGTCTTATACTCACAATCTTTACAATGAAATTTATATTCTCCTGAATGTTTGGACTTATGCTCAGTATATAACTCTTTACGGTTTGTCTTATATTTACAAACACAGCAATTAAATTTGTACTGTCCATAATGCTTCATATTATGTTGAATAAATATTTTTCGGTTGTTTGTCTTATATTCACAATTACTGCAATGAAACTTATATTCTCTGGAGTGTTTCAAATTATGCTCCTTATAGCAGACCTTGTGGTTTGTCTTATATTCACAATTAGTACAATGAAATTTGTATTCTCCAGAGTGTTTCAAATTATGTGCAATATAATATTCCTTGCGGTTTGTCTTATATTCACAATTACTGCAATGAAATTTATATTTTCCAGAATGTTTTGAGTTGTGCTCATTATACACATCACTGCGGTTTGTTTTATATTCACAAATATTGCAATGAAATTTATACATTCCAGAATGTTTCAAGTTATGTTGTTTAAGATTTCTTCTAGCATTTGTTTTATATTCACAATCACTACAATGAAATTTATATTCTCCAGAATGATTCAAGTTATGTTCATCATAAAAATCCTTGCAGTTTGTTTTGTAGTCACAAATGCTGCAATGAAACATGTATATTCCAGGTTTCCAGTTATGTTGATGAAACATTTTTAATCACAAGTTGTATATTCACAATCATTACAGTAAAATTTGTATTGTTGAGCATGCATACTAGCTCAAACTTTTGTATTTTTATGAATGGTCTTAGGAACAATTCGTAGGCAGTTTCATGAAGCAGGGAATCAAGATATTATATAAATTTGATAATGGGACTTTTAATTTGACTTGATTTAAAAGTAAAAAATAAAAACATTTTTTTGCCCTTAGATTTACTATATCCATTATATTATCTTGCTGAGATTATTATCTGCAGAATGTTCTAAACATTTTAAATGCAATCGGTAGACTTTGTTTTAGTAATTAAAGCAATATAATAATTTACTAGCAAAATGTTGAAACAAAATTTTTTATTAACTTTTGGTTTAGATAGTTATCATCTTGGAAATATCAATTTATAAACTCCAGTTTCAATTAACAATTTAAAAGATAGAATATCATTAATTATATAACTTGAACTTAGTTTTATGCAGGGCTCTCATTCGACTAAATTTATTGAATGAAGTGAGATAAGGATCCGATTATTAAAGACTAGCATGCTATATATGATCCAAAAATGTGAACAATTCATTTGTATAATTATTCCCAAAACTTTTTGTTTTTCTTTTTATGCTGGAGTATCTGCTAATGAAATAATTATTCATTATAAGGCTTTCATCGTTTGTTGCAGTAATGATCTCAATATGAAGAAATTGTAGCAATAGTAGTAGAAAACTATAATAATGCAAAATTATCTTTCTAGTTTAATAAATAAAATGGAACATTATAAAATAATGAACATTTACAATATTTTTAGATAAACGTTAATTTATTTACTTTTTTTGTTATATAATGAACTGGAAGATTGAAAACAAGCTTTTAACCTTCAGCCACGGAGGCCTGAGTGCTTCGCATACTTTGGAATAACGAAATAACTTATTTCTAAGTATATATATATGTTAACATAATATGAAAGGTTGCATGAAATAAATGGCAAAAAAATATGAAAGGGCAGTAAAAGAAACGCTAATGAATATTTTGATTTGAACATATTTTATCCATAGAATCGTTTGCGATCTGACGTGCAATACCTTAATCATGAAATAATACAATTAACTTTATTTTGCATCATAATAACAAGACATTAATACTGTATTAGATTTTCTCGATTTTGCAAATTATAGAAAATTAAAATGAACATCGTAAAAGTAGTTACACTATGATTTTACAGTAAATTAATACTTAAAAAAAAAAACTCGGATAATTCTATTTTCATACAGATTAGAAATGGCTAGTTTGTTTAATTTAATCATTGATAATTTAGCTTAAAATATATTGACGTATATATGACTTTTTAAAAGGAAAATTGTATGCGGTATATGTACTTCACTTACAAAGCATTTTATCCATCGAAAATTTACAATGTGTGCACAACGCATGTGCACAGAAACGTCACTTCTGGAAAACTTACATAGCCAGTTAATTACGAATTTGTCAACATTGTATAACTTGAGTCTTTCAAATTTCAATTGTTTAACAATTGTCTCAATCATTTCAAATGTGTGTGTTTTTTTTTCATTCCTTTAATTATGTTGCTTTATACAAAATGTAATCTTTATTAGACCTAATAAAATTTGTTTTTAAAGTAACAATTGGAAGATAAATGTATACATTCGGGAATTAATTTCATTACTTAGATAAAATAATAAACTTTTGCTATTATACCACGCAACAACTTTGTTGAAAAGGTGTTCAACGTACTCGTGATATTGATAACTTTTGGAATAAAAAGGTTTTAATTATATAAAAAAAAAAACATTGCTTTTTAAATAAATGTTTTGTGATTATACATCAATTTGTCAATTATTTAATATTTTTAATTAATGGCTAAGAAAATGTTAAAACATTTTAAACAACAAAACAAGTTTGAATTTGTAATAAAGAAAATTTATTTAAAGCTGACGTGTATGCGTCAAACAAATAAGAAATTTAGACAGATTGCTCGAGTTAAAATATTACTTTAATTTCTAGAAAATTCAATTACATACGTCGGTAAAGCACTCCTTTAAAGTTGAGTATCATAGGTCTGCTGTTAGGGCCACTGTAGTCTCTAATTTTTTATCAAAGTTAAAAATGGGGTAGGATTAAGGCAAGGATGCCCTATGTCATCTATTTTGTTTTTGTTGTATTTGAGTGAAATGGAGAAAGCAATAAAAAGACTAGGAAGAGGGATAGAGATACCATTAATAGGTGGCAAGGGAGTATATATTTTGCCGGGTCTTTTTTTTTTTTGCGGATATTTTTTTGTGTTCAGAAAGAAGAGAGGATATGGAAGTTATGCTGAGGACATGTGCAAGGGTGGGTAAAGAGATGGGAATTAAATTTAGTGAAAAAAAATCAAATATAATGATGATTAATAATGGGGAAAGAGAAGATGTAGAATTTTTATTGGGGGATATAAAGTTAAGTGTGGTGGATAGATATAGTTATTTGGGAATCATCTTAAGTAATCAGGAAAATTGCTTGGTTGAATGGGAGAAAAAATTGGTAAATGAAGCAAAGAAAAGAAAGGGTTTAGTAAAGAAATTAACTGTTTTCATATAATAAATATGATGTAGCTAGAATTGTATGGAAGGGAGTTGTAGTAGCAGGGTTAACATATGGTAATGATGCGTTATGTGTTAGTAAAAGGGTATTAGATTACTTATAGAGAAAGTACAAAGTAGGAAGACATGCATTAGATGCAGAGGTATGGACAGCAAAGGAGGCAATTCAAGGAGAAATGGGATGGTCAAGTTTTTATATGAGAGATGCAAAAAATAAAAGGTTGCAGTTTATGGATGATAAAAGAATAGCCAAAATAGTATTTAATTAAATTATGAGTAAAGAGCAGGCAACAAGATGGATGAGAAAGGTAATGCGGTATGCAAAGGATTTGGATAAAGAATTTATATCAGTATACTTGTATAAAAGGTGGGATGATTGTGTTAGGAGGATTGTTGAGTGTTATAGTGGTAAGGAATGGGATGAAAGAATAGATGTATTAATAAAGAATAGGGAGTTGGAGAACTAGTATGAAGAGTAAAAAGAGTTTAAATATATATAGAAATAAACAGAACATTGGGCGAGAGTTAATTTATGATAATAGTAAGGAAAGTAGCTTATTGTTTAAGGCTCGAACGGGATCTTTAGCAACAAGAGAATATACATGTAAATGGAAAAATATGGGTGATTTAGTTTGCAAATTGTGTAAGAAGGATATAAAAAATATTAGGCATCTATTGATTGAATGTAAATGCTTGAAAGCAGAAAGGGTACAAATAAAGAAGTTATGGGAGAATAAATATGAACAATGTGATTATACAGAAAGTGAGTTATTGTTTTTTGTGCTGGGTTTGGGGAAAGATAAAGGGGATTTAGATATAAAGGCCATAGAGTTGACAAAGATTATGTTGTGGAAATGGGATGGAGCAGATTATGGGAAAGTTTAGGGTGGGAAATGGAAGGTAAAGTAGTTAACAGGTTTCTTTGGGCATAGTTGCTGAGAGATTCCTGACTCAGTTTAAGGAGAGGTCACGATACATCACATCACATATCAGTATATTTGTACAAAAGATGGGATGATTGTCTTAGGAGGATTGTTGGGTGTTATAGTGGTAAGGAATGGGATAAAAGAATAGATTTATTAATAAAGAATAGGGAATTAGAGAGATGGAGAATTAGTATGGAGAGCAAAAAGAGTTTAAATATATATAGAAATAAACAGAATATTAGGTACGAGTTAATATATGATAATAATAAGGAAAATAGTTTGTTGTTTAAGACTCGAACAGGATCTTTAGCAACAAGAGAATATACATGTAAATGGAAAAATATGGGTGATTTAGTCTGTAAATTATGTAAAAAAGGAATAGAAAATATTAGGCATGTTAATTGAATGTAAATGCTTGAAAACAGAAAGGGCACATATAATGAAACTATGGAAGAATAAATATGAAAAAAGTGATTATACAGAAAGTGGATTATTGGTTTTTATGCTGGGTTTGGAAAAAGATAAAGGGGATTTAGATATAAAGGCCATAGAGTTGATAAAGATTATGTTGTGGAAATGGGATGGAGCAGAATATGGGAAAACTTAGACTGGGGAATGTAAATATAAATAGCTAACAGGTTTCTCTGGGCATAATTGCTGAGATTCGTGACTTCGTTTAAGAAGAAGCTACAGTACATCACATCACTACCCTGATTCTCCCTCAATATCCCACTTCTGGAGTTCAAACAAAACATCTCTCATTCCATATACCTCTTCTTATATGATCTAACTGAACCCTTCACTTTGTCCCCAATTTCACCTTTTAAGGCGAGGCATTTTGGAAGTAAATTTTACTTAAACATTCAAACCATATATGGTTATTTTCTACATGACATCTTCCATTTAAATAATTCCAATATTATTTAGTTATACATTTCTAATATTATTTAGTCATACAATTCTATACTTATTTATGAATCCCCTTAATTTTACAATACTATTTACATAAATTTCAAGCAATCCTAATTAATTTGTCTGTGATACCACAAAAGCTAAGCACTTTCAATATTGAGTAGTATCATAATCATAGTATTATGTGGTAAAAAAAATTTGAGATCTAGGTTTAAAGTTATTTTTGAATATTAAATAAGATTATTGTAAAATTGAATTTTTAGAAGTAGATTTACATACTAATGACGAAAGTGGTCGCTACAAGTGCCATTTTTTGGAAAGGGTGTTAGACTCTTTTTTATTGATGGCGTGATCTTTACGCCTCCTTTACCTTTCTCTTTCAGTCCTCTCTCAGAACAAATGATGTCAGCTGTAGAGAAATCAAAATTATGCCTGATCGCAACTCATGATCCAAGAAAACGGAAGACTATTCAATACTTTTCTGGCTCAGTTGTACAGATATTTATGTTGGGCAAGTCCTGTAGATGAGTTAGCTTGGACTTCACCATAGGTTCTTTGCAATTCATTTTGCACACAATTTAATGTGAAGCCTAATTTAAGGATGGAGGCGAGCTAAAACTGATATGGTATTTATTGGTACAAATGTTTTTTAATGTGTCTGTGAGTTAGAAATATAAGGGAGACTAGATCACTTTTTATTATCAGGTTGAAAATGGCAGTTGTAGGGACCACTTTTGTTATTAGTATATAAATCTATTCCTAAAAATTCAATTTAATGACAATCTATTATTTAATATTCAAAAGTAACTGTAAATCTAGATCTCAACTCCCTTTAGTCACATAATGCTGTGATTATGATATTACTCAGAATTGAAAGCACTCAGCTTTAAATAAATTTCCTTTATTACAAATTCAAACCTGTTTTGTTGTTAAAAATGTTTTAATATTTTCTGAACCAATATAATTTTTGCAGAAAAATAGGATAAAAAAAATTCTAGAATTGCAGTATTTTTAATTAAGTAAAGTAGTTAAAATGATTTGTGACAAAATTTCATTATAATTACTAATAATATTTAAAAATAATTTAATGTCTTTAATCATTTTGCCTTGCATGATTTGGTCCAGTGAAAGATTAACCAAGGATTGCATCCAGCTTTATCTTTTCTAGTACTCAATCTTATAAACTTCCGAACAGATTATTTTTATTGATCATTTTATGTTGTTTGTTTAAGATAATATATAACAGATTTTTACTTTTAAAGTTTGATTTAGTAAAATAAAATCTCATTAATATATCTTATACTCCACAATTTAAGGTATATTATATATAATTCAGCAATGCAAATAAGAAGTGGAAATAAATTTAAAATCTCATTAATTAATGAAAAAAATGCTGTTATTGTAAATAAGTATCCTATTGTTCAGTATTACCTTTTCTGTGATTTCTCCTTATTCGGAGTCAGGAATCTCTCACCCACCAGGCCCAGAGAAAACTGTTAGCCCCTTTACCTTCCCTTTCTATTCATCATACTAAGTTTTTCCCAGATTCTTTTCTAAATCCTTATCTTTTTCCAAACCCAACATAAAAACTAAGAACTCACTTTCTGTATAATCACTTTGTTTATATTTATTCTTCCACAACTTCATTATTTCTATTCTTTCTGATAGCAGGCACTTGCATTCAATTAACAGATGCCTAACATTTTCTACACCTTCCTTACATAACTTGCAGACTAACTCATTCATATTTTTCTATTTGTGTATATTCCCTTGTTGCTAAAGCAAGTCTTAAACGGTAAACTACTTTCCTTGTTATTATCATAAATTAACTTGCACCCAATATTCTGTTTACTTCTATAATATTTAAACTCTTTTTACTGTCCATACTAGTTCTCCACCTCTCCAATTCCCTATTCTTTATTAATGTATCTATTCTTCTATCCCATTCCTTGCCACTATAACACTCAGCGTTAATGGCAATAGCGAGATCTATACAATAATGAATGAAATTAGAACATGAAATAAAATACTTTACCATGGGGAAAGAGAATAAGTTATCTTCGAAAACAGATTAGAATTATTACAAAAAAAAAAAAAGTTTCCAGTTATATAATACAAATATGCAATATATATAAAGTAGTATTCGGTTTGGAGAAAGTTTAGATATTAAAAAAGGGAGATGTTATTTCATAAATAATATGAAACTTTTATTTCTAGAATGTAGAAAGTTGAAATGTTATGTCCGCCAGTTATAATACTCGCTGGCGAACAATCTGCATACAATAATTATAATCACAAAGACTAACGCCGATAGAATAAGGAAAGCAGATTTAATTACAATATACTAATACTGTAATACATAGTTACACGAATACATTAAAACAATCATTATATATTTATATCAACAAACCTGAAAGTATACCAAAATAATAATAAAGATCTATGCGACCTACTATAGTCCCTATGCTGACTCTTGGACGTTCGGAGGCCAACAGTCCGCTCTGGAGCTACCGTGCTAAATAAGTAACGTTCAGCACTTTTCCTAATTGTAAGTGCACGATGCTTTACACTTTCACTCATTTCCCCAGTCCTGATTTTCTCGATTTCATTGGTCAAATCTTGCCCGTTTGATCGGATCAATCCATCCCAGTTTACTTGCAGAAGCAGATTTAGACTAAGTTTTACTTTGATTGATTACCCTTTGCAGCCCGATTGCTTTTTAATTACTCATCTTGTTTATCTGCAAAATTCCTTCTTTAATTAACCTTCTTATCTAAAAGGATGTTTTCTTGCTGTTTTAAAAAATAACACAGCTATTAAAGTATAATATTATTTTAAATTAACAAAGTATTTTTATCTTCACGTATATATATAATTTACGTATGTATATGCGACAAATTATACACATAGTCAAGCGTTGCTAGCCGAGAAGTCATCGCAGCCGCCTTGCAAGCATGTAGTTGGTTTGCAGACGGTTGTGGGTTCGCGTCCCGGCCGATGCTATGACATATGAAAAAAAAAAAAAATTATACACGTACATACGTTTAAATATTAAATCCCCATTTACTATTATTATTTTGTGTGTATGTGTATTTAAATTATACACATACATAAAATCTGAATGTGAATATAGAAAAGGAAACATGACAAGATTATCTCAGTGATTTGCTGACAATGAATTAGAAGGGGTAATGGATGGCAAAGAATAAAATTACAGAAGTATAAAATATTTCAATGCGAAGAAATGTTTAATTTAGCCATTATAATTTTTAGGAAAACGTGCTACTAGGCAAATGTGTTTGTCTATAATCTAAAGAGAATCCATTTTCTGCCATATCACAACTTTAATGCAAAAAAAAAAAAAATACTACTTTCTATTCCAAATATTGAAGATTAAGTCCTGCAGTTTATTATTGCCATGTGATTGTACAATTAAATAATTACTTTTTTTATAAAGCAAACTCATTTATTATCTCTATTCTTATGCTAATTAGTGTAAGCTTCAGTAATCATAAGAGTATATCAAATAAAAGTTTGCTAATGAATAGCAATGTGTAAGTAGGAATCACATGATGTATTGTTAGTCGTGAAGAATTATTATTTTCTTCATAATAAGCAACATCAAATGACAGACATTTATAAATAATAATGGACAGAGATTTTCCCAACCCATTTAGTCTTTCCCCATAACAGTTTTGATATTTATTCCTACACGATTCAATACGCCATTAATTCTTGTTATGTGCTACCAATTTCAGCATTTTCTTTTTCCTCCAATATATTTCTTTATGCGTGAATAATCTACATTCTCACATTTTTGCTGGCAAAATATTGTAGTTACAGATTATACGATTTTCAAAAATTATAATTTTGTTCTTTGTGGGAAAAAAATATCTACAGCATTTAGTTTCAATGATGCTTGAATTTCTGAAAAATACTTATTCTTTCTGGAATAGATAATGTCATCTATTTTATGGTCAGCCATGTAATCTTATACATGGTAAAGAGCTGGTTACCAGTAATTGTGATACTGGCTAATAAAAATCAGCACTAATTCGTTTATTAAAGGGATTATTAAAATAATAATATATAATAAATTTTTAAAAATAATAATATAGTAGGTTTTATTATTAAAATATAAATGGTTTAAATTTAAAAAAAAACAAACCTAAATAATATTTTGTAACATAGAATAAAAGAAGGCTAATTTGTAAATAAATTATGTTTTTATTATTATTTAAATAGGGTGCAGTTTGAAATATATTAAAATTGTTTGGTCTTCATATTAATTCCATGGTCCATTTCATCTGGAATAACTTATGCTATGTGATTTGCCAATTATTATAGATAGTGATATATTGATCTCTTTAATCATTACATATTAAGAAGATAATCTTCCTAATCAATTAATACAGATATAAAATATACTCCTGAAATATTTCCTGATGGCAAGTATATCAGGTGATGCTCCTTTTTTGCTAACCATTACATTATATAATGAATATTTTAACATATATATTCTATAAACATTTCTTCAGTGATTAAAGCATTGGATCATTAAGGTATAGATCCAGGATATTGTCATATTTTAAAGAATATTTATCAAAATGCAACAGCAACAATTAGATTACATAATGATACTAGGAAAGTCAACATTGAGAAGTGTGTATATTTTCATTTTACTTCTTTTCTTCATAAATTCTCTAGTCTCAGTAGAAATTTTATTGATCAATTGCTGCTTCTTAGTGATGAAGTAGATTTTTATATGAATGTACAAAAGGCTTTTGATCAGAGTAAACAACATTTTACAATTGTTATGGGAGACTTTAATGCTAGAATTGGTAAACAAATGAAAGAGCTGTAGATAATTTTGGTTATGGTAATAGAAATGAGAGAGGACATAGACTTGTGGAGTTTGCAGAAAAAGAAAAACTTTATATTATGAATTCTTTTCTTGAGAAAAACGTTAAAAGGAAATGGACATGGAAGCATCCAAATGAAGGTACAGCAGAATTGGATTATATTTTGATTAATGGAAAATACATATTTCAAGATTGTAATGTTCTTAATAAATTTAACACAGGAAGTGATCATCGATTAATAAGATGTAAGATATGTGTTAATGCAAAACTAGGGAGATAAAAATTATTAAGAAAAACAATATTTACAGTTGATATTCGTAATCTTCAGATACATTCTAATGAATTTAAATTAAAACTTACAAATCGGTTTCAAGTATTAGTAGATTTTGAACATGATTCATTTGATATACAATATAAAAATAAATCATAGATATAATAAAATATATTTACTAACAACAAAATGATATATAACAATAGCTGTAATATAGTCATATAATCATCACAAATAAAACATATAAAAGCTCTTTTTGGCAAATTTTAAATTTTTGCCCTTTTCAATATGGCTTAATTACAAAAATAACCTATACTGCATACAGTGACATCTACTGGCTCTATATAAAATTAACACAAGCCTATAATTATACTTAAATATAACAACACATATTATACAACCCTCCATTCATTTTTCATTATCCAATTATTAGTTAAATTAATTGATGTTTTATAAATGTTCATACAATTATTTTTGTTATAATTAATGTAATTGGTTTCATATATTTTCCTTCTATTAATTTCTTTAATATAATTATACTTAAATATAACAACACATATTATACAACCCTCCATTCATTTTTCATTATCCAATTATTAGTTAAATTAATTGATGTTTTATAAATGTTCATACAATTATTTTTGTTAGAATTAATGTAATTGGTTTCATATATTTTCCTTCTATTTTTAACACAATCTATTCTATGTCCATATTTTAAGTAGTGAACATATAATGCAGATCTGTCATCTCTTCTATTAATAGCATTATTATGTTCTTTAGCCCTTTCTTCAAATTGTTTTGCTGTATGTCCATAATAAACCATACTGCAAACCCCACAAGTAATTTTATATACTATACCCTTTTTATATTTTATATCATCTTTTATTTTATAATTCCCTACTAATATATCAAGAGTTTTACTGTTTGACCATCCTATTTTAATATTTTGATCTATATAATTTTTTATTTTTAATAATGTATTATAAATTTTAGGAACATATGAAAGTTTTACCCATTTTATATTTTCTGGGTCACTATTATTACCCAAATTATTTTGTTTATAATTAAAGAATATATTTCTAATGTTTCTAGGGTTGTATCCATAACTAGTATATAACTGTATAAATTTCTCTTTTTGCAAACTAGCTATCTTCCTATCTGTGTTATATTTATCATTTTTGTTTTTAAAATTTTTAATAACTGCCATTTTTTGTATCCATGCCTGTTGTGAATCCATAGAAATTATTTTCTTTAATTTATCTTCTTTAATGAAGTGTTTTAATTTAATTATATTATTATCATCTATCTCTATCTCTACATCTAAATATTTTATTATAACATCAATTTCTATAATTGTAAATTTTATATTATCCATATTATTATTAAGTTCATTGTATGTTTTCTTTATAGCTCTTTTATTACCAATTATTAATTAGTAAAAATCAAGATATAATACATTACTTTAGATATGTGATGATATATTAATAATTGGTAATAAGAGAGCTATAAAGAAAACATACAATGAACTTAATAATAATATGGATAATATAAAATTTACAATTATAGAAATTGATGTTATAATAAAATATTTAGATGTTGAGATAGAGATAGATGATAATAATATAATTAAATTAAAACATTTCATTAAAGAAGATAAATTAAGGAAAATAATTTCTATGGATTCACAACAGGCATGGATACAAAAAATGGCAGTTATTAAAAATTTTAAAAACAAAAATGATAAATATAACACAGATAGGAAGATAGCTACTTTGCAAAAAGAGAAATTTATAAAGTTATATACTAGTTATGGATACAATCCTAGAAACATTAGAAATATATTCTTTAATTATAAACAAAATAATTTGGGTAAAACTTTCATATGTTCCTAAAATTTATAATACGTTATTAAAAAATAAAAATTATATAGATCAAAATATTAAAATAGGATGGTCAAACAGTAAAACTCTTGATATATTAGTAGGGAATTATAAAATAAAAAATGATATAAAATATAAAAAGGGTATAGTATATAAAATTACTTGTGGGGTTTGCAGTATGGTTTATTATGGACATACAGCAAAACAATTAGAAGAAAGGGCTAAAGAATATAATAATGCTATTAATAGAAGAGATGACAGATCTGCATTATATGTTCACTACTTAAAATATGGACATAGAATAGATTGTGTTAAGAATATAAGTCCATTAAATTATATTAAAGAAATTAATAGAAGGAAAATATATGAAACCAATTACATTAATTATAACAAAAATAATTGTATGAACATTTATAAAACATCAATTAATTTAACTAATAATTGGATAATGAAAAATGAATGGAGGATTGTATAATATGTGTTGTTATATTTAAGTACAATTATAGGCTTGTGTTAATTTTATATAGAGCCGGTAGATGTCACTATGTATGCAGTATAGGTTATTTTTGTAATTAAGCCATATTGAAAAGGGCAAAAATTTAAAATTTGCCGAAAAGAGCTTTTATATGTTTTATTTGTGATGATTATGACTATATTACAGCTATTGTTATATATCATTTTGTTGTTAGTAAATATATTTTATTATATCTATGATTTATTTTTAATTTGAATAAGCAACATAAAGGATTTATTCCTTGTATTTTAGATATACAGTATATATTTTTTATATATAAAACCCATTTAGAATTTTATCTTCTAGACTTTAAATTTGAAATAAACTATAAATACATTCCATGCATGTTTTCATTTAAAATAAAAGTAATGTACACCAAAAAGTTTCTTACATATATATGAAGTGTTAGCAATAAACAGAATCTATATACCAATAAATATATGGAGATGAATCTTATCTAGACTTTCACAATTTTTTTTACCTCTTAATTTTATATTATATTTTTAAAAAAATTAACTGTTTTTAAAAGAAATAAAAAAAAAAACAACATTATAAAAGTGAATTATATTTTTATTCATTTTATATATTTATTTATACTGGGAGAAAAAAAAATCAAACATTGTCACAAAATTTCAGAGAAAGCTTGGATTAAAAGAAAAGTACATCTCATAACTGGCCGATTACAAAATAATAATAAAAAACCCAACAGAGAATGCCAATTAAACATTAAAAAAAAAAAAAGATAAAAAATAGACCACATGTATGTATTCAAAGACATATATATGTGTGTGTACATATATAGACACACAAATATGTCCCCGTATACATATTACAAACAGGAGAATTATCTAAAAGAATTGATATTATTTAATGCTCTCAATTATCTAACACATAGCAATTATTGATAAAATCAATTTGATGGAATAACATATTATAGCAAAAATTTGTTAAACTACAGTACTATTCAAGTTGTTAAAAAAAAAAAAAAAAAAGGACATTTTACAAAAGATGATCACACAACCATTGTTTCCTCATGCTAAAAATTCAAAAGTGTACAGAAATTTCAGATATATACACATCAAAAACATTAATCTTCAACAATAGAGTAAAAAATGGAATTGCAAATGAAGTAGGCAATTACAGAATTGGTTAATTCAAATTGCTATGTTTCAACGACCTGCATTGGAGACTTTTTTTTTTAATACAATTTTTATTACTTACAAATATATACAAACTGACTGGTCATATGTAATATGCAAATAATAAAAGAAAAAATAACTTAATAGAACATAAGTGTAAATATTACAATTTTTTGCACAGACAAGTGAGTAATTGCCAATAAAGGAAAAAATAGAAATGTACCTTTTAATGTTATATTTTTGTTTTAATTAAAGGGATGGTGATGGATGTAGAGAAAAAAGCATAAAATCTCATATTATTACATATTATAAATTTCAATTTTATGTGATTCATTAAATTCATCACAAATAGGTGTGTATAGATGAAATTAAAATATGCTCAGCTAATTAAATAGATATTTGCACACCAAAATAGGAATAAATTATTCCAATTAATTGTCAGAGTGTTTACTTTTCACCAATTTTTTCACAGAGTCATTAAGAATCTTTTGTTTTCTTATCATTTAATGTATGATCATCATTTCAGAACATTACACAATCAATAAATTTGAGATGATAATAACAATAATAAACTAGATTAAATAGTTATATATACATAAAGTCTAATTATTTAAAAAAAAACTTGATAGCATTGACTTATAAATGATTTTATAATTAATTAAAAAAAAATTGTATAGATATTCACTTAGAAGATTATGTGATGTCTGAGCATCCCAGTGGCAGGTTGAGAACAAGTTTCATTCAATTAAACAAATTAAGATTTTTTATTTTATTTGGCTGGGATTGATTCAGAAACCTTCAATTTTAAGTTCATTATTCTATCACTGTGCTAAATTGCACAGGGTATAACAAAAATCATAGTGGCATAAAAAACATACAAAAATTCTAAGTTTTTAAAACATTTATATAGTAGCATATTTGGAGTTTGGAGGGGGGTGGAATTCAGAAAAATATTTATTTTGCGTCCAATTTTAAGAAAAGGTAGCTTTACAATGGAAAAGAATCAAATTTATAATACCTATATTTTGGGATGGAGATTAATGTCTGTGCAATATTTCTCGTGTGTTTACACATTTGAAATGCAAATTAATAACTGATGGCAAAAACAGGATATAAATAAGGTATGTGGATATGTGTATAGTATAAAGCACACATTTGTGTATATATATTTACGTACTAATGCAGTACTTTGTTCATTATAAACTAATGAATTTGCATAACAAATGAAAATGCAAGCAGAGTGTAAGAAAGACTCAGTCAAGAAATAGAACTGTAATAAACATGCTGAAATCAGCAGTTGGGAGCAGACCACTACATGGTAGTGTCATTATTGAGGTACTTTTTCCATTAGATGATATAACAATCCATTATTTACCACAGCAAAGCTGTGAGAGAACCATAAATTTAAAGGCATTTAAAAATTGCTCATTTTCAAAACATTCTAAACTATATATTTTCATTTCTATTTTATATATCAGCAAAAATCGAAGAAATAATATGTTTGCAATAATTATTTTTATGTCTATTTTTTACATTTTAACTAAAGATTTGATTTTTTTTTTTTTACTGTTATCACAATTATCAAAAATCATATTAAACACTTGACTATGGATTCACGTATATTACACATACATACATACATATATGCACTGGTGAATGCTATACAACGACTCAGTTTGTTGTAAGACTGATAAGTCTTTATTATGTGAGAGAATGTAAACTATATGATGGAACTACATTCAAGCATTCAAGAGGGCTGATTGAAAACAAGTATTCCATTCAGCTGAAAAAATTTAGATTTCTTTTAGTTTAAGTCAACTAGAATGAGATGAAAGTTAAAATTGTCATCATTGAAACAGTGTCCAAATTCAGAAAAAAAAAAAAAAATCTTATAACTGTCAAAAATAAATATTAATGTACATTGTTAAACAAATATAACCCACCAGGCATATATTTACTTTATTTTCAATATGCATACTAAGGTATTTTTATTAAAAGTATTTAGAAACTCAATTCAATTTACAATTGAATTGTTTAAGACTTGTTTTAAAAACACTTTTCACAAAAAATGTTCAGAAATAATTAGCATCGATTTAAAGAAGAGTACATACATACATAAATACACACACTTAAACTACATAATAAATTTTAGAGTTTTAGGATTATCACAAACACCACTCCACATGCTCTTGAATCAAAAGATTTTCTAAAAAAATGTGAAAAATTAATTTGTATATGCTTTCATAATTAATGCCTGAAACTAGATTACCTTGAAATTTATGTTTACCCCCCTTTTTTGCTTCTGGGACTATAATTCAATAATAAGTCATGTTGAGTTCTTAGCCTAAAGTTATTTTCTCTATATATGTGTATGACAAACCATATTTATACACATTCATTCTCAAATTAAAGAATACTGATGCAATGTAAATGCAAATGCTAAAAGACAAAAATGTCCCTTTTTTTTATCTTTGTCTTCTTTTAGAAAATAAAATTTCTATCTGAATGAATTTTTATAAATATTACATATTGTATATAAAAATCCAAATTTTTGCCTTTAAAATTTTATATTATTTTTAGACTATTATTATATCATTTAATGTAAAATATTTAAATGATATTACTATAACTTGTAATATGTAGATATATATTATCTTTCTGCATCAAAAGAACATTTCTGCACAATATTATACTGTAAAAAGAAATGACACTCAAATTATCAAATTTATCTGAAATAAAAAAAAAAAAATACAATTCACAGAAAAATCATACATAAATAGCTGTAATTAAATAGAAAACAAAAAGAAAATTGGGAAATGTGTGTTTTGGGTTTTCATTTTAAAAATTGTAAAGTTTCAATATTTGTTTTTTATTTTATAGCTAGTTCTTTTATACATTCTTTTTTTTTATAAATTATATTGATCCTTTTAAATTTTTTTTTAAAATACTTGAATTTTTTAATTTAAAAAAGAAATTTTCCTAATGTGTTAATCTTGAAGCTTATTTTATATAATCTAGCAGACTTTTAAACGATGTTTATATACAACATTTAATATTGGCCGTTCTGTTGCATGGGAATGTTAGCTACTTTAATTTTTTTTAAATAAAATTATTTTAATTGCAATCATATGTTCACTTGGAACAGTAAAGAAGCAGGCTTTAGCAAATCTGATTCAAATAGTTTTAACGAATATACATGGAGTTTCTGATCAAATAATTATAAGCAATAAATCTTTTATCCATGAAAATATTTGTATTAAATATATATATATACACACATACTAAAATAAATACTTTCATAGGCCTAAGAATAGGCAAGAAACCAATTATGTAGCAAAAAATCAATAGTAGATGTAAGGTTCTAACTATTATTGTGACTATACTATAGTATCTAAACAGATATTTTGCATAATCACAACAATGATCTGAATAATCCCATCTGCTAATCTTTCATTGTGTAACTAGTCTTTGGCTGACCAATTTAAAAAATCATTTGAAATGTAAGAACACATAGGCATTGATATCAACATTTTTTTTTGATTATAAAATTCCTGTCGCAGTTAGTCATGGTAGTTAAAATGATGATACACACACACGATCACAGTCTTTTCACAGTGTCAAGGCCCAAATTGCATTCTTCACAATTAATTAGTAAACATTTTTATTTCCTTATTAATACATTAATATGGTTATTATTGAGATGTGAAGCGTGGAGTTTGGGCCTTAGCAAAAATGAGATGGCTAAACTTTCAAAACTGTGCTCATTACCATTTTAGCTTTTGAATGGAAGCTTATATATATATATTATAAAATAAGCCTTATAACAATCTAAGTATTTATATTAAAATTATATCACATACAAATATATTTCCACAAACATTAGTAAAAAAATTTCAATATATAATTTAAGCCATATAAATAATCATGAATGAGTATTACTTTAAAAAAAAAAAAAATTAAGTTTTAATTTTTGTTTTGATTGAAGAAAATTTTATTAATATATCCATAATTCATTTTATTCTATTTTTCTTCTTTATTATTTATACAGACGAAATATATATATATAATATTTAACATTAATAAACATATATAAAACATTAAGTTTGATCAAAAACAAACATTTAACGAAAAGACACAATTTTTATATGCATATTTATGTAATAGTTTAACTTAACAGTATTTCTTTTGATATTTTGAAGATTTTTGTGAAAAACAATTTATTTTCCAGTATAAAATAAAATAAAAAAATTCTGAGACTGCAACTATCTTTATGGATAGATGTTTTAATTCTAAGATTATTTATGTGCTAACTATCATAGTATTAAACTACCATTTCATCTTTATATGTGTAGTGTGCATATACCCCATATCAACAGCATAAAAAAAAAAATCACAAAAAATAATAAGGCTGAAAAATAATGTCTGAAAAATGAATGAGCAATTTTTAAATGCCTTCAAATAATTACCTGACACAGGCAAATATATATATCTAAAATGCCTAGTCTAATTTAAATATTCTAATGTTAAAGTCCTAAAAGATGTATAGAGGTACAAATAGCCTCTAAATTAAAAGTAGAATCAGGAGAGAGCATCTCTGTATATACATGTAGGTTAATGTCAGTGTATATCATGGACATACATGGATATATCAACTATAAAACAATTTTGGAAGAAATTGTCTTCATTAAACATTTAATTAGCATTACAAACATACATATACTTCTAAGGAGTCAAATTAAGTAAATATGAAAATTCTAAAAAACTTGTTTAGTTAACAAAATAATAATTAAATTTTGATATATTGATGATAAAGTTCAAATTGTAATCAGTCAAATGAATCATAACTAATGAATTTTTAATATAGATAATAATGAGTAATTTTCCATTTCCTAACTATTTCTAAAAAGATTATAAAATATAAAGCTTTTTCATCAATTTGTGTGTGCTTGTGCATGCACAAAAAAATTCCAATTGCACTAGTCAAATTTTTCCCCATCAATATTGTAGACAAATAACATAAAACCATACTTTAATGAACTACTCTAACTTATCAGAAAGATATTTTTTCTTGTTATAATACCAGAATTAGTATTAGAATAAAGGAAATACTGGCACTTTTAGATAGAGATAAAAAAAAGAATACTTTGTCATTTTTGGTAACAATTAGCAATTCTTATGACATTTTTATTATTGTTACAACTGTTTCCTTAAATGTATTGAACAATGCAAAACTAATTTACACACTATACTGAATATATATATACACGCATAATATTATGCAAATGTGCACGCATGCATACATATACATACATTCTCCATAAAGAATTCTAAAAATATTACCTGATAAAAAACAATTTCTATTCTTCATCTATCTTTTAAATCATTATAACTTCCTTCTACTTCTTTTTATTTCACCAGTTAATCTCTATTATATTCTTTGTAATTCTTTTATCACTAAATACATGAACAATCCAATGCTTGTTTTTTAATTTCCTCAATATATAAATCTCTTATAACCCAACCTTTCTAATTTTAGCCCAAAACCTATATTCAGAAAGCTTTCAACCTTTTCTTCTTCCTTTTCATATTTATCCAATCCTTGGACTACTATGTGAAGCCACACTCTAAGCAAAACATGTAATAAACCTTTTCTAAGCATTTAAATATATACATATATAAAATATGTGAAAATGTGAAGTACAAACATACAATAAGCACCTTTTTTTTAAATAGTAGCATCTATATTTTTTATATTTTAATCCCTAAGTATGCAAACGATCTAAGATTTATAAATGAACAATTACCGAAGCTACAAATAAATCATAAATTGAAGTGATATTTTATCTTCACAGTATCATATACACATATATTACTTCAACAGTCATTTTACATTGAAAAAAAATCAAATAAATCTTCACAGGTCATAGATTCAATCATGGTCAGACACAAATAAAGGTTATTTAATTCTGACTTATGTATCAATAGCCATATTTAAATAGGCTTTATTAAAAATAAGACAGCTATTTAACGATTCCCATTTTAAAATCGAATGACTTATATAAGAATAAAGAGCTTTGTTGTTAGAGAAAATGATCATTTCTAGTCTTGTTGAAAAGGATGGTGGAGCGCAAAACTTTTGTCCTGCAGAGATTGGTTCGATTTTAAAAAAAAATAATTTAACTGTTAACTGTTGAAATAATATATAGACTATGTGTTTTCAATATTTGATATCACGTCAATTTATTTCAACATAATAATAAAAATGAAAAACAAATTTAAATTTTTAGAATTGCATTAAAAAATAACGATAAATTGGATATTATATGCCCAATTATCCTTTAAAAACATTTTCTTTCCTGCTGAACCAATTTTTACAGAAGTATATATATACAATTTATAATATTTGTTTATTTCTAACATTATTAATTTAAATATTTTAATCAACACCTCAATGTTTAATATAAATGTTCAAATATATTATTACAATAAAAAAACAAACCATAGACTCAGATAGTTGTAGATGACAATGTCTCTCCCACCAAAAAAAAAAAGACTGCATTCTATCCCAGTCACATATATTTTTCTTTACAATAAATACACTGGTTGGTATATTTAAATTATTCTTCCAAGAAAGTACATAATTACTCATTTGACAATCAGTATTATATTGCTAGATGGAATAGATATAGATTAGTAATCTAAAAAAAAAAAATCCTATGAGCTTGGGAATTTCCAAATCACAATACACTATCCCATAAAATCCTTCAAAAATACAATATATTTGTTTCTCATTATTAACATAAAAAGCAGCCTTATGATTCTTTTTCATTTACTTGTTGCCAATTTCATTTTTATTATATCAAATGTTGCCTAATAATATTATTTTCTTATGGGAAGGTCTATTTATTTATACAAATGCTCATGGGACATTGTAGGTTACTTCATTCCAATTCCATATATACACACACGTGTATATAAACCCTTATTTATATACAGAGATACTTCTCTTCAGAAAATCCATAAAAATGATAATATAAATAATTAAACACTATAGTAATAGTTTTCAAATATTAGCCTACAGTTAAAATTAAGCATTCATAGAAATAAAATATTCCATTCTAAATACAAACTATAATAATAAAAAAAACATAGTAATAGATATTTATACTATATACAAGTTTAAACATGCATGAGTATATTAAATAGGAAAGATTTATGATGTGAATAACTAATACTTCACATTGTACAAGTTCCTATGAAAACTAATTTTGCATATATAAAGTAATAGAAATAAATTAATAATTATGATAATGTGAATTTAATTATATTTTTAGCAACTAAATATATATATAATTCCATCCTTATATAAATCTAATCTAATTCTATATATATATAAAGAAAAAAAAATTCCTTAGTTTTAACATTTACATATACACCATACATACATTCATCCTTAAATTGAAAATAAAACTTTTCTTTAGGTCAAAGGGTCCCAATCTCAGGACAAAATTAAAATCAATATTGTAGTTTGCTATAGTATCACAAAAGAATTAACTTGAGAGATATGGTAAGAAAAAAAAACAACCTAAAATTTGCAATTAATTCAAACATAATGATTAAGAAACAAATTATTAATTTTATTACAATATTTAAATTTTAATAAATACAGTTTACTATTCCACATAATTGTACTTAAAGCTAAATCATTCCTTAATGGGATAATATTAAGATGGGTTAATACACCCAAATAATAATAGGTTTGACAAGTAAAATCACATATATATATATATATTTTAACAATTACCAATGTTATGCAGCATTAAAAAAAGAAATATTAGTTCATTTATACTAAACATATTGGTTATTGCAATTTCCATAAAGAGTTGCTGCTCTTAAGTACTTATTGTCCCACATATAAACAGTTAAGAAATAATGATGTAAATAAATCGATTATTAAAAAAAATGAGTAAATATTTACTGCAATCTTTTTTTTCTGAATTTGGATTAAAATAAGCTGACTTTTAATAGAATTTTAATAGAAAAATAGTTCCACATTGTGATGGAAATTATTGTCAATTTTTGTGAAAATATATATATATGTATCATTGCTAGCATATTAATTTCAGACAAAAGAAAAATCAGAAACTTAAAATTAAGTTTTGCAATGACTACACAAATTAATCTTATAACAATATATACACAGGCTAGTCCATTTGTCTATTTATTTAATCTCTTGCATTGCAATACTGACTTATAAAAATATGTATGTACATATGTAAATACACAGATATATATGCAAATGACTTGCTGCAAAACAAATTATATGATTCCAAGTCAATTTCTACACAAATGGCACTGTGATTAACTATACTAGTTTGTATTTAAAATTAATAATACAGAAATGGTTCCAGTACTTATAATTAATGTAAATTATAGGTTCTTCATCCATAGAAATATGATATCTCCCTAACAAGTAGTTAAGTCTGTCATATTATAACTTTTTTATCCCCCAACTAAGAATTTACTACTTTTTTACCAAATAATAATTAGATATCTAGAAAAAAAAAAAATCATAAACTTATTTAAAAATCTTCACTACCTGTAAAAATTTCAAGTTCTAGCTTGATATGTGCATCTTTATGCCTGATATCAAATAGATAACTGTCCATTACATGAAGCATTGTGAAATACAATATATACATAAAAGCACATAAAATTTTTAAATAAAAAACATTGAAATTTTATACTAGTATGCATTAATTTATTAATTACATATTAAAAGCAAAATAAGATATGGTATCGTGGATCTTATGAATATAGAGCAACCAAAAGAGAATATTATATACCTATAATATTTTTTGGTTGCAATAAATTTATGATTCAAAATGAGTAACGTATTTTGTTGGAACTTCTGAACATGCTTTATGAACACACATACATGTCTCTCTATCTCTCTGTATATATATATAAAACTTAATATCTAAAAGATTATTTTATTATCTACTCATTTAAACAGTTCTAAGTAATTGTGATCTTAAAAAAATATTTATCAATATTCATAATGTATGTGTGAGATCCACACATTGAATTTGTTCGGGGGGGGGGGGTATTTATATATCTAAGAAATTTTTCTAATAAAAAAAATTAAGAACTTAAATTTTGCTTTCAGAATGAAATAAATTACATTTATCAATGCAATGTTTTTTCTGGTTTATATGGCAAGAGGACATCTATATGGGAGAAAAAAAAATTACAGAATTATTTCAACTTTGAAATAATAAAGTTTTTATATTTTGTGTTGGGAAAAAATAATTATAAAATATGTTTGAATAATGTTTGTATTTTATTATTTGCAATGTAGTAATTACTATAAGGGCAATATTTGTACAAAAAACAAAACCATCATAAAAATAAATCATAAATTTATAATTGTAAGAAGACAAAAAAATCAAAAACTATTAATAATAACATTTTTTACATTAATTTTATATCAGCTTGATATGTACCAATTGTCAATTTTTATTTTCAGAACTTATCTGATAATACAAAATCACGATTTTATTAAAGAATCAAAAAAATGAAAAAAAAATTATGAAAAAATAAACAATTAGAAATGTAGAATTCTGACTATAAATTTATTTTATTAACCAATTGCTATAAAAAGTTAAAAAAATTTCCTAATATATTACAAAAGGAATCTTACTGATTGATTATTTGGGAAAAAATTAAAAGAACATTCTATTTACCAGCATTTATGTTAGTATATATTTTGCAAAATAGATTTTTTTTAATTATTATATGAAATTTTTTTTTAAAAAAAAATTATAATATAGTAATTTTATGCAGATAATTAATGAAAAAGAAGTTTAAATTTCATGGCAGCTGTTGTAGAACAATAAATTTGTAACAAATAACGTTTTGTAAACTGTAAACCCCAGAAATCCATAAACCTGATTTAGGAGATCCAAAAATGATTTAAAAAATTTTCATGAGAATAATATATATATTTTTTTATGTAAAATAACTTATTATTTTTTAAAAAAATATTTTGAGGGTTTCTAAAAGAATCTTATGAATCTCTTGTGGCCTATAGTTTGAAAAATACTTATGGAGCCTAATATTATAAACAAATTGTTTTCTGTACATATACTTACAGTAATCAAAAAACTTTATTACAACTATTTTCAAAATTTTTTTTACTAACCAAATTCTTGAAAAAAAACAATAACTAAAAGAGTGTGTGAGAGGGTAGATAATAGATGTTGACTGGTTTAATTACTGATGGTATAACTAACTTTTCACTTGCATGGTGAAAATAAAAATTATGGAATGCTTTAACTAATCATTCAGGATACCATTCAAGTATTAGAAATAATAGATTGAGCTTTAATTCAAGAACATTTAGATCCCAAGTCTTTATCATTCAATCACTGCATTAAATAACACAGGATTACACAGTAAAATCTCTAGATTCATCATAACAACAAATCTATATTCACGCTATATACATGTATACACATATATACTTCATTTTTGCATGTTAAAAAGTACGAACAAAATTTAAGTTTAAAAATTCTAATACATTTTTATAAATAAAAATTAAATGTATATTGTAAATGCACACATAGAGATATACGGTAGAATTAATTATAAAGTTACTTTGTATTAAATGCAGAATATTTTCTAAAATTTAAAAAAAATAACAGATTCTAAATTTAATTTAAAAATAGTTTAAAGAAAATGGTGTTTTTCTTTTAACAATAAAAAAAGATGAAAATGACACTCTAGGAAAAGTAATTAAAATGCTTGCAAACAGATTACTCTATTAAAATTTAGGAGACAAATAATTAAAATAATTTAATTAAAAAGGCTGTTATTCCCGCTCAAAAATGTGAGCTTGCACATACGGTATTGGACAAATAAACTCGGACCTCAGCAAAAGTAATGGAGTTATTTATACCTAATAGATCAAAGGATCCAAATGACAAGAGATCAAACCAAATTTTACACATAACTCCAAATCATATAAATAGTGGTGGAAATTATATTGGTTATTATTCTCTATTTGTTAAGATTATTCTATCTTAAATCTTAAAAGCTTGCCATCATTATTCTGATATTATCCTTTCTATTATTCTATCTTTATTCTGCCAATGATTATCATTCTGCCATGCAAGAATAGAGAAGTTGTCTGCATATGAAGAACTATCTGAACATATGTCCACTATGTATCCATCAGAGTTGAGGAAAAATCTGATGCCTCTACTACAAAAAGAACCATCTGCTAAACCAAGACCTAATTAGTATCTATGCAGTCAAAATGAATGTGAAATAATGATTTAAACCATAATCTAACATAGCTATGGTTTTAAGAATTAATTCTGCTAATACCTAAAGACTGAACCTGAACTTTTGAAAGAATAAGTATAAACATTAAACTCATATTTAGTTAATTATTGTCTCCAATTTAATGAAATATGTTAATAAAGAATTATGTAATTAATCTGTTTATGAGGAGGTATGGCAAGAGATTGTAGTTTGTTTTATTTAAATATCACACCATAATTTAGTTGGCACTAATGATAATAAATTAATTTATAAAAAGGCAATTAGCTTGTAATCGCAATCTTTTGCCATGCTATTAAAAGGTGTATATCAGTTAACACGTTATTTCCACTTTATTCAGTTAATACATCTATGTTAAATCAGTAAACTTATTAAATTACAAATGGAGTTCAATCAGGCTGCATAGTTCTGTTAAATAGATGTCAGTTTTAGCTAACTGGTTGTTGTATTTGAATTATTATTATTGATAAGAATGTACGATTAGTATCAATCAAATCAGGTTATGCTAGTTACATCTGATTCTCATTCTTATGTAACACATTAATATGAGATGAATGTAACATCATTTGTAACTGCTGATCTTTTACAATCATTATCTCATTTAAGCAGTGATATGGCGTAGATAATCAATTCCTACCATGTGCCATCCATTTTTTTTCCTTTCATACATGTTGTGCCAGTCACTAAATGCTATATATGCTGGAGAAGTTTAATTCCTATTGTAGACATATAATCCTTCGATGTATGCATTCTCATATAACTATTATAATACTGATGTGAATCCCTGTGTTTTACAATTATATTTTATTATTTATTATGTACTAATATCATAACCTGTAATTGATCACAATAGCTAATTAGTAAGATCGGCCTTAATTTATAAGCTTGTATCAGTTAGCATTAAAACAGCAGTGATAATAGTTGAGAGCAGATAGGAGTCTATGCAGTAGGTTGGAATCCATTCAAACAATTAATGTTAATAGTATTCTAAAATAATACCAACTGTTTAAAACCTTTATCGCACAGAATACTATATCTGTGCATAATTAAAATTAAATTAATCTAATAAAATTTGAAAATATTTATTTACCTTAAATTAATTTGTAAATTAATTAATTAAAATCATGCCAGTGTATGTCTAATGTTATACATATGCATAATAAATTGTTTTTGTGTTATTACTTTTGGTAGTTTGTAATCTTTATTTGCAATCAATAACTTAGATAATTAGTTAAGGGTCTCTTGTTTTCTCCCTGACCTTAATGGGCTGTAAAAAAAAAAGCTAGTATGCTGTGATGTCAGAATTTGGAATGCACATGTGAACTGTCCTCAGGTGATTTACATGTAGGTTGTGCAATTGAGACACAATATAGATGCAATACTTTTGTTTGAATAGAAACTATCTGTAAATGATAAATCTCACCAATATATATAGATACACTCTTATATACATTATCTATATTAGTAAGTTGAATAATTGTTTATAGGTAAAACACAATGGCAAGCTATCAATAATAATTTGTCTGGTTCTTTGGAGTTACAAAACCAGCCTTTAAACTAACTCTTAATATGAATATATGAATGATGAATAAAAAAAAAGGATATTTTATTAATCCAAGGATTCCTAATGACAGTGTTTGTAAAATATTGAAGGGGATGTTTTAATCATAACAATAATTAGGAGGCACTGGGGATTGGTATAAAAAACTGAAAATGAAAAGATACATTGTGATATAATATAATCATTTAATATCTAACAAAATAGTAATAAAATTCAGTAGTATTTTTTTCTAATTTAGCCTATCAAATATTTATTAAAATATAATGAAAATAATAGAATCAAATGATACATTAATGGCAAAATAAAAAAATAAGGAAGTGGTCACATTGAAAGTAGCATTAAATAGAAAATAGCAAAACATTAGCATTTTTTTAATTGTTATATTATGATTCTTTATTTATTTTTAAATAATTATTATTAATAAAAAATAATAAAAACAGCCATAAAGTTTTATTTAAATTTTTTTAATTAAATTTAAACCTACTATATCAACAGAAATCACTATCCATCTGTTTTAGTAGCAAAAATTTTCACTTTCTCTATCTATATCATGTTATCTTTTATTGGTTTATCCATCTGTTTTGTTTTCACCCATGGCTTAAATAATGTTTCTAAACTTCAAACAGTCCATAGCAATTTAATTAAATAATACTTGTATAATTTTCATAAATTGTAATGTACTAAATAGTTTCAATTGTTATTGATTTAATATAACATGAAATCAGTTTCTAATGTGGTATTTTTCTTCCAGAATATTAGTAGATCATAAAATTGTTCCAAAAAAAAAAGCAGTTTGTTTTTATATCATTTAATATATTTTTACAATGGGCTCAGTAGAGGGCACTTCTGTGCTTTGATTTGTACGTCACATAACATCATGATGGGTTTGGGAAAAGATAAGGAGGATTTAGATATGAAGGCTATGAAGTTGACAAAAATTATATTGTGGAAATGGGATGGAGCAGGATATGGAAAAACTTAAGATGGGGGAATGGAAAGAGAAGGTAAAGTGGCTAACAAATTTCTCAGGGCATAGTTGCTGAGAGATTTCTGACTCCGTATAAGGAGATCACATAAGAGAATAGCCAAAATTGTATTTAATTGGGTTATGAGTAAAGGGCACGCAATGAGATAGGTGAGAAAAGTGGTACAGCATGCAGAAGATTTGGATAAAGAATTTATGTCAGTATACATATGCAAAAGGTGGGATGATTGTGTTAGGAGAATTGTTGAGTGTAAGTTGCAAGGAATGGAATAAAATAATAGATGCATTTATAAAGAATAAGGAGTTGGAGAGATGGATAACTAGTACGGAGAGTAAAAATAATTTAAATATATATAGAAGTAAACAGAATATTGGCAAGTTAATTTATGATAATAGCAAGGAAAATAGTTTACTGTTTAAGACTCAAACAGAATCTTTAGCATCAAGGGAATATATACATAAATGGAAACATGTGGGTGATTTAGTCTGCAAATTGTGTAAGGAAGGCATAGAAAATATAGGCATCTGTTAATTGAATGTAAATGCTTGCAAGTAGAAAGGGCACAAATAACAAAGTTGTGGGAAAATAAATATAAACAAAGTGATTATATAGGTAAGTTCTTGGTTTTTATGCTGGATTTGGAAAAAGATAAAGGGGATTTAGATATAAAGGCCATGGAGTTGACAAAGATTATGTTGTGGAAATGGATAGAGTAGGGAATGAAAATGGAACGTAAAGTGGCTAACAGGTTTCTCTGAGCATGGTAACTGAGAGATTCCTGACTCCAAAAAGAAGAAGTTTCATCACCATTAAAAAATAAACAAGGACTGATAAAGAAATTAACACTGTTTTCATATAATAAACATGATGTGACTAGAATTGTATGAAAGGAAGTGGCACGGTTGACATATGGTAACGATGTGTTATGTGTAAATAAGGGGGTGGTAGATTATTTAGAAAAAGTACAAAGAGAAGTAGGAAGACATGCTTTGGATACAAATGTGTGGATGGTTAAGAAGACAATTCAAGGAGAAATGGGATGGTCAAGTTTTTATATGAAAGATGCGAAGCGGATGCGAAGAGCAAAATGAAATTGTTTGATAGATTGCAGTATATGGATAATAAGAGAATAGCCAAAATAGTATTCAACTGGGTTATGAGTAAAGAGCGGGCAACAAGATTGGTGGGAAAGGTAGTACGGTATGCAGAAGATTTGGATAAAGAAGTTATGTCAGTATACTTATACAAAAGGTGAGATGATTGTGTTACGAGAATTGTTAAGTGTAATAGTGGCAAGGAATGGGATAGAAGATTAGGGAATTGAAAGAGATGGAAAACTAGTATGGAGAGTAAAAAGAGTTTAAAAATATATAGAAGTAAACAGAATATTAGGTGCAAATTAATTTATGATAATAGCAAAGTAAATAGTTTACTGTTTAAAGCTCCAAAAGGATCTTTAGCAACAAGAGGATATAAACATAAATGAAAACATGTGGGTGATTTAGTCTGCAAGTTGTGTAAGGCATAGAAAATATTAGGCACCTGTTATTTGAATGTAAATGCTTGCAAGTAGAAGGAGCACAAATAATAAAGTTGTGGGAAAATAAATATAAACAAAATGATTATATAGAAGATGGTTCTTGAGTTTTTATGCTGGGTTTGGAAAAAGATAAGGGGGATTTAGATATAAAGGCCCCATGGAGTTGACAATGATTATGTTGTGGAAATAAAATGGAGCAAGATAGAAAAGAATATGGGAAAAACGTATAGCAGAGAATGGAAAGGTAAAGTGGCTAACAGGTTTCTCTGAACATGGTAGATGAGAGATTCCTGACTCCAAAATAGGATAAGCCATAGTGCATCTCATCTCATTATCATCATTAAAGAAAAAAAAAGGACTAATAAAGAAATTAACAGTGTTTTCATATAATAAATATGATATGGCTAGAATTGTATGGTAGTGGCAGGGTTAACATATGGTAACGATGCGTTATGTGTAAGTAAAGCGATGCTAGATTACTTAGGAAAAGTACAAAGAGAAGTAGGAAGACATGCATTGGATGCAGATATGTGGACGACTAAGAGGCAATTCAAGGAGAAATGGGATGATCAAGTTTTTATATGAGAGATGCAAAAAGCAAAATGAAATTGTTTGGTAGATTGCAGTTTATGGATAGTAAGAGAATAGCCAAAATAGTATTTAATTGGGTTATGAGTAATGGGCAGGCAACAAGATGGGTGACAAAAGTAGTACGGTATGCAGAGGGTTTGGATAAAGACTTTATTTCAGTATACTTGTACAGAAGGTGGGATGATTGTGTTAGGAGAATTGTTGAGTGTTATAGTGAAAAAGAATAGAGAGTTGGAGAGATGGAGAACTAGTATGGAGAGTAAAAAGAGTTTAACTACATACAGAAGTAAACAGAATATTGAGTGTCAGTTAATTTATGATAATAGCAAGAAAAGTAGTTTACTGTTTAAGGCTGAAACAGGATCTTTAGCAACAAGGGAATATATACATAAATGGAAAAATATGAGTTAGTTTGCAAGTTATGTAAGGAAGGCAAAGAAAATATTAGGCAACTGTTAATGGAATGTAAATGCCTTACAAGCAGAAAGAATACAAATAATGAAGTTGTGGGAGAATATAAACTAAGTGATTATATAGAAAGTGGGTTCTTGGTTTTTATGCTGGGTTTGGGGAAAGATAAGGAGGATTTAGATAAAAAGGTCATAGAGTTGACAAAGATTAGGTTGTGAAAATGGGATGGAGCAGGATAGGGAACAATATGGGTAAAACTTAGAGTGGGGAAAAAGAGAAGGTAAGGTGGCTGGAGATTCACATCTTCAATAAAGGAGAAGCCACAGTGCATCACATCACATCATCACATATTAAAAATTGTTGCTATTTGTTGAAGTTGTCATAGAGCTGTCATTTCTGTTATAAAATTTTAAATGAAAAAAAAAAAAATTGTATATCATGTACAATTTTTTTCGCTGAATAAGGGGATTTTTTTTTTTTGATGGTGGTGGGCATTGGTAGAAGACAAAAAAGTAAAAATATTGATGAAATTGAAAGTAGTACAAAATATATTATTTAACATTAAAATTTTTATGAAACTTTTTAAAGTTTTCAAAAGCATTATTATTTCTGTAGTAAACCAAAAACAAAGAATCTAATTTTTAAAATATTTATTAGATCATTCTTCACCTGCATTGTTTGTTTTTTTATGTGATAAAAATAAATTAGAGAACAAAAATCTTAATGCAAGTTCATTAAAACCTCTTCCCACTTTCTGCAGTAACATTATTATTAAAATACAATGACACAAGAAGTGCATTAATTGTTAAAAAGTACACATACATAGTAATATCAGTTTATCAACTGACATAACAGTATAACACATAAACATTGATCAAAATGGATATATTTCATAACAAATTTACATAAACACAAGTCACTTCATGTGATTAACATATTTGAACTTACATTAAGATTTTTATTCTCTAGTTTATTTTTATCACAAAAAAAAAAAAAAGAACTCAATATATAGGTGAATAATGATCTAACAAGTAGCAAATATTGGTTTACTACAGAAATAATAATGCTTTAAAAAGTTCCATGAAAATTTTAATATTAAATAATATATTTTGTACTACTTTCAATTTCATCAAAAAATCCCAAGAAACTTGTGCATGATATACAATTTTTTTTTTCATTTAAAATTTTATAACAAAAATGACAGCTCAATAACAACCTCAATAAATAGTAACAATTTTTAAAATATGATGCACTGTGACTTTTCCATATATGGAGTCAGGAATATCTCTGCAACTATGCCCAGAGAAACCTGTTAGCCACTTTAGCTTCTTTTTCCATTCCGCACCCTAAGTTTTCCCATTTCACAATATAACCTTTGTCAACTCCATGGCCTTTATATCTAAATCCCCCATATCTTTTTCCAAACCCAGCATAAAAATCAATAACCCACTTTCTGTACAATCACTTTCCTTATTCTTCCACAACTTAAATATTTGTATCCTTTCTACTTTCAGACATTTACATTCATTAACAGATGCCTAATACTTTCTATGCTTTCCTTACACAATTTACAGACTAAATCACCCATATTTTTCCATTTACATGTATAATCCCCTATTACTAAAGATCCTGTTCAAGCCTTAAACAGTAAACTACTTTCCTTGCTATTATCATAAATTAACTCGCACCCAAAATTCCATTTAATTCTATATATATTTAAACTCTTTTTACTCTCTATACTAGTTCTCCATCTCCCTACTCTTTATTAATGCATCTATTCTTCTATCCCATTCCTTACTACTATAACACTCAACAATTCACCTAACACAATCATCCCACCTTTTGTACAAGTATGCTGACATAAATTCTTTATCCAAATCTTCTGCATACCACATTACCTTTCTCACCCATCTTGTTACCTGCCCTTTATTCATAACCCAATTAAATACTATTATGTCTATTCTTTTATTATCCATAAACTGCAATCTACTGAACATTTTCATTTTGTTTTTTGCATTCGCATATAAAAACTTGACCGTCCCATTTCTCTTTGAATTGCCTCCTTTGCCATCCACCCATCTGCATCTAATGCATGTCTTCCTACTTGTCTTTGTACTTTTTCCAAGTAATCTAATACTGCCACTCCCTTCCATACAATTCTAGCTACATCATATTTATTATACAAAAACACTGTTAATTTCTTTATCAATCCCTTTCTTTTCTTTGCTTCATTTATCAATTTTTTCTTCCATTCATCCAGCAGTTTCTCTAATTACTTAATAGGATTCACGACACCTAACTTTATATTCCCCAATAAAAATTCTTTGTCTTCTCTTTCCCTAGTATTAATCATCATTACTTTTGATTTTTCTTCACTAAACTTAATCCCCATCTTTTTACCCATCCTTGCGCATGTCCTCAGCATAACTTCAATATCCTCCATTCTTTCTGCACACAAAAAGACATCATCTGCAAATAGAAGACCCAATAATGTATATACTCCCTTGCCACCTATTAATGGTATTTCTATCCCTCTTCCTAATCCTTCTATTGCTCTCTTCATTTCTCTCAAATACAACAAAATCAAAATAGGTGACATAGGGCATCCTTGCCTTAGTCCCAACCTATTTTTAACTTTAACTGATTCTACATTTCCTAATTGATACATATAGTAATTATTTTCATATAATTTCTTAATATCCACTAAAGCTCCATCCATTCCCAAATTTACTAAACTTACCCATAATCTATTTCTATTTACTCTATCATAATAAGCCTTCTCTATATCTATAAAAACCTATATAACTGTCTACCTGAAAATCGAAGCACAGAAGTGCCCTCTACTGAGCCGATTGTAAAAATATATTAAATGATATAAAAACAAACTGCTTTTTTTTAGACGAACAATTTGACAATCTACTGATATCCTGGGAGAAAAATATGCCAGAAATTGATTTCAATGTTTATTAAACAAATCAAAATGTAAACATTTATAATAGCATATTAAAAATACAATTGTTGAAATATGTGACATTGCGCTGAATTAGAAATCCCCCCCCCACCTAGATTCAAGATTAGAAAAGGAAAATCTCCAATATTAATCAAGCTGATTATCAGCTCAAAATTTCTTAATTTAATAATATTTATATATGAAAATTCACTAAATATTTAAAAACAAGCTAGACATAATTTTAGATGCAATATTTTTGTCACAATGCAATTGAGCACCCCAGATATAGAATAACCAATATCTGCATTGTAAATTGCGGTTAAAGAACTAATTTCAGGAAAGCATTGTTATCAAAAGCCCTTATGCATCACTCTTACAAATCAGCATATGCTAGAACCCTATATTTTGCATGAAATAGACCAATTACTTATTTCATGAATCAATGTTAAAAGAAAAAAAAAATGCTTATCTTATGAGGATTAAAAATAGTGGTACAGCTGAAAGACTATACCAACTAATATGTATAATATGTATACACATATTTTCATTATATATATATTTCTGAAGTTACAATTCATGCTCTTACATTTTAAATGTATGACCATAGATAATGGAAAAATTGCAATCACATGTTTAAAATATAAGAATGTTATTTGTAGTTTCTATAAATATAAAATTACTTGCATAAGTAGAAAAAGGTGAATAGTTATAAGAGAAAACTTTCATATATATATGTAAAGACTTGAGAAATCTACTTGATCTTTATTAAATTTTAAGCATATATGTATGACTAAAAGAAATATAACAACATATAGTTTAATAACTCAATAATAATTTGTTAAATGATATTTGAGAGGTAAATGTGTGTAATACATAAATAGCTAAAGAAACCCAGACAAGTTTGTTAATTCTTAGGAAATGAGAAATTTCTCGATCAAATTCTTAATAAAAATATGTTAAATTGTTTTTAAAATTCTGTGATGAAAGATTATCACTTAATAAATAATAATAAAGTTGAAAAAATAAAATATTTTATAAATTTAAAAAAAAAACTACATATATTTATTCATACTCATAACTACAACTATTTTAAAAAAAAATAATAAAAAGTTCTGAATAGTGGCAACAACAAAAAAGAACTAATACATTTTTAAAAATAAAGCTAAAGAATTGCATGAAGTAGATATCAAAGCAAAAAACCAAAACGAAACAAAAAGTAATCAGACTATATTAGTAAAGCAAATACTAAGCAAATACTTAAGTATAAAGTTTTACCTTTTTTTATTTTTCTTCCCATACACAAATGTGTTAAAAAAACATACAAAAGTAATTTGAAATGAGAACTTCAAATAACTTGCTATTATACCAAATATAAAAATTATAACAATGCAAGATGCTTATATATTTAGGATGAAACAAAAATAATTTAAATGAATTATAATGTATTCTTTTGCAATATATATATATACACACAGATCAAATACACATAAATGTCAGTGGTATACCTAGACTTTCTGCAGAGTATTTTATGGGACCCTTTGCACATACATGCATATGTATGAGTAACATTTTCAAAAATAATGGATCCCCACTGCATCACAGGGTTTTTCCATTTTCTAATTATACCACTGATGCATGGATATTCTTATCTTTAAATAAACATTCATACAGAGTGATTCTAGCCTTTAAGCTTTGATTTCTTACTGGTTAAATAAATGAAACATTACTTTCCTAATGCTAAACATTATCATAATCATTTCTTGCAATAATAATAATAATTTTAAGTCTACTTCAAGTTTTCAGAGGAACTTACCTTGTATGGATGGAAAGAATAATGATATATATTGTTTTCCATTTACAAATGGAAAAAATGAGAATATAGTTATCTAAAAAACAGAAATTGTCCTTAGTAGTATAATTTATTTAATTTTAATCAAATAATTTGCAAAATGCATATGTGATAAATTACTAGTGTAATTTATGTGCTATAGATTTTTAAGAATACAGCAAAGGTGCGTTGCTATTGCTTCTCAAACAAAAAAACGGGGAGGTAGAATTGAGAAATAAAAATGAGATATATGTATTAAATAAAACCAGATAGGAGTTCATCAATATTCCTTTTCCATTTTTTAAATCATCTCAAAATATCTATACAATCCGATGTAGTCGATATCACATGGTTCCGCGGCAACTTGCTCCGATGCTTGGTAAAGATGCAAGGGCATTCTGATAGACCACTGAAGTTTCATGTTTTCATATTAAGCTATAAAATAATAATAATAATAATAACAACAACAACAAAAATAATCAAATTTATTTACATCAGTGCATGCTATAGGAATTCACAAAAAGCCTAATTATAAAATACATTTATCAAAAAATAATAAATAAATAAAAATAATAGTATAGTACTAAGAGTTTTAATGCAATATTCTTAATTGTTGTAGACTTAAAAATAGCTAAATTTCTTTATTATATTTATAAAAAAAAATGACCCAAATTTAATTCAAAATTATAAAAATTTAACAATGTGGAATTGATAAACAATTTTAATTTCTAAAAATTTTCAGATAAATAACATTAGAGTTAAAATGTATTCCTGTTTTCTAAGATCCCCTGTTCATTATTATAAATTATTTTAGACTTACAAAAAGGTACTTGCTAATTCTAAGTATAGATCAAAATAATCATCTTTTTAAAATGCCTAAGCATTGATGAAAAAATGAGTTTTTCATTCTAAAACTCAAGAAAAAACTGCAGCATATGGAGTAATCTTAAATATTCTAATAGAACAAATAAGTAGATATAAGATCAAGAGTTTTAATTTAAATTATTGATACAGTGATTGTTTTGTGTCAAATTCATATAATTTATCAAGTTATTTAATCTTAAAAACTTATCAAACATATTGAAAAACATTTAAACTCAAGGGACAATTAAAATGACCAACTAATATAAATTTTGTTATAATAATTGAATAGTGATTCAATACTAAATATCATTACAATAATTCAATAATAATAACTCAAATGTCTTTACAAGAATTCAATCATAATGACTCGAAACTATTTCAAAGATTATCAAATTGATCAATGGATATTTCAGGTTTTATGTAAATATTTCCTATAAATTTTAGTTAAAATTTCAACCTATATACAGTCATTATTTGAATACAAATAACTCAACCTTTTAAAACAAATATTTCCCTCTAATGCAGTTAAAACTCCAAATCATTTTTTAGCAAATTAGGTGATAATCTATCACAAATTACTGTATATCTATCATAAAATAGATTTATTCTGATATACATCATTCGATCACATTTCACTTTAAAAAATTATATAACTCTTTGTTATCATATTTTCTTTGCAATCAGTTGCTTTTGCATGAAGGCCCCTAACATTTTGCTAAAACAATATAAATTATTACAATCCATTAAAAATCATAATTTAAATGAATGAGATCAGTAAATAAAGATAATGCATTCTTCATTAATAGTTGGAATCATCTGACTCAATTAAGTCACAAATAGATTCTTCATACATTTTAATACTATTAACATTCATCGTAGTATTAATAACAATAATGATTTTGTCAGTAAACCTTTCAATACTATCATTTTATATTAAAAAAAAAGTCACTGTATTAGTTTCAGTAATTTCAGATTTCACAACAGGATGATTTATACAAACATAAAATGAGAAAAAAAAAATTCTTGCTAAGGCCAAAAATCATATTTATTAATGTCAGCAGAATATTGAACAGGCATTGGAATATAAAAAAGGTGAATATTTCAAACTTTTACATTTCAGTTTGTAACAATATTGGTGTATGCAATTTTTCCTTTAAATGATTAATTGCCCCAGTCATATCTGAGCACAATTTTGTAACAAACAGTTTCAAAAATGTTTCTTTTGTCTCAATGATTTTAAAAGCATGATAGAATAATAAACCAATTACAAGTTTTCTATTAATATCATCAAATCTACTTTTATTTATTTATTTTTGTAAGAAATTAATATATTCATTTTTTATCTCAGATAATTTTTCAACATATGAAGCAATAAATCTTGCTCATGATGTTAATATAGAATCTTTTACCTCAGCTAAGATATATTATTTTTCCAAAGAAGAAAATCATTTCTAATTATATTAGAATTAGAAAGAACTGTAACTTTATTTTATTACTTACTTTTATAAAAATTAATATTTTCTTCCCTTTGATTATCACCTATAAAATTAACTAGATTTTTTCTATTCATCACATAATCATTTTGTTTTTGAACAATTTCAATAGGATTAAACTTTTCAGCTTTAGCAATTACAGATTTAAAATATTCCTTGGTTACTCGTGAAAGATATATCTTGCATTATCTGGATCAAGAAGGTAGAGCCAAATTCAATCCACTATTTTCATTCTCTTTCAAATCTGATTTATCAATATTATTAATATATGCAAGATTTACAAACCCTCCAATATAAATTGATCCTATTTTCTATTTCCAGATTTTCCTACATCTGCATTTATAGGAGATTTCAATCCTCATAGTAATTTTTGGAATTATATAATGAGGACCAAGCACATTGTCAATTTGTAGAATGATTGAATTTAAACATGCATTTCTTTTGTGATACTAAGCAAGGAAAAATGTTCCATTAATGCAGATGGAAAACAGTTTTGAAAAACTATGAATTTAATGTGTGCTTTCATAAAAGTTTTAACCCAAATGACATGTCAATGCATATTACCAATCAGGAACTTATGTTTCTTTTAATGATTCATGGCTTAAGCCTTCAAGTTTTCACTGTAAACATTATAAATACTTGTACAAAACTTCTCTACCCACATTGTAACTTAATAGATATCTTTTCACAATAATGTTGAAAGTTAGATAATCAAGTTTAAAAACAAAAACCATTAGCAACAAACAAATATAAAGCAAGTATTGGGGAGTACAGTCATTTTGGAATAATGCTCAGATTAATCATGATGATTTTAATGAGTTATTGATTTCCACAACAAAATAACAATTAACCAAAAGTCTGAATTCTCTCAATTACAGCAATGTGAGATAGCTTGATTTACCTTCGATAATATTTAACAAAACCTCAAATGATATAAATGACATAGTGGCAACTTATCAACTGCCTATTGTTTCGAACACTAATGACTAATAATAAATGCAAACCTGGTCATCCTCCACATAAGAAACATGGTAAAAAAAAAAGTAATTTTGGATCTAGGTGGGAGTGATGATGATGATTCACTGCTGATTGAAGAAAAGAATAAGAAAGTGAAAATGTCTACTGTGTATATTCAAAAGGCTAATGCTGATTATTCATCAGATGAAAATACTATTGCCAATGATGAATGTTGAAGGGGAATCTCATAATTATGTAAGAAGGATATACCTCTACTCTCTCCCTTTGAATGCTGAAAGAAATCTGTGTCAAAAATATTAAGCAGTTTGTTGAAAAATTCAAGTTTTGGACATTCAAATCAAAATTTTTTGACTTTTTAAATTTGGAGTCTCCACTATACGTAAAAAAGACAATGTGTGAATTTAGAAGCCCAGTGCTGGCTCTCACTTTTTCTTTGACTGCCCTAGTTTTGATAGCAGTATGAGCAATGACACCAATATTATTTAACAATTCTAACATTATCATTCAAACTCTTATTTCAAACATCTGCTATCGGTATACATAATAACATTCAAGTGAGTATATTTATCCTCTACTCTTTGTGGTAACCGTATGTACAATTATGTATAATAACATTCCCAGAAGATATCCAAATACTTTCAGGAGCAAGTTAGAGCTAATTCATGAAAGGAATAAAAAAATTACAGATAGATTATTCCAATATTAATCCACATATACTACATGCTTCTAATTTATCAATATATATATATTTGAATATATAAAATTAACATGCCTTATGTTGTAGCTTTTTATTTTATCTTCTTATACTATTCCTGCATATGATATAAAATGCCTAATGTAATTTTTATTCTTCAATAAATTCCTTTGAAACATCATCATCATTTTTATGATAATAATATCATCATCATTATAACAAAAATAATATAACACATTCATTAAAAACAATCCTCCAATAAAATAATAGCAAGATTAATTTATACAAAATAATTTTGAAAAACATATTTACTTTACTTCTTTTTTACTAAATAAATATAGCAATTTTTATATATACTTCATTTGAAATTTTGCTTGCTTTAGTTTTTTTTTTTAATATTATTTTTATTTATTTTGCAAACACTTTTGACTATGTTTCAATAATGTTCAAGGATGATCAGTGAATTATTGTTTTACATGAAATTATTATTCAAGTAAAAAGTATAATTTATTTATAAAACAAGGGAATAATGTGCATAGAGTAATGAATAGTAAAATCAATAAGTTAATGCCTGCAAAAAGATTCAGATTTAAAATGGATAGAGAATCAAAAAATAACATTGAAACAACTACTATTGAGAGATATGTGGAAACAAAAAAGGAAATTAATATTTATTTTACTGATTTGCATAACACTTTAAATAAAGTAAATTAGATTATTTTATTAGATATTTTAAGGAATATACATATCAACTGAAAGAGGAGACATGGTTATTAAAAAATCTATAACACAAAAAAAATATATTTGTAAAATTTGAAGCTTCTTACAAAATAAAAAGATGTAAAAAAAAAAATGTAAAGGTCAGGTGAAAAGCCTATCTTAGCATTGAATGAAAATTTGAAATTTTGAAATGAAAAGCAGCATATTTAATTCTAAAACTATGACTATATTTGAAAATAATAAAATATTAAGATTGTCAGTTGGGCAGAAAAGTTTGGACAGGTTAGTGCTTTTAAGTATTTAGAAAACTGGTTATTTGATAATAAAACAAAATTATAAGTTTAAGAAAAAATGCAGTAAATATAAAAACTAGTAGGAAGTTATTTTATGGTTCACTGAAATTGATACTAGAAGAAAAAAAAAGTTATTTAATAAATTGCTTAAAGTGAGGTCTAGATATGAAGAGATTTGAATGATTAAAAATATTAAAGTGAAAAGATAAATTATCTTATTGTAGATTTGAAGAAAAATAAAAAATAAGTCAGAAAAATAAGAATTGTAATGGTGATATATTAAAAAAAGTAAACAAGTTATTTAGTGAGATAATTATGAAGTTGAAGAGAAATTGGAGAAGACATTAAAAATACTTTGCAGTAGTGAAATTTTGAAGGATTTGTAAAAATAAGAGAAAAAAAAAAGTAAATTAATGATCTAAAGAGAATAGTTATGATTACTTGAAGGTATATAAATGAGATAAATGGTTTGTAGAGAACTGTCAAGATCACGTGAAAGAAGCTGCCTTATTTGGCACCTAATTAATAATGGTATAAAATTTATGTTCTGGCTTATTATATTGTTGGACACCTTGTCTGCGAGCTCAACTACTCCCAAACTAACTTAGCAATAATAATCCCCCAGTAACAATGCAACTCTATTAGGTTGAGATTAAATGCAATTAAATAATAATACTCTTAGCAATAGTTAATCAAACATTACAAATTATATATAGTAACAGGATCCGAAATTGAACCCTGGAACAAGACAAAGTGATATATACTCACACATACCTGCAGACGCAGTAGCACATATATTTGTATAAAATAAGATAATAATCATATAATAACTAAACAGTTTACCCACTATATATTGGGTGTGTGTGTCTTTGTTCATTAATTTTGATGAAGTATGCATAGATATAATATTAAAGGGGCAAAAGTAAAAAAAAGAAAAATAAGCACATATGTATAATTTGTTTTTGTGTATAATTACTTTTTTTTAATAATTTAAAGAAAATTGGAAAAAAAATACTTCATTGCAGTAAAAGAAACAGATGGCTATCAATGTAATTATATTTTGTGTTATTTGTTTTGTAAAGTTATTTTAAAAATTTTCGAACTGCTTTTTAGATAAAACTTGGCAAAATGTTTTTCTTTTGTAACAAAGTGAGAAATCAACAAAAGAAACCAAATCTGAAAAACAGTGGTATGCTTGAAGAATTAAATAGGACAGGGTATCAGACTAAAGAAGACTAATACTTTCTGGATTGATGGGAGATATTGCGTGAGATATAAATGATTGAACATTCTAGAAGAAAAAACCCCCTATATAAATAGAAAAAAATCGTTTTGTGGTTAAGTTTAAAAGTACCAGAGAGCAGGAAAGAAGAAAATTCATGAAATATATGCAACAGTGAAGCATTGGAGGCCCAGATTGAGGACGGTGAATAAAACAGTTGTTTGGGGAAAAGAAATATTTCCTCGAAGTTTTAAAATTGTTGCCGACAAATATAGCGATGCCGCTAAAAGAAGAATATAGCATGTCAACCTGATGATGTGGGGGTAAAGTCATAAACGTGCTTGACTTTGTCTGACTGCCCACACTAGAAAAATGCTACCGATCCTTCCTGCAGATTAGAATAAATTATTTCATCCACTGATTCTTCAAAATCTGGAAATAAAGACATTATTTGGACAATTCATATGGCCATATCCTTGTACAGTAAGCTTACATTTTGTATATATCTGAATGATATAAGTTTCCGGAGACTAAGGTAATATTTATGTTTCCTTTTGATTTAAAGATATTATAAATTGTAATCCATGTATGTATATTATGTATTTTTTTTTTATATGTTAATCTATGTAAAACTATATTTAAAATTGAATTATTATTATTTTAAATAATAATTTTCAGCCATTAAACACTATTTAAGTATTTTCGTTAGCATAATGAGCATTATTATTTTATTTATCTCATTACCCTTTATTAACATATCTTTGTCTATATAGGTACAACTTACCTGTGATTGAGCTAGTTAGGGTCAAGCTTTTTGTTATTACTCTTAACATAAATTTCCATATTAAAACTTCAGGATAATTCTTACATAGAAAGTAAGAATTGGCGCTTGGAACCGATTATATTTGATGTCCACAAATATGATGCTAAGGAAAATTGTGGGGCATATATATTGTACTGGTCGATACCTACCCTGTGGATTCATACCATGCGCACAAAATTGAACATGAGATTGCTGTCACACATCAGAATACAGTATCATAATAAATTCAACAATAAACTCCAAAATAAATGAATTAAAGCTATTTAATTGAAGTTTATATGAGAGAGATCAAACCAAACAGGTTACATTTCCTGATCTCTCCCTTACCAAAACTTTATTGCCATGCTAATTGATATCATGAGATTGGCTGTAGCATACCTTTGAAAGGCAGAATTTGAACTTTGCCTTTACTTGCCACTTTTGGAAAAAAAAAAAACCTCTCCAGAAAGGATATACTACTACCAATAAAACATACAAACCAAGACAAAAAAAAAATAAAGAAAAGATATCAGCATGTCAACAAACTTTTAACAACCCTGATAGAGTATCATCCCATAGGCTTTTGCTCAGCCAACTGCTTATCTCAGCCAAATAGTGGATTATGATATTGTTTGAAAATTTGTATAATCTTGTTGGAGAGAGAGAGATAAATAAGATGAAACACTCGCAACTGAATAATTTAAAAGAAAAAAAATATTTATTTTCCCCAAATAAACCCATCACCATTTGCACACATGAATAAACCATATTTTATTAACATAAGTAATATAATAAAGAAAAATTAATAAGTAAACGGATTTAATTTAAATACAGAACTCTACTCCCTATTTTCTTCATGTAAATATCCTTGAATAACATGGTCTGAGTTTCTATCCCCCCCCCCCCACAGGCTAAGCATTACTTTTTCTTACAGATAATTGCAAATATATATATATAGAATGTCTATATACACATCCTTCCCACTTCCGTGTTAAACATTTTATAAGTGTGTGTTTTGTGTATAAATCAAACGCACACGGAGACAAAAGCAAAATAATATAATTTCAAGCAATTTAAATTTCTTTCTACTTGGCACACATATGTTTTACAAGCCACAACAAAACAAAAAATGGTGATCATGTGATATTTGGTGGTTTAAAAAGAAAATACACATATATATGCTTAAGCATCTAAGCTTTCTAAAATTAATGCGGGAGGATTGTTTAAAGTCGAAAACTCCCACATTTTATGGATAGACAAGAGAACATGCATGTAATACAAAAAAATTATATCAATAAAAATCATGTTATCAAGTCATACTGATAATAAAATAAAATAAAAATTTATACCATCCGTCTTTTTTTTCTGATTTCTTCCTCGACTTTGGAACTTCTGAATGTGCTATTAAATGTGACAACAAGGCAGCGGCAAGGATTTTTCTACTTTTCAGCAGAACATAGGCTTTGAGATGTTTATTATCATCAGTTGGCATTGGTGGCCACATGGAGGCAGTGTAGAAAGAGTCGGGGCTGGTGCACTGACATGGGGAATTTACTCCATCTTTATTATACTGACTAATTTAGACATTTTCATTTCTATTCAAGTTTCTACCAATATTTGTTTTCTTTATCACAGCAACAGCAAACTGCTAACTAACTGCACAACTTTTGAGGAACTTTCATTTATAGGCAGGTAATTGACGACCAGTATATTTTTCTTAAATCTCCAGATGAATTCTTAAATATAGCTTTAATAAAACAGCCTTGGCAGTCTACAACGAACAAATAATGACAGTCAGATGCTCCTAGACCTGTGGTCGAATACTTAATCACCCGGGCACTTCGCAGCAGAGACCAGCACAGCAGACGAAAAAAATGCAGCAAGACAAACAGAATATTTCAGAGAAAAGACACCATCAACACCTGTTGAACAGTTTTTATAGCACACTCATCACAATATAAATTGGGTACACCCCCTGTCACTATTGCATCAGCTACCTACAATTTCTTGGCTAATTGATTGCAACAATTGGTACAGCTTTTTACAACATTTTTCTTTAATACATTTAAAGATCAGCCTTTCAAGCTATTGTGCATGCGCTTTTTATGAGTGTTAATAATAAATGAATACTTTCACTCCCAACATGAGATATAATAATTCATTTTACTCTTTCATAAATACTATATCTCGTGTTGGGAATGAAAGTATTCATTTATTATTAACACTCGTAAAAAGCGCATGCACAATAGCTTGAAAGGCTGATCTTTAAATGTATTACAATTATAAACATAGCGCTATATGAAATAAATGCTTATTAACATTTTTCTTTATCTTTTATTCTATTTTTAATTTTCCACTCAGATAATCTTAATTGACCAAGGAGTTCCATTTACATCAATTTTCTAATTTTTAATATAATGGGAAAGTTTTTTCACTTTCCCTCTTACAAAAAATTGAAACAAACAATTCTAAAATAGAATCACTCTAGATTTTTCTCTGCCGATATTGGCATTTAATTACTTTACATTTTTTTGTTTTTAAAAATAAAATACAAAGCGCAGGATGGCCATTTCCATCCATTAGTGAACATTAAAATTTGGTCATACAATAACAACTTGCATTTGCTTTAACTTATTAACAGAAAAAAAATATGATAAACATAAAAAAAAAAAAAATTAGACATGCAGAACATTTACAATCACTTTGATCATCCCTTTTTCTCTCCATATATTCTCACACATAAACAATTTAAAAATGCAAATTGGTAAATTTCACGATAATTTAAAATAAAATAAAAAATCATATATGAAAATTATAAATCATAACATTTTTAATACTTTATTTACTTCTATGTGTAGGTAAAAATATCTGCACAGACCACCATCATTCATTCAATAATATGTTTATATAATTTCGTACTTTATTTATTAATATAACTTAGATATCGTAAATAGTAAAAATTTCGCAAGCGACTTCAACAAAAATCAGATTATAATTAATCAAATCTTCATGCTCTCAGTTCCAAATGCTTCAGATTTGCCTATACATATAGTTTGGGTGAAAAGAATAGAGTGATACATTCTATCTTTTAAAAAGACTTTATGTTGTGTATGGAAAGGATATTCATTACAATGAGCATTCGATTTGTAAAGCGCATGTGCAGTGGAGTAAGCTACAGTTATTATTAATATAACTTAGATAAAATATAAATCTGTTTACAGATAAGTGGGTGAAGCTTACACTTGTGCATGGCCATTCTAAGAGTGCCTGTCACAATATATATGTTTTATGGTAGATAAGTTTTAGAAACAACTCATCTACAGGTCGATGGCAACTCCTGTAAAATATAAGAAAAAAGAATTGGTTAAGTTAGCGTAAAACTAACCAAATATAAATCGGAAAAGAAAGTCGTTACAATGGACTCCCAACAATGAGGCTCCAAAAAGTGGAGAATGTTAGAAATATATAATAAATTTTTTGTTGTTGTTTTGTAGTGTATTTCGTTTCAAATAAAATAGAATAGCGATAAAATTAGAATAAAAAAAAATATTAAGATGGATGATAGGGAAAAAATGCATTTGCGCATGAACTCAGCAGAACACCCTAACCTTTTCAGGTTGTGTGCAGTTCAAAATTGTAGGGAAGCGTGCATGACGGCCTGACAATTCTTAATATGTAATATTAAATCCACTATGCTTTCTCAAAATTTTTCCACAATGAATTTTTTGATAGTTTCGCATCCTTCAAATACGGCCGCCATCAAATCAGACTGTAGCGAAAGTTGAATTGCACTCACTTGAGGAATACTGTTGCAAGTCAATGGGAATAGTATTTCGTTAGGCAATTGTAGGATACATCACGCTCTAGGCGGCCTGTTACGGCTCTAAACAACACTGTTGTAGTGTTAGCCTAAGTTAGGCCACTAAAATGGTATATTGATGTGCATTGTGTGAAAAACAACGCCATGCGGTCAGGTTCAGTATATAAACTATTACTGAAAAAAAATATTAAGATGGATGGTAGTTAGACAAATACACAGGGAAAAAATGATAATAGCATAGTACTCCATGGGCTAGGAAATTAAGCCCAGTGTGTATGTTTTGTTGAAATAGACATTTAATATATATATATATAAAAGAAATAAGATGATAGTTGAAACAGCAGGTGCTAGTAGGAAAAAAGGAGATAGATGAATATCCGTTCATAAAAAATGGACCAATATAGTGTGCCAGGCATTATCAAATGGCCTTGCACAAAGTCTGTATTAAGCACAACAAATATAAAAAATGTGCTAGATTAATAATGGAGGTTCGGTCTGAGCAGTAGAATACCCACACACACAAATTTAAATATTGTACACGTATAATAAACTCATGTATTTTTTTTTATTTTTTTTTTATTTTTTGTATATTTTTTATGATAGGTCATTATTTGTATTTGTTTTTTTTTTTATTTTCCAACATACTTGTATATTTTTTTAAAATTACTTTTCTAAAGATTGTAATTTTATTCCATAAGCAAGTAATGTTAATTGCTTTTGCAAAAATCTGATCAAAAGCAAAAGGTTTGATAATGCTATAATTAAACTGTTATCTCTTTAAAAAAAAATTCTTTTGAATTGATTTTATAAGCAAGTGGTCTGGGTTATTCAAGATGGATGTCAAACTTAAAATGTAGAATTTAATCGGAAAAGTATAAAGGAATGTTTGAAATCTAAGTGATAAGCTAAATTAAAAGGACTGGCTGATTCATTCTTCTCAGAGGCATATCTGAATTGGTTCTTATTAGTGGGATTGATAGTGCTGTGGGATTCATTTTTTCTTTGGCAGTCATTCTGGGCAAGTCATTCACTTTTGTGGCTCCAGAATTCTCCAAGCAACCAGCTACTTAGAGATTCATTTATGAATAGGACTATTAGTGACATTCTTAAGAACAAATCCATTATACAGTTCTTTTAAGAACTCTTGTCTTTTGTGGATTCGAGTAACCATTCGAGACAGCATATGAAAATTTATTAATAATCCTAATTATTATTAGATATATATAAAAAAAGAAGATATGAAGCAATATACTAGAGATTCCAGCAAAATGACCGTGGGGTAGACAACCAGCCGGTGAACCGTCCTTTCTCTGTCCCAAGCCGCCAAGATGTGACCACGCCAATTCCAGCCACCCACAATGATGACAAATGCCGCCTTGCTAAATGGATGAAATTCTCACCACACAGCCCGTTAATTTGAAGCCCACTCAGAGCCCAGAGGAGAAGAATGAAGACGCAGATATAAGTTTATTTTAAGATATTTATTAATATTGAAATAATTAACTTTGATATTTCCGATTAAATATATTATTTTTTTGTTATTATTATTAATCATTTAAAAAAAGAGAGAGAGAGAGTCTCTCGCATATGTATATGAATTTACGGTTATTACGGGCATAAATGATAAAGCTTTTATTTAAATCCTTTGAGTCAATTTTTCTATTTCAAATTCTAGTATTTTCAACAAAGATTGCAATAAGATTCTTTTTTTTTGTTGTTGCTATTCATTTTCCTCTTGTTGTTATTCCTGGAATTCGTCATATATGGATATACATGTATGTATATGCGTACATACGCTTATAATATTCGGTAAATACGATATCTCATGCTGAATATCTAAAAATGTATTTAACCGTATATCGTTTTTAAGTTATTTTTTTTTGTTACTGCTGCACCTTATGATGCGTGCAAGAAGGGATTGATCTATTATAGATTCCCTGTAAGCAAGTACTCTAATAACTTTATATTTAAAGTAATAATAAGTGTATAATTGTGATGCGCGTATATACATGTACAGGAATTTATCTATAGCAAGAGGGAAATAGATACAGTACCTTATGTTGAGTACGATATAGTATCTGAGCCAATGCAACCTTGTTGACTTGTTGAAAAGTATGAAATTAAAGAAATATCTCATTTTGCAAATATACGTATGCATAGTTGTCTTTTTTTTTATTTGCTATCAATAAAAAGGTTTTAAAGTTATCTAAAAGTGTATGCCTGCATGACCGAAAATCTCATATCTGTATATCAAATCACACAAAGTAAAATTTATTTCTATTGGGTAAAAAGAGCTCAGACCACTTCCATTACTTATAAACATTGTAAATAGCTTTAGGGATTTATTATTTTTCTTATTTAAAATTGTATTTTATCTATTTCAACGCCTCGAATATATATGGTTTGGGATAATTAATTATTTAGTATTTTGTTATTATATCATCATTAGTATGAAACGGTGGTGGGAATTTGGGATTAAATAAATATTTATATCATAATATTAAACTTGTTTCGTTTTCATATTATTATTTATATTGATCAAAATGTATTCTTTCCTTATCAACCACGTACTGGTAATAATCATTTAACTTATCCATTTGAAGACCCTAGATTGTAGAGTGACTGGGCTAGCCACAAGGGATTTTGCTCTACCGGGGTGTTTAATCTTATGCTTATGCTCCGCTGAACATATGGTATTGCACACCCTTCTAGGAGGGAGGAAAAATTCCTTTTTTGATTCTTTTCTAGAAGTGGCGCGCAAAAGTCTATTTTGTAAATAGATTTTTCAAAGGTGTGTACTTGCCATTGTTCTAAATATTCGGGCATTCATATAAGATATCAACTAAAGGATGTTTTTAACTGGAAGAGTCCTGTCAATCCACTCTTTCTATCAATTTAGCTGGAAGTACCAATATACATGAGTACAGACAATCGGCTAGATTGATATCCATTTCTTTACCTGTTGAATCTTGGTCATTTCATGCTCAGTGCAAGATTAGGAAAAGAATTCCGCAAACAAAACAGGAAAAAAAGCATGTTGGAGAGTATTATAAAAAATTTACAAGAATTGGGAAGAAATAATGGAATTAAGATATCAGGAAATAAGGAAGGAGCTGCATGATATGATGACAGAAATGCAAAATAAAAACAAAAGAAAGTTTTTGAGATTAGAACAGAAATCGGTAAAAAAAAAAAAGAGTAGTCAGGAAAGTGGAGGTGGTACTGAGAAGGAGCAAAGCAAAAGCGAAATAAAAGACATTACTGAGAAGTAGCAAAGCAAAAGCAAAATAAAAGACATGTCAAGAAAAAAAAATGAAAGTAGGGATGAGATATCAGGATATAGTTGAAGAGAAGGTCCAGATAATGAGTACTTATATAACAGAAGGTCGGGAGGTCACAGTAAAATATCCACCGAACCAGAACAACTTTAATCAATTCTTAAAGGTACAGATGTTTGTTGGTCAAATAGCAGAGGCTCCAGTACAACATGATGTCTGAACAAAGCAAGACAGCAATCGCTTGTAGCAACTTAATGGGAAATGCTCAATCGTGCTGGGACTCATTGTTCCACCAAATGACGACTTTTGAAGAATATCAAGAAGCGGTTAGAGATACATTTTGATCTGAGGACCAACAGGAAATAATGAGATATCACATGATGCAGGAAAAATACAGGGAAGCTAACCAGGAGAGGTACTCGCAGTTCTTTCACCGGCAGATCGCAAAGTTGCACACGCTAGATGCGTGCAACATGATGGAGAGCAACATTATTAAAATGATAAACAATCTGCCTCTAAAAATGGAGAAAATGTTTTTAGGAATAAAAAAAATGTCTATTGAAGAGTCAACAGAATTACTAAATACAATAGATATGAGTACACAAGACTATAACATACCAGTAGATAGGAGAAAAGAAGTCAGTGGTCCTTGGATGATGAGCTTTGATAAAGAGGATGAGGGCCTGGAATGGAATCCAATGAATCGCAGTAGAGAAAACAACGGTACTATATCGAAATGGCATTATAGAAATGAAGAATAGCTCCTGCTGTTTAAGCCAACTTATGAATAAGGGAAAAGGTCATGTCCACTGACACCAAAAGCTAGCCAATAAACAGATCATTATAAAAAGTAAAAGAAAAAAAAGGGGAAATGAAATATATATTTTGAATTTTTTTTTTTTGTTATTCTAATGTTTGGTAATGTTGTTATCATTTAATTGTTACTTTGCGTAGAGATATATAACATAAAAATTTTTTGTTGTTGTTGAAGTTGAGAATTAAGTAGTTTTGTGGCTGTTAAGATTGGGGGTGGGGGGAAAGGGGGTAAGGTTTCGTGATTTCGACAGTGGATGGGAGGTTTTGGCTGCTGGATCGGCTGTGGTGTGTTGTGTACCAAATATGGCAGCTCATCTCGGATGTGCCTTTGACCCAGTCTATAACCATATTTTTCATGCAGCAGATAACAAAATTCTGCCATGTGCAAAGTCTTTAAGTCTTCAAAAAAAGGTGCATGGCATACCAATATTGTCCTATCTATAAGACTCCATAAGCGAATAGGGTCTTGGGTTGTATTTAATCCTCAAATTCATCTTAAGACTCAGAAGTAGCAGAGTGTGATAAAGATAATTTTTGTTTTATTAGTATTTCTTTGGGATTGTGTGGCCAAATTTAAGCTTGAGGGGAGTTGCCCAAATATTATGCATAGCACATTATGGTCCTGTTGTTTGGTGGCTGAACCAGTCATGCATTGTTGGAGTGTCAAGCCGTCCTTGTTTTTTTTGCCTTAAATTGCCAGGCACAGATGGGATTTCTGCAAAGATTAATGGTTTATATAATTCGATCTTAGATAGACGTGCAAGGCTAAATAAAAAGGAAATAGTTTCCAAAAATGAACATTCATCATTAGATAAAGATTCTGTTTTTCGTTTAAGTTCTAGCCATCAAAACACGTAGACAGAGTTTAAAGTCTTCTTGATGGGGGGGGGGGGATGGGGTATTGTAAGAGAATCCTAAATCAAACCCTGGCTCAAGACAAAGTGATATATATATACTCACACCTATCTGCAGATGTGGCAGCGTATATATTTGTTTAAAATAAGATAATAATCACATAATAACTAAACAGTTTACCCACTATATGTTTAGAGGGGGGGACTTTGCTCATTAATTTTGATGAAATATGCATAGATATAATATTAAATGGTCAAATGTAAAAAAGAAAAATAAGCAGATATGTATAATTTGCTTTTGTGTATAATTACTTTTTTTATTATTATTTAAAGAGAATTGGAAAAGAAAATATTTTGTTGCTGTAGAAGAAACAGATGGTTATCAATGTAATTCTATTTTTCGTTATTTGTTTTGTAAAATTATTTTAAAAATTTCCAAACGAACTGCTTTTTAAATAAAACTTGGTAAAAGATTTTTCTTTTGTAAAAAAGTGAGAAATGAAGTGCTTTCAATATCATTACTGATAGTTCTAAAAGAAAATTAGTAAATATCAAAAGTAAATAACAGAGGAGATAAAGTAACAGATTTAAGATTAAACAAAACAATAAGATGATTTAAAAAAAGAAAAAACAAAAGAAACTGATGGTATGGCAACTGAAATATTAATAGATATGTGAAGATATACAGTGATTAGTTTTTTTAAAAAAGTTTAATAAAATTTTATTACTGCATAGATAATATTAGAGATGAATGAAATGATGATAAGCATTAAATATAAAAAGAAAAAAAATAATAATACTGTAACTAGATATAGAGCAGTAGTGATAACCTTTATAGTGTAAATATTTTAAATATATATTAATGGATAGGATTAGATATTGAATAGAAGAGTATAAAATATTGAAAAAAGATTCAGAATGGATTGTATTCAAGAGACAGATAGGAAATAATTTATTGCTTATTACTCAAATGACTGAAATGACTTATAGGAAAAATTAATATTATAGCATTTTAATACAGAGATTTGGGATTGTTACGGTAGAAATTTTCCAAAAATAATTTTTATTAATATGAACAGAGGAATATACTCTGTGATAGTTAATGGAATCAAACAGAGATGTCTACTCTTACCTCTATTATTTATTTTGTTTAATAATAATAAACTACTAATTGCAAAAGAATATGGCCATTCCAATTCTAAAAAAAAAAGCATCTAGAAATGAGTTTTGCGATAGCTATTCAAACCAATTTATGAAACACAAATATGTCCACACATAAAACATGCTGATTCATTTTTTGGTTTACCTGATAGTGTATGATGGTGGTCTTTTAATTTCTTCAGTAGTAGGCTTTTTTTCCTCAAATACTTCAACATTATGCCTAATTCTAGCTCTCCAATGTATTTTATTTCCCATTATATCTTCTCAATGGAAATTAATTGGCAATGCACTTCTTTAGAATGTCTTTGAAATAATCCTCTATCGTGGGCAAAGTCTACTTTTCCTACAAAAACCATGCTCAAATATACCATAAAACAACTTTTTAGAAGTCTTCCATTGTCCACTTATTTTACATGATCAATCCAAAGGAGATGTGATCTTTCAATAGTGGATTCAATAGTATCATACCCAACAAGCTGAAGAACATAGCATTTTGATACAGAAAAGATTTGGGGTTGTTAAAATAGAGATTTTCCAAAAATAATTTTTATTAATATGAACAGAGGAATATACTCTGTGGAAATTAATGCAATCAAACAGAGATGTCCATTCTTACCATTACTATTTTTTTTGTTTAATAATAATAATACACTATTGCTTGTAAAAGAATATTGCCATTCCAATTCCAGAAAAAAAAAAAAAAAAGGAGAGGGAAAAAACCCATCTAGAAATAAGTTTTAAGATAGCTATACAAACTAATCTATGAACCACAAATATATCCACACATGAAACATGCTGGTTCATTTTTTGGTTTACTTTTCTAATGATTTTATAATGCACCAATAGAGTGCACAAGTTTCACTTCCATATAACAAATTAGGTAAAATAGCAGCTCTATAAATAGCTAACTTATCTGCAATAGTTATTTCCCGGTGATGAAATACTTCATTTTTTAATTTATTAAAAACAGCACATATAAGTCTGTGCATTTAAACCCACTCCTAAAACTATCAATGAATTTAAACTGGTTTATAATCTCAAGTTGATATCATTTAAGAGTTTTCTTGTCACTGAATTGTATTCACTATTATTTATTGTTCAACTTTAATACAACTTTTTAGTTTCAGCTTCTAAACAATTTTCTTTTTCTTTCATTTACATCAAGCACGAGTAATCTTTTTCAAGCAGTGGTACACAGAATATAATCTTTTAGTAAGTTGAACCACAACACTAAAAGAATTTGATAGACATCGTACTTGATACAAAGAATATTAAAGCAAAATAGCTTTTAGAAAAAAATCATATAACTTTATCTAACAAATGTTACATATGAACTTTAGTGAGAAGCTTGGTTGTTGGGCTTTATTTTTTTTTGCAAAGTTTCCAATATTTACTTGTATCTAAGATGATGTAACTCGTGATCTTATTTTGACTTTATGGCTTCTATTCTAGAAAAAAGTTGTTCACATCTGTATTCTATCAAATATGGCAGTATATTTTCTAGTGAAATAAACCACTCTTGGGAGGTTTTCTTCAAAAAGAGATACATAAACTGTATTAAAGATTCAATCTGAAATTTTTGTTGCAAAAGTATTAAAATCGAATTTTATAGCCTTAAAGTCATTGGATCCAGAAATTTTTTTCCAGGTTATTTATTAGTATAACTAATGCAATCAAACTCATGATTGAATAATGGGAAAAAATGAAATACAACATCATTTCTGAAATGATTTTCCCAAATTTGAAGTTTCATTTCACAAGCTTTAACATGAGCAAACAATTAATGAATTAACTGATTTTCATTTTACAGTTTTAAATTAAGATCATTTAAATGAATGGTAATATCTACAAGAAAAAACCACCACTAATCCAATTACAGTTATGTCAGAGAAATTTAACTTTTATTTCCAAAAAATTGCATACTATTTTCCTGAATCTATAAAAATGTTGAAGCCTTTTCTCTTTGCTTATCCAATGAACTGCACAATAGAATATCATCAGATCTCTTTACCTATATTCCATGTTCTTCTAAAAATTAAAGATGGTTAAATTGTAATGGATTTTATAAAATTAGTCTTAAAATAATGACATCCATATTATCAAATTTTACTAATATAATACAATTTGTAATTTAGAAATAAAGTCTGTAACAGAGCCAAACATTGCAGAAACTTTGCCTGTTACTTCAATGTCTAATCTTTCTAGGAAAATTTAATTTTATAATTGGTTTCTTAATTTTTTTTTATAGATACCATTTCCTGAAGTAATGTTTTTTTTATTGTTTGAACACAGATCATATTTTCAGTAATGTTAAAGGTTTTATTAAATACTATGTATAAAAATTGCAAATTGAGCTAAATCTGATCTATTAGTATTTTTAACAATAGCCAGTAAAAATAAACTGAATTCAGATATTTTTCTGCTACTTTACCTGTTATCAGCTATAATTTGTTAAATTATTCGGTTGTTTTCAATTCCCTGGCGTCAGGTGCATAAACGGAGCTATTTCTAGGTCAATTCCTAGAAATATACTGTTTCAGCGGCCTACACCCAACCTAAGAGGCTTCTTTCTACAATAAAACACATGGCAGCCTCAGCCAACCTAAGAGGTTTCTTTCTATGATAAAACACAGAAAGAGTCCCTTTTTTCTATGCTAAAACCACAGACAAATGCCTTTATTGGCTGCCGTAGTTGGTTGTGTTATTAACTTTATCGTAATGCTAGAATGTCTATTTTCTCTATACTTTGGTGTGAGAGTGTGTGGATTTTAGCCTGTCATAATTATTTAAAATTTCATTACAAAGATATTTTTTTTCAAGTGCTCTAACCTATTGCTACATTGTAACTTTATTAACAATGTCCTGAAGGTTCCATTACGAATGGGTAACCATCAAAAATTGCTTTTAAGGGTGTGGAATGGCAGTATTTCGAGGATCACGCGAAAAGTAACGTTTTTGCGAGAATTCGTCCGTGACAAGTTATTATATATATATATGCACAAACAAAAACAACCCAGTGTCTGATTATTAGTAATTACTTGTCCAAAAAAAAATGTTAGGGTATTATTTTTTTTACATTTACTATTTAAATAAGATTAGCTTTTATATCTACACATTAACAAAAACAACCCAGTTTCTGATTAATTACTGTCCAAAAAAAAAAGCAAATTAGTCAGGGTTTGATTTTTCAATGTAGTATTTGAATTATGGTACTTTTTATATACAGTATACACAATATTTACAAAAAAAAAACCCACTTTCTGATTAATTACTGTCCAAAAGAAACACAAATTAGTCGGCTATCATTTTTAAATTTAGTATTTAAATAATGATACCTTTTTATATAGACACACTAACAAAAAGAACCCACTTTCTGATTCATTACTGTCCAAAAAAAAAAAAGAAAGCAAATTAGTCGGGTAGCATTTTTCAATTGAGTCTTTCAATGATTGTCCTTTTTAGATATACACACTAACAAAAAGAACCCACTTTCTGATTAATTACTGTCCCAAAAAAAAAAGCAAATTAGTTGGGTATCATTTTAAAATTGTAGTGTGAATTTTTGTAAATGTTGTGAGTAAACTGAATAATGTAGAATTGCATCTTATTTTCGATTGAAAAAAAGACTAACTTTATATATATGCACACAAAGAAAATAAAACCCACTTTCTGATTAATTACTGTCAATACCCAAAAAAAAAGTTATTCGCGGGTATCATTTTTAAATTTAGTATTTAAATAATATTATGGCTTTTGATATCTACACACTAACAAAAACAATCCACTTTATGATTCATTACTGTCCAAAAAAAAAAAAAATGCAACATAGTTAGGTATCATTTTGAAATGTAGTACTGTATTTAAAGAATGGTACTTTTTATATATACACACTAACAAAAAGAACCCACTTTCTGGTTAAATACTGAACAAAAACAAAAAAAAAAGGCAAATTAGTCGGGCATCATTTGTAAATTTAGCGTGAATGTAGCAATTTTGTGTAAATTGGAAAAAAAATTATAATTGCATCTTAATTTCGATTAAAAAAATCCCATAACTTTTGACAGATACACAGAAACAAAAACAACCCATTTTATGATCAATTATTGTCCAAAAAATATCAATCATTCGGGTATCATTTTTAAATTTAATGTGAATTTCTAAATTCTTTTTTTAAATAGTAATATTATTTACTATTAGTTCCTCTAATTTCCTATTACAAAAACTAAAAAAGCCGGTCCGGAATCGTAATATGTATGTGTTTTTGATTAGCATTAATGCCATCAAACGACTGGCACAAGGGAATAGAAAACAAGCTAATATTTTCAAATATTTTACCTTTTATGAACATAAAATTTCAGGAACTTTCATAAAATATTTTCACAAATTCCTATGGAAATAATTTTTTGAATGTTAAATAAAGATGCATAATATCTCTGATTCTCATTTGCCTTTTAACAAAGTGCATATTTAAACTTTGAATCCTTTTTCATAAATAATGAAATTTAAAATTTTCTAGTATCTGTTTTCCTCTTTGTTTGTCCACCTATTTGCACAGAAAATATAAATCCATTAAATAAGTTTGTTAATTATAAAATATGTTTTTAAAAAAATATAGCGATAATCACTTTCACTTTTAAAGAAAATAATAAACATATTTCAATCCTGTTTGTTAATACTACATATGTATATGTTTAAATATTATTGATGGTTTTTCAGATTTGTGGAAATGGAAAGTAAAGATTTTAAAACTAAAATAATAATTATTTTTCATTACTTGATAGTTTGAGGACATTTTAACTGAGAAAAAGTATAAATAAATAGATAAAAACCAACAAAGTATATAAACTTTTAACAAAAGTTACTGTGGTGTTTTAATCATGAAATATGAGTGTCATACAAAAAGTTATAAAAAGCTACAGGCATCCAGCCCATGATTGATCTATAAAAAACATAAATGAAGACTGTAAATTCAAACAGAATAGAGGACGGAAAAAGTGGAAACTATTTTAAAAAGACTGGGATAGAGACAGGGATTCCTATAGTGAAAACCAGAATATAAAAATATGATAGTCTTCTTTCTGCAAATAAAATGCCATTAGAGAAGTGTGCAGAAATAAAAAAATATATATCAAAATTAAATTCACTGGAAAAATCGCTGAAAAGTAGAAAATAGGGAATATTTGTCTTGAAAAAGCAGAATAATGCAGATATTTAGGTTCAATGTTAAATGGGAAATGGAATTATATAAGTAGTTGGAAATTTCAATTAAGATAAAGAGGGGAAAAAAAATTGATTAAAAATCTGATATATATAATAATGAGATATTTAGAAAAATTTACAAAATGGCAATCATCCATGTTTTAACATTTGGAGGTGATCAACATTATATTAGTCAAGCAATTCAAGAAATTTTTAGAGTTCAAAAAGAAGTAAATACATATGCATTTTGTAATGAATTGTAAACAATAAATAAAGCTATTCAAGAAGAAATGAAAAAAACTATTTTTTTAATGAAGGAAATTAAAAGCAAATTAAAAATATTTGTAAGATTATAAAATATATATATAAAATTATACTTAATTGAATAGAGAATAAGCACAGTAGATTAAAAAAGAATTTACAGAGTGTAAAGTTAATATATTGATGTGCAGAGGATATATTACAGGTCTAAATTATGAAGGATAGTAAAAAAAAGATGTAAAAAATAGAATTATGGAAAATAAATACGATTAAAAAAAAAAAAGAATTATATAAGCATAAAAAAAATGTATAAAATATAAAAGAAAGTATGATAACATTGGAAGGAATTTGTTATTTAGTACACGAATAATGATTTCAACTTATTAAAAAAAAAATGGGATAAGAATTTGGTTTGTGGATTACATGGAAAAGACAAAAATAATTTTAAAATATAAAATGTTGAGAGGAGATCAGGATAAATTGTACAGAGAATAAGAGAAATATTAAAATGAAAATGAGAATGGAAAATATGAGGGTAGAAAATTGAAAATAACAAAGCAGCTTTTATTAAAATGCTGTAGAAGAAAAGAGAATGTGTCAATGCTTGAATGAGATAATAGGTAAATGCTTTTATAATGATATGATAAGATTTCAGAGAGAGAAAATATTTAATTACTACTGATTTCAGCCACAAATATTTTGATTATTGGAAAATGTCTCATATTAAAAAGTATGAAAAGTTTTCCAGCAATCTTCTCATGTAATTTTAAGAAACTTTTAGACATTTTTTGACACTAGAACTAAAATTAATTTATTTTTTTTGGCAACAATTTCAGTTATTGTCAAAGAAAAAAAAAATTAAAAAGGTGGAGAGCTATCAAAAAATATTCTCTAAAATCTAAAAAATAATAATTTATATATCACTTTTTATGATTTATTATTTTTCTATTACCATTAAATAATAACCTGTATATTTATACTTTATGGTTATCTTCAATATATTACTATTAAATTGAATAATTTTTAAGTAATTGATAAATACTTACTCTCACAAAACAGTTTCAATTTCTGTTACTATTAACTTTTCACAGTTCAAGGCCTGATTCTCAATTGTAGATAAAGTTAGATTATCAATACTTTCTTCAGTTCCAATCCGTTTAAACTTTTTCATAAAAGGCAATGGTGAAACTATCAACCCTGATATTACAATCCAAGCTCCAGCCATGTAAAATGATGAATCATAATTTCCTGTCAGATCATATAACCAACCTAAGAAAAAAAATTTAGAAATACATAAGAATAAATATTTACAGATGACTTTTCTTTTTAAAAAAAAAGAGAGAAAAGTAAAATTCCAACATTTTTATGACATTGTACCTTTTCTAACTGCACTTCTTATTATATCCATACTGCAAGAAAACTATGATAAATAAATGCCTCATCATTTTCATCACATCATATAATGTGAGATTTTCTTATTTACTTCAAGCGAGCTTTATTACCACCTTGGATTGTTTTCAAATTAAGAAAGTATTTTATACAATAATGTTTTGAAAATTTTTTATGCTATATATCTTAATTTATTCAGTTCCTAATTTGCATTCTTCATTTATTATTTCCCCTTGCTTTTTTATATTTATCAAAAAAAGAAGAAAAAACTAACAATAAAATAAACCTTAATTATTTATTAGTATTATGTATGATTACCTATGTACTAATATGCAAGTCATTTACGATTCAAACAAATATATTCTATGTATAAATAACATTACATTCAAATATATAGGCTTAGTATATAGTCTCCCAGTGTAAAAAAAATTAATCCAGTTATCTTAATTGTGTGTAAAAAATACAATACATATAAAATTCTAATCAATAAAAAGATTTGATAATGAAATCAAATTATGCCCTTTGCATACAATATATTTCAGAATTGCATATTAATTAAAAAGATTTGACAAGTAAATCTCTTTTATCAAAATTATTTGAGATTAAATTATACATTTTTAGATATTGAATAAGAATAAGATATGTAATATTTAATAAGAATACAATAATCTATTATTTATTATTTATTTTATCTGTGTTCACTGCAGGTCTGTTTATTGTAGTCTGGGCGAATTTTGATTGATAATTCTTTATAATATACTGAGGATAAGATTGACTCACTTTTTTTTAATAATTAAAAAAAAAAAAAAATCTCTTATCTTGCATCATATATTCTACAACTCAATATTATACAACATGCAATAAAAAAAAAAGTGATACAACTCTACTGAATAAATAAAAACTAATCACCATCTAAAAAGCTACTCTATTTCACTCCATGTAATAATAAAGACAAAGATCATTATCATAAAATAATATTCGTAACCCAGGCAAAACTCACTATATATATTGCTACACACAGCAAGCTAGAGTAATAAATAGATGCCAGAAGGCTTGTGCATAAAATCCCCATCTAGTGCCTACTCATCCAATATCCCCAGACTAGTTTCTGGCTTATGGCCTTCGTAAGTGAGGAGCCTTGAATCTGAGAGCACTGCAATTAGATCTTAGGATCTAATGCAACCCTCCAGCAGCCACCTTTTATCTCCATTTAACTACAAAACTATGAGTCTTAAACTGAAAACATCTTAATGTTTTCAATCCAAGCCTATCAGCTTATATAGTCATATGGGTCTGAACCCAGTTCAGTACCCATACATTTTGATCTCTTCGATTCTTTAATAACCACAGCCACCACTATCCTATTAGGCAGGATTGGTTTTAAGCCTATAAACATCACATGACCATCACATCTTATGCTTGAGTATAACTGTTGTTAAAACAGGCAAAACACTATATATATATATATTGCCACACCCAGCAAGCTAGAGTAATCAATGGATACCAGAAGGCTTGTGCATAAAATCCCTATCTAGTGCCTACTCATCCAATATTCCTAGACTAGTTTCTGGCTTATAACCTTTGTCAGTGAGGAGCCTTGGATCTGAGAGCACTGCACCTAGATCTTAGGATTTAATGCAACCTCCAGCAACCACCTTTTATCTCCATTTAACTACAAAACTATGAGTCTTAAACTGAAAACACCTTAATGTTTTCAATCCAAGCCCATCATCTTATATAGTCATATGGGTCTGAACCCAGTTCAGTACCCATACATTTTGACTATATAAGCTGATGGGCTTGGATTGAAAACATTAAGGTGTTTTCAGTTTAAAACTCATAGTTTTGTAGTTAAATGGAGATCCTAAGATCTAGGTGCAGTGCTCTCAGATCCAAGGCTCCTCACTGACAAAGGTCATAAGCCAGAAACTAGTCTAGGGATATTGGATGAGTAGGCACTAGATGGGGATTTTATGCACAAGCCTTCTGGCATCCATTGATTACTCTAGCTTGCTGTGTGTGGCAATATATATAGTGAGTTCTGCCTGTTTTAACAACAGTTATACACAAGTATAAGAGGTGATAGTCATGTGATGTTTATTGGCTTAAAATAATATTCTAAAAACTACTGTAAATAATTTTCATTTATGAATATTAAATCTAGCAAAAAAAATTGAAATTATTTAGGATAACTTGAAATATATATAAAAATAGAAAATATAAACATAACTTTGAAAAGAAAAAAAAATCAAAAGGAAATATAGAAAAATGTTTATATTTGAATAGAAGATGCATCTAGAATTTTTGAAGCAAAAATGCTTAGATTTAATTTTTTTGAAGTATCGAGATATAATTTCATGTTTTTTAATATATTATATATTTAGTGACAATAATAATCTCTAATCAGGCAATTACAGAACTGTATTTTTAATCAGACCATAATAGTGCATTTTCAATTCAGTCACCATGGCAAATCAAGTGATCCCAGACTGATATTTTCAAATCATTAAATATTTAACATTAGTGAACCCAATACTTTCAATTAAGCAATTACAAATCATCTTTAATAACACATAATGAATAAAAGAGATTTATTTTATCTTCATGCAACATGGATGATTTCAAATTAATGTCAGAATAATTAAGTTATAATTTTTTCACTCACCAGCAAATGGAGGTCCAACAAGAGTTGCAATGCCTTGGACTAAGAGAAGCAAGCCGTAAGCACTGGTGAAATTCTCCAGGCTTATGAGATCCACAACAATAATAGAGGTAAGAGAATAATTAGCACTTATGAAGAATCCAAAAACTCCACTGTAAATACAGAGACTAACATAATCAGTAATCAGTGGAACTATCAGAGTGCTCACACCACACATTATAACAGACACGCTGTAAAGCATCAGGGTATTGCACCAAGGTTTGTCCCCTATATAGCCGTATATTACCTAAAATATTGGAAAATATGAAATGAAAACTACTTTTACATTAAACAATAGTTATAAAAATATGTACATAAATTATATAATTAAGAATATTTGTTAAAAATATATATCTATTGTAACCATGTTTTGGCTCAATGAAAGTAGGTTTTATCTAGTGGACCAGTGTGTAAAATTTTAAATTTTAATTGGTAATAATTTGTTAGGATATTGAACATCAGTGTGTAGAAACTAGTTATAGAGTGAAATGCTTGTGGATTATAATTTTCCAACCAAACAAAAGCTCACTAAGAAATATCTTGAAAGTGATGATGATCTTGACTGTTTGTAAAACACTGGAAAGTCTGATAGAGTGAATATGAATCTCATAAACATTTTATCACAAGTTTCAGTGGCAGCTATTTCAAATAATATTTTAATAGTATCAAACAATTTGGAAGCATAAAAATATCTAACACCTTATTATTAGTATTAAACAGTAATTAAAAATAAACAACAAAATCAATTTATAATTCTTCTAAATTTTCTTTATAAACAATCTTTAAATATATTATATTTTAATTGAAATTGAAATATAACAGTCTAGATGGTTCTCACTAGAGGGATAAAACTATTAATTTATTCACATTTTACAGTAATTGGATCATTTAGGACCAATCAGGCATTATAACACAAAGAATAAATACTATAACAAGTTTGTAGGGGGGATCTACTAAGAGAAAGAAAATCGGAACAAGACTAACTCTCCACTTATAAAATAAAATATAAGGAATAAGCTGAAAATAATAATCTTGAAAATTAATTTGGACAAAATCTCATGACTATATGGATATAAACAAAATGGAGTAGAAACTTAATAACTCTGTAATATTTCTGCACTATTTTCCATCGATCATATAATTCTTAATTTTACCTACTGAAGAAGCTTGAATGACTGCTATTTGGATAAATACTTGCCTCAACATGAACCATTGGAAACGAAAAACAATACCAGAAAACGTAAGCGATTACTTTTGTTTTCTTTATCTTAAGCAATTGTCAGATTTAAGAATGTCACGAAAATTATTTAGATTGAAAAGAAAAAGATTAAAGTGTTTTGATTTTCACGCTGCTATTAAGCATAAATCTGAAAAATACGTTGTTTATAAATTGTCATCTCAATAAAAATAAATCGAAATAGTTTTAAGAAAAGTTTTCAGAGATATAATAAATCAATTAAAAAGTCATTTTTAGATCATATAAAATTTAGTAAATTGAAAAAAAAAAAAAAAAAGAAATGCATAACTTGTGTCTTATTTTCATCAGAGAAGAAACTCATCTGCTAGTAGTGTTTGACACTAATTTGTGTAGCTGGTGAAAATAGAAAATGACAGAATATTAATGGCAAGTATATTTTAATAATAATTGCTTACTATTGAATCAATTCTGCTTAACATTCTTAAATACGAATTAATTTGCTGATAGTAGTTAATAAAGAAATATTAATTATTTTTTTATCTTGATTATACAACATATAAATTAGTATAATTTTAAATGTTTAAAATAGCCCAGATCATTTCAAAATTATGACAGATATTACTGTGGACGGAAAAACAAAGTAAACAAAATCCATAAATGATTTTAAAAGATTTGTTTTAAAGATCATAATAAACTTATTTTAATTGTGCTGCATTTGGAAAAGTATAAGTTATATATTAATTAAAAACGCCCAGAATGTCGTGTTTGTAATTGAATAAATTCTTCTCAGTATAACTAAAAACATCCTAATTTGCTCATAGAAAGGAAGTGAAAGAAGTATTTATTTATTTTTATCTTTATTGAATAACTTGCAAAATAATAATATTTTAAACTGTTTTAAAATCACCCAGATCATTTAAAATTATGACCGATCTTCGTGCGGATAGAAAAACAAAATACACAAATCAATAAATAATTTTAAACCTAATTTTATTACCTTTGGAAAGTATTTAAATATCGTCTTGCTATAATGACATCGGTATATAAACCAACAAAATGACTTTTATTACCTTTGGAAAGTATTTAAATATCGTCTTGCTATATTGACATCGATATATAAACCAACAAATGATTTTTATTACCTTTGGAAAGTGTTTAAATATTGTCTGAAATATGCTAATATAAAACAGGATAATCAAAATATATATATTTACTTGAGAAGATTTGCTTATAATATCCGTTTTCTTGTCATTTTGCTTAAAAGAACGGATCAAACTTTGATAAAATCTAATGGGAGGAAATGTTCGTTTATTTTGTTATTGATATGTTTAATATTATAATACGTTTTTTTTTCTTTTATGTATGATTCAGGGATTATTTTGTTATATATATTTATCAGGTTATAAAATATATTTAGTAAGGATGTAGATGTTTATAAAGATATATACATTTATTACCCATATTTTTGTTATTTTCCCAATGAAGGGAAAGCATAATGTTAAATATCATTATCTGGTAAGAAAGAGAAATGTTTATCTCTTGCACTGCTAAAACAGATGTTATTATATTGAAGAGGGGAACAAACAGACCCAAATTTATCAAAATTATACACATAATGACACAATTGTTCTATTATATAAAATAATTTAATAAGCATTCTTTTATTGCTTAATTGTGCCTATGAAAGAACATGTCCACTTTAAGTACAAAATATAGGTTGATCTTCATTGTTTACGTGTACATGGCTTGCTATAACGCAAAAATATAATTGTTATTTTAAAATAAGTAATGATTATTTAACATAAATTTTGGTGGTTTGTTTATAAAACATTAATAGTTTCTGCATTGTGAAATGGAATATTTATATTTCCACTTTTATTATTAATGTTGTTTTACCTTGCTATTGTATTGATCAGTTTTGTGACAGCTTTTTTGTGCATAGGCTGATGGAGCATTCCCCATTGCAGATTAAATGAGAGGATGATATTGTTGAGGCTGATTAATAGTTAGTGCTTAAAGCAGGGGTCCCCAACCCTATGCCTGTGGGCACCATGGTGCCAGCAGACCATTTTACGTGTGCCCGCCGCTATCCAAACACGATAAAAGAATATTTACCTGATATAAATAAATTTAATTTTTAAAATTTCTTATAAATTATTGTATTATATTGTAATCAAATTGTAGGGTATACTATACTTTTACAGCGTAAAAATATAAACATTAATTATATGTTAAAATTTTATTTTTGAAATAAATATTTTTTTGAACATTATGTGTATTATTAACAATATCCAACTATAAATTTACATTGAAAAAAGAAATGATGCCCGCCATCTGGTTGAAAAAAATAAATGGTGCCCGCCATCTGGCCGGTATTATAGAATGTGCTCTTAAGTGCAAAAAGGTTGGGGACCCCTGGCTTAGAGCATAGTTAATCCTAAAAGAGGATGATCCCCATGGTCTGAATTCTATTTTCCAGTGAAGAGGTACTGCCCGCACTTTTATACCTATGAAGGTATTGGAATTGGCCATATTATTATACAACTATCATGTTGTTTTGTAGACCCTCCCTTTATTGTTAGATCCCTCATGAAGTTATATAGTTAGTTTTCCACCGTGTATGGTGAAGTTTTGTATTTCATAATTCAATAGCAAGGATAAGATAAAGTCAGATAAAAGGACACTGATATATCTAGTGCTTGTCTAATTGGAAGTGTCTTTATGATGTGTAATCTTCATCAGCTTAAAACAGACCAACCAAAACTTACTAGTGCTTGTAGAACTCCTATATAAAAGAGCAAGGGATGTACATGAACAATGTGGATTGGTATTCATCAAGTAGTTATTCACCGATGGATTGGTAAGATCCGTTAATTAGTAAATGGTTAAGTTGTGGACATAGTGAATGTTTTGGTGTCATATGTGCATTTAACTTATGATGTCTGTCCCACATCAATACAATGAACCTTTTATAGTAAATGATTATAAATTATTAATTGTGCTACATATGATAATTGCCCTTATCATATTCTAATAAATCAAACAGCTATAGTTTGATATAATAAAGTATAACTTAGAGTTTTTACATTTAAAAAGTTGTGTATATCCAAAAGACATCAATACATTTTGTTTACAGTTTAAAAGTTGCGTATATCCAAAAGACATCAATACATTTTGTTTACAATTTAAATGCTAAGTTAGCTCAAATAAGGTTTAAATATCTTATTCTATGAGATAGAATAATAAAGAAACATATCCAAAATGTTTGTCATATTAGTTTGTCATTACTTACCACATAATTAATTTCCATCCCTGATTTTAGTTAATGGATTTATCTTGTTTCATGTAATCTGTCTGAAAGAGACTTGTACATAAATCTTGTTGTGTTAAAAATTTATTTAGATGTCAGTATTCTTATTGCTAATCAACACACCCACACATTATTATTGTTATTGCTATTCACATATCCTATGATTATACGGAAATCGTCATCAATCAATATTGTAAAAGTCACTATATGTAGGTATATCAGAATAATTTTGTTAAGCCCTATAATTTATGAATATATCTAGGGCATCATTACTTAATAATTAAACATTACTAACCTTTAAGAGCTATTTTGGGTGCTATGCTTGGGTAGTGGTAAAATCCCTTTCACCGACCCAAGTATATCTTGTATAACACCCTTTAAGCTATGTGAACCCTGAGAAGGATAAGTTATATTAATTTGCGATAGGATTTGAATTTATGGTAAATTTTATATCTAGTTAATTATTGTAGTTAGAGTGGAATTGTGTTACATTTACCATGTTATGAAAGGTCAACCAAACTTGAAAGTATCAATTGCTTCTTTTGTCTGAAATGTATAGCTTGTTTTGACTTTATGGTGAATATTCTGGTTTTGTTAAGCTTGGAATCTGTATTTTATTTAGTTGTCTTATTATCATTTAATTCAATATCAAATTTAGAGTTTTGGACATCATCATTCTTCTCATCTGTCATTTCAATCATTCTTTATTCTTCTTTCATCCTAATTCATTATCCTAATTAACTCATCATTCATTAGCTCTTATTCCATTATCGTCTTAATCATCCATTAACTTTTATACATCTTCATTCTTTTCTCTTCATTCTCAGACTCATTTCATTTTATTATTTAATTATTACTTATTTTTATTATCCATTTAGTCATTTACATCTTAATTTACTTATTGCCTAATTTATACTTTTAATTTCATATTCATTCCATCGATCTAATTATTCTTTATTTATTGGTTTGACAAATATTAAGTTTATTTTATAACCTTTTGTTTGTTTGCTTGTTTGTGGATTTTGAGGCTAATTTGACCAGAAATTATTTATCACCTTGTAATCTTCTTTAAGTTTATAGTTTCATGTGAGCTTAGTCAATAAAGAAATTATCTCTTTAGTTTATCATTTATTTTTAAGCGTATATTCTAGATTAGTTGTAGCTAGGAAGGTTGCAGAGAAAGACATGGTTTCCAAACGTGTAAATTGGACTAGTTAGATTAGTGGGAAGGCTACAGGGGAGATTATGTCGCCTAAAACGTGCGGTATGATTCATTTATGATTACAGCGATCCAGAAGGCTACACTATATATTGAAACATCTGATGCAAAATTCCTTTAAATTGCTCCCAATATTTAAAATAATTATTAGTATTCAATAACTAAATAAATTTAAGACTAATATTTAGCTGTTAAACATGCATAGAGCAAGAATTTGTTACATGTTATATATATATAAGAATGTCTGTATGCATAAAAAGAAAAATATTTATCAAAAATTTAAGCTACATAAAATAAAATAAAAACTTATTATGGTTGCACCCTGAAAGCAAATTTAAAAATCAAATAAAGAGAAACTAGTTTGATTTTTTTTTTTACTAGAATATGCTTACAATATATATATAAATTATCCAACATTAATATATTACTTTCTCAAATTATTATATTATTTATTACAACTAAATTCCAGACTTTATCTTTCACGTTCTTTCTGCCAGCAGTTAGATATTGGCAGCATAAAGTCACTCCCAAACTACTCAACTCATTTGTAAAAAAATAAGTTTTTAATAATAATTATAAATATACAATTATTAAAAAATAATTAATGATTTTATGAACTACTTGTACTCTTGCTGAAATATTTTCACAACTAGCCAGGAATTAGTGAAAATAGAATTTCATAAAAATCAATATATTCTCTGCAAATGAAAAGGTTTGTGGATCTTTTTTCTTCACTGAATCAAATGTAATTGAAATGATATAAGAACAAATTCAAAGAACGATTTGTTTATAGCTAATAAACACAATGCCAATTTCACATACAAAAGAATGATGCCCCATTATATCTCCACCTCTAGTTATAACATCATTAAAAAAATTAAATAGAACTAGAATTCCCAGAGCAGCTAATTTTTTTGTAACATTGTATAAAGGATATAGTGCTTGCTTCATGGCTCAGTATAGCTGCTACAACCATTAATAAAGTTATGTTTATACTATGGAGTGAAGTACTGCATAAAAGTGTGCTAGACAACACATAGCAGTCATAGAGAAAATCTATAAATATGAAAGTTTAGTCTTCCATCTATATAATTTTCATGAACGTACGTACAATAAACAATATTGTACAAGCTGAATTTAAAAATGACTTTAGTACAATAGATCATATCCAAGTATTCAGAGAAGTTACAGAAAGAAAATGAATATGAGTTGCTATTTGATTTTATAAGCACTTCTTCAATAATAAATGCATTTGATCATCAAGATACAGACCCAGGATATTGTTATATTCTGAAAAATATTTATAAAAATACAACACCAACTATTAATTACATAATGATACTAAAAAAATTAACTTTGAAAAGGTTGTATGACAGGGTGATTCCATATCTCCAAACACATTTATAAAACTTTTGTGCAAGCATTTTATGGATTAAAATGGAAAACTATGGGAGTAAAAGTAAATGGATATTATTTAAGTCATATATAGATTTAGCAGATGATATAGTTGTTTTTGCAAATAATGCTCGAGAGTTTCAGGAAATGTTGCAAGAGTTATCAGATTAAAGAAAGAAAATATGACTAAAGATGAATGTTAAAAAGACTAAAGTAATGTTCAATGGATTTTCTCACAAGAAAATAAAGATTGGTAATGATGAATTAAAAGAAGTTAACAACTACAAATATCTTGGTCAATTATTACTGCAGATGGAAACACAGTGGTTGGAGTGATTTTGGCAGAGATAATTTAAAATTAAAAGGAACTGAAGTGATGTGGAGAAGATAGGTTAGAGATCAAAGATAGAAGGACTGAACTTGGAAGAAACCATCATACCGTACAAAATGAAGATGATGTATGTGTAACATTTAATGTATTTATGAAAAATTGACTAACCCTCAAATAATTTTAATATTTCTTGAAAATTAATTGAATAATTTCATTTAAATTGATATAAAGTGCTATTAAAGTTTAACATAGCTTTAAAATTGATATTCTATAATAAATAATACCAAGAAGCTAGGAATTCATTGCAAACTACTACCCATAATGATCAATTATTATCACTCAAGTTATGAAACAAAATTGTCTAGAAATCTCAATCGTTTTTCAACAACAGAGAACTTAACATTTACATATTTGAAAGTATAATAAAAAAATGTTTGAAGTTATTATTTAAATTTTTTGTGTATTATTTTCAATAAAAAAATTTTTAAGCTACTCCCCTATGCTTTCAAGACTGATTTTTTTTTTTACGGACTGAACTTGCTAATTTTAGTTTATTTCATATAGGTATACAACATATAATTTAATATCCTTGGTTCTTTAACCATTCATTAACAATTTTTCCAGATTAAGAATAATTCAATAATATATTCTTGAACCTTCCTATCTTTTCATTGTACAACTTCCATGTCTTTAAAGTGTTAATACGCAGTTGCAAAAATTAAATAAATTGTACAACTTCCATGTCTTTAAAGTGTTAATACGCAGTTGCAAAAATTAAACAAATTAACTATTAATTTTAATGGATATATTGGATACACAAATTAATATTGTATATAAAAATTTTTTTTTTCCGTCCCAGTCTCTTTCTTAATGAAAATGTATTTTTAAAAAATCATTAAAGTTTTCAATCATCAATTTCGCATCATCTTATTTATATGTATATTTTCCAACTTTTTTCTTTAACTTTTCAATTGATCCAAACAAATAAACTTATTTTTAGATGTCATTCAATTAAAATTTGATAAATTGTGGTCATGTATTGACTTACACCATATAGTTTACAATAAAGAATCATAAAATAATCCAGGAGTTAAACAATTGGTTTGGTAAGTGTATGTATTATTTTTTTATAGTAAATCCAATATATTATCATTTCAATTGGGTATACAGTTTTATATAACATTAGATTAGTTAAGAAAACATATTTAAATTAGGTTTTAATTTGCTACAAAAAAAAAAAATCTCTAAATTAAAAATAGAAACATGCACTCAAATCAATTAAATTTATTATTTAAAAGTACTTTTTAAATTTTATTTTAAAACTAATGATATAAATTGTCTTATTTATTATACTATGTTTATTTCTTTTAATGCATGAACATTCAACTTTATATATATTGTAACTGTTATATGATATACATAATGTGTGCCCATATATATATATAAAGGAAAAGCAGAAATAAACACACAAATTTTAGTAGATATTTTCTACCTTCCTGGAATAATAGCATAGTAGAAGATTAAACAATTATGAATTTTAAAATAGAATTCTATTATAAAATAAAACATTTAAAAAGGTCTAATATTTTTATTATTCATAATTCTGATCTTGAAATTAAAAAAAAAAAAAACAAGTATATTTTATAATAATAGATCTGACAATTGTAAAAATTTCTATTATGTATTTTGAAATCTTTTTAATTAGTTGAACATCTATTAGAAATCTTTTTTTAAATTAAAAATTTGTTTTCAAAAGGGATTAGAGAGATAAGACAAAAGTTTTTAATTAAATGTGTTTTGATCACCCCAATCCAAGACTATAAACGGATTAGATTAAAATATTATTTCAGTTTGGATAATAATTCTTTAAAAGAATTGGTTAAGTTTTAAAAAATAGTTTGGCTAGTAATATTTTGACAAGTAGTTGGCAGTAAAAATAGCTAGCTGCAGAGTTGGTTTCCAGAGTTATACAAATAACTACCATAGATCAGATGTAGCTGAAATCAAGAGAGGAGACAACTGCTGCTAGTTCACTATACTGGAATTTGGATGCACTTAGAAGGAAGATCCACTTCTGTCTCTAAAGCCTTAAATATGGACAAGAGTTTGCTTGCCTGAAGTCTGCCAATCCAAACAGAAGGGAACTGACCATGACCAACAAATTACCTGATTATACCTTTCATGATGATGACAATCACCAAAAACAAACTCATCAAGATAATTCCATCAGTTTAATGAAGTAGTTATACTTATGCTGTTTTATCTAGATGCAAGAAACCACAGATAAATGTATCGTGTCGTATTTATATGAAGTGAATTGTTTTAAATGATTCATTTAAAAATGACATTTTAAAAGTGATAGATATATATAGAACAAGATTATTTTAAGTCGTTTAAAATCTATATTTTTTAAAAAAGCTAAAACAAGTAAATAATTTTGCTTGAATTTGAATTAAAATCTAAGAGTAAAAAATTAATTAACTGACATCCTGTTTTTTTAAAAAGAAATAAAAAAAAAAAGTAACCTGTCAAGACAGATTTTATTTTTTAAAAGAAAGGAAAATCTTTATTATTAAAGCAATGAAATTTATGTAAATTCAATATTGAATTAATTATGAAAAATATTATTATGGTGACAAATTAAAATATATAAAAGTCAATGTGCACAAACATTTCTATACGCACAACATATATGTTAAATCAATAATTAATTATGTGTTACAAAAATTAATGTCATTTGCTATTTGATAAATTCAAATATGCTAGATGAATTTCATTTACATGTTAAATCAATTATTGTACTGCACATATGTATGCAAATGATCTAAATTGGGATCTTTATATCAGTTAAAATATAACTTAAAACTGTATTCATGTAATAGCAAAATGAGCATCTGTGCACATAGATATATGTTAGTCAATTATATGTTTTAAGTAAACACATTAAAAGAAAATCGTAAATTAATGTAATAATTTGAATTTTGTATGTTAATCAAAATCAGAAGGCTTATATGTGAATAGCATATTCTAAAGATATTAATATCATTTTTTTTTATTGTTATTAATAAACTCGTATTTCATTACAAAAATTATTCCAGTAATTTACTTCTAAAAGAGTTTAGGTCTTATATATTATATCATCTCTTGATCACAATATAGTAATAGAGCTTATGTTCTCTGAGCTAGATTCAAGCAAAGGGAAGGTATATTTTAATGCTTTCAGACATCCAATGATGATATATTCCAATCAATGATGATGATGATCATCATCATTCTGGTTGGCACAAAGGAATATTCTTTAAAGCCCATGCAATACATTTTATTTTGGTTTAATCACTATTAGAAATTAAGTTTATAGTTGGTCAGTAAATAATGGTATTAAGTGCCCAGAGCACTGATGATAATCAGCATGTTTCAATATCTCAGCATTATTGTATTTTTATGGTTGTATATTCTAATGGATTAGCACTTAAGTTTGTACATCCAAATTAATGTTTAAATAATTGCCCCAAGTTGGTCTAGACTAAATCCAATCACAAGATTGTCTGGTGATTTACTATTATTTGATTGTTGATCATTCATGATGATGGATGATTTTTACTTATTTATAATGCTGGTTGATGTGTAGTTAATTATATTAATTAATTGCTCTAAAGAGTTAATTGGGCTGATCTCAGAAATCTCTCTGAATGATCTTTCATGCTCATCCCTTTGATATTAAATTTTATATTTTTTTTACTTGAGGATAAACAAACAATTCCTCAGATCCCTGATACCCCCCCCCCTCATCCTGTTATAATATATAAAGTGATACATGTTAAAATAATTTGATTGTAAAAATTTGAAGGAATGTCTTTTGTAATTTTCTCTAGATTTTTGAAATAATTGATTTTAAGTAACTACAATACCACTATTATATCTATATTTACATTTTGATCAATAATTTCCTAAAAATAAAAATTCTAAAAATTAACTAACAAGATTTAATCATATTTGAGAATATAAGACAACTAACAAAAAAAAAATAATAGTTTTAATATGAATTCTTATAAAAGCATTTTTGACAAAATTAATCTTGGAAAAACTTTCATATCTATAAATTTCTAGTAAAATAAGTATAATATTCTGCGTTAAAATATGCAATAAATAGGAGGAGATAAAAAAAATAAATAAATTCATAACTCGCAGTTTGATTTCTATAAAGTTCATAATAGAGAATTGAACTAACTAAAGTTTAGACTTGTGCAGCTATGTATAAATAAAGTGCATAAATTATATATTTTAAATAAAATTTATAGACTAAAATTTACCTGACCAAATGTATTAACAATTCCTATGATGGAAATTAGGTAGGATGCCTTGTCTTTGTTAATATGATGTAATTGAGCACGGTCAGTGAGGTAAATGTATGGAATATCATACCACATATATAACGCCAAATTAGATAGGCAAAATAAGAGGAACATGATATTTTTAAATGGAGATAAGTCTAGCATGCTTTTCATCATTTTCTGAATATGTTGACAAAAGACTGTCAAGGTATCCTCCTCGTCTTCATCCTCACTATTTAATGAGTTTCGATAAAGATCTGGGCAACTTGATGCTTTAATAGTGTAACGAGGGAAATTCAACATGCAACCTCTGTATGTCAAGTTGTGGCGGTTGAGTCGAAGGCGTTGTAACTGACGAACTCTCATCTGGAAGTAACAAAATGAATAAATAAAAGATTACATTTGTAAAACCCCTCCAAAAAAAAATTTAATTAATTACATAATATAAATTGAATATGAAATTTTCTCACTTTAAGGCCTACTGCTAAGATTATAATAATAAAAGTTTTAAAATTCTGTTTTAATGCAAAAGAATGTCAATTATTGAAACTAAATAAGACCAAATGTGATTTGTAAAATCAAGTAGTTTAAATATTCAAACGTAGACAAGAAAAGTTAATTTATATGCAACAAAATGCAAATACTCAACATTAATTACAATTGTATTTTAAAAATAATAATAATCATGTAGTCAGATGCTTAGGATGTGAGTTAATGAAACAGCAGACTGAATACAATATTTACATATAATGACCAAATTAACTTTTTTTATTTCTTTAGCTGGGATTTTATAGTGGCCTTTAACTCTTGAGTTTATCATTCACACCACTATGCTAAAAAAATATTTTGAAGAAACAGTATATATTCTATATGCAATTCATGACAAAAATATAAATATATCGAAATAAAATGATGATAAATTTATTAAAATGAAAAAAAATTAAACACATCCATAGAAAACAAATTTAAAAATAAAACTTAAATTAATAATCATTAAATACTAAAAAAAAAGAAGAAAGAATATAATATGTTAAGATTTAAGCTAAAAAGCTTTAAATTGGGATTATATATTGTTTATTTTCTTACCTGTTTTTTAGTTTTTGAGCTCAACCTACGTTTCTGCCAAATATCCTTTATTTGATGGCTTAATGGTGTAGCATGTGAGTGTTCACGTTCAGACTGTGGATTAATGCTGATGGCAGTGACACTTTCTTCAGGATTGTATTCTATAGCTAAAACATCAGGTTTGTATTGCACAATATAATCAAAATTAGAGCTTTTTTTATGCATTGTGTTCAAAATAATAGGTGATATATGGCCATTTTTTAGATAAGTTGGAAGTTCAACTAAAGAAGTGCTAAGGCGGTCATTAACAGCTGCATAATCAAGAGGCACACTACCGTTGCCAAGTTTGGATTTTTCATCAAGACTATGATGAGACTGATGGTGAATAGAAAATTTCTCCAGAGAGCGCATACCTTTTTTGCGTTTTCGTTCCTCAGAGTTGGGCCACTCCAATTCCCGCATGAGTGCTCCACATACGATCATGTTAAGGAAAAAACCTGCTAAAATTAGCAGAGTTCCATTGAAACTATATTCATTGAGGAGATCTTCAGTAAGCGGCGCAAAAATGAAAGTCCCAATTCCTGATCCGCATACAGCTAGACCTGTGGCAAAAGAACGACGTTTCTCAAAATAGTAAGCTACTGCCACAATAGCAGTAACATAAACTAAGGCTAAACCGATTCCGGAGAGAAAACCAAAAGTAAAACATAGTAATTCGATGGAATTAGCAAACATACTAATAATAAAACCTGAAGCAGCTAAGATAGCACCTGCAATGGTAACAGATCTGCACCCATACTGATCTGTAAGGGCACTTGCTACAGGCCCTGCTAATAAGGGCACTCCAATAAACAACGAACCAATCCATGCAGTCTTACCTTTTCCTTCTTTGTACTGTTCCTGTAAATTTACAAAGAAAATGCCAAAGGAAAAAGACACCCCATCTGCAATTAGATGAATGAGAAATGCAGCTAATACAACCAGCCATCCCCAGCCACCATCAGGAGGTGGGGGAAGAGTGCCCTCAGAAGAAGAAGATGATCCATCTATGGAATCAGAATGGACTCTTTTTCTCCGAACCTTAGTTGTGTCTTTACATGAAAGTTCCGACTCTGGCATATTAACTTTTTAGTACTGAAAATTTCTTTGGCATAAATCCCAAATTCACAAAGAAGGGATGACTTTGCCATCAGTCTGCACAGATGGAGTTTATTGCTTAATCCAAAGGTGTAATTCTTGTGAAGGTCAGCCATGCAGCCATACGGACCTGGAGCAGCCCTGAAATAAAATAAAAAAATAGTCAATTACAATCAATAAAAACAATAAGTTATTCTAATATTAAATAATCATCATTACATAACGATTAAATTTTTTTTATCATTATTGTTGTAATAGTAATAACAAAAAGACTTCTGAAATGATACTTTTTTTTCTGACATTTCTACTTTTACTTTCCAATTTCTTATACGTTATTGGTTTCTAATAAATTACAAACCAATAATAAATGGGTAAATACAATATTTAAATTATCATTAATATGATTTTAATAAAAAAACTCACCTTATAATTTACTATTTGTTTGATAATTATAATCAGTTTAAATTAAAATATTACCAAGTTCTTGATACAAAACAATCATGAATTCATTTTGTATCGAATAATAAAAAATAAAAAAATACTTTTAAAAATAATGAAATAGTCACAATAATAGTAATCAAACTAAATTCAAACTGATTTTGTAAAGATAATCAAAAGTAAACAATTAATTTGTTAGAGATTAGCAAGAATACTATTAATAAAATTTGAAATTGTGAAGAATCATAAGAGCTATAAGAATACTCTTTAGAACTCTTAACTATCTTTTTTAAAAAAACTCAGTATAGGGTAAATGTCTATTCCGTACTCTTCTATAGGGGAATAACGTGACCATATCTTATTCACAAGGCTAATCAATTGCTATTGATGATTTTTGGTAGTTTTGCTTCTTTTAAACTCTAGCTACATATATTCATTTATCAACCAATGGACAATAAAATTATCTATGGATTCACTATCTGGAAAAAAAGTTTTTCTTGGGAATTTTCAACAATCTAAATAAATTTTCAAGGGTTCCACTTGGATTCAAATCCTAGAGTGTGGATATAATATTTGGATATACTAATCTTAGCTTCTTAAATCCGTGATTCCTATGCTTCAATTTTTTTTTTTTTTTTGTTTTGATCTTCCTTATCCAGTGCAAAGGCAGATGCAAACTGAAAAAACCTATTATCATTAACATTTTTATCCTTCCAAATTTTCTATAATCTATTAAAATATTTTTGTAATTCCTACAGAATATTTTATCCTAATTTAGGAAACATTTATTCTCTAGCTTGCAGACCATCAGAAAGTGACCAATATACTTGAAATTAATCATACAAATCTATATATGAAGTCATCTAGTAACTAGATTAATCAATGCTTTCTTATTTAGATCTAGAGTGAGGCCAGAAATTGCAATTATCTAAAATTTGGATTAATCAATTATAGATTGAATGATTGGAAATGGTACTGGTCTGAAAGGATAAAAATAAAATTAACTAATTTGCATGAAATATTTTTGATTTCAGTTTGCATATTTCCATTGTTTACTATCAATATATTTAATATTATAATTTTTACTATTAAATGTTAACTTATGAAATAAGAGATGATTATTTTATAATTTTTTTTCTTTTTTTTTTTTCCTTTTTTTTTTTTTCATGTCATAGCATCGGCGGGACGCGACCCACAACCGTCCGCAACCAACTACTTGCTTGCATGGCGGCTGCGATACCTCTCGGCTAACAACGCAAGACATAATTTTTTTTCTTTTTAGGTCATATTTTTAGTAAATCTACAATATTTTATTTAAGCAATTTTTGTTTTTAGCAATTTTAATATTGTCTTGAGATAGAATAAAAAAAAAAAGGGAAATATTACTGCAAATAAATTCATTTCTAATAATTATGACATATGAGCCAACTATCATCAAAAGAGAATACTTAAACATTCAATAAAGATAATTTGTAAGAAAGAATTAAAACAAGTTTAACGTATAAAAAAATTAGATAAGCATTTGCAAATAATACTATAATCAGAGAAATCATCACAAATCTTTAAGCCAATTCATCATAATAAACAAACAAGTGGTATTTAATAAAAAAACAGAATTAATAAAAACTTTGTATACAAAGAGATTCTAAAATTCAGTTTTAGTTCATTTCAATAAAAATTTTATTAACAATAAATGGTGATTACATACTAATAAAGGATAAATAAATGAATAAATTGTACAATAATATGATTATATAATGTTCTATATGTCATCTGGCTAGATTATGTTATGAGAGCACAATGTTATACTCTTATGTGGTTAGGTATAGTGAAAAGATTCAAAGAACTTGTTTAATGGTATTAGCATTTTTAATATAAACATGAATATTTTCTTTTATAAATGACTATTCTATAATGCTGGGTAGGTGGGAATTGATAATCAGGAAAAAGCAAAAGCAATTAAAGACCAGGTGTCAGCAAAGACATTACTGGAGGCAAGGAGCTGGTCACGTTTCTTGATTTTTTTGAGCGTTTGATAGAACAATGGTATGATTTGTGGCGGGGGTAATTCCATGAGACTTTTGCATCTCACTATCCATATGGAATAAAGGACAAAGGTAGAAAGCCTTATTATTGAAAAAAAACCCATTATGAATGGCATTTTCGAGTGAGAAAATCATATCAGGTCTTATGTTGGAATTGATTATAATTATATCTTTTAGAGTTTTAAGTCTTGGGCACCGGTGTATAATATGGTCTATGGTTTCATCTTCACGAGCACACAGACCACATATAGGGTCAATGCTGGTAAAACCTCTTCGGTGATAAAGAAACCAATTCGTGGGTAGCGCATTAAGATTTATTTTAATGATGAAGTCAAGGAATTTGGGTTCCAGACTCCATCTTTTGAAGTGTGTAATGAGTCTTTGGTTGGTTATTTTTAGGCTGGTTTTAATAGGTTGTTGATTATAGTTGATTATATTGTATGCTTCCCATAAGGTGATTTTTTGGTTAAGGTTAAAGGATGTTATCGGGTTATAAAGTTGTAGTTGTTGTATTAGGGATGCTATCCATGAACTGGAAGAGGGTGGAGGACGATCTGTCGGTGTAACTTTTTTAATGATGTTAGAGTATCCACAGGAGAGGATCAGATTATGTAGAGTGTTGTGGGTTTTCTGTAAAATGATTGCTTGTATTGAGTGGAATGACAGTCCATTGAACCTGCGTGGTCGTTGGATACCTCGCAAGCTAATAGCAACTGTCCTTCCTCTCCAGAGAAGTTTGGTGCATAATCGGTTAATTTTATTTTGAAACTGTTTAGACATTTTAACAAATGGAAGATAATATGAGATTTTTGGCATTATGATCATGTTGAGGAGGCCAACCTTTCCATATAATGAAAGGTATACTCTAGAAAGTGAAGTGGTGATGGCTTCAGTTGAATGGAGGATTGCATCTCGAATCTCTCTTGCCATTGCAGTTGGAGTTTTGTAGATTGGAAAACCTAGGTATCTTTGGGGTTTTGCAGAAAAGGGAGAGTTAATTTGTTTACCAGACATTATCTTCCAAAGATTTGTTAAAATTTATTTGTAGGCCAAGTTTCGCTGTATTTCTGTTTAATATGTTCATGAGATTAGGAAGGTATTTAATGGTGGGAAGCACAACCATGATGTCATCAATATATGCAAATACATTGAAGCTTTTATTGAGAGAGGGAAGGAAAATTCCAGGGAGGTTTTTTTCTATATCCATCAGAAGAGGGTTGATGTATGCTGTGAAGAAAAGGGCACTGAGTGGGGATCCTTGAGGGATCGACTTGTATGGCTTGAAACCTGGTGTGATCTTGCCATCAAGAGAGAGAAAAATCTCTCTGTTGTTGAGCAGATTGCTGATCATCTGTACAATCCCAGCTGGAATGTCGCATTCCAACAGAATATCCAGAAGGATGTTTATCTGGACTGAATCAAATGCTGCCGCAACATCCAGCTGGACAGCAATAGGTTTTGATTTACGATGTCCTCTGATGTAATTGAACAGTGCAGTTACATTGGACATAGCATGCGAGGTTGATGATCCCTTTTTTCCGTATTGGTTTGATGAGATATGGCTAAGAATTTGAGTTTGGATTTGATCTTTAATGACTGACTCAATTATCTTGATAAGCAATGGGGTCATGGAAATTGGCCGGATACTGTTAATGTCGTTTAGTGGTTTTGCTTTTTTAATAAAAGGCACGAGTGCCACTGGGTAAAGATCTGTTATGTTTCTGTTGCCGGAGGCTAGGTGATCAATCATTTTTTTAATAATTGGCACAGTGAATTGACTGAGGTGTTTGAGAAGGAAATTTGGGATGCCATGAAGGCCAGGATGAATGCCGTCAGGGAGAGATGTTATCTTCTTTTTGATTTGGATTTCCGTGATGCCATGTTCGCCGGGGTCACCAGCATCTAACCAGCTGTTTATAGGAGGAGCTCCATCTTTTTGCATTAATTGGCAGAATTGTTTGCTAATGTGCTGCGTCATTGGAAACCCAATAAGATTGGTTCCATTAGTATTAATGGATAAGGGAGTGATTTGTTTTTTATTGTATCCCAGTGCCCATCTGAGATAGTCTCTCGTCCAGCAGTGTTGTTGTGCTAAGAAACATTTGGCTCTTCTGATGGATATATATTCTGCAAGGGACTTTTGCTTGCTTTTGTAGAGATTTTTAAGGAAGATAATTTTTTCTGTATTTGTGAAATTTTGCTGTGATGCTTGAAGTTGTATATTAATGTCTGTTAGGTCATTTAGAAGGCCATTAGGTCCTTTGATTTTCCTGGTGTGGTTATTTAATATGGACTGAAGTATTCCAATGAAGGAAAACTAGCCCTCCTCAGCAGGCAGGGAAAGGATGTTTATTTTCTGGAAAAGGATGTATGCCTCAGACACTATCGCTTCGGTCATATTTAATTGGGTGATCATGCGCATGGTTTTACCAGGTCCATCAATGGGTGTAGGGATTGCAATAGGTGTAAGTTGTAAGATTAGAGCCATATGATCAGAGAAAGCAACAGGGGCTAAGGCTGCATCAAGGTTGAAATGGAGGTCTGGGGTGTAGAAAACCAAATCAATCAGGGACTTTTTAGTTTTAGTATAGAAAGAGTAGGCTTCAGGAGGGAAGAAACCCTCTCCACACATTAATCTGCGATTTATTAGATGCAAAAATCTCTTGTTGAAGTCATTGTATGTAGTGTTAAAGTCTCCCAGAAGAATAGTAGGAGAGGCTCTGTTAGCGTTGATGGCATTTAGGATATGGATTATTTTTAGATATTGAGAGGTGTCTTTGGCTGTATATATATAAGCTATGATGATCGGATAACCCCAATAGTCTATTTCTATGACAATAATATTGGCATCTAGGAATAGAATACTAAAACTGTTTGGTGGTGTTGACTTGCTGAGAAGAATACCGACTCCACCTGAAGCAGAATGGCCTATGGAAAATCTAGTAAATCCGAGAGCTGAGAGAAGAGATAATATTTTATGATCAGTCTTATGGTGATATTTAGTTTCACCCATAAAAAGTATATGAGGGGAGCAGAGCGAGAGCCAGTTTTTAATAGCTAGAACTCTATCAATTGAGTTGATGCCGCGAATATTAATGCCAGCAATTTTGCAGAACATGATAGATTAATCCAAACCGTCCTCAGCAAAGTGTACCAAGTCAATGTGGGGCATCTCCATGTTAATGAGTTCTGATGTTGTTTGGAAATCAGAGTCTTGTGATTGAACTTGTGGATGGATTGGTGATATATTTGTTGGTTGAGGAAACGCATCCATGAAGTCTTCGGTGTCTGATGAAGTAGTGTAATCTGTCTGAGATTCGTCAGATGGATCAATGGTATCGATGGTTATAGGATCCATGGTTTTCCTTTTTTTTTCTATGGATTTGTGAAGCTTTGTGCTGGATATATCTGAGATTTGTTTGCTAGCGGGTGGTGGTGAATAATGTATTGGATGGGAGCTGTCATCATCAGAGCTTGATTTATCTGAGCGAATTGATTTTCTTTTAATTTTCTTATTTGTATTTTGGGTATTTGTTGTGTTGGTTTCTGGGGTTTTTTTAAGTTATAAGAATTTGGTTTAAATTTTAGATCTGAGTCATTTTCGGTTTGCTGTAACTGTTGTGAAACATTAATTATGCTGACTTTGGGGTTGAGTGTTTGATAAGTCTTTTCATCTGGATGGTTGATTACTGCAGGCATTGAAGAATTGAGGACAGTTTGTGGATCACTTTGTTTAGGTTTATTAGACTTAGATGGCACGAATGATGAAGCATCATTGGTTTTAAGCTGGGTGGGAGTTGTTATAGATGAATTGTTTTGAAATTTTTTAAGTGTATTTTCTTCATCGCCTGGGTTTTCCTTGCTCTCGTTAGATGGTTTGGTCATATTGTCTTCTTTTGTAGAAAGAGTTTGGCCTAGCATTGTTTCTCGGGGATTAGTACAATTTGTATCTAATGAATGATCTTGAGTATTATTGATTTGAGAGATTGGTTTAGTAGCAGTATATGTTATTGCTTGGTTCTCTGATTCACTACTATTAGTGTAGAGGTTGGTGTTTGTTCTTTCTTGAAGATTTTCATTTTGAAAGATAGGTTTGGATGTGAGAGGGTTTGTTGGAGGATTTATTTGAGTCAGATTGTCTGGGTTTGTGAGGTTGCTGTTTGAATTAGTCCCATGTGGTGATTGTCTATTTAAGGATGTGATAGCCATATTAATAGGTCTACCAGGGCATCTGTGAACTTTATTCTTTTTAATACCACAGTGTATGCATATTCTTGCTGCACAATCTTTAATAAGATGTGTTCTTTGAAGGCAGAAGAAACATTGTGGCTGTACTCCCCTGAAGGTCAAAACCATAGGAGAGCCTCTTGCAGTAATAATGGTGGGTATGTCAGTGGGTATAATGTTTTTCTTTAAAGTAAGTGTGAAGACAACTGTATTGGACAGAATTTGATCTTCGAAGTGAGGGTTTAGTAGGTGTTTAAATTTACTAATTGAACCATAATTAATAAGGATGTCTTGTAGTTCTTGTTCTTTCAAATGGGCAAGGCAGTTTTGAATTCTGCCAGATAGTGTAACTGGACGGTTCATATCTATGGAGCAAAGTATATAATTTCCCAAAGATCGGTAGTTATTTTTAAAGTTCATACGGTCCGCCCACGTTTTAAACTCAACGATAACATAGCGGTCATTGGGATGATTAAGGATCATGTGAATGCCTCTGCCTAATTGATTTTGATTGATTAGACTGTATAATTGTTCTAGAGGGAACTTATATAACGCACATTGTTGATTTGTTATGGCTAAGATTAACGACTTATCGCTGTAGTAGTTTGTAAACGATTTATACAGAGTGTTGGGAATCGTTTTGTTAAACTCGTTATTTATTTTTAGGAACATGTCATCATTAAGATCGTTTATATTAAATGAGACATTTTCCAGAGTGTTTGATTCTTGTTCTGTGTCTAATTCTGAGATATTCATATATAGTTCATTGAAATTATCGGCCTTAATATTTTCGGAGATTCTCTCAGAATTTTTAGACCTTACGATATTTGCGTACGTAGTGGAATTTTTCAATATTGGAAATGAGGAAATTGGTTTAGATTGCAAGTTGGCTGATGTAGCAGCAATGGATTGTTCTGTGCTATAATCTTTGTTTGTTTTGGAATGAGGTTTATTAGTTTTAAAATTTATTTCTTCTTTTTGATTTTTAAATTTACTGTTGACAAACTGTAGTGTGACAGCGCTGGTTTTGTCGACCTCTGGTGGAAAAGTTTTAACTTTAAAAAATTCGCCGATATCATCTTGTTGGAAATTTTGTCTATTATTTTCAGATATGGTTTTCGGGGTATTATAGGGAAAAGAAAATTGCTCATTAGAGTCTTCTGCGAGAGCGTAAAATCTTCGGAGAGGAGATGATTGGTTTTTGCTTGTATTGTTAAGGATTTCAATAGTTTCGCTTGATGAGATATTTATGCTATTGTTTATATTAGGGGTAAGTTGAATATTTTCTAAACTTTTGTTGATATTTGCGATGGTGTTTTCATTTGATTTATTGGTTTGTGGGTTTTTATTTGTAGTAGAAGTTAGTTTAGTTGCATTTAGATTAGATCTAAGGCTATAATATTTACGACCGATGGCTGCATTGCTAGGTTGAATGCTGAGATCGGGGTTAACATTAATTTGAGAATTATCGATTATATTATCACTTTCCATAATAAATAATGTTTAAAACCGACTTACCTTGAATAAAAGACGTAAAGGTAAGGGACAATTGTCCCTGTCTTCTTGAAACTGAATCGCAAAGGGACGCTTTTAATAAGACCAGTTGCAAAGATGGCTGCCAAAAGCGGAAGTGAATTCAGTTTTAGTTTGCTATTGATCACCAACCACTTTCTATTCTAGAGGCTCAATATTTAGAGCTACATTATAAATTTTATTGAGTCCTAATCATCAACCATTATCAATCCACTGCAGGATAAAGGTCTCTCCAAGTTCAAATCATCTTCTCCAATCTTTAGCATCTCTTTTCCATATTACCCATGCACACTTTCTGGGCCTTATATGATCTCTTGTAATCCAGTTTAAGATTTCAAATGTCTGTCTATTATCATCTCTTCTAGCAATATGCCCAGAACAACTCCACTTCAGTCTTTTAATTTCTTTCAACGATGTCATTAAGACCTTTTTGTTCTCTTACCCATGTACTGCATTTTCGATCTCTTCTTGTTACTCCTAACATGCATCTCTCCATATTTCAAACACATTTACTCCTTCTTTTTCTAACACATAGGCATATTTTCTTTTATAATTAAGTTAGTACTACCAAAAGCACTCCAACCAATGATTAATTTCACCAGTTATGTTTTGATTTGTAGTAATAATCTGACAAAGGTATTTGTAGTTGTTAACTACTTCTAACTCATCATAATCAATCTTTATTTTCATATTTTGAAAAAATCCATTGAATGTTACTTTAGGCTTTTTAACATGGCTGTAAAAAGTTCAGGAGATATGGAGTCACCTGGTCATGTAATCTAATTGTTGCTGTTGCATTTTTATAAATATTCTTCAGAATATGGCAATATCCTAGGTCTATACCTTGATGATCCAAAGTTTTAAACCTGAAGAAATGCTTGCAGAATCAAATGCTTTTTCATAATCTACAAATCCAAAGCATAACAGCAATTCATATTCAGTGGCCCTTTCTATAATTTCTCACAATACATGGATATAATCTACTGTACTAAAGCCACTTTTAAATCCAGCTTGTTCTTTTGGTTGGTAAAAATTCAATGTTCTTTTGTAGACGAGTTATAATTATCTTGATAAAAATTTTGTATAAAATTGATAAAAGACTGATAGCTCTGTAATTTCTAATATCTTCTTTATAATCTTTTTAAAATATTAATACTGCAAACTTCCAATGATCTGGTATATCTTTATTATTTAGACATTTGGTATATAACTTTGCCAAAAAATTTCTATTTCTTCACCTGCTTCTTTTAGTATATCAATTACAATTCCATCATTATCTGGAGCTTTTCCCTTTTTCATAAATTTAATTGCATGTCTCATTTCTTCATTTAAAATCCTGAATAATTCAGACAATATAATAGATTTAGGAGGTACTTGGTCTTTATTACTATATAATTCTTGATAGAACTCTTTTCACCCATTTCATAATGTCATCTCTCTTTTAGTAATAGTTCCATCTTTTTTTCTTATTGCAGATATAAGTTTCTTACCAAAACCAATATATTGTTGTATACTCTTGAGACTTTTATTCTCTTCTACAGCTTTCCTCGCTTGTTCACAATTATATTTTCTTACATTATTATCAACTCTTTTTTGCACCATTTTACAAAATTCAAGATATTCAATCCTTCTTAATGCATTATTTTTATATAACTTCACATTCTTTCTTTTTTCCATAAAATCTCTAGTCTCAGTAGAAATTTTATTGATCAATTGCTGCTTTTTCCTACCAGTTATCTTTGTTGCAGTTTTTAAAGTGTATCAGTTATTTTCCTATTAATTTTATTCAAATCTAAATCATGTTCAAAATCTACTAATACTTGAAAATGATTTGCAAGTTCTAATTTATATTCATTAGATTGTTTCCGAAGATTAGGAATGCCAATTGTAAATATTCTTTTTCTTAATAATTTTTGCCTCTCTAGTTTTGCATTAACACAAATCTTACATCACTTCCTGTATTGAATTTATTAAGGATATTACAATCTTGAAATATATATTTTCTGTTAGTCAAAATATAATCCAATTTTGCTGTACCCTCATTTGGATGATCCATGTCCATTTCCTTTTAATATTTTTTTCAAAAAAACACAACAAAACAATTCATAATATAAAGTTTTTCTTTTACTGCAATGTCCTCTCTCATTTCTATTACCATAACCAAATTTAACTACAGCACTTTCATCTTTCATTTGTTTACCAATTATAGCATTAAAGTCTCTCATAACAACTTGAAAATGTTTATTCTGATCAAAAGCGTTTTGTACATCCATATAAAAATTTTCTACTACTTCATCACAATGAAAACTTGTTGGAGCATAAACTTGAATTATCTGCATTTGCTATTAAGTTGAATATCTAATTTTGCCATTCCATCCGATACACTATCAATCTCCATAATGTTGTTCTTCCACTTTTTATTTATAATGAATTCTACTCCATTTGTACTTCCAATATTTTGCTTTTATAGTGGAGTATATGTTTACTTTTCAAATCAATTGTCTCTTCACCTTTTCTTCTACTTTCACAAAGTCCAATAATGTCCCATTTAATATGAGACAGTTCTTCCAATTCTTGCGATCTTATTTCATTTGAAAGTGATCTGCAGTTGTAAGTACCTAAATAAAAAGTCATCATCAAATGGCAGCATGGGCTGCATAAAGCAGTTTGCTGTTAACTGAAAGAAGACCTTTTAATTCCTCTTGGAGGCCTTAAAGCAACCGAGCATGGCAAATTCCTAATGTCCACTTCATATGTTCTTGTCATTGCAGATGTTATTATTATGTGATTATTCACATAGCATACGAACATGGGTGGGCTGCTCATCAACACACATTAGCCAGCATGTTGAGTTTATTGGCTTTTTACTCCTTGAATTTAAGATCAAGAAACACAATGGTCTTTCTTCTCAGTTGCCTGTTATGACAGTCAACAATAAATCATAACCCTTATTCCCATGATCTTATAAAGTCACCAGCAAGGCAGCGTTTGATGGCCGAAGGCAGGGGATGCTAAAATCCCCCGATCGAATCTTAATATTATTAAGCATATACATATTAAAATAACTACAAAAGTAGAAACAAAGACCAATAATGTTTAAAATCATTTTTCAGAAACTAATAACACTGGCAATTATCACAATGTTAACATCTAGAAACTTACTACATTCCTCCAAAATAATTGGTTTATTAATGACATATTTATCATTACCTTTTTCATCATTGTTTATCTAAAAATCAATTCCCATACTACAATCCAGATCTTCTTCTTTAGAAATTTCTATTACTTGCTTCCCCTTTTTACTATTAATTTTTGTCAAGATTATCAGAGAACTTCTTTCTTCTTCTATATCCTTTTCGTCCCTTCCAAAATATTCCTCTACTCTTAAAAAACATCAAATCTAATCTCTTTTCAGTCACTGTTTTCAAATTTCTTATCTTATTATTCCAAATCTACATCTCCAAAATCTACAATTTTTACTTTTGCACAATTGTACAAGGTTCTGTTCCATATGAAACTAAACTCCCAGAAAATATTTACTAAGCCTCCAAGATTTTACTTCAATGGCCACAAAATAATTTATTAAAACCATATTTATTTGTTGCTATTCTAATTTCTTTGTAACTTCCTGTATCATCAGTTTTCAAATATTTAAAATTATTATCTTGTTATATAACTTCCTATCAGTTATCCTCTCCCCTTTTCTTTATGACTTTCATTCCAAACTTTTTACAAATGCATTAATCTTATTCAAAATTTTGTTAAACTCATTCTTTCATTCTAAGAGCACTATTATATTATCAATAAGCATTATCCAAATAAATAAATAAAATGATGGATAAACAACATACTTATTTTACAAATCTTTACTTATATTTAACCTGTAAAAGAATAATTTCATGATATATACATTTCCCAACGATCCCTATGCAATTTATGTCTTTTAAAAATCAATTAAAAAAAAAAAAAAAATTCATCTTTTTATATATAATGAATTCTTCACCCATCATTTATCAAGAAAAAATAAACAATAGAACAGAATCCTATTAAAGAATAGATTAGAATAATTATTCCCTAAAATATATACACTTAAAATATTATAATTCCAAACTTTCTCTAACTATTTTTAAAATGAAAATGTGTACATTTAAAGATAGAATACTATTAATAAGAATATCAATTATTCAAAAACTTATCCAAACAAAATTTCAATAAATAAATGGTTTATATTCATCATCATCATCATCATTATCAACCATTATCAATCCACTGCAGGATGAAGGTCTCTCCAAGTTTAATCCATCTTCTCCGATCTTTAGCTTCTCTTCTCCACATCACCCCTACACATTTTCTTATTTCATCCATCCATCTTACATGTGGTCTCCTTCTGGGTCTTTTACAATCTCTTGGAATCCAGTTTAAAATTTCAATTGTCCATCTATTATCATCTCTTCTAGCAATATGTCCAGCCCAACTCCACTTCAATCTTTTAATTTTTTCAATGAGGTCAGTAACACCTGTTTGTTCTCTTACCCATACATTGCGTTTTCGATCTCTTCTTGTTACTCCCAACATACATCTCTCCATACTTCTTTGAGTGGTCTGAAGTCTCTGTATTGATCTTCTATTAAGTGTCCAAGTCTCAGATCCATAAGTAAGAACTGGTAAAACACATTTGTTAAAAACCTTTCTTTTCAAACACATAGGCATATTTCCTTTTAATATCAAGTTATTTCTATCAAAAGCACTCCAACCAAGTTTAATTCTATGATTAATTTCCTCTATTATGTTTCCATCTGTATTAATAATCTGACCAAGGTATTTGTAACTCTTAACTTCTTCTAATTCATCATAATCAATCTTTATTTTCATATTTTGAGCAAATCGATTAAACATTACTTTAGTCTTTTTAACATTTATCTTTAGTCCTACTTTCCTACTTTCATCTGATAACTCCTGCAACATTTCCTGCAGCTCGGAAGCATTATTTGCAAAAACATCATCTGCGAAATCTAAATATATATATATAAACAAAATTAAAGAAAAAAAAATCAGTAAATAACTTTAAATTAATAGGCCTAACTGCAAAGGCTAATGTTTTTGGTCTATTTTAGCAGTGTTTGCATTTACAATGAAGAGGTAAAAAGTCCATTCTTGAAATCTGAAAAAATGGCAAATCCAAACAAGCTCTGGAATCAGTGATTTGGGATTAAAGGTATTTTATCTGTATATAATTTTAATATTGTAATTATATATATTTAAAAAATCAGGAATAAAAATTATAATGAAAATATAACTTTTATAAAATAAATAACCTTATCTAATCATTAATTTATTGTAAAAAAAAATTATTTGCTTTCAATAATTTACTCTTTGAATAATCTCTGTAAATGCAGGATTTATTTGTAAGTTTAAAACTAAAACTTGCACAAAGCTAAACAAATAAAAAAATTCACTTTTTAAATAATAGCAGAATAAGAAAAGATTTTTGATCAAATTATTTGATTTTAAAATGTTTTTAATTTAAAAAATATAAAAGAAAAAAGTCACTTGAAAAAAAAAAAAAAAATCAAAATGAGATTGCGATATGTTAATGACATGAAAATACAACAATTCAAAAAAATAATTTGTAAATATATATATATTTCTATGATATAAATTTCAAAAGCAGAGAAAGCAAATAATGTATATGAGAAAATGAGACACATAAACAATTGACTAAGAATTTACTGTATCTCTCAATATTACTTTTTATGATTTCATTTACATGGCTTATTTTTTAATCAAGTCATTGTTTTAACCAAATTATGTCTCAATATGCCCATCATGTAACTCATTACCCATTACTTTTATATTGAATTTTTCCAATGTGGTCATTTATGCTAATATTGTTTACTTATTTTCCTTAAAGCTCACATTGTTATTTAACAATATCATCACATCAAGCCTGCTTTCCACTGCCATATTCACAAAAAACATACAGCTAATTCTAATGTATTGGGGATGAGACATATGATCTTTAATTTTTGAGTACTGGCAAGAGATCTTTCACCATCAAATAATTCAAGTAGACAAAAGCTATTTATAAACTTTTACAGCTTTACCAACAATCTTAATACTAACTACCATTTGTAAATGTAATCTTCTTTAGTTTATCTCTTATATCTGTATTTATTTATCTTTTCTTAAAAATCTCCAAATATTCTTTATTCATATGTTCAAAGTGCAGTTAGAATAAATATAATAACTCTAATTAATTCTTTGCTAATGTAAAACCAGTCCTGATAATTTAGTAGAACATTCCACAAATTAACAGGGCCAATACAAAGATTTTAGTTATTAAAGCTTGTTTTCTATAATATTATGTATTGTATGTTAAGTTTTCTCACTAAAAAAGTTGGGGTTACCAGACAACAGAATATTATGTTAGCAATAAATAGTTGGTGATCATTTGCCATTGCTTACCACTCATTAACATCATTTATCCTAGCATCTCAATTATAAAGCTATATCATTAACTTTAATGACCCTTTACATCATCAAAATATATACTGTTTAATGTGTACTTGTAATTCCAGTTTTTTTTTTTTTTACAATAATAAAAAATAATTTCTTAAATATAATACACAAACTTCCAAAAAAAAAAAAAAAAACATTTTGCAAGACTATAAAAATTATGTTAACAATTTATATCCTGAGATCTAATATGTCTACCATTATATGATGCAAAGACATTTAGATGATTTTTCTCTCATATATTAATAACTTATGTATCTAGTGTCCAACTTTTACTTCTCCAAAACGGAATATTATTTAAATTTCTGTGTATTAGCTTGAATAGTATAAAAAATCAAAAGATGGCTGCTAAATGCATAAGTACCCTAGTTGCAATTTTAACTCGTAGTTTTCACTGGCATTCACTGATTATTTCACCATATAGTAAATAGCTCTAGATTAGGGTTAAGAGAACTATTCTTGAAAGCATATGAGAAAGACAATCTAGATGAAGTCTAGAATCTTTCTTTAAAATTGAGGTCTCTAAAATATCTAAAAACTGACCTGGTGAAATCTGTATATCAATCTCAGTGAATCAGATTCACAATTTTAAGGATTTTTTAATTTTAGGCTATCAGCTTTAAAATAATATAAAGAAATAAAAGATACCCATGAGATACATAAGTGCATTATTCCCAGGTTTAAATTCTAGTCATCATTGCCAAAAGTAAATGGCAGAAACTTTGATGGTCATTAAATATTTAAGCTTATAGTATGTGTTTCTAGAGTAGGATGAATAGAATTGCTCTTAAAAGATGAATGTCCTCTTCAGCTGATTGTAGAATAATCTGATAATATGGCATCAAACATTTATTTTTTTGAGCATCGATTTAAAAGTTAATTGGACTCATTTTCAATTAATGTGAGTGCCACTATATAAGAAAATTCATCAAAAATATTTTTTGCATAAAATTTGCCTTTATATATTTTTTCACCCCACCCACAAAACTATCTCTATTTGATTTTGGTTAGAGTTGAAATATAACCATTTTTTCCTTGTAGATCCCCTTAAAAAAGCCTTTGTTTTTTTCTGTCAAGCATACCTTCATTTTTAATTATCAATGCAAAGATAAAGGATAATAAGATTCATGAGTATTTTCAGAATGTTTTTAGTTTAACAAATGAAATCTTTTAGCAAAATTACCTTTAAATTTTTTCTGTGCTTGAAAATAATGGCAACTATTGAAATACACCATTTTTTGTTGGTGTTTCTATTTAAGTGATTCTCATGTTAATTTTAATAATTTATTTAATTTCCTCTCAGTTCTCTCGAATTCACAATTCATTTCCTTTTAAGCAAATTTTCTAAAAATACATTTTATGATGAACTAGTAGAAACAAACTGTCATCTACTGTATAAAGATAATCAATGGACAGGCTATATCAAGAATAAAATAAATGTAGACAATTGTAAAATAGTGATAAGAATTATCATAAGATATATGTAAACATTTTTATTATTATAGTCATCACAAAACTCAATTTTAACTTTGTGTTCTTTATCTTTTTTATTTCTTTCAGGTGTACATATGCAAGCAGCTACTTACTGATTGTTAATGCAATTGCTATTGAGCCTTCTGACATTCTCTTAAGGCAATCTATTTTTAGATGCATCTTTAAGTGTTTCCATTCTGTCATATTTATTATATCAAAGTAAACAAAGAGACTATATTTTAGCATAAATATGTAATTATGTCTTAATTTACTTCTGTGATTGGTGTAGGGGATACTTTTTTCTAAGTGTAACCAAAACTAAATGAAAACAGGTTATGAGATATTTAAAAACTCTATACGATAATTACATACTTATTTTCATCAGATTTTATTTCAGATAGAAAGATTAAAAACTCTATATACATATAATTTTGTAAATGATTTTGAATGTCTTATTAAATGCACAAATTAAATCTTTTTTGCTTCTATTATTATTCCTAAATTTTTTTTTTATTTCCTCTCCCTTCATCTCTTTCAATAGTGTTCAATAATAATTACAAAAAAAAAAAAAAGTTAATCAGCAAGTTAATAACAAAGGAAAATCCTCATTAAAAATTATCCTGAGAAACCGTCATTATTTAACTGCCTTAATGTAATCCAATAACAACTTGAAAGAAATGTTAAGAAAAAAGAAAATTTTATATTCATAATATCATGAACATAATTCTCTAGACAAACAAGCAAAAAAAAATTTTTTTGTAAAATATATATATATATTGTATAGCAATTCATTTAACAATCTTAAAAATTGTCTTTGGTATAGATTACGTGTATATTATAAATATACTCCATATTATTATCATCGACTGTAAATATATAAAAGATACACTGTAATATATACTTTTTTATATATATTAATGATGTTTTCTTTATGGTAACCAGGCAACAAGATATGAAAATAATAATAATAATCATTAATTTTTTGTTGTTTAGGAGGATAAGAGAGAAATAAAAATAAATGGAACTTTAAAACATTTCAAATTCATTTATTTTTAAAATAACGTATTATTTAAGCTGAAATTATTGTAGTTATAAAATGTTCTGAGGTATGGGATTCTCTTAAAAGCTGTGAGTTGTGAATATTCTTTGGTTCAACTAAAAATAAAAATACTGAACAGCTATAATGCTTCAGTTATTAATGATGATTAAAAAAAAAAACATGGGGAGGAGGGGGAAAGGGTATTCTGTTTGGCATAGTAATAAACTGAAGGCAGAAGTTTGCAAGTGAGGAAGAAAAATATAAAAATGATTACTGAATTTTGTTGATTGTGGTTTCTTTAAATTTTTTGCTCATTGTATCCAAAATAACATGAATCTGAAAAATAATGTAATCCTATTAAATGCATGAATGGCACTCTTTCATATATTTATGGTATTTTGAACAGAGGGAAAAATATTTTACTATAAGATACAAAAAATTAGATGATGGCTTTTAATGATATATCCAACCAAAGTAACTTATTTAGATATCCAACTTAATGGAGTAAAAATAGTTCTTTATAAACTTAAAAATGAAAGAGTGCAAGTCCAGATAATATATTTGGAGAAGTTTAATTTTTTTTTTTTTAAATATGTGGTACTTGAAGTTGTTACTATCTGATCTTAAAGATGTTTCTATTGTTCCAATTTACAAAAATAAAATGGACAGTAAAGCATTTTATTGAATATATTGCTTCCAGTTATCTATGAATATTTATCAAATGCTCAGTATAGTCCTAAAAAGAATCAACAAACCACTATCAAGTTTTTCCTTGTCAGATAATGAAAGAAAGAGATGGGAGTAAAAGTGTATTTCATATATTGATTTGATCAAGGTATATGATATAATTAATCAATTTGTCACAATGTTTGAAATTAGTTGCTAATTTCATGATAGAATGAGAAAAAAAGTTATTATAACTGGTGGAATACACCAGTCATTTAAAATAAAAACAATAATCAAAAAAGCAAGTCATATATAATTTGACATTGGTAGCTCTCTGTATTGCATTTTTATTAAAATAAAAACAAAGATGTATAATATTTTTTTCTTATAGAATTCAATGAATACATTTATTTATTAAAACAATAAAAGCCAATTACCCAAGGTTTTAATAGGTTTTATAAATGTAAAATAAGTGATTGGCTTTATTGTCTTAATATACTCTATATGGAATTTGAAAGTTATAAATGACTATTAATCTGCTTTCTGAACAGGTTATATCTGCCTGATTAATATGGTTTGTTTAAACTTCTTTGCATTATTAATCTCACACTCCTTTGTCAAGCTGCAATCTTTAGTATCTATAAAAACATATCAGACCATAGATAAAGGTGGTACCATATTTACTGTTAAAGGAGGTTGCCTTGTTTACAGGTTGAGATTGTTGATAGCTTAAGAGTTGATTAGTAGCATTAATTATTTATGAATGGCTGCTAGTGATATTAATGAAATAACTTTACATTTTTAAGATTACAAATAGTTGTTATAACTTCAACCCAAGTATACTTATTTGTAAAAAAGCTTTTCTTGTTTTTCTATACTATATATTATATATAGAGTAAGTTAAAAACAAACTCTTATGAAGCTTCAAAAATACCCTCAACCTCAGACTGCGGTTTCTGCCTCTAGCGTCATCAGTGAGGTGCTAGGGAATAAAAATACTAGAACTAGTCCAGCATTTTTGAGGTTGAGGGTATTTTTGAAGCTTCATAAGAGTTTGTTTTTAACTTACTCTATATATAACATTTGTAAATAGGAGCTTTATTAAAATTAGGTCATCTGACTTGATTTTTTTTTTATCAATACTATATATTGTACCGAACACTCAATCCATCTTTGACCACAGAGGGAGCCACCAGATCACTGCATATCTGGAAAATTTATTTACCATGATCAAAAGTGGATGAGGATGATGGTCTGTGCCAACTAGACTCAGGAAGAGCAAGAAATCTTAAATATTGTTCAGACAATTAAGAAATAAAAGCAATAAGACAAATGTCAGCCAAATTAAGTTTAAACAATTTTCAAGTTTTATTTATAAAGTAAAGATTGGCACACAATAATTATGATTATATCAGGCATGTACTAGGAAGAATAAAATGTCAAAACGCTCGAACAGACAGACTAATCTTCTAATATTGAACTAGAAAAGGGGCGAAAGATTTTTCCTTTAGCTGACAATTCACCCCAAATAATTCTGGTTTCCTTGTTCAAAAACTCAAACAGAAAATGGAAAGCTTCTTGTATGAATCAATGAACCATCACCAACGAACGTTCAATAGCTTATTGGCTAATGATGTCATATTGCCATAGTACTGATGCATGGACAATTCACGTTTAAGATCATCAAGGTTGATTATAATGCAAGAACATAAAATAAATAAATGAATATGTCAGAGTATAAATTATAAAATGGGAGAAAACTTATGTCTTCAATTTAATAAAAAATTTTTTTAATAAGATTGAGACAAGCTTCACTTTTTGCGTAAAGTGCAATCAAAATTACTTATTAATCAAAGGTGAAGTAGAAAACTAATATTTTATTTGAAATAGTAAAATTAGAAAATATTCCGGCGTAAATGATTTCAAACGATTGGCCAAAACTAAACTGAGTACAATAATTAAAGATCTCAGTAGCAGACAGATAAGTAATTATAAAACTAGTTATGTCTGCCCAAGCATTTCAAGAAAGTGTAATAACTAGAATTACAAAATAAATTTACAAACAAAATTCCCAGTACACGCTCTGACAAAAATTTAAAACAACTTATAAAAGATAAAATAAATCTAATAAACAAAATATTAAAGTTTGACCTAGATTTTTATAAATTAAATTATCAGAGAGTGTATATGAGATGGAAAATATGAAAACATTAAATGCCTTAGCAGAAAGAAACGTTATATCACCTAAAATTTAAATGGAAATTAAGAGTATCTTCCTGCTAGCGGTTCCCCAAACCAATTCCATTCATTTTATAGAGATTTAGAAAAATGGATGCGTGTGGAGAACCAACGGGACAGTGCAGATGAGCTTTTCTTAGTCCGGAAAAGAAATATCAGAACTAAGAATGACATAATTCTGCAAAACGCTCATGGACAAGTACGTTTAAATCAGCCAAGGTTAGTCTCACACAAGAAAAGGGTAAGATCACAGATCACGTAATCTGAACTATAGAAAATAAAATCACTAAGAAAAACAGAACAATATATTCAATAAACCGCCAGCCAAAAGATCAGCGGTTGCAGTTTGCAAAAAGAGCAATTACAGTGATTTGTTAATTAACGGACAATAAATTATGGATAGGTGATCAAACTAAAATTTACACAAGACTGCTTGCTAAAGCATTCAGCAAGAGTTAGTAAAATAAAGTAAGACACATTAAGCATATAAAACATAATCTCATAATACACTCTCCAATAAATGAAATGGAAAACAAATATGGAATCTTAAAACTAAGATTCCAAGACACATTATTAATACAATGAAAAGCAAACACATATAAAAATTATGAGATTAAACGATTATTAAAACTACAGATTTAATTTTATATTGTGTGGAGATTTAAATAAAAGGATTTATACTGGAAAGAATAAAAAAAAAATGTATTTACATTATGGTAGAGCAAAGTTCACGTAGTTTCAAAGAGTATGCACTTTTAATAAGTTCATATTTCGGGTGTCTTTTCTCCATGACGGAAAGTGTAGAGGCATTTTGGGGATCCGGCTTATTTTAGAGTTTCATAGCATGATGAAAGAACAACTGGAAGTTAGCAACGCATATTGTTGATTACAAAACGTATAGCAGTGTATTTTGATATTTTGTGAAGGTAAATTTTAAAAAGAACTTAAATGTCTGAACTGTCAACAGTATTAATCTCAACAAGCTAATATAACTGCGAATGTTGAATGAAATACTTTGACTAGCTTATTACAGCCGAGAAGAATCTCTATTGTCTCAAATTTGCGGGGTTATTTATACCCACACTCCATTTCCTGCGTAAATTTTTCTTGTTTTCCAATGCTACACCTTAGGGCAGGGCAAATCTCAATCTCCCGCTCAAACTAATTTAGGAATTCTAACCAGGGATTATTTTAAACAAAAACAAAAACAACAACACAAAATGAAATCTCCACTTTTAGAATTAAATTAGAAATGATTAAAATAAAAGAGACCGAAATATAAATAACAAGTTTGCTTGTTTTTAAACAATTTGATTTTAAAAAAAGTAAAAACAAGCGGTAAAAGCAAACTATTTTAAAATCAATTTTATATAAAAAATAAAATGATATATTTTAAACATAAATGAGTATGTGTGTTAATACATATACTCTTATAAATAATTTTTTAAATAGCTTTATAGATTTCAATTTAATCAAACCAAAAGTTAGTTCTACTTTTATAAAGCTACTTTTGAAATGGATACTATATGGTTCAATATATATTAACTAATAAATTTATAAGTAATCTTTGCAGATCAATTTCAGATAAAAAATAAACTGTGGGCTCAGCCTTCATAAAGGTAGAATATACTTTTTTCGTTAGAATCCAAAATTATATCATATTTTCCATTTAGAATAATCTGAAGCCTTTACATTCCAGCTAAGAATAGCTAGATATCTATTTATTCACAAAGAATAGGGTTGGTATCTGGAGTGACTGTAGATTGGTTTCTTGGAAAAAACCTTCCAAAATTCACCCAGATTCAAATCTGAAATGGATAGTAAGTAAATCTTTAACTTCATTTTCTTCCAAAAGCAATTTGAAAATTTTCAAAATATTTGCTTATAAAAATACTAATATCAAGCAAACTATTTAAATATAAATATATACAAACAACTATGTATATTACAACAAATATAACTTTTTTTTTCTTTAATTACTGTTTTCACTGAATTTAAAATAAGTTAAACATATCAAATTCATTATTATTTGAAACTTTATTATCAAATAAAATATAAAACATCTTGCATATTTGTATATTATTTGTGCAGTTTTTTAGAACAGCTTTCCAATGTTTTCCATCACCTTTAACAAAAATATTATAAAAATTTAAATTATGATTAGCCCCATGCCTCCCACAAAATGTTGACTGCATTTAATCAACATTCTCTACTACTTCTTATTCCTCATAGCCTATATATCGCATTATACCTTTATTAGTTTTATTTAAAACATTCCCTTTCATTTCTCTCAAATGTTTAACTATTTTAATTTTTTTAAGGAAACATATTTCTCCCATTCTCCTAATAAGTTCACATCACACAAATTGTCTCTAATTTTCTCTTTCTTCAGCATCATTTCTAAACAAATTATCTTACTCTTCAGATTATTTTTCATTCCACCATATATTTGAATCTTATACATTCTTTTTCATTGCTTTTCTTCTCTGTTTATCCAACAAATTAAATTAAAAAATTCTGTTAAGTCCATCCCTTATGGATAATATAAAATCTAATTTCCCTTATTGTTAAAATAACTCAGTAGGTTGTGTTCTCTACTTCTTCAATAACTTGGCCTTTCAATAAGAGATTTTAAATTTGTCCATTTCTTATTATTAAATATTCACATTTTTTCATAACTGCAAAGATTTTATCATTATTCACAAAACTCATCCAGTTTTATAAAAGTGAGCTGCAATCTTAAGGATGCATGGTGAAGTTTTAATTTGAGTATGCTATAATAAGGAGGATAAAGAATAAGGCAAATTATCATTGATAAAGATCAGGCATTATTATTCATTATGATATCTTATTGCCTTATGTGCTTTATTGAATACAATTATTAGTCACAAGAAAATAAAAAATTCAAACATCAAAATCCTATAGATGAAATTTTTACAAAATTTCCAAGAATTATCTTAAATTCATATGTACCACCATAACTATAACATTAATTTTACTATTGTAAAATATATAAATTATTAATGGAGTAAATATATAAAATTTATATAGAATTAGCTTATAAAAACTTAATTTTTGGTTGATATGAATTATTGTGAGATTATTTATTTCCTTATGTGTCACCAGTCATGAGATATTGCATGCATCATCATGTTAGCATTTTGTTAATTAAGCAAATAATTACAAATTTAAAAAAGAATAAAAAAAAAAATAACTACATGTGTTTAATTTCAATATTATCAAATTATTGAAAGATTAATAATAGGTATCTAGTTAGTCTCAGTTGGAGAATAAAGATCCTGCAGGTTAATATGGACTGGTAAGACAAATACTGTTGATCAGATCATAAAACAAAAATAATTGATGTTGCGGTCTGGTAAGGAACACCACACATTAACTGATACTGAGGCTTTATTTATTTATGCCATTGGATTAAGAAAAAATAGATATTATTCTAAACAGCAAATTGAATATAAACTATACAAAAAAATCCCATGATAGTTAGTATTGGAACAAATATAAAATTTATCATTCAATTACTGATAAATCAAAATGATAATAAAAAATGTTTGTCAATGATTTAATTCAAATTAGCCTCATCACGAAACATTTTAGTAATAAAATTAATTTAATTATAAATATAAATCCAATTCAAAAATATCTAAAATATATGAAATTAGCTTCACAAATGTGAAATCTTATGCAAAATTTAAGATATAACTTATTTACAGACTAAGTCTGAATATGTTATTATAATTTACAAGTCAGATTTCTAAAAAATCATTTTAACATATTTGTATGCAATGCCCATTTATCCATTAATAAATGTATATATTCTCAATGTTAGATATTTAATAGCTATTTACTTTATGGAATTATTAAAATTATTAGACAATAGAGGATATATTATTTAACTATGACCAATTTTCACACTTTCTATTTTCAATACTTTTTACAATCTATTCTTTGCCAACATTTCTATTAGCTAGAAACATTCTTTAGGGCTATAAAGGATAATGTACTACTTTAATGTGTTTATAACATAATTTAATATGGAAATAATAAACATTTAAATAATGACTTGTGATTTATAGCTCTGAAAAAGACTGTTAGCAAGTTTAAAAAAGAAAAACAGAAAGCAATAGTTCAGAAAACAAAATATGAAATTGGTTATCATTTCACAGTATATATCGTGACATTCATGCAAACAGACAAAAAAAAAAAGTAAAATATTGCAATGAAATATGAGATGTAAATAAAATAATTAGTAACATTCAGTAGGCAATTAATTACTGGACTCTATTAGATTTTTACTACTATGAAAAAATACAAAATAATACTTATTTTGACAATAATGTGATAGTCTAAGAATATATTATACTAAATCCATTCATAATATAGTCTGAATATTCCGTTATGATTATTTGAAGATTACTAATAAATTCTGTATTTTACATGATTCTTTGGGGTTTTTATTATTATTTTTTTTTATAAGCTTATAATATTAATTTTTCAATCTTTATGATTTTTTTTCATACAATTTTGACTTTCTCTAGAAATGCTTTTCAGGAATTCTTGTCAATCTACCTGGATAGTAAGAAAAAAAACTCTGAAAAAGATTATTAGACAGATTAACATTGAAAAAATAAAAATAAAGCATCGAAAGTATAAAATTAGTCATTCATTAATATTAAAAAATAATATCAAGATATTCAATGCAAACAAAAAGAAAAAATAATTGGATAAAAGTTGCAAATAATGTTTTTTTATATATAATTCAGCACTTCAAAAATTTTACATTTATTTATTAGGTAAAATAATTGCAAAAGTTTATTTTTGTGTACTTTCAGAATTAATTTATAATTTAAAACAAATATTTCCAATTTCAAACAAATATTTTATTTTTTAGTAAATTTTGTTATCTTACTTAGTACATGATATATGAATAGAATAATATACATACTAAGTTCAACTAAATTTAAATTTTAAAACTCTTACAAATATATAAACTGCTTAGTGATAAAGAGAACAACCTTTTTACCATCTACTGACATCAAAAAATTCTATCTAGTATGAACTATTACTCGATCTTATCTTATTTATCACTTAATATCAAATCATTGTAAGTAATAAAATCACTATTATGAAAATTTTAAGATTAGAAAATATCAGCCCCCCCCCCCCACCAAATAATATTTAAAATTAGTGATTATTTGATTTTTTTTTAAAAAAAAAAAAATTAATAAGAATCTTTTTTACTACAATAAAATCTGTATTTTAAAATATACACACTCGTAATGTGTGCATAGTACTATTTTAACATTTAAGATGATACTACAAATAATAAATGACTATTATGAAAATTGAGATTTAAAAAAAAGCCCTTTCCCCCTAAATAAAATTAATGTTTCATTTATTAAAAAAAAAGAAAAGAAAAACATAAGCCTTATATCAATTTTTTATTTATTCATAAAACAAATTATGTATAAAAATCTGATACAATATGTAAGAATGTAGTGGGTGTGTATGTGCTCATAAATACATACACATGCATTTACATTCTCCATTGAGTCAACAATTCTTCATAATTTATTCAAAAATTAGTATTTTTTTATGTTTGAAATAATTTGATAAAATTTACGAAGATGAAATACTTCTATTATTTCATCAACCCATTTCATGTGCAGGTATTTTTGTTTTCTTTTTCAAGTTCAAACATTAATATTTTTTTTTTCTAATAAATTTAATGTCCAAAACAAACCATTTCCATCTTAGGATTTAGGTTTCCAATAATTGTAATTCTTCAATGACTTGATTTTTTGGATTGCTCCTCACAAGAATTTTAAGCAACTACGTCCACAAATACATTTTTGATTGCAACTGACTTCTTTCTTTCATTTCTATGTAAAGTTCAACATTCATAATCATATATCAATTGACACTGGGAAAACTAATGTGAACAATTCTGACATGATTTTAGAACAGTAGAATTTAGCAAACAAAAAACAGCTTTAACTCATTAGGAATATATATATGCACATAAAATTAGATTTACGTTGTTTAAACGATATATCTGTCAAAGGCACTTAGGTCTTGGAAACTATGCTATTAATTATATTTGCAAAAAAAAAATTATTACCAATACAGTATACACTTAGGATCAGGATCCTTTTTACATGTACTTTTTACATATCTAAATAATTTCTATCTTCATTCATATACCTCAAAAACTTCTAATGATTTTTTACAAAACTTTCAAATAGTTCTAATTGTGTATATTCTCCGAACAAGCCTCTTTCTTAATCAATTTCAATAAATTATGAAATACATAAAAATATGATCTGCTTCTCAGAAAATCATAACTTTTGGTCATTAAAAAAATGGACTGAATGCAACAATATCTCCAAGTAGTTAAACTGAATTCCTTTTTATATTTTTTTCATTTGGGAATCAACCCAGAAACATACAAATCATACCATTCTATCATTGCTTTAAACTATTCAGGACAATGATCCAAAATATATATGTATTTTCATTAAAAAGCTAGTTTTTTTTAGGCATTACAATTTGTGTAACAACTTCTTTTAAAGGTTTAAGAAAATGATAAATAAAACAATGCTATAATTCAAATCAATTTCAAATTATGAATATTACACCTTAATGAAAATATCAAAAATATTAAACATTACTTAATAAAATGTTTTAAAACCAAAGATTGGATCATTTTTTAATTTTAATTGTATGTACAACATTAATATACTGTTTGTATTCTCTTGCTTTCTCATTGTGTCTATATATCTGTTAAAATTAAAATTTACCATTTACAATCACATTATTTTAATTTTTAATTTAATAACATATTTTTAAATAAATGATTTAGTATGACCCTTATAGTTATTTTTAACAGTAGAACAATAACATCATAATTTCCTATTCTACCTAAACCATAAATAAAGAGAAGTGGTCTTTACAAATTGCAATCCCTTGATCCTGCTGACATTCTTTTAAAGAAAAGACAATATCTATAAATTGAAATCAGAAAAAGTTCTACCCCCCCCCCGGATAAAAATAGCTAAATACTCATTTGGCAACAATACTAGATAACTCACAGGTCATATATAATTCAGTGGTTTAAATTGACATAAAATTGAGTAGTTGGAAATTTCCATTCAAGATTAGCTCTTCAATTATTGATTGGGTAATGAATAATTAGTTACTATTAGCTTGAAAAAAAAAGCTATCAATATTCAATATTCATCTTTTGATAGATGAAGAAATCTGCATTACTATGAACACTTGTGGAAGTTTACATAATATGCATACATATTTAAATTAACCAGTCAGGTTGATAATGAAGTGGCTCTGAAAAAATAGTGAATTTATTTAAAATTCTTTAGCTATCTAAAAATTTACTTAAGGCTCTGTTCTGGTTAATTAGCAACCTGTTTTCTTATTTGCATATCTTGATTGAATATAAATAAAAAATCTCTTTGCTTAATATTTTTTGATTTTATGCTGAAAGTTTTGACTATACAAGTCTTCAGAATTGTAAATATATAAATATATTACATTATCAAACCATATACATAAACAAAATTATTTTCTATATATATATCCCCAAAAATCAATATCTTTACAATGACCATTTTTCAATAGTCAAATCTATATGCAAAAAAAAACCAAAACATTACAATATTAAATTGGAGCAAAACTGAAGAATGAGAACATTTTAAAATTATCACATTTAATTGGTGCTATTAACTGAAAATATGCAAATAACATCCTCTGGTATTAATAAACAAATCAAATTTATTTGCATTATTACCTGATATTGTTAGTTAGATCAAAGCTTAGCTAAGATTGCCACTAATGTAAATTTTTAATTCCTAAAAAATATTACCAATTAGTCTGCTACACTAATAAAATTTTGGGGACAGATAATAGGGGAGGTTAAAAAATTTACTAAAACAATTCTAGATAGTCTGTAGACACATATAATAAGATAATATTTAAATATAATAATACTTAAATTTAAATACATTCATTTATTTAAATACAAGTCAAAATATATTTACATAAATGCAAATGTCATTCTTCTCCTATTAGTTGAGCTTTTAATGTAGAAGAAAATTTTTATAACATTTTAGATATTTACATAAAATTTTAAACATAATATAAAATATGCTAATAAAACAACAGCAATAAATTACACTTTAATAATATATTACTTATATAATAAAAATATTGAATAGGTAGCGTTAGGTACTCATATTTTTTTCTATATGTTATTTTTTCCCTTTTCTCCTCTAATATTTTTTAATTTGTTTTTTTTTTTTATTTCCCTATAATGTTGCAATATTCTTAATTCAATAGGTAAATAATTATATAATTTAGGAACATAATGATTTCTTACTCTAGTTCCATATTTATTACAATATTTTGAAACTGCTTATGGTTCTCATCTGATCCTTCATGTCAGCTGAGGGATGGCGCTATTTCTAACCAAAAAACACTTTAATATAACGTTCCCGGGCTAGCGATTCTCTATTAATATTGACTTTTTTGTTTACAAAGTTTACTTTCTTTCGTTTCTGAATTATTTTTCCCAAATAATATTTTTGACAATGGGATAATAATAGTTATTTTTTTAATTTTTATTGACAAGAGGGTCTTTTTTGGTGTGTGTTCAAATAGTAATTTGTGTTTTTTTAAATAGTATTACTGTTTTTTAAAATTTGATTGACAAAATTCAAGAGAGAACAGGGTTTTTTGATGGATCTTTAAATAATAATTTACGTTACTTTTATAGATTTACATTTGATTGCAGACTACAATTAGTGGGAGGGGTGTTTTTGTGTACAATTAAATAATTTGTTACTTTTATTTTACATTTGATTGCCGACAACATTTATTGGGAGGTGTTTTTTTTTTTTGTGTGTGTATGTTTAAATAAAAATTTAAGTTACTTTTATTGGTTTACATTTGATTGACAACCAATTTGACTTCCTTTCATTTATAAATTATGGTAGTTGTTTCTTTAATTTTTATTGACAAGAGGGTGCTTTTTGGTGTATGTTCAAATAGTATGTTTAAATAATAAGTTACGGTCTTACTTTTATTGATTTACATTTGATTGACACTAATTATTGGGAGGGGTGTTTTTGTGTGTGTATGATTGTCGACAACAATTATTGGGAGAAGGGGTGTAACTGTTTAAAGAATAGTTTACGTTACTTTTAGTGGTGTACATTTGATTGACAATAATTAGTCAGCGAGTGGGTGTTTTTGGGTGATGATTAAATACTAATTTACATTACTTTTATTTTACATTTGATTGCCGACAACAATTATTGGGAGAAAGGGGTTGTTTTTTGTGTATGTTTAAATAAAAATTTAAGTTACTTTTATTTGTTACATTTGATTGACAACCGATTTGACTTTCTTTTTTTTCCGTTTATAAATTATTGTTTTGGTTTCCCAAATAATATTTTTGACAATGGGACAATAATAGTTGTTGTTTCTTTTATTTTTATAGACAAGAGGGTCTTTTTTGGTGTATGTTCAAATAGTAATTTAGGTTACGTTTAAAAAATAATTTACCTTACTTTTAGTGCTTTACATTTTATTGCCGACAATTAATGGGAGGGGTGTTTTTGCGTATGATTAAATAATAATTTACATTACTTTTATTTTTTACATTTGATTGCCGACAACAATTAATGGGAGAAAGGGTTTGCATTTTTTAGTATGTGTGTATGTTTAAATCAAAATTTAAGTTATTTTTATTGGTTACCATTTGATTGACAACTGATTTGACTTTCTTTTTTTCGTTTATAAATTATTTGGGTTTCCCAAATAATATTTGGTTTGACAAAGGGACAATAATAGTTGTTTCTTTAATTTTTATTGACAAGAGCGGGTCTTTTTTGGTGTATGTTCAAATAATAATTTGGGTTATGTTTAAATAATAATTTACGGTCTTACTTTTATTGGTTTACATTTGATTGCCGACAACAATTAGTGGGAGGGTTTTTTTTTTCTATATGATTAAAGAATAATTTACGTTACTTTTATTTGACCATTTGATTGCCGACAACAACAATTATTGGGAGAAGGGATGTATGTTTAAATAAAAATTGAAGTTACTTTTATTTTTTACATTTGACGAAGGCCATTTGGAATCCCTCAAACAAGCTGTCCTTTACTAAGTGAACATTTCCGTCGGCAACAACGAGACTTACAAATGAAAATCAAAAGATGTTTTTGGACTTCAAATCTGCATATATTTGCCACACAATCCAATCTTTTCTTTCAGCAGCGGATGTTTTTCTGCTGTAGAAATGTTCCAGCGCCAGCTTCCGTGCCTGGCAATTCCCATCTTTTCAAGTTTTCTGTGTTGGAATTAGCCAACTTCTTGGTCTCGGAGAATTTCTCGCTAAAATGTGATTCAAAGCGTGATCGTTAAAAAATTTACGCTATCCCACCCTAATAGAGAATTTAGGAGGCTTACAGCTTTATGAGGAACAATCACGACACTTAAAATTGTTAAAAGGTAACAGTACATCAATTCATCTTAAAAAAAAAGGCCCCAATAAAAATTTAAATAAATTTGACACAATCAACTTAACACACCCTCGTACGATATTGTTACATAAAATACATAACACAACATTACGATGTAGTGCGTGACACAAACAACTACGGCATTTTCCTCTGCTTTTAGCATCGGAAAAAGCCACACCGTTAGCCGCTAAGCAGAGTTAACACTCTTTCTAGGTTTTATCATAGAAAGACTTAACTCCGAGTTAACACTCTACCTTTTAGTGTAGAAAGAAGACTTAACTCTGAGTTAACAATCTTTCTAGGATTTATTTTAGAAAGAATGCTTAAAGGCTTGAGTGTGGCCGTGGAAACGGCATATTTCAAAAAATTTAGCTAGAAATAGCGCCATCCCGCGGCTGACACGAAGGATCAGATGACAACCCTACTTATATATCTGATTTGCTCAGACACATTTCAAATTGTTTATATAGGATTTCTTGAAAATACTATCAAAAATGTATTTTCTCTATAATTATATAATCCAGAAGTCCATTGAATAATGAAATTTTGAAATTTTCTTTTGTATACACTTTTTTCTTTATTGATATATTTTCTTCTATTAAATCAACTATTCTTTTTTTTGCAGTAATGCTAATCTATTAATATGAGAAAAGCTTGCAAAATCATATCTCAATAAAGATTCATATAAAGATTTATATATAACAATAAGAATATTTAAAGAAAAAATCTCTTTGATTTTATACATTTAAATTTATTAATTAGTATATTTATATCCATGTTTCCAAGACATTTTTTCATCTATCATTCCAAAATATCTAATATATCTTACTTAATCTACTTTTAAACATATTAAACACTCATGTGAATGCAGATCTATATCAATATTTTTATATTTCACATGAGGAGAGAAGATTATCATATACACCTGGGTCTCGTTTTATGTGGTAGATAGGTTCTGCAGAAAACCCGCATTAAAAAAAATCGCACAAAAATAGACTTAACTTACCTTGACTAATGGGGGATACGTTCGGTAATTTTCAGCAATTGGATAAAAGCAAAGCAACAAGAAAAAATTATTTTAAAATTTGCATAAAAAAATAAGGATGAAAAGTATGACTAATAAAAAATTTCAAATATTTGAAAAAAATTGATACAAGACAAACTTTTTTTATTAACTATAGTACTTAATTTTACATTTTTTCATATATATTTTAATCCTTATCGCTATTTGACATATGCGGTTCGTTTGTGAATTAGTAAAAAATCAGATTCGTCACAAAAGTAAAACTAGGCTACCTTCAGTCTTGTGCTGAGTTAATGGTTTTCTGTTGACAATGTAATCGGTGATTAAACTTTGAGATGATAATTTTATTATTTGTTTATAAACCTCACAATATCCAGGCATACAATTATTTAATTCTCATTGGAATTTAAAAAATTGTTCATTGCAGCAAATTCTCTCGGATTTCAGCATTTTCTGACATTTTTCTTTGTCTTACACATCAATGTAAAATCTATAATTAAATGATTATTACTTATCAAAAAATTATATAAATTTGCCTTCATTTGATAGATATTTTTGTTTACTACTGAAATAAATTTTAAATGTTCACATTTTGTTTCTATATTAAAAAAATGCGATCGCAGTCAAAACAAAAAGAGGTTGTCATCAATGAGCCACCACATCCCACTGGATGGCGCTGTTTTCGCGCTAAACACATAAAAATGCCGTTTCCGTGGCCGACACATTCGAACCCGCATTTTCTATAATACAACTTTTTGTTGTACTACAGATTGCAGGCCGCTATGTCACGTCGCAGTACAGCATGTATGTTTACACAGCAAATACATTTTCCCAATTCGCACAGTTTATAAAATGGTCATGGCTTGGGGAGAGTGTGTTTTTTTGAATTGGATGAAAATGTTATTTTCATTGGATTTTTTTTTATTTTAAAGTATTGAAATGTTCAGATTTTGTAAAGTAATAATAAACAGACTTTTTACACCGTAGTGTATTGAAGTTTTAAGTAGTAAATGTTGACGAGATATATGTATAAAGTGAATTGGAATTAGGTAACGTGTCAAGTAATGTACTTCTCGTAACATTTCCACGAGACATTTTAAGATTGTACCCTGTGTATATTTTTGAAATAAAAAAGAGCGTTAACACAAAAATATCCAGTAAGAAAAGTAGAATTGTACAGTTTTTTTAAATGTCATAAAAAGCATATATTATAAACATTTTATATATATATTTGTCGTTGTTTAAAAAAGTTTATTTCTTTTCTCCGACTACTGTTATACATTGTTGAATATAGTTTACGTTTATTGTTATCATTTATTTTATAGATGTTAGTAAAAAAAAATATTTACAAAAATACGATTTTGATATTTTTTATTTTAACCATAAACCTAACCCTAAAGCTAACCCTAAACCTAACCGTAACAACTTTTACTTTTAGTTGTCATTCTATTTGAAATAAAAAATAGCGGTAAACAACAAAAAAAAAAAAGTCGTAACCCCAGTAAAAAAATCTCCGATAGAAAATTGATTTTTCTAATAAAAAGCAAACTAAAAAAGACGAATCAAATTGTAATTTGTTTCCTAAAATTAACCCTAAACCTAACCATAACAACTTTTACTTTTAGTTGTGATTCGATTTGAAATAAAAAATAGTGGTAAACAACAACAAAAAAAAACCTGTAACCACAGTAAAGAAATCTCTGATAGAAAATTGATTTTTCTAATAAAAAGCAAACTAAAAAAGACGAATCAAATTGTAATTTGTTTATTTTATTTTACATTTATTATTATCATTTAATTTGTATACATTAATAAAAGAATTATATTTAAAATTAAATAATATTTAAAAAAGACGATTTTCTTGTTTTTATTTTCGCATTACAAAAAACACATCAAAATGATTATAATTAACGGCCCGTGAATGATCATATTTTATAGTTTAAGCGTGATAACTGCACCATCCAGTGGGATATGGTTGCTCATTGACGACAACCCAAAAAGATTATACATTATTAGAAAGATTATTTTCAATTTACAAAATCAACATCTTCATTATTCTTGATTATTTTTAAAAATCTAAAAGAATATTTATTTCTGTTATATTTAACAAAATATGTTTTAAAAGTTTAAAATTTTTGAATATTTATTGCAATATTTTTATACTGTTAAGTATAAATCTATTATTATTATTTAATCATAAGTATAAGTAGATTATTTACGCGGAAGCTAAGATTCTTAAAAAGCTTCAGGCCATATTCATGTTAGCTGGTAATATAACATTACATTTTTTGAAAAACAAAAAAGAAGTATTTCAAGTCAAAATAAGTTAATAATTTAAATTTCTTGATATCTAATAAATATAGTGAAATATGAACTTCTTTATCACATAAAAAAAAACTTGAAAAAAAAGATATTAAGAAGAAACATGAATTGCATACCTTCAAAATCACATTTAAAAAATCTACATAAAACGAGACCCGGGTATATATATATATTTTTCTCATTTATATAAATTCCTCTCTCAAAGAACCAAAAAGCAATTTTGTTCAGACTTTCTTGACATTCTTTAATTGCAACATCAATATTTTACTAATCATTTACGAAAATTAAAAACAACAATGTGTTAAATATAGAACCTTGCGAAACTCCATATTATTTTTTTTTCTCATTACTCAATACATTTGATATTTTTGATACAACATATCTGTCATTTAAGTAATTTTTTTAAAAATTAAGTAATTTTCCTCTAACTTAACAATTTTGTAAACTGTGTATCAATTGATTGTGCACAATAATGCCAAAAGCCTTATAAAAATTTAAAAAATTAGTTACATATTTTTTTTCATCATTTAGTGCAATATTAATCTCACCTGTAAAATTATCTAATAACATAATTGAATTTCTTCCTTCTATAAATGCATATTGGTTTTTATTAAAAAAATTATTTTTAACTACAACTTTTTAAATTATTTTATAAATATATTTTTCTATTATTTTAGCAGTTAAAGGAGGAACAGATATAGCTCTATAGTTATTAAAAGTATTTTTAACACCAGATTTATAAACTGGTCTTACTATAGATATTTTTAAAAATATGGGAAACACACTACTTTCTATTATTTCATTATTATTTTATTGATGTTATTATAATATAAGCTTCAATACTTTCTCTTCCTCTTTCCTTTGATATTTTTGCTTTTTTTATATAACATACAATAACAACATTTCACTCTTCTTACACTTTAAAGCAAAATATATTTATTTATTCTCTACAGTTTCAACTGTTCCTAGCAGTCTTCATCAGATCTACAAAATTTCAACATATCAATACAACCATATTTCATACATATCTCTATTATAATCTTACAATTTTATCAACTTAATTATTAACATCACTTTATTCATTAAACTTGCTATTCTATAACTTTTAACTTTTTAATTCTATTTTATTCTTTATTTTTATTATTATTCCTAATTATTATCATATTTATATTTTTCCACCTTTTGCCTTTGCCATAATTTTAGAAATTAAATGTAATATTTATAAAATCTGTCTTATATTACTATATTCATATATTTAACCCAATTTTTCATTTCATTTATTTCTACATATTATCTTAATTTTTTATAATCTTATTCCATTCCTTAATTCCTTTTATATCTATTTTATTTCTGCTTCTTTCATTTACTTAATTTTAATAAAATAATTTTTATTTCTTATCTTATTCTCTACTTTTACTATCTTTCCTCCACCATTTTCTCTATTCCATTATCCTTCCTACTTCCTTTCTTTTTTCTATTTATATACAGCTCCCTCTATTATTTATTATACAAACTACTTATTTATTTTTTTTATTAATTTTCACTTTTTATTTTTTACTCTTTTTTATATTTATTTTTTATACTAAGATTGTTTTAAGCCCCCTTCTCTATTAATATGTTTTATCTTCTTTATTAAAATTGCCTCCCTTATTTTTCTATCTCTTCTACTACTTGCATAAGTTGTGCAAGTAGTAGAAGAGATAGAAAAATAAGAGAGGCAATTTTAATAAAGAAAATAAAACCAAATATTAATAGAGAACAGGGTTTAAAACAATCTTAGTATAAAAAAATAAATGTAAAAAAGTTAAAAATTAAAAGTGAAAACTAAAAATAAATAAATAAGTAGTTTGTATAATAGATAAGAGGGTGCTGTATATAAATATAAAAAATGAAAGTAGGAAGAATGATGGGATAGAGAAAATGGTGAAGGAAAGATAGAAAAAGTAGAGAATAAGGCAAGAAATAAAAATACATATAAAAATAATTTTATAAAAATTAAGTAAATGAAAGAAGCAGGACTAAAATATGGATAAAAATGAAATAAGGAGTGGAATAAAATAATAAACATATTAAAATAATGTGTAGAAATAAGTAAAATAAGATTAAATATATGAATATAGTAATATAAAAAGATTTAATAAATATTATATTGAATTTCTAAAATTATGGCAAAGGTAACAGATAAATAAATATAAATATGACAATTAGGAATAATAATAAAAAATAAAAATAAAGGCTAAAATAGAATTAAAAAGTTAAGTTATAGAATAGTAAGTTTAATGAATAAAGTTGATAATAATTAAGTTGATAAAATTGTAAGATTATAATAGATATTGAAACAGTAGACCTTAGTGCAAGATCGAGTTTCACGGTTCTACCACAGCCCACGTGTCATCATGTTCTATATGTGTATTTCTGAGAAGCATCTATGAGATTTATAAATACAAATCTGAAATAAAAATCTTTAATGAATTTAAATATTAGCTTTTATAGATGCGACTCAGATATACGTATATTACAGGAGTTTGTATATATATTTTAAAATACTAAATAATTTTGTGTCTTTTAAAAATCGTATTTTTTCTTACTTTTATTTTAATATTGTAATTATATTTTTTTATATATAAAACTACATATAAATTCAAGATGACTGTCTAAAAATAATTAAAGGGGTGGGAAGTTTGTTTCATGATTTAAAAAAAAAAAAGGAATTTGTAAATTAAAGTTAAGAAAAAGTAAAATCTAAAACAAAGCTACTGGATTTTAGTTAGCTATTAACATTTTTGTCAAATCCATTTCCAAACAGGAAATTGGTTTGAATTGATTTTTAGACAGTTATCTTACGACTGCATCTCTACTAACAATAGAGTAAAGACTTCTAAATTAAGGATCCATTAGAGCCAGGAAATCTAATTAAAACAAACATTCTCTGAGGGGCTAAAAACTGACATAAATAGGGCTAAAAATATATTGTCAGAGTTTAGTCAATCATTGCTAGATGACTTCACATCTGTTGAAATTTTGTGGGTCTAAGCCACCTTCCCCTCCATCTTCAGCCTGACTTGTAACTCCTATCATTCAAGAATGCCGCCTGCCATAGAAGATCCCTCAATACTTCATGGAATCCTGAGGTAACCAGCCCAAAGATAATATAATCGCATTAGCCAATTTTTATTTGTAATTTAATTTGTAAACTAATGTTTTCTTTATGTTTAATTTTTTTTAAAGCTCACCAATCTTTTTGTATCAATTCTCTGCTATCCAAAATAATTGTTCATCCAACTCACACTTATTATTTTTATAATTTAGTGCGGTCATAATTTAATTTTAATAATATTTTTCTATTTTTCACTTAATTTTATTTGGAAATGCCAATCAAATCTAGTCTTACAAACTTCTATTAAAAAGGGAAGAGGGAAATTAACGGGTTCTTGTTATTTATTTCTAAATATCTCGTAAGATTGGGTTTGTACTTTAAACGAATACCTGCTTTTTTTTAATAAATATTTTATCGTAAATTTATACCAAATGTATAAATACTTTTGTAATCTGGGGTGAATATTGATGTCCGTTAATTTTATTAATTTTCTTATTGATCATCATCACCAAAAGGTTGGCAAATTAAATCTATTTTGTAATTTGCACTTTTAAGTGCGTGAATTTTAGTGCTTGTTTAATATGTTAAAATACTGATTCAAGAAGGGGGAGCAATGCATGCTTCATAAATTATAGTTTAATTTATGATAAATGACTTTAGCTTACATGGGTCATTATTTTAGCATATCATTATATATTTGTTAAACCATTTAAGGCTTTTCTTTAATATTTAAATTTATTGATTTTATATTATTATGATAGCGTTGCTAGCATAGGTCCAATTATTCATAAGCCACATAAGGCTTCAATATGATTTGCCTGTATCTCACTCCAGGGATTCACGATCCTCGTCGTTCGTCATTCTTCTCCAAGTATATATTTATATACTGCTTTGAATCACCTGTACCTCACTCCAGGAATTCAAAAGTTTCGTCGTTAGTATCCTCGTTCGTAATAGAAGTTGACATTTACTTCTAAAACATGCAAGTTAGAGTAGATGAAGCAATGTATGGATGCGCTATGATCCGGCCCGGAGAATCTTCCTTACTGCTTTAGCATGAAGCTAGCATGTACCACCTTTAAAAGTTTTGGAGAATGACCTTGTACTGGCCAAATGTGCCATTTCCTCTCGCTGATATTACGCTAGCACCACCATTTCTTATAGTTAGTTTTCTAGCCTGTTTAGAAAAGTAAATCATAATGGTATGTGATAATAAAACATTCTTCGCTTAGTAATATTTTTCGTTGGAGTTTAAATCCAACTTCTCATGAAGCTGCTCTCCCCTTCTATTGTTAAACGCTGAAAATATAGAAGAAATAATGTTTTAGACTGCTGATCAAAATGTATCCTCATTTTAATTGCTATAAATCAAATATCTAAATAAAATAAACTTATATATTGAAATCGTCTAATCAGCAAAACTCTATTGTAACTTTAAAGATTTTTTTCTTTAAATGTATAAAACGTCCACCAAACCACTCCGATAAATAAGTCTATTTTTAAATAGACATTCAGAATTGTAACCGCTGCACTAAATTAATATTGATAAAATGAAGATAATTGTAACAAGTTTCTTAAATGATTGTAATGAAAATAAAGTTTTACAAGCGTAAAGTTGATTATATATATAAAACTCATCTTGAATTCGGTTCAAAATAAATATTTATATTTTAAACTTAATCCAGTTGTTTGGATCTCCTTATTAATATTTATATTTATGTATATTTTTAATTTGATATCTTGGATTCACTCAATCTCTCATCATCAGCATCACCAGTTGAGTTCTCATGTAAAACGTTATAGCACCAGGACGGGATATAATGAATTTATGTGGTATCACCGTAGGTGTTGTTCATAATGTTGTAGATTTGGGGAATGGGCAAATAGGTTAGAATTCATGATTGCTCCTGACCTGTGTATCTCGGGCATAATCGGATTCGGGGTACTTTTGCTTAGATTCTAAATCTTGTTGGATGGACATACATTTTTGACTGGTACAATATATAATATATGAAATATGTATTGATATAATGTTTAAATTCTGTAGATCTGATGAAGACTTCTAGAAACAGTTGAAACTGTAAAGAATAAATAAATATATTTTACTTTAAAGTGTAAGAACAGTGAAATGTTGTTATTATATGATATTATTATTATTTTACGAAGATTATTATTTCAGAAATGACAAAAGCAATTCTGTTTTAAAAAATATTAATGTTTTAAAACTATTTTACATAATAGAAAATAAAATGTGCACAATAAATATATACATGTATTTGTTGATATATATATACCTGGCATGTTTAATCTTGTGATCACAACTTACTGGTTGATTATAACATTGTTATTTTTGTTAAATAGTGTGTTTTTTATTTCTTAATTTAATTTTTAATCTCATTTGATTTTTGAATGTACTTTTTATCAAAATTTCTGTATTAGATGTTGTTGATATTAAAAAGTTCTCAGATTAATAAAACATAAATGTCCCAAGTATATAGCATTATCAGTTTATCATAGGATCTGGTCAGTACTCTAAAAAATTGCATACTTACATATTCATATATCAATGAATATATACATACTTAAGATGTTTCTAAATTATCAATATGTTACGGTTTTCATTTTTTACAGTTGACATCAAAATGATGGGCATTCACTAATTATTCATCTTAATAATTTTATTACAGTTAATGGTTACCATGGTCTCACAAATCTACAGGAATATAACCCTCTATCCCACATTAGAGAAGACCATATTACAATCTTATTTTATAATCCACTCACTGGCACTTAACTGATCAATCAATAGTAACTTATGACTTTTATGCTCCAGTTTTAGCTACCATTACTGGCTACTTAAATTGGCTATGGTTCATCTAACGGAATTATATATATAAGCTTGCTTGTGATCTGAAAAAAATTCAGTTCAATTGGCATGAACTCAAAACTCAGGAAATATGTTAGGCAAGTGAATACACTAATAACTACATCATGAGGCTCTCAGTTATTACATGATCTATTTAGGAACAGTTATGATAATTATCAAAATTTCCAATATGTTTTAATTTAATAGTTATTGGACAAGTCAGAACTTAAAAAAAGACATAGTAAATATTCTCATGAGCCATAATTAGTAGCTAACAATATACATATTTTCTCTTTCACTATTGTCATTAGTAAACTGTTCTACAAAATAAAAAGAGAAAAATAAGCTGTTAGTGGTTTAGTGCAAAAGTAGAATGGTGGGCTCAAAAATTCACAATTTGTGAATCACAATTCAGTTTCTGTCTCTTCTGATAACCAGAATATTGAAGAATTCAAGAGCAATAAAGCATTTAATTATTTATTTTTAATGGCTACATACCATTTTAAGAAAGCCATCTATAGTTATAAAATTATTGAAGCTTATAGACACCTTTATTTTATTATTGAGTTAATTTATGGACACCTTGGATACATATTTCTATCTTCACACATCTAAAATTACTCAAGCATTTATTTTGAAAAAGAATGTTATCAAACAATTGATAAATTGAACTCATGAAAAAATATACTATGTCTAAGATTATTTTTAAAACCAAAAAATTATCAACAAAGATTACAGTTACCTCACTGATAATGTATACAATTCAAGGTAAGTACATATAATGCAATTAAAAATAAACTACATTTAGAAATTTATTCATTTTATAATCAGCAAGGTCCACCACAGACTGCATTTCTAGTTTAAAAATGCTTCACATTATCATTTTCATCTTTAAAATCTTTTCAAAATTTTTCTATATATCATCATCCTCATTTTCAACTTATCAATTAACTGCAGGATATATTTTTTAATTTAAATATTTCCAATCCACATTTTTTTTATCTCAAGTCACCCAACTCAAATAGTTTTATCCTAGATTTTAAAATCTATTGGGATCCCAATTTATGAATTTGACATTCATCTATTTTTATTTCTTTCTGTAACATGTCCAATCCAATTTCATTTCAGTCTCTTAATTCTCTCAATAATATCAAGAATGCTTAAGTATCTTACTCATGCATTTTATTTTGGACCCCAACTTAATAAAACTAAAGTATATTTATTTCATATTTTGTTTTGTGGTTTGCATTCTCTATAATTGTTCCTATACTAATTCTTTAAGCCTCAGATTGTTTCAGAAATAAGGATTTCATACAAACTTTAATTAAATGACTAATTTCATTTTATTATTTTTTCATCTCTATTAATAATTTGGTCAAGGTATTTATAAATATTAACTTCTAAAACATTATTATAAAGATCACCCCTCTCCCCATCTTGATTTTTTCATTGAATATTAATTTAATTGATTTTATATTTATTTTACTATCCTTTTATTTTTTTATGATAGTTGTTATAATAGTCTCTCAGCTATAAAGCCTTATTTTAGAAAACAATCACACCTGCAAAAGAACTTACATAGATATTTGTCTTTGCAATTTACATCATAAAATTCTTTCCATAAAATTGTTGTAAACTTGAAAGAATAAAATCATCCTGACTACCTTATTAATAATGATAATCTTATTTATTAATATGTAGTCTAATCTTAACTGTCTCTTCATTGAGATTGTTGTTAGTACACTAAGAGTTATTCTGCTTTCCTATTTTTTAAAATTATGTAGTTCATTGCAGAATTGTTTCACATAATTCATGTTATTTCTACTATCAGGTCTTTGAAATATTGTTGAAATAGTTTTTCTCCAAAGACACCATTTCATTATATTTCCTTTTATTATTATTAACACTTTCTGTATCATTTTACAGAATTCCACACAATCAATTCTTCTAATTATGTTATTTTTAATTACTTTCAATTTTTTATTTTCTTCAGATACTGTTTAACAAAAAAATTTACTTATGAATTGCTTCTTTTTGTTTCTGCTTCTGTATAGCTGTTTATATTAATTCTTATTAATGTTTTCTTACTAATTTCATTCAACTTTGAGCCATGTTCCAATATTACAAATCAATTTATAAAAGCTAAGTGAAATTCATTAAAGTATTTCTCAGATTAGTGATAGTTTTTGACTCTAGCTTACATCTTAATAATTTTTATGATCTAAAAGATATACTTTTCATTATCTAAATATAACCCAACTTTGCTGGGCCTTCACCATGATGATTTTATGTTCAATATGTCTAGATTACTTCTCAAAAAAAAATTCACAAGACATCATTTTTCTTTCTTCACAAATTCCATTAAGCCTGTAATCTCTTTCATTTCTATCTCCATATCTAAAATTTAAATGCTTTATATATATATTTCTAATATTTTCCAAATTCCAACATTAAAATCATCCACAACAATTTAAACATATTATTTATTCTCTTCAAAAACATTCTGCACATCTATATGAGAAAGAAGCATAAATATGAATTATCTGCACTTTAGTACTTTGAATAGCTAATTTTATTACTCTTATAGAGAATAATAAACAAATCACACCAATACATGCATGAAATGAGCTTGTGTATGCAAACAAAAGTAAAATGCAATCAAAAGAGCATAAAAACTTTGCAGATATAGAATGTCAACAAAATGGTTAAACTAGCCCATAGCTAACACAGCTAGTAATAAATGAGTCTAGTTAGTAATTGGGAGTTAGGCAGACTACTGTTAAATGTGCTGATTATAAAAATAAATAAATAAAATAATCAAATGATTCATTACTTGGGAGATTGTCTACTGCTTGAGCACCAAAAGTGACCAATTAATTACAGTCCAGTGAACTTTGGCTAATGAATCCATCACTATATCACTGCATTAATCTATGTAGAGCAATATGATGCAATATTTGTCATAGAAGAGGAAAGTGATATATTGCTATGAATGCTCAATCAATGGTTTTTCCTTTATTTTTTTATTTTTCTAAAAATTCAAATATTTGTGACATTAACATAATGCAAAATCAAGAAGATAGCAGACGTATTTAGTGAGTACTTCTCTTACTTACCCAAAGGGTATCAAATATATAGACAACTTGCATTTATGCTAGAATGTCATACACTGGCAGTAAAAGATTATGTATATATATGATTTCATTTTAAAATATAAAAATAACATTTATTGACATTAATGACTTCTTAAAACTAGATTGCTAAAAATTTATTATAAATTGTTTTATATCACTTGTCAGTTTAAGGCATATTGTAACTACAGAGGAAATATAAAAATAGATTTAAAAAACAACAATCAATTTTGGCTAAAATAAGTGATACAAATATTACAAATGATTAGTCAATATCTAGTTGCTATGAAGAATATTAACTATTTTGAAATATAACGATAAAATAAAAATTATTGTATTTCACATTTTCATTAATTAACCTACAATAAAAAACAACAACAATATTTTATCTGAAAAAAAAAAAAAGGGATGGAGATAAAAAACAAAGGAACTTAATTAAATTATAAAGAAAAAAAAGTTATTCAACAAACTGATAAGTCAAACAAACAGATTTAGTAATTCTCTTTACATAAAACTCTTCAATTTGCAATCAACACAGTTCATAAATATAGATTTATAATTCTGAAAAAGAAACTTAAAAATGGTAAATAACCTATTTTTAAAATTATTATTGAATATTGAAATGCAATTCAAAATTTATTCAAATTAAAATAAAATTGTTCAGATTAGAACAGAACAGAAAAAAAAAATCAATGCAGATACTTAATTATAAATTTAATTAGTCAAAATAAAGGACAGCTCCAAATTTAAACAGATTTTATCTGGAATAGAATTGGTTCCTGGCATATACACTCTGTGATTCAACCAGATTCTTGATATGTAAAGCAAACTTTAATTTCAATTTTTTTCTTAGACCAATGAAAAAGGATTTTGCTGTTTCACTTTTAATGAGATTAATTGTATGCATGTGTTAAGCTCCTCTATATTTCAAATTTAAGACAATTTTGAATTTTGACAATAAAACTTGGTGCAGCTTTAAAAAATAAAAAAAAATAAGACAAAATAAATTATAGTATTTTATTTAATAAATATTTCTCCAGAATGTAAATGACAGTGAATTAGAAGAAAATTCAAAAACAACAATGACAAAATAATACAAATGAACTACGAAAATAGATGGAAATAGCAATAAAAAAAATGTAGGAAATAATACTTAATAAAAACCCACTAAAATATCACACGATCACCATTTCTTATGTTTACATGATCTGTTAAAACAGTAGCAACACTAGTGCTACCCAGTGCAAGCCACCAATGGATGTTAGGTTTGTGCATCAAAATCCCTATTTAATGCCTATTCATCCAATATCCCAGATTAGTTTCTAACTCGTGGCTTTTATCAGTGAGAAGCCTTTAATCTGAAACCACTGCAACAAGGTTTTTGGATCTAATGCAACCCTCCAGAAAACACTTTTACCTTTTTAGATAATTCTAAAGCTATGAGCTTATGGACCAAAGGATATTGATGATGAAGGTTATCAGACACTATAATATATAGATACCGAACTGGATTCAGATCTGTATGACTAGACAAGCAAATTAGTTTGAATTGAAAACATTTATTGCATTTTCATTTGGGGCTCATAGCTTTATAGTTAACTAAAAAGGTAAAAGGTGGCTGTCGGAGAGTTGTATTAAATCCAAAGATCTAGTTGAAATGCTCTCATGATCTAAGGATACCCACTGATTAAAGACACAAGTTAGAAACTAGTCTGGGGACACTTTGATGGCAGACCTTCTAGCATCCATTGGCACTCCTGTCTGGAGAGAGTTGCTACTTTTTTAATGTGTGAAAAAATAAACATCTATTACAGAAAAAGAAATAACTGGAAAAATAACAGAAATTTGCTTTAGTTTTCCAATTATATGCATAATAATTATTTCTATTTATATGTTCAAATGTGAAAAAAAAACCACCTAAATAATTAATATGATTCAATGCTTTGTGTACAATCACAAAATAATACTGTTAGTTTTACTTTTAACTGCTGGTGTAGAACCACAAATAAAATAGAACTATTTCCCTTAGCTCACTACGCCTAAGGCCAAAGCTAGAATCCATATGGAACTTGGAAATTTTTTCAGCAAGATTTCTAAACAATTCTAATATTTTTTTCTAAACAGCTAATTTTTTTAACCAGCCCAACTAATCATCTTATTATTGATCAATAAAGGGTTTTTTTAGCTTTTCTTACTAACAGTTCCAAAATTACATGATTAGTATCAATGCTATAATCATAAAACAAACAAACAAAAAAAAAAAGATGACGTAATACATCAAAACCTTAATAACTAGTGAACAGACATATTCTTACAAGTGTGTGCCCATGGTTTTCATATATCATTCTTCACTTTGAATAGCAAATTGAGGGGATACAATGGAAAATCAATATTTTCCTTACAATTTCCACAAAGATATAAATAATGCTGGAAAATGATTGCAATAAACTTAATAATGAAAATGTTTTAAAAATATACAAGTATGAGTGAGTATTTCTTCAAAGTGCTACAATAATTTAAATTTTTTCAAGTGCAACTTTTGCTAAAAAATAAAAAATGAGCTTTATAATGGAGAAAGGAATTATATCATACAAAATTTAAACAAATCACAAAGTAATTTTTGCTAATGTTGCAAAAAAATATAATAAGAATATTAATCTTTAAAAGCATTCATTTTGAAATGATATGATTTAGATACATGCTAAAAATTAATAAAATTCTTTTCATATAATTGAGTCCAAAATGAATGCCCGAACAATTATAATGGAGCAAGATTAATAACTTTTTTTGGAGGGGGGGGGGGTTAAAAAAAAGGGAAATAGGCTCCTAAATTTTTTCCCCAGGATCTAAACTAGGTTTCATAATTACCTCTTCAATTTATATCCAGAAGAGATTTTAAAATGACTGTTTTTCCAAGAGTCAACTTGAAACTATTTACAGCAGCACATAAAAATCAAAAAGTATATGGCTATTTAGATGCTATTTGGAAGACTATGAGACTTTATATCACAGAAGTTAATTTGATTATTGAAATAAAAATAAATAAACACTAAAAATATTTCAAATTATAAAACTATTTATCACACCATTTTTGTTTGTTTAATTTTCTTCCAATATTATGCATTGGTAGTATGAATCTACATAAACTAAAATTTATAGGTCAAGATAAAACAATCTTATTACAATCTTTCCAATAATTGCTGGGGGGGGGGGGTAATGAAAAAGAATGCTGAGAATTTAAGGTTTTCTTACTTGCTTTAGACAAGCTAAATATCTATGTACTGACCAATATTTGGATGACTACTTGAAAGAAAAATGTTGACACTACTTGGAATATACTTTATAACATATAAGTACTGTTTAAAAATTGTTACATATACCCATAATTATGCATATTATGTAATAATTAACACAAAATTATCTTCATGTTTGCTACAGTTCTTAAAAAATAAATTATATATTCATCTATTTTTAAAATCTCACATAAAATCTATTAATGATTGAAAATGAACATGCAAGTTGGAGCTTTTCTGAATATCATACATAATTTCTCAATGGACCTGGGCAATTACTACACATTATTACATATCACCACATTTACATGGCTATTCTCCATTAAATTATCTATCAATTTTTTACCTTCTTCCTCTCCTGCCATGTCTAAGTATGAATGCATTTTTACATGTACACGCAGAGACGAATAATAATGTATATTAAGAGTTCTTCTAGAAAACAAGTTTATTGTTGCTGAATAATCTCTTCATTAATCAATAAAAAAACATTTACACATTATCAATAGTTCTTTGCTAACAGTCATTAATAAAAATTATTATAAAATTTAGTATTCAAGATACACTAATATACTTAAATACATATGTTGAATTTATTGATAAAATTGAAAATGTTATGTTAGATAATAATGATACTATGGTTTCAATGGATGTATATCATTGAGACCACTTTAAATCAAATTTTTATAAATAAATATTACAAAATTTGCAACTTTACACTATCTAAATATGAAGAAGCTATCTATGTTAAGTTCTGGTCATTTTAGAAATATTAAAATATGTTAGGTATATTAATGGTGTCTTTGTTTGTGATCCCGAAGATACTATTAAAGCACTTTTACATAAATTAAACAATTTAAGCAATTTAAATTGGACTATTAATAAAGAACAAAATATAAAGATACAATTTTTAGATTTGAAAATGACTATGAAAAAATCTTTTTTACATCATAATGAAAAATTATGTAGTTATAAAAGTGATAAAATCCAAAATATTGAGCTATTTATTTGAGAACTTATAAATGTAAAATATGATACCTTACAAAATTAATGTAAGTAAAAATAATAAAAAATGAGTATCTATACCATTTTAAAATAATGTTCAATCCAAATCTATTAAAAAAGAATTTAGTGATAAGTACAATGTTTCATTTTATGTACTTCCAAATGTAAACTGACATTAATAATTCTAAAAAGACTATTCTTAAAATGCAAAAAAGTAATACTATAATACTTTGAATTTAAATCACAGTAGGATTTTGAAATTAGAAAATATAAAAATGATTTCATAATAGATATTGAAAAATAATAAACATTTTTATTTACTTAAATAGAAACTAAAAGAAAAGTGTGAATAGAAAACTCCCGAATAAACTGCTATCAACAATTGTAACACTATACTTATAGTACGATTTTAAAATTAGAAAAAAATAATTTTATAATAGGTATTGAAAAATAATAAACATTTGTATTTACTTAAATAGGAATTAAAAGAAAACTGCTATCAAAGATCATAATACTATGTGCATGATAAGAGCATAAAACAAAAATGCAATCGTTGGGAAGTGGGAGATCGGCAGAAATAAGATATTAAAATATTCACCTTGAATATAAACTGCACCCTAATTTTACAATTTAAATAATAAGTATGCTTAAAGTCAATGTAATATGATATTATATATCAAATTATATAAGGATGCAAAAAGTCATACATTGGGGAATCGAGACGTACTTCGAAAAAAAGACTAAAAGAACACCAACTATATCAAGATGTACTTCAGAAAAAAGACTAAAAGTAACAGCAATAATACAATCATGTAAAAAATTCTAAGAATAATCAGTCCAATATTGCCCTTGGGTTTCTTCGACCATGAAAACTCTTGCAAATTTTAGTCTTACCTTTAGTCCTGATTACACAAGAATATTAAATGCAGCACAAAGACTTCATAACAAAAAAAAAAACTTAAAGTGGCAATTTTTATAAACCAATTTAAAGATTATATAATAAATAGACAATCTGCTAATATCGATATACACAGTTCTTGGAAAATCACATAATGTCTGCTTTTTTTGTCTACGATACTTTAGTTGATAATGATTACAATGTTATCAAAAATACTTGTTTAATTAATACATATACTGTTATTGCTTATCACCATTATTACAAATTAAAATTTATGTATATTGATTTATACATGAAGGTAATTCAGAGTTAAATTGCAAAGTGTTATTAAAATAATACAAAGTTATTTTTAAAGATATTGGGGAAGTGATGATGGAGGAAATTTGATCATAAAATTTGCTGCTTGAATTACTCAATCAAAGTAATATCTATATAACAATTTTTAAAAATTGCCTAAATTTTTACCACAGGAAATTAATATGTCAATTTTAATGCACCAGTTTTTCTATATAATTTTTTTCATGTAGTTATGGAAATATCATTTTATAATGAGATCTGGTAGGATATCTCAAATAACTTTGCCAAATAATCATTATACAATTATCATACTATGTGAAAAAATTGACAAATCATTTTCCAGGATATATATATATAGAAGTAATAATCTTTATCCGAAGCCTTGAAATTATACCAATCATTATGCAAACACAATAACTACTTGTCTTATATCAAAGCCAATGAATCTAATTCAATATAATTATACAGCGATGAAGACAGAGTCATTAAACTAATTTCATTAATAAATTTTGATCAAGAAAAATTTATTGAAATACATAATAAACAGATAAATGTAATTTGAAATTATATAATGAAATCTAAAGAAATAAGTGCATGAAACACTCATTATCTAGTTGCTATACACTCCACATGATATATTTCAGAAACAATCTTCATCAATTGCCTTAGAGCAATACTATCCTTGAAAATAAATGCTTGTCGTTAATAATGATAAATCAATCAATAGGATCCACCAACTGCCCTAGATAAAACGTGAGTCCAATAAACTGGCTTCAATGTGTGACTATGTATGAGGAGTGATGTATATATTGTAATGATACGAAAAGTAGAGCTGCTTTAACCTAATCAAGAGATGCAGGTAGAACGGGGGTTTGAACCTCACCTACTCCTCCAGATTGCTACTAAGTGACTTACTACCCAAACCTCATTAGAATTCATTCTTTATGTATGCCCAGTGGTCAGGGAGAGATGAAATCCCAAAGGGGAATTTTAACAAAGAAAAATCAGGTTTAAACTATATAAAAAAAAACACAGACAATTAATATATAATTAGATTAGAGAATGAGATTTTTATTAGTTGAATTAACAATAGAAAATGAAAATTTGAAGACTAAATAATAAAAAAAAATGTTGCAAATAATTTTCTTGCATCTACAAACATAGATATGTATAGATATACATAAGTAAGATCCATTTAATGCATTTTAAACAATTGTATTGTAATTACATAACAATACCATACTTAGCCAATAACCGGATGTTTTTCTTTAAAGGAGAGAGACAGAAAAACTTAACTCTAGGGTGAAATTACAAAAATGGATAATTGGTTAAACTAGTTAAATAGATTTAATTTAGATCATGTTCAAAGATAGCCTGCATAAATCCCCCCCCCCCCCAGTGGACATTTTTCAGATTTACTCAGTAGTATTTTGAGCATATGACAAGATAAGGTTTGATCTATAATGAAATAAAAAAAATTATCGTGGTCCTTGGTGATTCAATTGTGAGTTTAGAAGCGAGCCTCAGGACACAATGGTTTTATACATGGCTAACTTGGGTCTGGATAGCACTCTGGGTCTAACACATAGTTAGAGAAATTAAGCTCATTCGCCGCAGCATGATCCGACCTCAAGGCCGGAGTATGAGTGCTTGGGTACAATAATAATATTCAAAAGGGGTAGAGATCCACTTTATCATCAATAGCCATCTCAGAGCAGTGTTAGCCTATTAATCAATGATGATGGGAGCTATGGAGATGTGCCGAGACACCCACGAATCACTGAGTAGCGCAATATAAGAGAAAATGCGGTCAAACGACTGTTAAACTTTATTCAAAATATACATATATGAGAGATGACGTCAAAATTTTCTGAGACAAAAGATATCCATTCTTAAAAATAATTATTACTTTACACTTTTAACTAACATTAAAATATAAGAAAGATATGTATATTAATTAATCACTATTTAACAAGTTCACCCTTAGAGTTAATGAAGGCATAAGACTTTAATTTAAATATATAACTGTACTGTACCCTCTTATGCATTTAATAAAATTACAACGCTTAAGCTATATATGTTTTAGACAAATAGATATATTAGTAAAACCCAGGCTGACTCAATGAGTAATAAACAAAATATAAAGCAGGATTGGATCTTTCTTTTAAAATATAGAAAATGGAACACTTTGATAAATATACACTAATGTCATTTCTTTTATATTTCCAAGTATAAATTAAAAAAAACATTGAATTATTTTTCTTAAAAAAAACAAACAACAATTACGTGTTCTGCATTTTTCTCTCTTTCTAATATATATATATATATCAGTATAACCAACACGGCAGGAGAGAATTTGGAAAGAGAAGTTTTATTCAAAGAATTTTCTAATAAACCTGAAATATACCCGTATTCAAGCAGAAAGAAATTAAATTATTTCTCTTTTGCAATTCCTCCTATATAAATCATATATCTTCCAAGCTATAAGAAAGAAATCATTTTTGTTCCTTTCTTTGCAAAAGAAAAAAGAAGTAAGTATATAACTATATGATGTATAATGATGATCGCTTAAAATGGGCGATTTACATATTGATAAGATTAAAAACTGCCATTATACCTGTCAAAAAAAAACTACAATGTGACTATTACTTTGGTCCTCCAAAACTCATCTTTAAGCAAGAATATTGTATACAGAATATGTATTTATAATGGGGGTCTATGGGGAAAAAATTGATCGGTTCCAGTCGACGTAAAATATCCACATTGGTTTCCAAACTCAAAGATTTTTTTCATGGCAATGATGACTAAATACGGTATCTAAAAAGAAAAGTTTTATATCACTAGGAAAAAAAATGCATATTTTCACTGTTTAAAAAGTACAGTACAGCAAAAAGACAAAGTGAAACAAAATTTGAATTTAAGAGTTTTTATATTCTTCCGTAGAAGTTTTACATCATAATGTAAAAAAAAATCCATACTGAAGTGCATTTTTTAAATTTTGTATTACAGTACATATTACTGTACATTTATGTTTATTACTTATGTGAAATTATTCAAATTAAAAAACAATGTTTAATTATAAATTATTTAAATGAACACAAAGACTTATTACTGTACTCCAGAGTAACAAAAGGTTTAATGCGTATATATCGTAAATCAGTCAACTTTAGGGGGAAAAAATCAACTTATTTTAAAAGAAAAAAAAATCTAATTTTTCTAAAATTTTTAAAACATACCCCAAGTTTATTTTTCTTACTGTATATTTTTAGTAATGTAATAGTGCCCCCCTCCCTCCATTCATGTAGAAAGATTATTTATTAACATTTATTTTAAATGCAATCTTTTTTTTTTTAAAAAATGTTTTTCTTTTGATTTGAAACCATTTTGGGTGTAGTAATTAAGGAACTCACACACGCAATTTAATATCAGTATTTAGTGTTTTCCTGAAAGTTTGTGATGATGGTATTTTAGTTGTATTGTTTTCATCATCTAATATAAGTGTTGAATGTCTAGAAAAATTAAACTTTATTTAAATAATCCAAGTACTGTATATTATATTTAAATAAAGTTTAATTTTTCTAAAGACATTCAACACTTATATGTATACAGTATTATAGATTCAGTAATTATATATATTTTAAGTTTATGCGTTCTATATTCAAAATACTGAATGCAGCACTAACATTGTGTTTTATGAATAAAATATTGTATGTGCTATACAATTACAATAATGTACTTTTGCTTTTGGGTAAAATGAATTTAAAATATCTATTTTCTGATGTCATCAGTGATGCAAAATTCAAGATGGCTGCCAACATTTTTTCCCCCAATCGTTATAGTGAAAAATCGATTGTAAATCGAAATAGTGGGTACAAATTGATGATGATCGCTATTGTGAAATATCATTAAACATATACATATACAATTAAAATTCTAAATGGAATTAAATTAATTTTTTGTTATATTTAAAAAAAAAAAAACTAAAATGAAAATACAACTGAGAAACCAAGTTACTGGTAACTTTTAAGATTGCATATGTCTTTATTCGATAGCCATGGAGACATTCTGATTGCAGTCTGTAGTAATGGCTTATTGTGATTTCAGTCCTCGGTCATCCATTAGCAGCAACAGACATTAGTCAGGCAAAATTGTTCTAGCACTCTACATTTCTTGTGTTACATCTTTCAGGTTCCAGCAGACAAGAAAACAGGTCAGAGAGATAGAGAAAAAAGTCTAGTCAGCCATTAAAGCTATAGTACACATTTTAAGTTTTTCTTATAGCAGCTTATCATCTATGCGGTAGAGGTAGAGCTTTCATGGATATAAGAGCTAGGTAAAAGAGAGAGAACAATAGACAAGTTCTCAATTTATACCTAACTTGTTGGCTATCTTACATTCCAAGGCCATTGTTCTGCTATCTTATTTTTAATTAAAAATTTTAAAATTAATTATTCCTATCTAACTAATCTTTTTCTCTAATGAGTTCTGCGATTCTAGGAATTTTATTTTGTTATCTAAAGTAAAATCTTTTAACTTTATTTTATGAAATTTCTTGAATATGCTTTAAAGTTTCTATTTAAATTTAGCCTACAATCACTATGGTTGGACTCAGGGTCTTTAGTTAAACCACAGTGAATGGTGAAGCAAGCATATATATATATATTTAATATGTATATATGTGTAACTTCAATATATGTAAGGGAGAGAGAGAGATATTTTGAAATTTTTTTTTAAAAAAGAAGAAGAGATATAATTATTTGCTTTGGAATATATTTAGAAATATGTTTAAAAAATAAATAAATTGAGAAATAAAGTTATAGGCAAATATATAATTTTTTTTTTTATTACTTGTTTCAAATGTACTTTTTTTGTCTTATCATATGTCTTACTTGGCTATATATATCTCTAGGCAATTCTTTGTTATTTGTTATATTGCTTAACCACTTTAAATTCCAAAAAACTGTAATTGAATGTACTATGAACAAAGACACCAAAAATAAAAAAAATGTTAAAAGCATTTCAGAGAAAGAGAGATAGAAATGCTGATAAACTGTCTTAGGAGATCAAAATAAAATAGAGAAATTAATTAATTAGAAAGTCGAAGCCGCCAGGAAATATTTTGAGAAAGAGATTCTATTATTATTTTTTTTGTGTGTGTGTTTCAAAGCATATTTTTATTGATTAAAAAACAATGATTACATAGGTAAGATTGGGCTTACACAGTAAGCATAAGTCTGTTCCTGTGTCTAAACAGTTCTGTAGGCATAAGTTTGTTCACAGATATATGAGAGAAAGAGCTTTCTCTTGAGTTCTTTAAGTTGTGTTTTTGCTACTCTTAAGGCATCAAAAGTTGCCTGAATTCAGTTTGTCTAATTTTTTTTTATATATACATTATGTTGATGGACCCTGTCATGTGTGTCCTGCTGGTTTTGGTGTATTGGGTTCTTTTTCTTTTTATCTGTGTTATTCTGTATCTCTTTTACTGATTTTCAACTATAGTGCTGATTTTAGTTTAAACAGTGACCAAGTTGCAGCAAAAATATCTGGTGGTGCTAGCATGTTATCCCTTTCTTTTATTTTTTCTAGCTTGCGGTGGAAAGTGTTGAGGTTTTGTTTTGCATTGTAGTCAAAATTGAATTTACATCTGGTGTACCAATATGCATACAAGCTAAATGTCGCTGCTCTTATTGTTGGGATTGCATTTTTTTTGTATACCTGGAGAATTTTTGCCATTGTTGTGTCTTTCTGATGGTAGTTATTTATCATTATTTGTCTTACCTTTTCCAAGCCCAGACAATCGTTTAGAAAATGATGTTGTGTTTCTTCTTCTCTTTGGCACAATCTGCACAGTGGGTCTATTTTCGTAAAGAACCTTTTAAAATGGATGAAATGTGATGTAGGCAAGGCATTCAGATTTACTTTGACTATGAAGTCAAAGAATTTAGGCTCCAGGTACCAATTTTTATATTTTTTTAGGAGCTGTGCATTGTTTATTTCAAGGACCATTTTGTTGTTGCTATCTTGTTGTGTCTGCTCTATTAGGCTATGTATTTGCCAATATGTGTATTTAATTGGGTTAGACAGGGTTATTTTGTCCCTTTGATTTCTTATGCTGTCTAAAAGTGTGGCTATATAGTTGTCTTTGGGAGGTGGTCGGTCAGTGGGTATTATATCTATTATTTTTTGAATATTTGGAAACTTTGTAAATGTTGTAATCAGCAGGTTTATTATTTTTTGTGTGTAAAAAGTTGAAATTGTATGTAGTCCAAGCCCATTTAGTTTTGTGGGTTGGCTTATTTGCCTCATTGAAATTGCTACCACCTTTTTATTCCAAAGTAGTTTATTGCACATGGAGTTTATTGTTGATATAAATTTTTTGGTAAACTTTATCACTGGTAGGTAGTATGTGATTTTTGTCATTATCAGTTGGTTGAAGAGAGCAACCTTTGAGTATAGAGAAAGGTATGATTTAGCAAGTGAGTCTGTGATTTTTTCTGTTTGTGTTAAAATTTTGTCTTGTATTGTTCTTCTCATCTGCCCCATTCCCAAATGAAATGGGAAACCCAGAAACTTATTCGGTTTTCCTTGGTATATTTGTGTGTTGGTTTTCCCAGTAAAGATTGACCACACAGCTGATTTATTAGTATTTATTTTCAGATGAAATTTTGTTGTATAGTCTTCTATTATTTTTTGGAGTATATGTAGTTGTTTCTTTGAAGTTAGAAAAATCGTAACATCATCCATGTAGGCTATACAGGGTATGTAAATATTGGTGTTTGGTATTTGTATTCCTTGTAATTTTTCCTTGATTTTTTCAAGTAGAGGGTTTATGTATAGTGTGAAGAGTAGTGTACTTAGTGGAGATCCCTGGGGGATGGATTGGTTAGGATGGAAAGTGGGTGATGTTCTTCCATTTAGCGTAATGTGTATCTCCCTATTTAGGAGTAGGTTGGCTATTGTGTATAAGATTGTTCTTGGTATTTTTGTTTTTTTTAATTGATTGATTAGTTTGTTGATGGGGACAGAGTCAAAGGCACTCTCAAAATCCAATTGTACTACCATGGGCCCATGTTTTTTTCTTTTTATTGTTGAATTTACTATTGTTTTAAAAATTAGAGCTGCTTGGCCTGTTGATGACCCTTTTTTAGCATATTGATGTTCCGATATTATTGGTAAGATGTAGGGCTCTATCTTTTCTTTTAGTACTTTTTCTAAAATTTTGATTCCTAATGGCTCCATTGAAATGGGTCTTAAATTTGTAATTTCCGAGATGGATTCTATTTTTTTCATGAAAGGGACCATTGATATTGGGATTAGACCTTGTATGTTATATAATTTTTGTGAAAGTTGATTTGCTAGTTGACATAATAATTTGTTTGTAAATTGACTTAGATGAGTTAGTACAAATTTTGGGATCCCGGGTGGTCCTGGGTGACAAGTGCTTTGTAATGTTGTGAGTATTCTTGCAAAATCTTCTATTTTATAGGGGTTTTCATTTTCAGGTTTTCCAAAGTAATTTTCTGGGATTTTCCATTGGTTGTTTGTTGTGAGTTTACTTCTGAAGTATTGAAAGATGGGTTCTATCATGTTATAGCCTGTTATCACTTTATTTCCTGTTTTAATTGCCATAGGTACTTTGTTAGTTGAGGGATATCCTAATGCCCACCTAATGTAACCACGGGTCCAAGTGTGTTGTTCTGTTAAACATATTTTTTTCTTTTTGATGGCAATATATTGTTTTAATTGGTTACATGTTTGATTGTATAGTTGTGTAAGTTTAACAATGATTTCTTGGTTATTTTTGATTGGTTTTGCTGTTATGATCTTTTTATGTATTTCTTCTGCCAATGTTATGAGTTTTGTTGGTGGGGTTGTTTTTTGTGTCATTTGATTGATATTATAAGATATGGTTTCTGTGAAAGCTATATATTTTGTTATTGGGTCAAGGTCCATTTGATTTAGTTTGTTTATTGCTATATATATTTCTGAGAAAAAAACTTCCTGTGTATTGATTGGCAGTAGAATTCTTATGGTTTTCTGTAGGTAGTATTTTTGGTTATAGTTTGTATCTAGATTTATTTTTATTATTTGCACTGCATGATCTGAGAAATGTGTGGGGGATAGACTCATTTCTATTGCTTGATGCAGCATTGGGGAATAGAACATCAGGTCTATCAGAGTTCCATATCTGCTGTTATAAAAGGATATGGAGTTTGGTGGTAGGAATCCTTCTCCACTCATAAGTGGTATTGCTAATTGGTGAATCCACTTATTAACAAACTTTTGGTAGCTCATATTAAAATCCCCTGTTAGTATTGTTGGGTAAGGATTGTTTGCCAGCATTGAGTTTATTGTTGCAATTATTCTATTGATTATAATTGGCCCTGGTGGAATATATACATATATGATATTGATTGAGAGATTTTTGTGGTAAAAAGTTGTAATTATTAGGTTTGAGTCTATGTAGATTATTTTGAAAGTAGTGAAGGGACAACTCCGGCTTATGTATATTCCTGTCCCACTGGCTGGTGCAGATGAGTCTCTTGAGCATGCACAAAAACCTTGTGTGCTCATGACTTGTGCTGGGTCAATTTTTGATCCACTATGTATTTTAGTTTCAAGGAGCCCCAAGATGCTTGGTTGTATGATTTGTATCCATTTGTTTATATTCTGTATTTTTGTCTTGGAGTTTATACCCCTTACATTAACTGCAGCTACCTTTATAATCATACTGGTTTTTGATTTATAGATTTTTTTGCTTTGAGATGTGTTGACTATTTTATTTTTTTAGTTGTTGTTGGTATTGTCTCTGTGTCTGTACTTTTGGTTTTTAAAACTGGTGTTGCTTGTGGGTTGTATGTGTTTGTGTTTCTATGCCCGTGTTTAAAATGATCACTTTCACTGTCATATTCTGAATCAGTTAGTCGTTCATCATCTGTTTCCATTTCTATATTCTTTTCTTTTTCTTGCATTTTCGTTTCTGCTGGTTGGAGTTCTTTTGCATTAGGTTTGATTTTTTTAATTTCTCTCTTTTTTGTTTCCTTTTGCTGTTTTCTTTTGCTTTCTTTTGTTATATTTTCAATTTCTGGAAGACTTTCTGCAATTTTATCCATGATTTCAGTAGCTGTCTTGTTTAGAATTCTGTGTTTATCTTGGCCAGAGATATCTGTTTTATTTTCTATTGTTTTTGTTGTGTCATCTTTGGGTTTTTTTCCATTAGACTGTGAGTCTTCATTTTCTTTTTTTTCCATTTCAATTATTTGTTCTGTGTTTACAGATGTAGAAGTGTTTACATTTTTAATTTTCTCTGTTGTTGTTTTAGCTTTGTTTAAGTTGAGTTTTTGAAGGTGTGAATTTGGCGGTTGTGTGTTATTATCTGTGTTTACTGTAGTTGTTTCTACTAAATTGGAATTACTTTGGTCTTTTTTTTCTTGATTTTTTTCCTTACAAACAGTCGCTATGTGTCCTCTTTTTCCACATGCAAAACATCTTGGTTTGAGGCCTCTTATATACAGATGAAGTGTGGCTTCTTGGTCTGTGATATGTGTTGGGATATTTTCTGGTTCTATGTCTTTGTGTAATTTGACTTTGTATTCATAACTGTTTGATAATATTGGGATTGCTGCTTCTTTGATATAGGTTTGTTGGAAAAATGTTACTTTTCCAAAAGGGTTCATCATCCTTTGAAAGTCATCTAGATTGTACCCAAAGTAGGTATTTTTGATAACTCCAGTTATATTTTTATATTTATTTTGGTCAACTTGTATTATTGCAAAATTTCCAATTGTTTTAATTTTTTTTTTAAACTGTTCTATTTGTTCGGAGCTTTTGAATTCTAGTGCCACATATCTATTATTCGGATGGTCAGCTATACAACTGACTGAGTCGATAATTTTATTTTTTTCTAGTGCTTCAAGTAGAAGTGGCTTAGGGAAAGTATATAGTGAGCAGTGATTGTCTGTTACTGCTAGCACTACTGAGTTGTCCGTGAAGAATCTTTTAAATGTTGTAAAGAGTGTCCGAGGTATCGTGTTGTTAAATTGTTCTCCAATTGTTTCTAGCATTTCATCTGTCCATACTGTGAGTGGGGGAGGTAATGTTTGATCTTGTTCTGATATGTTTAGATTCTTTAAATCTTCCGCTGTAGTTCTTCTGAATCTGTGGGGTCTACCCTGATTTACGTTAGCACTAGGGCTTGCGTTAACGTTATATTTTTTTGCAATTGTAGCATATGTGTTACTTGGGGCTTGTGCTGTGTTGGCTGATAGACTGAGATTTTTATCAGTCTCCATAATGTTACTCATTAAAACTTTTTTTATTTTTTTTATTTATGGTAACTGTTTTTCAATTGTACTTTTAACAGCTCAAACAATTGATTTATTGCTGTCTTCTATTTTTAACTTTTACGTTAGTTCAAATAAACATATTATTTCGAACCTCTTTTATTTTTCGGCCATGACTCTATCACAGTATTAGATAATCATTTGCTTTTCCTATTAAATTGTCTTAAAACTTTACTATTTATCTTCTTAAACAAAAGGTTATGTTTGAGCTACTTAATATGCGATTATTAATCAGAAAAAAACATAATTTTGATGTTTTTGATTTATAAAAGGTTAGAGCTAAATTAGCTTACCTGTATGCGGGAGAGTACCTAGGTGGCGCTTTTTATTATTTTTTTTGATATATTAATTTGTATGGCTGTTCTCCTTGTTTTAAATGAAATATTGAAATTCTCTGAAGTAACTAACTTGCAGAGAAAATATTTTTTAGGACATCAACTTATAATGTTTGTAATGTTGAGGTAAAAACCAGATAAGTGTAAGGCGATCACCCCATGCTACAAGTATATAGCTGTTCCTGATTACTGCCTGCCCGTATGATAACCCTAAGGACCTTACAGATATGCTGCATAAAATAATCTAAAAAAAAAGAAAAAATGTTGAACCTAATATGCCAAACAAGCTTCCATTAAAAGATTTATTAATCACTATCATCATTATTCTTTGCTTCCAATTAATACCACAAAATGAACGTTCGTACAGACTTATACTAATAGCAGATATCTTTCTTTGCTCAACAGAAAAAAAAAATTTCTTTTGGATCATTAACTCAGAATGACATAAACTTACATGTAAGCAAACTTAACCTTATTAAAATCCCAGGTTCCCGAAGGTAAATATAACTTTCTTTGCATTAAATGAACTTAGAATTGCCTATCATTATCCTCAAAATGCTTATTCACTGTTAAAATATTAATTTAATCTGTAGCATATAACTGTATTTTTTTATTTTATTTATCCTACTCAATATTTTGTGTGATCTATTATATTTAGTAAAATTTGTTTTTTTTTCTTTTATGTTAGATTTTGATATATGAATTATACATTTTTTTCTTTATCATATGAATATTTGATTTAATAAAGTAATACGAATAAAATTATATACCTACTTTGAAACTGAAATTATTTATAGATTATTAATGATTGGATTTATTGTTTATATTTGCCTATTTCTTTTTCTGTCAAAATGCCTCGCAAAACTAGTTAAATATGCCTTATATGAAGATGCATATATATTAAATATGTTTTAAACTCAAACGTTAAGTTTAATGAAGAAATTTGATCGATTATTAATGGAATAAACGTTTAAAGGTAGCGAATTCACAGCAAATAATTTTAAATTATACGCGATAAAATTCAAGAGATATAGAAAGAAGGAAAAAGATTGTTCAAATATACAGATTTCTCCATATACTACCGTTCATCCAATAGGTTTCCTCCCAGCCCTGAGAGCGAGCTAGCTAGGGTCGGACACCTAATTAGAGATAATGTAAGTAAGATCAGTCAGAATTTTAGCAAAAGTATAATTCTTGCTGCATTAATTAGATTGGTGCTTGAGGTCGGTTACTATATGATGCTCATAAATATACTCTTTCCACAAAAATTTTGTTTATTTGTCTCACTGAAGAAATAATGGCTACCAGGGAAAATTCTTAACTTATATTCTTATATAAAATCTACACAAGATCTAAAAATTTTGTTTATAAAATTTCATAAAGGAAATTGATTCATATTCAAATTCAATTCGGTAGACCGTGGTCAAATACTGCCTACAGGTGTTATGGTGACTAAACAGCCATAGTTTTACATTCACTATTCCTGTGGTCTACTTATCCATTTTTAAAGACCTATTTTAGACAAACACTAAAACTAATACCGGGGTTGCCTGTTAAAGTTATCAACATGTTTACACTAGTTTATATTTAATCACCTTTAACAATGTAAGCTTTTGTTAGCCATGGGTAATTTACATTAAATTGCACAAATAACTTCAGCACTTTAAAAGTATATCTTATTGAAGGTTTTGATGGGACAAAGTGAATGGATTAAGAAGTGAAGAATAAATAGCATAAAAGTTTATTGATATAGCAAAAGTAATGTAGTATGTATAGTTTTAATATAAGTATTTTCTAAATAACAATCCAGTAAACTTTAGACTGAAGATCATAATGCATCCAGTGAGAAAAAAAGTTGTATAATGATAATGGAAATATGAATGCTGTGAAAATTTAATTTACAATAGGTTAAGAGAGAAGCTGATAAGCTTTTGTAGAGAAAACAGTGTGGTACTGATGACTGTATGATTTTCACACACTTACAAACAAAAACAATTTATACAAGATAGTGGAACAAATTCCATTTTGATTACATATTAATTTTGTAATAGGATTAAAATAGTAAAAAAAAAACCCAGAACAAACAAAATGGTAAAACAAAAGATGAACAAATATAAAAAATGAATTAAGATTTTAAAAACTTAAAAATGATGAATTGAAATATGCATTTCAAAAACTAGATAAAAATATTTAATAATTATGCAGAAAAGGCACATTTAATTTAATTCATAGTAGCATAAAAACTTTAAATAGGAAAAAGCAGAAAGAAAAAAAAGGGGGGAGGGGGAACATAGTAAAAAATGAAAGGATGGAAAGAATGTAGTAAGATTTGTATGTCAAAATTAAGACCCAATCCATTAATAAATAAAAATAATAATGATGGAGTTGTGAATAAATTATAAAAACAGGAAAAGCACTGGAATTGATAAAATCCCAGTTGAATTATTAAAAAATATGGATAGAAAGTTTGACAGCATTAGTTGATGTTAGTAGTATTCAAGAGAATAGTTAGTAAATTTTCTTGCAACACTTATGACTTTTTTTAAAAAAAGATCAAAATATTTCTGAAAGTTTCAATTGACATATTTGCAATAAATTATGTGTTTACTTTTGAAGACCAATTAAAAAAATATAAAAAAATGGCATAGAATTGAAATGTCTATTGATGAAATGTATTTACAGCCAACACATTAGTAAAAGTCTTCAAAGTACATATTTACAACAGGCTTGTATTTCTATATGAAAAGCAATTTAAATTTAGAAAAGATAATATTTATTCCAGTGATAGCGAATTATATTATTTTGCTGAATATATATAAATTAGAGATTATCTTTGGGATTAGTAAAAGTTTACTGTACTATTTTATCACAGTGCTTATAGAAAGTGAAAATAAGCCTTAAGAATTAATAAAATTTTATACAAAGTTTGGAAAATTCAAATAGTAATAGAAAATACACTTATGATTATGATGAACCATACCCAATCCAGCTAACCATACAAAAGTGATCAGTAAATGGGTGTCCAACTATTTTAAGCTAGAGGTTTAAGATCGCAGGCTAATCTTTGTTGGTAAGATGATTTCAATGCTTTGATTATAAAATATAAATACAGAGTAAGAAGAAATATTATATTCCTACAGGCAGTTTCTTCTTTTAAAGCAATGAATACAGATAGAGAGAGAGAAAAAAATAGATGATTGCCAAGTTTAGTGCTTCTAAGAATTTAGACAATTGATTAACTGATGATGTGTGTTCCTCATTCCTTGCCAAATCTATTTTTTTTAATTATTAATTAGATGATTATGAGATACAATAAATAAATATGATTTGTTGCTCAGGAAGTTGCAGGACATTTAAACATTCAAGTGATAGAAGGTTATGCACAATATTTCAATTGACCAAACTGAGTGGAGTTTTTTTTTTTATTTTACTCATGAGAGGATTGAACAAGGAACTTTTATATGAAAATTCATCACTTTAAATTGAGTAACAAACAGTAAAACATTCAAAATATAAAGAAGAGAATCAAGCATTAATTTACTTTTAATTATAGTAAGAGCACATTATTACTTCAGTAGATTTTTATTCATTTTGTTATCATTATTACTTCTTTCTATGCCACCTTTATATGCGGTGAATATAATAGTATGTACATACACATACTTTTAAAAAGCAATGGAAAATGAAGCATGAAACTTGGCCATGGGACTACAGATTACGGTTAAATCAGCATTTTTGATATATATTGCACACATATACGCACACGCATTTTTGTTTATAAACAAATAATGAAAAAATACGAAAACTATTTCTGGGCATATGAATCAGCATTTAATGGGTGAAGGTTACAACAGGAAACACAATAAACATTTATTCTTGGCTAGGAAAAAAAAAAATGTATAAAATAACAAATAATAATAATTAACCATAAATAATGTGATTACCTTTTACATTGCTGCTTTTAAATATATTTATTAGCTAAAATAGATAATTAGACAAATGTAAAGAATAAATTTTAAACTTCAATTGATTTTTTAAAAATCCTTCCCAGATTTCAATGGGGTTCTTAACCTGGGCCAAAAGTTAAGTTATTTGTAAAATTTATTCTGCAATTAAAAATAAAAGAATAGAGGAATAAATAGCACTTTATAATGAAGTCGTACAATAAAACAAAAAATTGAAGGAATAGTTTAATTTTTTTTTTTACAATAGAATACAAAGCTAGCAGTCTAGTTTTTAAATATCATTATTTAGTTTCAACAAAGAATATAAAAGTTAAAAGAGAAACTTATTCATTGCTAAACCTTTTACTGTTTATTTACTACATATATTAATCACCCCCCCCCCCCCAATTCAAAAGATCATTATTTATTCCATCAATCACTTAACATTCTATTTAACTTTACTTCCTTGTTATCATTTATCATAAGTTGGTAGTTAAAAGTGTAAAATATTCTTCAAATATTTTATATTTGCATGAATTACATTCAAACGTTATTTTTACAATTTGAAATAATATAAACTTTTGGGTTTTTTTTTTACTTAAGTTTTACGAGCACAATATATAGCAGGTTATTTGTAAACCATCAATACTAATTATATTTTCTTATAAAGTAGATCGGTCATGAAACAGATAATAGTTTCAAAAAATAAATATTTGAATATTATATAACACAAGCATGTTTGTTTAGAAACTATAATATTAAAGAATTTTTAATGCAAACATTACCAGCCTAAAACAATTCAAAACAAAGCAAAACTCTCCATATAGTAGTGCTATCTTGTGCTAATAAGAGCAATCAATGGATACCAGAACTGATGAAGGCCACAAGCCAGAAACTAGTCTGGGGATATTGGATGAGTAGATACTAGATAGGGATTTTATGCATAAGCCTTCTGGCATCCATTGATTGCTCTTGTTAGCACAAGATGACACTACTATATGGAGAGTTTTGCTTTGTTTTGAATTGTTTAATAACAATTATGTGCTAGTATGAGATAGTGATCATGTGATGTTTAGTGGTTTATTACCAGCTTACCAATATGTAAAAAAAAAAATTTGCAAATCTATATAATTTTATTTTGCTCATAAAATATTCAAGATTTATTAAAAGATTCTTTCTCTAATGAAAACTTATTTATATTATGTTCATCTGTGTATTTATGGTTAAGCAAGCAAGACTAATATACTGTATAGGAAAATACAAGTAAAAGCAGAAAGATGTGTGTGAGAGCATTTATGTAAGAAATCAAGCAGGTTATATATATATAGATATATCTGTAATGCACGGGAAATTGTTTTATCAATATTTAACTAAGTTAATAAAAGGCAGCAAGATTTCTCCAATATTTCTCTACAGCAAAGCTTTAGATCCTATCATACCTTTTCTTAGGATGTTATTTATCTCTGAATCCATTCAATATAATTGCTCTGGTCCTTGGTTTATCTTTTTTTCTTGCCATATGCCCAGCCCATATCCAAGTAAATTGATTTTAATATCATCATTACTACCAATCTTTTTTCCTGTCTAGGTTACTTTATGCTATTTTCTATATTCATCTTTTTATAAATTTGATCTATATTTAAAACCAAATTCCATGTTTCACAATTATATATTATTAAAAGCTTTCTTTTTAAACACAAAAATTGTAATTACTTCAAATATAATGTTTATCATATATATTCTATTCCACTCACAATTTAATAAAATGATAATAGTAGAGTTGAGTACTAAAGGCCCATGTATAGCAAGCAGCTCAACTCTGTCATATCCAGTACTTGAAAATCATATGATTTCCAGAGTGACAAACTTTTTTTTATTTTTGCAATTTCATTTCATTAACTACAATATACCTAGGCTTACAAGATTATAAAACTTTGATTTTATTAAAATTTAAACTCAAGTCTATTCCAAATAATTAACTTTGATACTTTTTTTTTTTTATCAAGTTAGATATTTTGGTATGAGCATATAGAAAAATTGACCATTGTTTTGCATGCAAGGGGATGATAAGATACAAAACTTAATAAAAAATTGTGATAGAAATTAAGAATAAACAGTGAGTTTTCCAAATATATATATACACCCAGACAGAAGTACAACTTTTAGAATGCATGAATTCTGTATAGCATCTAAAAATTTAAATATCAAAAATAATATATTAGTTGTAAGTCTCAAAATAATAATATAGTTAAAAGGCAGAACAAGTCCCTTAAAGAAATAAATCATGAATCTTGTGATGACCTCCTATCATGCACTTTACAAGAATAAAAGCATTGGGTAAACCCTAAATTTCTTACTGAAGCTGTGGATTAAGAGTTGAAAACACTGATCTTCAAGTTAAATAATGAAAAAGCATTTCCACATACTAGATATTTAAAAAATTGTAAATATTAGAAAGTGGTGGTGCAAAAATTAAGATAAAACAAAAATATATGTAAACGATTTAAAGATGTTGTATTAATGATCAAAGATGTTTTGTATATATATGATTATTTTCACAAATCACTACTCAGCTATTATTATAGTACTGACTTCCTGGTTAATAACAAAAATAGCTATAAGGAATGCTTTTTTTAAAACAATGACATGATAATAATTTATAAGATGCAACAGAAAGTATTTCACCTTTCACTCACTGAAATAAACAAAAAAAAACTTTAAATCTTAGACCACTTTATTGTACACTTTTGTTTAAATATTTATTGTGAATATTAATATAATAAATACCAATAAAGCATCCCATGATCTATCACATATCTTAAACTTACCTATTGCTGGTTTAGTAACATGGTTTTCTACCTTCTTTTTGCCACTTTTGGTAAGCTTTATAAAGCAATGATAGTTGCCAGGATAAATTCTTATTCTGTTTTTTTTTTTCCTATCCAAGATCCCCAAACTAGTTTCAAGCTTACAGCTTTCATCAATGAAGAGTTTTGGATCTTGGAACAGTGCAAATGAATCTTAGGATCTAATGTATCTTCCTTTCAGCTCACATCATTCTAGGCCCACTTATTTGTATAGTTGACTTAAACTGCAACATATATATATTTCAGTTTGGGCTGACAGTTTGATAGTATAACACAGAAATATATGGATCTGGAAGAAAAGTGCATTATATCCAAAGATCCAATTGCACTGTTCCAAGATTCAAAGCTTCTTACCAATGAAAACCATAAGCTTGAAACTAATCTTGGAATTTTCAATTGGAAAGCACAGGTTAGGGATTTTTTAAACACTATTATCTGGCAACTACCATTGCTTTCTAAAGCTTACAATAAATATTAAAAAAAAAGTATGCTACTAAAACATAATAAATATAATTGAATATATAAATGAAGAATAAATTTCCATAATAGAGAAAAAAATATTTTTTTTTTTAGAAGCAAAAATGACTTTAAATAAACAATACAATATGCTTCAATAATATATGATTCAGCAATGAATGCTTTACTTCATTATCCAATCTCAAGTTATTTGAACATGATATAGTATATAGTTGAAACATACACAGTTAATGAAAAATGATAGGGGTCTTGTAGCATATTGGTTAACCCACTGACCTGAGGTTCAAGACCCCAGAGGGCAAAACTTGGAAATTTTATTAGATTACAAGAGTGAACTTTTCTTTCAGATATTCAGTCCACTGCCAATTTAACTAATTATGGTAAATGGATATAATGTTCCAGATTAATCTGAATTGATTATGAGTGTCAATGGGAAAAAATAAATAAATAATATGATGCAGATTTCAGAACTAATGGACAAGATGTCATATTTCTATGGGTGCAAAGTCCTTAGATTATTTTTTTAAAGTAAAGTCATTTTTGATCCTAAAAACATTTTTTACAATTTTTCTTTAGTAATCTTCATGTAAAAGAAATTTAAACTAATAAATTATATCATAATTTATGTTTTCATAATATATATATATATACCATAACATTTTCAGTTATATAGAAGGTAATCATCCCTTCTCACTAGCACCATTAAACAGTGATATTAAAACTACAAGAATACCCTCATCCCAATCACAGAATAGAGACTTTGAGAAAATAAGAATGAAGTACAGTGAGAAAAGATGATTGTCTTCTATATAATTACAATCTAAACACTGTACTAGTAAAATTTATTAATTGTTACATAATTTAACATCATCTAATATTAGCACAAAATAAATTATATTTCATAAGTGCACTAATAAGATTATTAAAAAAAAGAAATTCCATTTGCAGATACTTAAAATTGACTCATATAAGTGCATTTGAGTTTGAAAATATGACCTTATTTTATCAAAGTTTTTATCTTGTGACTGGGACGAGAGTATCTTTGCAGTTTTAACATCACTGTTTAATGGCACTAGTGAGAAGGGATGCACTAATAAAATTTATTGATTATTAATGTTTTCAGAAAATATTAATTGTAAAATTATTAAAGTTTAGCTTGAAATTCATCAAAAAAGTGCACATCTTTTTTTTTTCATAATTGTTAAATTTTTATTCTAGAGATCTATTCAAAACAAAACAATTCATAATGCAGTTGAAGGATTATATCTTAAATATAGACTAATTCAGAAACTTTTAAACTCAATATTAAATAATATATATAACTCAAAATATCATCAGAAGTGCCCGCACATATGAATATTCCAAATCTGAAAGAATATGCATCTGAAGCAATTAGGCAAAAAAAAAAAAAAACACTACGAATATTGCTCAAATACTGTTAGTATATATATATATGAAAGGTTTTATTGCTCAGGAGTTGGAAGTTCATATAAAGTTTGAGAATTGAAATTTTAACAACCGAGTTGCAATCTATTGACTTTGACCTCTATAGTTAACTAATCTACAATTGCATTACATTAGTTACCCACTTTTTTCAATCCATAATTTTAGAATCTTAATCATTGAGAAAGAAATGATATCAATTTGTCTTGTAAAACAACAATTAAAAATATTTGAATTACCATTGTTAAAATAAGTTAAAACTTGTTAAGATATTCACAAGTAAGGAATTATTGATTTGTGTAATACAACAAATAATATTTGCAATTGATAATTAATGGAGAAAATTTTGTTAAGGGAATTAAATATTTTTTATGTTTAACCTTCAGTGATATTAACATTTAAATCTGCCATTTTATTTATGATATATTTCTAATAAATAATCTTTTTGTAATGATTATTCATTGCACTGTTAATGAATTATTTTTGGTTAAATACTAACCTTTCCTATTTTCATCTGGTAGTTGTCTATGTGATTACATAGGCTAGATCAGTGGTCTTCAACCACTGGGTCGCGGACTGGGGGCTGCAGAAGTTTTTTGCTGGTTCATGCTAGACTGGCAAATAAGTTTGTGATAACAAAGTAATAAGATTTTAAACTTTTAATTAATATAAGCAATTTTTATTTATTTTTTCATCGCACTTTTACCTGATTAAAAAAAAAAGAAACAGAACAAAAACAAACTCTAATCAATCATACATAATTTAATTTGTTTTTCTAGTTATCACAGATGTTTATGGGGGGGGGGGGATAGAATTAAATTTTTTATTACTTTTCTAAAAAAATTCAAAATTTTTTTAAAAAAAAAAGGTTTTTATTATACAAACTCCAGATATATATATAACTTCATCTAAGGCTAAGCTGTTTACATCTTTAAGAAAATTTATCTATAGACTTCAGCTAGTCTGCGCTCGAAACATTATCCTTATTTTTACATTATCCTTATTTTTACCTGTCCGCAGGTGTGAAAAGGTTGAAGACCATTGGGCTAGATGATAAAACTTAATGTTAACATATAAAAGAAATAACTAGATTATTTAAGTAAGGATTTATTTAGAACAAACTCCATTGGCTTTAATTAAATTTTATCATCTCACGTCTTTATTGAGATTATTTAGTTTTTTAATTTAATATCATGTATAGACTTAAACAAATCAAAAAGAACTTCAATGTTTTAAACTGTAAGTGAAGCCTGTTGTAAAAAAAAAAAAATCCACTGGTACTAATAGTTGTTGAAATTATTTTGCATAGATGAAGCTTCCTTTTTCCTTTGATAGGATATAGCATTATTTTTAGTAGAAAAATTTGCATGCTCATCTTCTAATAGTATCAGAAATCCAAAAAAAATTATTTTATATCTAGTTGAGTAATGAACTGCTATTACCATATATAAAGGAAAATAAGACTTTTTACTTTATATCAAATACCTCCAATATTTATCTCCTTGATATAGGCACTCAAGTTCTCTACTGGAAAAGTAAAAATAGGCAGAGTAATTAGACAATTATGATTAAGCAATGATACTTAATCATTAGTAATAGTTTGCTATTGCTTGTCAGTCATTTAATATAATTTACTCTAGTATTTCAATGTAAGAGTTACATTATAAACTTTAAATGAATTCTCACATTATTAAAATCTATAACATTTATACAAAATCATCATTAAAACTTTTCAATGTGACTAATTTAAATTCTAAAAAACACTTAAAAAGGGTAGTGCATACACATATATAAAACATGATTAACAGCAAACTATTTCCATATTTTTTCATTATGTGCAATACCTCTAGTTTGTAAATGTCAGTAGCTGATGAAATTGCTTAAATGCCAATCAAAACCGAAAAGAAAGAGAGAAGGGAAGTAATTAATTTCTCCATTAACTTTTTTTAAAATTAATTAGATTACTAAAACAGTTAAATGAAAATACATTATGTTTGCTACTATAAATATAAAAGCAATAGAAACAAAATAAAAGTGACATGATCAGAACTTGGATATATCATTAGTATAAGATTTAGGATAAGACAGCAAACAAGCCTCATAATAACCATTCCAATCAAATATTAAACAATTAAATTTAAAATTATGTAAGGCTATGTAATACAATCATCTTGAAGCCCTATAGTTGAATTCCAATTTGTACAATAAAAGTGAAAGTTCTTTTTAGTGATGCTGAATAATATTACTTTATTGAATTTTTAAGGATAACATTCATCACCCAATAAAAATAGCAATATAGTCTCCCAGAGTGGATAATTTTACAATGAGATTCCACTTCTGTTATAGTTTCCTCTGCTCACATTTCTTATGTATTGAACTCAAACTTAAGCAAGAAACAAATTCTTAATGATTCCACTATTATGTACCACATGGATGACAAAAGAATGTATTTGGGGAAAAAATAATTCAATCTATGCAAAAATAATATCTTAATAATTTAATATAATAAAATATGAAATTTCCAATATATGTATTGAATATAAAGAAAATATAACCAATTTATGCTTTTAGGAGTATTTCACTCATCCATAGAAGAATTTGGTATTAAAAATCTCATTTACAGATTCCTTTAATAGGTCTATTTAATAATAACTAGATTTATTATATTTATATTAATTAGAAAAAAAAGATAAATATAAAATGTATATCTTTTATATCATGAATGATTAAATCTATATATATATAAGAGAGCTTTTCTAAGTTTACCTAGATTTTTCTTTTGGTAAATTAATTAGTTATATGGCTTTTGTATTTTCATTAAGAATATGCACTTAGTAAAAGATACTACAGCTGCAAAATTCCTCATTTGACCCCAAACAATATTCATTACTATAAAAGATTTGTAGAATTTGTTTCTCAATTATAAAATCTTCTTTATCACTTTTTACTAATTCTTAAACTGCCTTTTTTTTATATAGCAAATTTATCTTCAGACTAGTGGGTTTTTTTTTTTTTTATATATATTTAAAACAATTCTTTGGAATTTCCTATACTTTCACAAAATGTAAGTTTGAAGTTTTGGACATATAAGAATAGAGAAATAAGTAATCAAGACTGCCTTGTTTATTATTATTCCAAAACTTTATTAACAGAGTATATGCATGTTTACATTTGATACATTGATAAAATAATACAAGGTTATATGTGACAAAAGGAAAAAGGCATGAAATTATTGAATTACAATAAAAGGGTATAAAACCCAAAATTGAGTAGGAACTTAGGAAACATAATAAGATTACATTTGACAGAAGGTGTACATTTAATGTCAATAAATGACAAGTATTGCTAAATAGGTAATCAATACATTATAAAAAGGTGTACTGAAATCTGTTATATTAATACACAAGTATTACTACACCAGTATGTATAACCTACTTGCATTTGATGTATTATGATATAATACAAGAGTACTTTTAACAGGGTATACACCCAATGTCTATCACAGAGCTAGAGCTGATTTAATAAGTCAAGATTAAATTTGTGGTACAAACAATGGTCATCTCATATATTTTCCTCGTGTCTGCTCTAAATGAGTTCAATAAGATGTCCAATATAATCTAGTATCGCGAGAATTATACACACACTGCATCATTGATTAATACATAAAAAGAAAATGTACAAAACATGAAACAGCGTGAAAAAACCAAAATATATCGAAACATTGAATAGTGTTTATATAATTATTAGTAAGGCTGTGACTATTTAGGGAAACTAAAAGGTAACCAGGTCAGTTCAAACAAAAATTTAGATGACAAAGTTCTGTCTTTATCCTTAAGTTTCTTTAGCATTTGTAGAAAGAAAATATCTATATCTGGCTGTGGTACAGTGAATAGTCTTTTACACCTAGACAGCCACACGGAATAGGTTAAAAAAGTAGATAATCTAATAGTAGGAATGTCTCTAGTAACTAGGCAGTCTTTGATGGACATATTTTTGTAAAAGTCTATGCTGCAGTTCTGGTAAATGATCAATTTGATCTTGCCAAGTCCATTGCATGAGCAGATTATATGCTCAAAGGTCTCATCCTGCCAGTGGCAATTTAGACAGAGTGGATCAATGGAACCAATCTGTCTCCTGTAATTTAGGAACCAACTAGTCGGCATAGCCTGGAGATTTATTTTGACCAAGTAGTCTAAAAATTTAGGCTCCAAAGCCCAGAATTTGAATAAGCTTATCAGCTTCTGATTGGTTATTCTAAGTGTTGGCTTACTAGTGCTAACTTGTGGGTTAATAAGCTGATTTGCTTCCCACAGAGACAGCTTGGACTTGAATGCATTGTTTGATATGTTGTAATGAACATTAATGTCAAACAGCAGGATATCAAGAACAGGCATATTACTGGGAAAATCAATAATAATGATGAGTTCTATTTTAATTAAGAGACTATAATGATTCTTCTCCTTGCTACTTCAGTAGTGAATAAGAGATATTTAAAAGTGTGAATTTCTCTGAAAAGTATGGGCTAAAATGCTTCTGACTCTTCAATTTCTCTCAAGAACTTTTTATTTTAACACCAAATAATTAAAATCCACAAAACACCTGTAAATATTATTTTATATACTTGCCTGATTTTTGTACCAGGAGCATCAGATGTTTATTTCTTTTATTATTATTACAGCCCTTGAGATATCATGGCTTAAAAAAAAAGAAAACAACATAAATCCTTACAAAATTCATTTATAGAATTGTTGGCAATCAAGTAAATACTTGTTTATTCTCTTACTTTAATTTCCTCTTTTTTGAATTTATTTTACTTTTAATCAACTTGTCACCAATAATTTACTTCTTTATGCATATTATTTTACTTTCAATTAACTTTTTACAAATAATTTACCTGAACATTATAGAAATTTTATTTAAGAACAAAAAAACAATTTATGTCTCTTTCTTTGTGCAAAATTACAACTTTCTGTCTGTAATATTTATCTACTTCAGAGGCAGATAAAAAATATAAATCAACAAATGTACACAAATTTTCACTAATTCCATCCATATACCATTATATAGCCAATTTCCAATTCATAGACAATAAATATACTATTTAAGGTGTATTGCATTCTGATGAGACCAAATTATCTCAATATATACGAGCATTTGTACACAATACATGTATAAAATGTAATTTGTCAAGTAGTAATGGCCAAGACAAAATCATCACTTTTGTCTTCTCTCCATGTCAATCTTGAAAAATTTGTGCAAATAACTTAGTTATAATTAACCATCACATCTGAGAAAGATATTAACTGTGAGTACTGCAATAAGAAAATGAATATTATAATGAAATAAATCAGTCTTTAAAAGAAAAATAAACTTTAGCTATAGAAGTAAAATATGTCAAATAAATTTCACAAATGATATCAAATAGAATGAAGTCATCTTAAAATACAAATATAAAAACCAAAAGTGAGAAAACTACTAAAAATAGTGAGTAAACAGTCTCCACATTTCATGGCCAATCATCAATTTATCTAGAAAAATTCAGAAACAGAATGGAAAGATTAGCAAAAAAAAAAAAAATTTGTAAGTGCCCAAGCATTGGCAATCTGTTTCTTTCAGACTACAGAGAACATATAAAACTATTGAAATTCACCTTTCAGGAGAAAGAATTGATTATATCTCATATATTAGATATATCTTCCACAAAAAAATTAAATAAGCAAATTTCATCTTTCAGATCTTAAAGACTAATTACCTGACTTGTAAAATTAACATCTCATTTCTAGCTCTCCATCATAATTTCTTTTATTATACTTTGGAAAATGTATAAATAATATAATTTCCTTTAATTTTTTTTCAATTGAAATTAAATGAGACAATCAAATCTTAAAAACTTAAAAGAAAAGTAAACAAAAAAATTCACTAGCATATATGTAATTAAATTCAGTATGAAATAAAGCATTGAAGAACACTTTAAACTCATTATAAAATAGAAAAATAAATAATTATATTAGACATTTTCAAGAAAAGGTTTTTTTCCCCAGCTTAGCCAAGCTTTTAAATACCACTAACCAGATATCAAAAGCAGTTTTGTTTCTTTTTATATCACATCAATCAGATTTTAATAGCTTTATTTAAAACAGTGAAAAATATAATGCACATATAATTATATTTTGGCTAAATCTTATTGTCATTTAATAACTAGGTGTATTATTCTTTGCACACTTTAGAATAAAGTATACCAGTTTTATATAAGATAAAATAGCCTACTCTAGATAGTGGTCACATAATAGCTGATGAAAGTTTCTTTGAAACAAGTATGATGAGTCTTTTGAAGGTTAGAGATTGACCATTGTATATTTTATTTTACAATAAGCTTATCATAAGACATTCCATTTTGCTTTGTCATCTAAATCTCAATTTCTATATCGTAATTTATATAAGCTGATTAAATTAAATAATAGTGTTTTTAACAAGGCTCTCTCTCACCAAGCTACTATTTTTGCCTACATATATAGATAACTCTCATAAAATTTTGTAGTCATATCCTCACAAACTCTCACAGAGTACCAAATTGTATTCAAAAAAATGGAACCAAGTTCAAATACAAAAAAGAATGCTACTGGAAACTAAATTCTTATTAAAAATAATAAATGAATTTCTTTATCTTTACTATTGATAAGAGAAAATCAAAATTAATAATACTTTCTCTGCTACATGTTATTATCATCTTCTACAATCTACAGTTAAAAATTTTTTGATTTCAAACAAGACAAATTTAAAAAGGATTTTTTTTAATTGTAATAATTTATTTTTTGCACACCTAGTAAAATAACAATGAGAAGGAATTGACATAGCGTAATGGATACTTAAAATATGTTACTACTAAATCTTAGAAATAAGATTTATTGCACAGTTTATCACACATATCTGTTAATCATCATTAGTAGCCATTCATAAACAAACAGAAAAATAAAAGAGAGAGAAAAAAAAATCATTAAACAAGAACTTTATGACGATTATACAAATCAACTTATGAGCCACAAACAAATTCATAAATATCATATACTAGTCCTTTTAATTTTGCAGTAAACGTTACTTTTTAAAAATACTGTATTTTATCATCAATTGATTTTCGCAATGAATGAATATTGCATTTCTTTGTAGTGACTTTGAGATAATCTTTATGATATAAATAAAATCACTCCCATAAAAATTATGCTTAAGTTCAACTTTTGTTTTGGAAAATTGATCACTATTCATTAGCTTCACATGTCCAATCTAATGAAGATATGGTTCTGCAATAGGAGATTCTATACTATTAAACTAAAAAGCATACTGATTGGTCTTATGATCTGCCATCATATTTTTTGAGTTCTTTAAATAAATCTTTAGATAAGTCTTTACACTGATGGAGAGTCCACATCTTATTTCTACATAGTAAACTGGATAAAATTAGCTCTATGTACAAATAATTTAGTTGCAGCTGTTATATCACTATGATGAAATATTTTATATCAATAGAATCTGTATTGCATCTAAATAAAAAAAGTTTGTCTTCCTATTTAAAAAGTTACCAAGATATTTAATTTGATTACTTTGATAAAAGAATTGCTTGCAATGTACCAAGTATTGACTGATTTATATTAATGCGTATATTATAAAAAGAATAAAAACTTGTTTGTTATAACATAATAAAAACTTGATTGTTATAACATGAATACAAACTTGTTGAGATTTCAGATATAATTTCTGAAGAATTTTAATAGTCCTAGAGAAATGATACCAATTTTATATAAATAAAAAAGAAACAATCACTATGAACTCTAAAGTTAAAAATATATTTTCCTAGAAACAGACATTATAACATTTATCAATCTCCACAAACCAAAACTTATTGATAAAATATTGTTATGTAAAGAAAATCTATACAGATATTTATTACATTTTCTTACAGAAATATTGAAGCAGTCAATCTTAGCCCAAGATTGAGCTTCATGGTTCTACATACTTACCAACCACTAACCTAAATTCGAACCCTATGTCCCATCCCGCTCCTTTATTTACATACGTTGTAACGGTCAGATTCGTCTATCTCGCTAACACACTGCAGAATTTAAACCCAGATGCCAAACTCAACACTAGGAAGGGCGGCTTTCCAGAAAACCTCAGTTCGAATCCAAAGTCTATGCTCCACAACGCCACCTACATGATAACACATCTGATGCTACTAATAATATACCCTTTTACCGGTGCCGGTGATCAGGGAGAAACTAAGAGACTTTATACTACAATATAAGCTTGGGTTTGCTAACTAAACATCTATGGATGGCACAAAAGAGATGTATAAAAGATATAGATTGAGACAGTGACATAGATCAAGAAAGTAAATAAAAAATTAAAATTTAGTAAATTCAAAAAATTTATTAAACTATCAATTATATACGCACACTGTCTGCATATGTAAGACAGCGATGTTTACTAAGATTTTGTTTTAAAACAAATGTCAATCAAAATTTACATTATGGGTTGTTAATGAATTCTCTATACCTTGGGCTAATACAATAATGTTACGATAATGTGCCTAAGAAAGTTTGCGAAGATATGCAAGGTGCTTTAAGTAAATATCAGAAATAATTGAATAAAAGGTTTGGCGACAGAAAAGTTTCAATATAACATTTCTTGAATTCGAGAATAGAACAGACTAATGCTCATTAAGCTATAAAGTGGGGATGTGATTAAGGCATGCATATTCATAGAAATAATTAAATTACATTGGGAGGTCGGTGGTGCTAGAGAGGAATTTCTATAAAGGATAGAGGGTGTGGTACGTTGAAACCACGGAGCTTTGCAAAATAAATAACTAAAAAATAAATAAAATGAACACGGGAAGATGTCTTGCCCTAAATCCGTAAGAAGTGGTGTCACATGGTAGTCCAAGACTGGACTCATCCAAACACTTAGTGACTGTGTGATTCCAAGTGTGACAATTCGAGTACACACTCGAACTGGGAACCGCAGAAAGTGAAGGGGAAACGGTCTTAGCCGTTTAAAGCCCTTTGGAGGAGCAAAGTGGTCTCAACACCCGATATACCTATTAGCAACACTTGAACAAAGTATATAAAATATTTTAAAAAGGATTCGCTTAGTTTGAGAAAGCACCTAATCAATTCCCCAAATATTTATTTTAAGAAAGTCTGCACATTCTCGACCTCAAAATTACAAGCTTTGGAAATTAAGCAAAACAATAAAACATATTTAAAATGGAAAAATGCATGATTGCAGGGTTTTAAAAGAAATATAAGTTAATTACGCAATCATGCATTTGTTAAATATTTACTCATTGACCTCGCACATATTCTCATATTATGTTAAAACCAATAAACATGTGGACTTTAACTGCAAAATTATTAAATAGTTAAATAATAGTAAAATAGCCCTCGAACGAGTGAATTAACGAGATAATAAAATAGGACAAAATTTATAATTTAAAACGCATTAATGGCGGCATATTGATTTTAAAAAAAAAAAGTAATTTGTTCAGTCAATGGCTATGCTGGCACACCATCATAATAAAAGAAAAACAGATTAATAAATACAAAATATTAACCCAAGTATAGAGATAGAATACACTAATTAAGTTCCAGAATTTAAAGAAACAAGAACAGAATTATAACAAATGGAATTAGCTATAGCTTTTAGAAGGAATATGATATCACAAGAGCGCTTGGGTTAATTTGGGTTACCTCATCAGAAGCAGGCATTTGAAGGCAATTTCAGGTGGACACTTTTCCAGTTTGATGATAGCAGCTCTCATAATAATTTGGCAGCAAACTTCAGTTCACAGCAGCGCGCTGGTAGTTTTTAGGGATTCTTAAGTGAAGGCATAAGATGGCATGGTGTGCAGCAGCCGGTCATTTCCGAAAAAAAAATAGCCTTCTTGCCGGCTCTACTCGGTCATTTTAGGATTTCCGTTAAAGGCTGGATATGCAGTTCTCCGAGATTCTTAAACTTTCAGCAAATTAAACTTTTCAGAGAACACTTTAAACACAATATATTTGAATACTTTTAGTCTACTGGAAGAAATCTTAACTTCAATAATAAAACTTGTAGGCTATTTGCCTATTACCTTTACTTGTTCTCTTAAAGGCCAACTGTCAGAAGACTAAATTAGAATAATAATGATCAAACAAAAGAAAACCCTTCTGTATATATCAGAGTTGTACAATAAAAACTGCCCTGGAGCAGATCAAATATACCAAAAATCTGCTATCTTATCAAAGCTGCAATCAAACCCATCCAAACATCCAAAGGAATTCAACAAAATTTTAATTAAATTTCTATTGTTAACTACCCTGGAGATATTCGGATTAAAACTTTGATTTCATTAAAAAAAAACCTTTGCTAATTAAAAATTTCCTTAAGTGGATATCTGCTGTATTTCTAGATAAGCCACTAGAACATATGAATTAAACTATTGTTTTCTTACCAACGCTCATTTAGTTTTAATAGAAAATATGTGGCATGATTTTAGAAATCTAAAAACAAAATTATTTTACTTTTAAATTGTAAAATATCTAAATCTATTTATCGAGAAATATTACCTTATTAAACTAAAACAAATATTATGAATGTAATATCTTTTTTATAAATAAATTTAAACAGAAATAATTTTAAATAACAAAATTATTTTAACTTAAGTTTTTAAAATAAATATATCACAGTGTGTGCGCAATTACGACCTATATAACCTACTTTTTAAACAAATATCTTTTACGTCTACATACACATAATTTACACTAGTTAGAAACATAAATATATATATAACACGAGCGTTGTACTTGTGGTTTAAAATTAGGCGGGATTTTTGGCATATAAGCGCAATGCACACTATGATACACTGGGGTTTAAACTAAGGTATGAGGGTAGGAAAGAGGTGAGAAAAGGTGAAATGAAGATCTGCAAAGCAAATTTTACTGTTTCAACGTATAGCTCGCATAAATGTTTCTGAGAAGCATGCTTAAAAATTATAAATTTAACTTTTTAATATTTTTCATATTAGTTCCTTTCTTTATTAAAGTACCTGTGTGTGACTCAGACATATATATACATTACAGGAGCATATACCCTAACAAAATATTAACATTATAAATATTTTCTTGCATGTTTTATAAAAAAAAAATTTCTATTAAGCTATATATTTTATGTAAAATCCAAGATGGAAGATGCAACCATTAAGTATCCAAAAACAATTAAAGAGGTAGAAATAAATTTTAATTAAAGTTTTACTAAAAATAAAATGGAGAATAAAACTAATGGATTTTAGTTTTGTTGTAAATATTGTTGTCAAATCTAATTCCAACTTGGAAATAGATTTTAATACATTTTTGGAATGTTATCTAACAGATGGATCTCCAAGAACCAAGAAAAATGTAGTATTTCTTTGAGATTGAAGATTATATGTTTTGGGCCATAGACAAAAGTTAAAGCATTCCACAAATACCTGAGCAGAATATAAAATGGGCTGAATTTGAAGACCCCAAAAAAAGTGACTGATGAGAAAAGATACTGCTAACAGACCTCAGATGTGTTTGAACCATGAAATGTCATTTGAGGAGTACACCAAGCCACTTTTATCCAGCTTTGGGGATCATCTTGCCCCTAGTGTACCATCATGCATCCACTGTGAAATGTTTTAAGTAGCCTGAAACATGAACTCTTAAATTATCAAATGGAAACTTGCCGGTATCAGAACAAATGAAATATGGATCTTTGAATCGCCATGCAGGAGCCGAACTGTTTCCATGGACTCTTCAAAAGATCATAAGGTAACTATTTCTGTACTGTCACATAAAAAACTAAAACTATTTCAAGTAATCTCAAATTCTCCCAAGTCTTTTAAATTGTTCGTCTCCCTCTGTAAGCTATACTATGTAAAAAAAGTTTGCGCTCTCTCTTTAGTAATAATTGCTATCCATATAACTCTCATATGCTTTGAAATTTTTTTACTTTAGTATGGTCTGTTGTATTATATTTACTCATGGATTAATTGTGTACTTCCAACCCTCATTAATATGCCAATCTACAGCAATCTTGCAAGTTTAATTTCTAAACCTTTTTTTTTGTGTTTTGTCTCTTTAATTAAACCTCCATGTATTGAGGTTAATAACTTTCCATTCATTTATATTGTATCACTAGCCAATACGCTCGCCAGATTGCTGTCAGGTGTTAATATTTTGTTATGTGGTTTTATTAGAAAAAATTTTTTTCTTTCTATTCCGAGTAAAATGAAGTAATTCTACCCAGGGTAACGCAATCATTGGGGTTAATTAACACTTTATAAGATTTTAAAATGTCATTTAATTAATTTCTGCAAGAGTGATCTATTATTTTATATATATATAGCAGCTAGTTTTTATTTTATTTTACATACTCTTAAAATATCAGTGACTTAAATGTCATTTATTTTAAAATCCATCGGTGGGATTTAGTTATTTCAAATAGTGGAAAAAGGAAGGGGGTAAATTTTAATGCTTCTTTTACTGAATGAAATTTTCTATACATATATTATTGTGGCATAGTGCATTATTTGCCTAAATTGTAGTATTAAAACAAGGGTTATTCGTTTTAAGCAATAAATATTATTTCATGTCATTAGAGACATTTCTCTGTATTGTGGTACTCACATTCGGCTGACTCTCATAAATATATATGTGCTTCTAATCTGGGGGTTGCGACAAGATCAAACCCATGGATTTCTTCATGTTCTGTCTTGTGGATAGTTGAGTTTCCCAGGACCTTCTCTATATAAAAAGGCACCTGCACATCGGGTAAATCCAGTACACCTGGCACCACCATGTCAAACCATTTCTCTCTAAGCACTACCCTGAAAAAGGATCTTAGACTTCATTTCGTCCAGGAGCATGACCTTTTTATTTCTACACCACATATTAGTACCCCACTTCTCAGTTTATTATTATCTTTTCTTTCATGACCTAGTTCTAATGCTGTAATATTAAAAGGTGCTCTGCTTAAATATATCATCATCATCATCATTATCAACCATTATCAATCCACTGCAGGATGAAGGTCTCTCCAAGTTTAATCCATCTTCTCCGATCTTCAGCTTCTCTTCTCCACATCACCCCTGCACACTTTCTTATTTCATCCATCCATCTCACATGTGGTCTCTTTCTGGGTCTTTTACAATCTCTTGGAATCCAGTTTAAAATTTCAATTGTCCATCTATTATCATCTCTTCTAGCAATATGTACAGCCCAACTCCACTTCAATCTTTTAATTTTTTCAATGAGGTCAGTAACACCCGTTTGTTCTCTTACCCATACATTGCGTTTTCGATCTCTTCTTGTTACTCCCAACATACATCTCTCCATACTTCTTTGAGTGGTCTGAAGTCTCTGTATTGCTCTTCTATTAAGTGTCCAAGTCTCAGATCCATAAGTAACAACTGGTAAAACACATTTATTAAAAACTTTCCTTTTCAAACACATAGGCATATTTCCTTTTAGTATCAAGTTATTTCTACCAAAAGCACTCCAACCAAGTTTAATTCTATGATTAATTTCTTCCATTATGTTTCCATCTGTATTAATAATCTGACCAATCACTAGCTTTATTAATTAATAATGTTGTATTAGTCTTATTATACAATCCCACTATCGTAATTTGTTATTTCTTTATTTTGAAAGTATGTGCCAGGGAAAATAAAGCATCCTTCTTTCCAAATGATAACTGAAACAATCTTTTGTAAATATTCTGCTGCATAATAAAATGTAATTTCCAAAATGTTTTTAGATTTATTTTCATGACCGCAATGGCGTAAATAGTTTTATTATATATGTAATTAATCCAGGAACACTCCCTGAAACTATGTCACCACTTTCCATATCCATAGATTAAAAGTGTTAATAGCAATACTGGACCCACTAAAACTCTGAGTTTGTGTATATATGTTAATCTGTCTATAAAAGAGCATATGAGAATTGTTAACACAAATCCCTTTATAGACCATCTACCGCTGTAGTAGACCGCTCATAACAATGTACATAATCAATTTATTATTTTAATAATTAGATTATTAAACTATATTTGTTACCTAACTTATTTGAGTGTTCAAATGGTTTTTCTTCCACTTCATATATCCAACCAGGCGTATGCTTTCCTATCAGGTTTAGGAATGGGGTTCAAACCCTGTTAATATTTTAAATACTCTCCATGATAGTTTCATGGATTTAAACTATATCCTTGGTTAAGTAATGTGGTAATAGATGTGCGAGTCTCATTGTCTCTCCGATTTGCTAACGGGCTGGACTAAAGAATGAATTCCTTGGGCCATCATTATGTTATTCATTGGGTGTTTGAGCTGGAGCCTAGGGAATGGATTCGAAACCAGGTTGGTCCCTGACCTAAATCTGAAGCTTGATTGGGTTTGGGGTGCATTTCTAGAGTTCCAGCCATGTTAGATGGATCAGCATGTAATGACCGGTACAATATATATATATAGTAATTAGTGAAATAATAAATCAGCCTGTTTAATTTTTTTTTTAAAAATACATATTTAGAATTCTAATGCTAATGAATTAAAACAATGGTTCAATTTACAAATTACTGCAATGTGCATATATAGTTTCAAATTATAAAGGAGACTTTATATTATAAAATTTAAAGAAAAAGAACATCCTTATGCAATAGTATTTTTTTCTAATATTATAATACCATAATTAAGTATTTGAACACTTAATTACAAAATAAAAATTTGAACAATTATTATATATCTAATATCTTTCTAAAACTATAAAAAAACTTGTCTTATAAACTAATGAATCAAATGAAAAATAAATATAAGTGGTATTTTTAAAAATGATTTTCCTATAAGATTTAATTACTTTTAAAATTTCAAGTCAAGTTAATTATTGTGAAATGTAAAGTCAATGATCTTGTAATTAATTAATTTTATACAGTTAGCAATGAGCTTTATTAAATTTTTTGGTTAAATATTTTAATAGCAAAGAAAATCAATATTAGATCAAATTTATTAACAAATTAAAATGGCTTCATCTTAATAAAACGTAAAACAGTGCAATAATTTTGTTCATAGTATTCCTATCAAGGCATTTTTGAATTTATTAAATATATACATACACACAAATATATATATTTTTTTTATAATAAAAAAATAATATGCAATAATAGAGCATTTAATATAATATCATACACACATTTTCAGTTATAATAAAAAATGAAAATAATTTGCATCATTTTTCAAAAAAGCTAATAAGCCTACAGGTATAAAAATATATTATTATGCCTGGAAATGTTTACATACATACAACAATTTCCAGTGTTTACATGTTTGTATATATAAAGCTTGCACATTTTAATAAAAAATATATATTAAAATTTATAATGTGGCTTTAAACAAAGTCAATGATGTTTGAGCATTATACCTTGGTTGAAACTTATCAACCTACTTTTGAATAGAAATCTTACAAACATGCACCAATCTTTATACCTTGGTTGAAACTTATCAACCTACTTTTGAATAGAAATCTTACAAACATGCACCAATCTTTTAACTATTTCCACAATAATCACAGATATAAAAACTGTTTTTAAATTAATTTCTAAATCTTCTTGGGTTTAACCAGTTCCTTCTGAATATATCTCTTCTCCATTTATTTCTAAATAAATATATTTATAACATTGCTAATAATTTCCCCATTTACTAAGTAAGAATTATGATATACAAAAATAGGATCAAGTAAAAAAATTGTCCACTTTCAAATTTTACTTCAATTTCACTTCACAAATAATTAAAACCATAGAATGATGATAATAATAATTAACCTTAACCTATTTAGAAATTATTTCAGCATATATAAATTATTTGAAGTTAACATGAGATGTGTCATTTCATTTGATTCATCTTCATAAAATTGAAACAAATTGAAATTCTCATTCATACAATAAAATTTATCATTTAAAAAGGTAAACTAAAATATAAAAACAATATGCAATAGTATAATTCAAGTTTTATCTAAGCTCTGAAAATATATATAATAAAAATTAACACAAATTATATCAAATATTACTATAATTCTTTTTTATTTTAAAATAAAGTTAGATTGCAGGAACAAAAACACTGACATAAAACTTTCATTAGATAAAACATGTAATAATCTGAATTTTGATTAAACCATAAAATTTATTTACGTTACTGGCAAAGAGCAAATACCGACATTGTATAGAATACCTAGGAATTTTATATAATGCCAAAAGTAGAACATCCAGGTATGAAATAATTAGATTTTGATACATTTCCTACGCATTTTTATAAAATGCAAAAGGAAATTCAGCAAAAAACATTTGATGTCTCAAAGACAAGATATAAATGTTAAGTTTCAAGCATCTAATGTGTAGTTAGTATCTCATGTATATACTTTATAGTTCGTTAATGAAAAATAAAAAGATAATGATCCAAGAAATTCCTTATATTCTTGAGAATTTATAAAATTTTAAAATCCATCAGTTTTAATGCTTTACTTCCAAATTAATAGTGTAAAAATGTCATTATTTCTTTCCTGGCTTGTTTGATATTTATATAACAATTCAGCATTTTACTATTATCCCATCACATTTTTTTGTCAGAGAGCTTATCAATAAAAAATAATAATAATCATGTTGTACTTGAAATTAAGAAAGTGAAACTCCATTGTAATATTAGAAATTTAATGTATAAGTAAACACATTTATTATTTATTAAAAAAACATATTTGACAGTTTATTTTGGTCTAGTATTTTATAATATAGGTTAAATATGAAAAATCCTGCATCTTATATTTTGTATTTCTTTCATTTTCCCATGGATCTTTGCAATAAAAGCCTTTTTCATACTTTGTCAAAAAACTATTTGTCATTACTTATAATGCCTAAGTAGTCTACATTGTCTGAGAACAGTATGTAAAAAATAAAAATGAAATTTCATACTTTTCCCCAAAACATCACATTATATAGAATGCCTGGGAATTCTATGCAATATTGGTTTTTCACATTTTACCAGTAACATAAATATAAAATAATATAGCACCTATCTAAACTCCCAAAGATCTCATGAGATTATAAATTAACATAATTTGAAAATATGGATAGATATCATAATAAATATCATCTGAGATCAAGATTGCTATAAAAATGCAAACTTAAAAGGATGCTAAGAAAGAAAAAAGTTGTTAAGTGACAAATTAGGATTTTGTTTTTGGGGTTTAAAATTTAAATTATAATGTGAAATGGTATCCATGTCTGAAGGGCAGTCTTTCTTTTGCACCAAGTATTATACAAATATTACTTTCCCATCTCTAATGGTAGATTTTTTTAAAATTGAAAATTATATAATTCTTGAACAGCTCAGCTAATTTAAAATTGTGTAAATCAAAGAACATTTGTAATTCATATTTCATATCTGTAATCATATAAAAACTTAAATAATTTGTTTTATTTTAAAATATTTTTACAATTTCTTATGGTTACATTATGAGCATTAAAAAGAATGCATTTTTTTTTTAATGGCTAACAATGGGATCACAATTTAGATCATAAAATAAAAAAATTACTTATATATATATATTTAGCTTAATTATAAATATTTAATAAGCATCACTCTAAATGTATATATAAGTTGGTTGAGCATTTCATTTCTAGATTTTTCTAATAATTGAAGTGGATGTATACATTTATATTTGATAGCTTACAGAAGTTAATCTTTCTTTCTTACAATTTAATTATGTATATATTTATATTCCAAGGGATCAGAGAAAATAAAATAAACAAGAATCAATTTAATGATTATTCATTGAAACTTTTTATCTATGAAGTATAACTCAGATATTATAATTTAGATGTGTGCATGTATATATACAGAATATAAACTAAGTACATCAATTCACAATATATGCAATTTTAATATCACTATTTATATTTGCTTTAAAAAAATGTTATGCTTGAATTGATCTCTAAAAATATAAAGCATTTAGTTGTAAACTTTTTAAAAAGAAAGGCACAAGTTGCAATCACACACACAAAAAAATCCTTTCCTTTTAAAGAACAAGTAGCAAAAGTAGAACAGGTTGAGGCAAAATTAATAATTTCTAACTTTACAAAGTAAAAGAAAGTTATTTCTAAATTCAACATTTAAATGAAAAAGATATGACTGGTTTTTTTTAAAAATAAAAATGTCATTTCAAATAAAATAAAACTATCCACAAGGAAAAATAATTGCATCAAAACTAAGATTTATCAATAATTAGTTGAAAAAAAAAGTTTGAAAAAAAAATCTATAATAGAGATATATTTTTATGATACTGATTTCAGAATAACAACAACAAAAAAATAGTTGACAGATATAAAAAAAATGATATATATATATATAGTGAATTGAGAATTCAGAAGAAATAGAATGACAACCTGGATCAAAAGTCAGACTTATCATCACTTCAGGTGATCAAAAATAATATGATTTATTTTTATTTTTTAAAATTAAAACTTAATTTTCAATTTTCACAATTAACAAGAAGTTAACATTATTTTTAAAGAAAAGCATCTGTTAGTTCTTCAAATTTTTAATATTTATATAAAGAATAATCCATTTTACTAAATATTTTAAATCAATCATATAAGCATGAGTAATTAATAGACACTAGAAGATAATCAATCAAATCCCCAAACTAGTTTCTAGCTATTGTCCTCATGGAGTATGGAGGATTAAATTATACAAATATCAATCCAAAAGTCAGCCAGTTTTATCATTTTTTAAATATTAATTCAAGTTTTAACCTTTGGGTTTTTCAAAACTTTAGCATATTCAAAGATATTTTGTTTAATATTGATTAAATATGCTTTCACCTGAGAATTTATGGCGACATCAAGAAAAAACAGAAAACTATACCAAATACTATTTATTACTATTCAGAAAAAAAACAATTTTGTACTTTTATTTAAGTTAAAGCCTGAATAATTCACATAAGATTGCAAGATAATTTATCTACACACTTCAATAACAGAAGTCGTTTTCATTTTATTTCACAAAGTGTAATATTTTTTACTATCAGTGGTTTTACAGAAACTTATTTATTTTAATTAAAAATGCATTTAAGAGTGGTAAGCTTTCTTCTCATGATGAAACTATTCTGAAGAAATATGGGAATATATGATTTTTAACTTTTAAATCCAGCAACTTTTGCTAAATGTTGTGTATAATTCTATCAGTGCTGTAGCAAACTAAGGCAATGACTATAACATTTTTATTTATATACATATTCAAAAAAATATTAAGATATATAATGTAAATATTAAAAAAATAACTTTTTTGAAAATGCTTAGAGACCCCAAAATTCTAGCTTCACTACTGGACTCTATAATCAGTGCCTTAAAGTTTTACATATTTCATTTATACTTTTCACTTAATTTTAACAACTTCAGTACACTAAAGCAATGCTGACAGCAGTCACCGAGTTAAATTTTTAACAGATATAATCCTGGTTTCATTAAATCCATTTTTATAGACATATATAATGTTTCAAAGTAAGTGTAGAAGTTTTTTTTATCAAAAATTACATTGTTTGATGAATGGTTAATTTTTATTATATTTAAATGAAAAACCTTCTGTGAGACAGAATTTTAAATTTGTGAAATATCAGTACTTACTTCAACAAAAGAGCACTAGATTGGGTTTTCAAAACATGAGTAGCATTTAATAAATTCCAATTAATTTATTCTAAAACTCTCTAAATATTTCCAATTCTTGGATTTCAATAATATACTTTAATTTGATATTAAATTTTATAAAACAAATTACATCACAGTCTGTAAAAAATTTAAAAGAATACTGCAAATTCTTTACTTAATAGACTGGAGTGGTAATTATTACATGCAATTGGCAGAATTATGCAAGACTGATATTTGTTCTGCACAATGTTTTGTTACCAAAAACTATGCACAATTGCATAGTATTGAATTCATGCATGCAAAATAACAAAAGCATCTATAATAATTACATTAAAAAACATTAATATTTAGTAATACATTAAAATTACCATTTTAAAATTGAGTATGTCGTGATAACAGTAGTCATGTATTAAAAATTATTAAATCAATTAGTAATGATTTTCAAAAACTAATAAATATACAATAAAAACAATTCCTTTTAACGGAAAATTATTTATAAATTCTATGACTTGAGTAATAATTTTTAGATTTCTCATTGAAAGCTATAATAATGTAAACAGGTTAAATTAAAAAAAATATTTATGTCCAGTAAACTTTAAAACAGTGAAATATATATCAAGATGTAAATCAATACACATAAAAAATTAAAGTGCACACATAAAAGCTATCAAAGATATAAAAATAACAAGTCTCAATAAATAAAAAAAACTTTTCTTTCCAATTCTTCAGACAGAGTCCTTTTGATTTGCTTAAATGAAAAAAAATTATGCACATAAAAAAAAAATGTTGCTTTAATCTCTTAACACAAAGAGTTACACAGGCTATGCAATAACTTATTATCAAAAACTATGTCTATATTTTGAATTCAGACATGCAAAATAATACAACAGTAAATATATAAGCATAAAAATTTAGTATTATACAGCAATAAAAAGTTCATTTTAAAATAAAGCACATTTTGTTACAGATGTTTATAAATATATCTACTTATATACATTCAAATATTAATTTTTAACAAGAACCCCCCCCCCCCACCCCAAAGATCGAATCATAATATGTATTTATGGAAACTTTTTGGTGGCCTAGAGATTAGCATAGCTGCCTTCCAAGCAGCTGGCTCGGATTCGCTTCCCGGTCAATGCATTTAACAGAAAAAAAAAAAGTAATAATTTAAATATCTTGGTTAATATACATAAAACATTTCAATTCTATCCATACTTGAACTATAATTAAAATCCCAGCCAAACTTTGGGCTTTATTAAAAATCTTTCAAAATAATTTTTCAAAATAAAAGACAATTTTTATGTTTTCTATATATTAAGTAGATAATTTTTTTTCTTCTATAAAATATTTTAGAAGATAAACATCTATTTCCTTAAAAAAAATTTCAAGTGTAAAAGTTAACAAGTAATTTTTTACAATTTATGGCTATTTACAAGTCAAAAAGTTACTTTATGATAATTATCTATTACATATGTTCATTGGAAAAAAAACATAATTTAGTGATTTTTTCAAGTGTGTATAATTCTTAAACATATTCTTTTGTGATCATATTTGTTTACTAGAATCTCTAATAATTTAATATTATAAAGTAATAGATTTAAATATCAATATGTTTACACACAAATGTTTCTGCAAAACAAAAAAAGTATTTATTAATCTAATAAAGGTGTTAGTTTGTAATTTAATCATAGTAGATTTCGTGCCATCAAATAAACATTTCTAATGATTATTTGATATTTCTCCAGAATGATCTATCATCCGTTTGACTTTTTTTAAGCACTCATGCATATTCATTATTGTGACAATGGATTCAATCTAGCAAAATTGCTGGAAGACACCAACTTTTTTCTCAATCAATCTTTCAAAGCAGTCATTATGCATTTTTCTAATGCTTTAAATATCTGCATATGATCAAAATAAGAAAATTTCATCTTTAGCAGTTGTGTTTTAAATGAATGATCAGATCATATCTGATAGAATCCATTTCTATGTTTTCCTTGCTAACCATGATATTCTTAGAAGTCTTTAATAGCATTAATACTTATATTCTTCTTCAGTTCTGGAATTGATAAAAAAATGAATTACTACTCATGCAATTTAATTATAGTCAATTGTTATAGAGTTCTTGTGATGTTTGAGTATAAATAGGCAGGTGTATCACAAATCATTCATTCAACTGACCAAACTGATTTTGTGTGCATTTATGTGTGTTAATTATAAAAAAATCCAGGAATCTTTAGTTTTTGATTCCACTACTATCATCAGTCAGCTAACTTTCACTGTAATCAAAGCCTATGAAATAATCTAGAATGCATAAGCACACTTTTAACATTATTACAAAAACAACATAAAATAATTGAAATCTATTTTTACCATCTGGGACTTTCCAAGATTTTAAAACCTTATGATTACCACCATATTATTTTCTCTGTGTAAATATATTAATCTTTGATGTCATAATCCACTTTTTCCATTTCCATTCTAATTTGTATACTGAATATCTATTACAGCTTAAATGAAGCATGAAGATTAAAGATATACTACTGTTTCAAAAGAGTTTCAACACCAAATGTTATTTTCTATCCCAAGAAAAATGTATAATATTTAAAAACTTTACATAAAATGTAGCAAAGATGAATTGAATTTTATTTATATTCATTCTTCATTCTAACATTTCATTTTCAATTTACTAAGTTATAGTTTTATTAACATTTTCAATTTCCATTCAGATGTTGTGTCACCTCTTTAATGAAAAGCATAAATGATTTTAATTTTAAATGTCCCATATATAAAATCAATTGATTAGACTTTCTTCAAAGAATTATTGCAGCAATTCATTAAACAAATAAAACAGCAATACAATATATATATTGAAACGGAAACCTCCAATCTCTTTCCGTTTCACCATCAACCTAATGACCTACTCGTCTGAACTAGTTTCGAACCTATGTCAAATGTAAAAATGTATATATATAAATCGAGCGGGAAAACTTTGCTATAATTGCCGCTTAAATGGCATTATCCATTTACATACGAAGACACGCTATAATTAGACAGGTTTGATAAAATTATAGCGGAGAAATGCTCATAAATTATTATAAAATGTTTTATAAATTTTCAGTCAATTTTTAATTATATTCGCTATTATATTCGTATGTGGATGGATAATTTAAACCTTGGAATAACGGCAAAATGATTCATATATATTTAAGTTTAAATAAAAGTAATGTAAATGTTTTCTTTAATTTATTTAACGGTTTTCTGATTTAATGTTTTACATATATAGTTGAAACAAGTATTTTCTTTAAATTTGCTTTTTTTTTTAATAAACAAATATGTTAAAAGTTATTTAGTTTTATAAAATAAGAATTATCTGTTCGCAATTAAAAATGAGAATTTTTGTAAACAAGATATCAATTAGTGACACACCCGGGTAAAAAAGTAAAATCTGTTTTCTGATTGATTTTTGTTTGCAACAAAAGACTTTTTCATTAAATCAGAATACCGTTCCTTCTGCTAAGTAATAACACCTGAAAAGGAATTTAATTAATGAAAATGAATCAAATTATATAGTTTATATATTTTGATACATTTTTTTAAGGAAATTAAATATAACACCTCGGAGATTTTATCAGTTGTTGTAGAAATTGAATTATATTATTTTGCTTTAATTAAAAGTCAATTGGTCCCGAGGCTTACGAAATTCCAGAAAGGTGTTAAAGTTTAGTAGAAGGATATAAATAGGCCTTATTTTAAGCGGGAAGGGAGAATCCATCTTACTTTTGAAGAGAGTCAACAGGAGAAGTTTTATTATTGTTCAACCTTAACATGTCTGGCTAAAGTCAGGCAAAATTTTGCTGCTTTCCCGTGATGGAACGCCTAGTTCAATCCATCAAATGCCAAAGGAACAACCAAGCTTACACCAACTAAATTTGAAGATGCCATAAGCCGTAAAAATAATTTGCCCTCGTTCCGATTTCAATCCAGCTAAAGAAACACTATTTTAAAAAATCGTCTCCCAACTAAATTGAAGATGCCATAAGCCGCCAAAGAAGTCACCTTCGTTTCCAGCTCGAATCTCTCCTTAGCTACAGAACTATTTTAGTATTATTTAAAATCGCAGAGCTCTGTGTGCATTTCAAAAACATTCATTATTTCTTCAAAAACAGGTTAGCTAACCATATTATTGAAATTTCTATCTAAATTGTTTTCGAAATAATATTTAAATGAAATACTTTTTGCTAATACAATAGTGTAAACTGTCTAAATTGTTTCCTAAAATATTTTAATTCTATAAATGAAATACTTTTGCTAAATTTCTGTTAATTAATGTTTTGCTATATAATTTAATCACTGCAATTATATTTTGCTTTTCTTTTGCTTATTTTATTTATTATTAGTTATGCCTATGTTTCGAAACGGCGTGCATTTAATTATATAATATGTTTTTAAACATATAAATTTAACATCTTCGTATTATTATTTATATAGCGTCATTTCGTGCGCTGTTTCGAAACCCAAATTCATATTTTGTCATTTAATAAATTAATTAATATAAATATAAAATGTGGCTTTTCAACCTTTAATTATTATATTACTAAAGATTAAACTAGCCTGGAGTGCAATCATAAGTATATTTTTTTTTTAGTTAAGTATTCGTAAGTCCCTTATTAAATATACTTTTCCCCCTTTTAAAAGTTTAGTAGTTATAGATAACTAAAGAGATTGAACGGGATAAAGTAAAGTTTGTATCTATATATTCCTGTCAGTAGCATATCGTATTTCTCATGCTACAGAAGAGTTGGCTCTTTTGATCAAGCTGATGATCTAGTGTTCATTTAATATATGATCTTTAATTTATAATATCCTTCGGCTTGGCGGATGTGGGATTTATTAATATTTTCTCGTTGTGCTGTTTTATATATAAGATGGAGCCACGGCGTTGCCAGCACATCTTCTCTTATAGGGTAGTGCAGTAGCGAAGTCTGAGCTACGGGCCAGATTAGCATGTAAGTCCCCCGCCTCTGAACCAAATAAAGGTTCCCCATTAGCAGCATGACGACCGGTTCTTGGGTAAACCGTTGTTTGTCACAAAAACCCTAAAACTATTCTTCCATCCGCAGAGCCACTTTATTATTATATTTTACTTGTGCCTAGCGTATTAGTAAAATCGTTATAGCCAACTCTCCCTCCCTAATATGCAGTCTTCGGCGTTGATCTGAAGCATTCTTGAAAACCCGTTCGATCTAAAGCTATCTGGGACGCTTTAAAAGCCCATAGTTAAAATAAATTTATTATAATTAAGATGTATTAAGTTTCACTCCAGACTTGGTTTGATTTCACGTACAAGAGCCACTCGAACTGATTATAAAAGGACATAACAAATAAGTTAATGTAGTGATTAGTTATATAGTAGGGTATTTGTTTCCATTAAATAATATTGGAGCAATTAAATAATAGCCAACGTATCAATTATTGGCCTAGAGTAATGTTACTTTATAAATAAAATGCCTGCGTGCATTTGCCAACAACAATTGTCAATAAATATATTTTAATTCATCATATATCAGTTTCTGTCTCATTATTAAATCAATCCAATTCACTAATTGCCCATAAGTATTCATTAGTAAAGCCCCTATTATTTAAATATGTTAGATTTTATCTGTGGAATGTCTAGTATTTAAGTTGTTTATATATATGTTTAAGTCCATGAGTCTTATTGTTTTCTCCGATTTGCTAGTGGGCCGGATGAAGAATTAAATCTCGTGTGCTACCATTGTTATGTTATCCATTGGGTGTTAGATCTGGTGCTTGGAGAGTGGGTTCGAATCCAGGCTGGTCCCTGACCTAAATCTCGGGCTTGACTGGGTTTGAAGTACATTTTGTGAGTTCCAGCTCGTGTTAGATGGATAAGCATGTTTTGACTGGCACATAGGTTTTTTTTTTCCGCGTTTGGCGCCCAACGTGGGGCTTGTAACTCATTTCCACCCCTGAAGAGATTATGGAGTATATATATAATTCTTTTGGTCAAAATTAATGATTTTGAGTCAAATTTTTTTTTGAATAATGTATATATGTAAGATTTTTTTTTCCGCGTTTGGACGACCAAGTGAGGCTTCGATGTAAACACCTACATACTCTGAGTTATGGACTTTTGTGTGTATATAGCAAAAAAATTTATTAAATTTATTTTGTGTCTTTCCTGTTCACTAGTGACTGGCGCCCGAGGATGATTGATCAAGTTATAAGTCATCCTCTTATAAATTTGTCATTAGGGAGCAGAGAAAAGAAATTTAGATTAAAAGAAAAGGGGGGTCTCATTGTTTTATCAAAGTATTTTTATGAATTGGAGTGGTTTAAAATGAGTAAGAAATATATATATATAAGTAACGTCAAATTAACCAAAAGTTAAAAGGTTTGAAATTGGTGCAGACGGGTCAAACGGAATTAGGTCATAAAACTATTTAAGTATGTATATATATAAAAAAAAAAACAGCTGGAAGAAGAGAGCGGGGGTGTGTTAAATTTTTATTAAGTCATCTTTAATATTAAAATATGTGTTATACTTTAGATATATAGACGAAAAAAAAAAAAAAAGATTTTTTTTTAAATTTTTCGTATATTTTATTAAAGCTAGAAAAAAAGAAGGGATTTTTTTTTTTAAATAAAAAAAAGAATTTCATATGTTTTATAAAATAAAAAGTAGGGAGACGAAAATTTTTTTTTTAAAATTCATTATATGTTGGACGGGCATCGAGATGGAGTAAGCTTATAGATATATTAGTGAGTTAGGCATAGAGTTGGGATGGAAGTGAACGAGTAGTTCTTGAAGGGGGAGAGCAGCAAACAGCCGTAGTAAAAGTATAGAAGTTTTAAAAATCAAATATTTATTAGGTGCGAAAAATAAATAAATAAATTTTGAAAGGATTATATAGTATACAGAATGAACAAAGAAACAGAAGTAATGAGCAGTGGGGAAGAGATAGAAGTAGGAATGGAGATGAAAGGTGGAGGTATCGTGTTGAGATCAGGAAGAGAGATTAATGAGTACAACAGCAGTACAGAAGAAATAGAAAGGGAAAATGGTATGAGCCAGGATAGAGATGAGTGTGCACAGAAAACTCTTGATATGCCAGAGAATTCAGTTACCGAAATATCTGAACAGATACCGGTAGAGGAGATTAAGCAGGAAGGCCAGGATTTTAATTGGTTGCTGAGACAGCTTAGACAGGATGCGAAAGAAATGGATCAGAAAATGGAGGCAAGGGATCAGAAAATGAATCAGAAAATGGAGGAAATGAATCACAAAATGACACAAAGATTTGAAACCCTTAGCAGAGATATTAGACAAGAGATGGCAGACAGAGATAAAAGACTGGAAGAAATGTGCCAAGGTCTACAGGGATTGTCAACCAGCTGTCAGCAGAAGTCTGAGGAAATTAGGGGAGAAGTTAAAGAAATGTTACATAAAAACCAAGAAGAAAATAGAAAGGAATTTGTTGTGATTAAAGAAGAAGTGAAGGCTTTAGTTGAACAAGTAGAATGTCAAGAAAAGGGTTTGAAAGAAAGGGTCTTTAAAGTAGGGGCAGAATTTAACAGCAAATTGCAAGAGTGTGAAGAAGCCCAAAGGGAGATCAGAGAGGAAGTATATGAAATAAAAGAAAACCTGCTACAAAGAAGTCAAATAGCCAACAAAGAAGAAAACGTTATCACAGCATGTATTCCAGAATTGAGAGATGTAGCAGAAATGAAAGAAGAGACAGAAAAGGAAAGTAAGGAAAGCAACTTTGCTAGTGATTACCAAGATAAAAGACTTGATAGACAGGAGGGAGTGCAAATTATTGGCCAGAGTGAAGATGATAATAAAAATAATTTTAGAGAGAGCGAAGCCAAAGTCGATCAGCAAAGTACCATAGTCAAAGAAAATGAATTTTTAAGCGAACATAAGTTCCAGATGGATGATGAAAATAGCACATTTTACCGGTATGAAGAACAACTTGGGTTGGAAAGGAACGAATCTCAAGTGACGGCGCAAAGTCAAAGCAAGGATTGCGGAAAAGCACTTACTAAAGAAAATACCACTGAAAAGGAAAATAATGTAAAATGTACACAAGCAATAATAAATGTGAGTAATATAAATAATATAAAGCATCTAGACACCCCGTGCCAAGAAACTCCTATAGAAAATACTAGTAAGTTATCTGTAGCAGAACAGGAGCCCACGTTTGAAGAAAAGAATCTCGAGCTGCATGAGATACCAAGTTTGACAATGCACCCTAAGCGATCTCCTGTGAGGTTGAAAGACAAAAATGAAAGCTATGAATGGATAACCGATGATGAGGAAGATGAATGGACAACCGACGATGATGATGATGATCTGTTGGGATGTTGTTTCAACCCCGGCGTGGAGTTACTCCTTAAGCAACCCCCAGATCCTATTTAAATTGTTAGTTTTTTTTTGCGTGTGTGATTGATCTTTTTATATACTCTTTTATATATATTATACACTCTATATTTTATTTATATACCTTTTATATATATTATGCACTTTATATATACACATACCCTTTTATATTTATATATTATACACTCTATATTTTATCTATATACACTTTATAGGTGCACCCACTTTATATATTGTACACTTCATATTTTATACAGATATATTAACACTTTTTATTTTATTATACATTATATATTATACGTTTTATACTTTATTTATATACCTTACATATATATTTTACACTCTATATTTTATCTATATACACTTTATATATTACACGCATTATATTTTATCTATATATAAAAACATATCCATTATTTTGACAAAGATGTATACTCGTTTGGGTATATATCTGTTTAAGTTTAAAATATTTACTAATAACCGATAATTTCATTATGTGTATTGATAATTGTTAGAAGCACTAAATGTATTATATAGTGTAATCTAGTATGATGTATTATCATAAGTTTAGCGTAGGATTAGGCCATGAGTTTATATTTTGAAAGAAGCCATAATTTAGCTCCGTGTTTATATAAGTAAAGTCTTTTTTTTTTATTTGTTTTTTTTTTTACTAAGTTTACTGATATGAAACGGAAACCTCCAATCCCTTTCCGTTTCACCATCAACCTAATGACCTACTCGTCTGAACTAGTTTCGAACCTATGTCAAATGTAAAAATGTATATATATAAATCGAGCGGGAAAACTTTGCTATAATTGCCGCTTAAATGGCATTATCCATTTACATACGAAGACACGCTATAATTAGACAGGTTTGATAAAATTATAGCGGAGAAATGCTCATAAATTATTATAAAATGTTTTATTAATTTTCAGTCAATTTTTAATTATATTCGCTATTATATTCGTATGTGGATGGATAATTTAAACCTTGGAATAACGGCAAAATGATTCATATATATTTAAGTTTAAATAAAAGTAATGTAAATGTTTTCTTTAATTTATTTAACGGTTTTCTGATTTAATGTTTTACATATATAGTTGAAACAAGTATTTTCTTTAAATTTGCTTTTTTTTTTTAATAAACAAATATGTTAAAAGTTATTTAGTTTTATAAAATAAGAATTATCTGTTCGCAATTAAAAATGAGAATTTTTGTAAACAAGATATCAATTAGTGACACACCCGGGTAAAAAAGTAAAATCTGTTTTCTGATTGATTTTTGTTTGCAACAAAAGACTTTTTCATTAAATCAGAATACCGTTCCTTCTGCTAAGTAATAACACCTGAAAAGGAATTTAATTAATGAAAATGAATCAAATTATATAGTTTATATATTTTGATACATTTTTTTAAGGAAATTAAATATAACACCTCGGAGATTTTATCAGTTGTTGTAGAAATTGAATTATATTATTTTGCTTTAATTAAAAGTCAATTGGTCCCGAGGCTTACGAAATTCCAGAAAGGTGTTAAAGTTTAGTAGAAGGATATAAATAGGCCTTATTTTAAGCGGGAAGGGAGAATCCATCTTACTTTTGAAGAGAGTCAACAGGAGAAGTTTTATTATTGTTCAACCTTAACATGTCTGGCTAAAGTCAGGCAAAATTTTGCTGCTTTCCCGTGATGGAACGCCTAGTTCAATCCATCAAATGCCAAAGGAACAACCAAGCTTACACCAACTAAATTTGAAGATGCCATAAGCCGTAAAAATAATTTGCCCTCGTTCCGATTTCAATCCAGCTAAAGAAACACTATTTTAAAAATCGTCTCCCAACTAAATTGAAGATGCCATAAGCCGCCAAAGAAGTCACCTTCGTTTCCAGCTCGAATCTCTCCTTAGCTACAGAACTATTTTAGTATTATTTAAAATCGCAGAGCTCTGTGTGCATTTCAAAAACATTCATTATTTCTTCAAAAACAGGTTAGCTAACCATATTATTGAAATTTCTATCTAAATTGTTTTCGAAATAATATTTAAATGAAATACTTTTTGCTAATACAATAGTGTAAACTGTCTAAATTGTTTCCTAAAATATTTTAATTCTATAAATGAAATACTTTTGCTAAATTTCTGTTAATTAATGTTTTGCTATATAATTTAATCACTGCAATTATATTTTGCTTTTCTTTTGCTTATTTTATTTATTATTAGTTATGCCTATGTTTCGAAACGGCGTGCATTTAATTATAGAATATGTTTTTAAAACATATAAATTTAACATCTTCGTATTATTATTTATATAGCGTCATTTCGTGCGCTGTTTCGAAACCCAAATTCATATTTTGTCATTTAATAAATTAATTAATATAAATATAAAATGTGGCTTTTCAACCTTTAATTATTATTTTATTAAAGATTAAACTAGCCTGGAGTGCAATCATAAGTATATTTTTTTTAGTTAAGTATTCGTAAGTCCCTTATTAAATATACTTTCCCCCCTTTTAAAAGTTTAGTAGTTATAGATAACTAAAGAGATTGAACGGGATAAAGTAAAGTTTGTATCTATATATTCCTGTCAGTAGCATATCGTATTTCTCATGCTACAGAAGAGTTGGCTCTTTTGATCAAGCTGATGATCTAGTGTTCATTTAATATATGATCTTTAATTTATAATATCCTTCGGCTTGGCGGATGTGGGATTTATTAATATTTTCTCGTTGTGCTGTTCTTTTTGATATATATATAAGATGGAGCCACGGCGTTGCCAGCACATCTTCTCTTATAGGGTAGTGCAGTAGCGAAGTCTGAGCTACGGGCCAGATTAGCACGTAAGTCCCCCGCTTCTTATGAACCAAATAAAGGTTTCCTTTTGCAGCATGACGACCGGTTATTGGGTAAACCGTTGTTTGTCACAAAAACCCTAAAACTATTCTTCCATCCGCAGAGCCACTTTATTATTATATTTTACTTGTGCCTAGCGTATTAGTAAAATCGTTATAGCCAACTCTCCCTCCCTAATATGCAGTCTTCGGCGTTGATCCGAAGCATTCTTGAAAACCCGTTCGATCTAAAGCTATCTGGGACGCTTTAAAAGCCCATAGTTAATATAAATTTATTATAATTAAGACGTATTATTAAGCTTCACTCCAGACTTGGTTTGATTTCATGTACAATAGCCACTCGAACTGATGATGAAAGGGCATAACTAGTAAAAGTTAATGTAGTGATTAGTTATATAGTAGGGCTATTTGTTTCCATTAAATAATATTGGATCAATTAAATAATAGCCAACGTATCAATTATTGTTTAAATGGCCTAGAGTAATGTTACTTTATAAATAAAATGCCTGCGTGCATTTGCCAACAACAATTGTCAATAAATATATTTTAATTCATCATATATCAGTTTCTGTCTCATTATTAAATCAATCCAATTCACTAATTGCCCATAAGTATTCATTAGTAAAGCCCCTATTATTTAAATATGTTAGATTTTATCTGTGGAATGTCTAGTATTTACGTTGTTTATATATATGTTTAAGTCCATGAGTCTTATTGTTTTCTCCGATTTGCTAGTGGGCCGGATGAAGAATTAAATCTCGTGTGCTACCATTGTTATGTTATCCATTGGGTGTTAGATCTGGGGCTTGGAGAGTGGGTTCGAATCCAGGCTGGTCCCTGACCAAAATCTCGGGCTCGACTGGGTTTGAAGTACATTTTGTGAGTTCCAGCTCGTGTTAGATGGATAAGCATGTTTTGACTGGCACAATATATCATAAATAATTTTAAAAAATCTTTTAAACTACTTTCATTATATATAATTTAATTGAAGATAAAGCTAATGTTCTTTTCAAACTTATATATACACAAAGCAATCCAATGTTCAATTCAAACAAAAAAATCATTCTTTTATTTTAAAGAAAAAAACAAAGGACAAATTGAGGCCCAATGTTGAAATTACAAATGCAATAGAATTCAATTCAGGAAATTATAAAACACAAATAAATAATATACTATGCCAGAAACTTATGGAATTGTAACACAAGAATTTATTTTTTGTTTGAATACGTTTTATTATAGATGTATTTACAAGATTAGCACAAAATATTTACATCTACATATAAATAACGAAAGCTAATCCAATCACATATCTAAATCATCAAATTTTACCATCAAAAATATTAAATAAAAATGCAGTAATAATTTTTCAAATTCTAATATATTTATACATATAGCATCCATATTAATTATTCAACATAGTGATAACCCAAAACACAAATACAATCTCAAAACAAATTTTATGACCAAATGATATGAAATAAAATTTGCTCCAAACTGAACACTAATGCAAAATCTATAAAACTCTCAGATACTAAAGTTATTCATATGAACTTAATTTTAAATTTTAATAAAGAGCAAAAAAATTTTATAAACCAATGCTGGATATACTTTAATTAACTAAAAATTTTTTTCAAGATAACAGAAATGACAATATAAAATAACAATATGGATACAGAGTAGACTGATCCTTCAACTATTCTAAAAAAAAAAAAAAAAAATTAAAAATGTACATGCAGTAGGCTAAAATATTTCTAAATGAACAAGTGATAATGTTTGGAGGTAATCCTTTTTTTCCATAATCAAAATAAAATCAACTAAAAATGAATTTAACATGTATATTATTGCCTTATCAGTCATTTGAAGATTTTATGTCTATTTGTTCATAAAAGTGTGAAACAATTTACTTTCTTCAATGATACCATCAATCTTTTTAATTTTATTTTAAAAATTATTTTGTTTTTATAGTAATAGATAAATAAGACTATTATAACTACATCATTACAATATTTTTCTTTTTCTAATAGCTGAGAACTGGATGGCAATTTTAAAAGATAACTTTAATGTATTTTCAGTTTACTGTGCAAGTAAAAGTTCTAAGAAAAATAACTAATACATTAAAAATAAAAATCCTATATTATACATATAAACTATAGCCATTATATTTAATATTTTCTGATAAAAACTTTTTGTTATATTTGGTCATAAAAACTAAATATTTTTCTTCATAGTAATTTAAATTTATTTATTTCTTCTAATACATCATCATCATCATATAATCATCATTGCTATGCCTATACAAGTTGTTAAAACAGTAGCCAACTCTTCATATAGCAGAGTGGAGATATTGGATGAGTAGGCACTAGATAGGTATTTTATACACAAACCTTGCATTCATTGATTACTAAGGCTTGCATCTGGATGACACTACTAAATGGAGTTTGCTACTGTTTCTTCTAATAAAACAGTAATTGTTTCATTATTGCAAAAAAAAAATAGGATAAGTTTAACAGTTCCATTAATACAAATTACCATCCCTCTAAAAGTAAAACTAACTTAAGTAATCAATTAACATCAGATGATATGGCATTATAAAATCTCCATTACCAGATTGGATTTTTGCTTTTGTCTTTGCAAGTGAAGATTAAGATTCAAAGTTGAAATTACAAAAAAAAAAAAATTCTAAGATTTTAAAATAGGATAACTTGCTTGCATATACAGAACTGAGACTACCTCAGTCCCTTTTATATTTTAGAAATCTCAATATGAAAGAATAAAAGATGGTTGCTATATATATATAAATACATTATTTCCAGTTCTGAATCCTCATCTTCAATAATAAAGGCAAAGTCAAAAATCATTCTTTATAGCATAATACCAAATGATATCCATTAATTACATTTATAGTTAGTGGTTCTATTAGAACACACAAGCATATAAAAGTCTGTGATGACGTTGGTAATAATAATTAAATGGTTAGTTGCTAGGATGGCTATGTGGTGGTTAAAAACCCAAAGTTTTAGATGCGATTTTTAATCCAGGGACTTTTAGCTCTCAAGCTATCGCTTAACCACGCTTAACCATTACACTGAACAACACTAGGCTAATTCCATTGAATCTAAGTGAAATTATTTTTTCCTGAAGTAATCATTAATCCTTGATGTATATACCATTTTACATATACCAAATCATATAATTAGTATGTTCATTTAAATTTTTTTTGTATAAAGTATTAATGTGAGCTAGATGTTAAAGTAAATATGAGATAAATCTACTAAAATATTAATCTCACATTTATGATTATTCACTGACTAAAGAACTTTGATATCATTCATAATTTGAAAAAGATCCAATAATCAATTAATGAAGTTGACACACAAAATTATTTATTAAATTGTAATTGGAAAAATGCATATTCCAGCATTAAAATACATAAATGAGCTCTAAGTGTCTGCAATGTAAAAAAAAAACATTGCACATTGCATACAAAACATATAATATGCCAAATTAAAGACATCATGAATAAATTCTAAGCTTACTTTCCATGTGAATGATCTTGAATTAAAACCAGGTAAAATTAAAAATTTTTTCAAATAACAAAAATTTCAAGCAAGTTTAGAATTTTTTTTTAGATAGCCAATCCAGCTAATTCTCCAATAGTCTATAAATAAGAATCTAGATAGTCAATTCAGCTAGTTCTCCAATTAATGGTCTAAAAATAAGAATCTAGCTATTTTTAATTAAAAGGGGAAATGAAGAGATGATGGGAAACAAAAATCCACACTAATTAGCCAAAAGAATTAATATAACCAAGTAACAGCACTAGTAATCATTGTTAACAATTTACTATTAAATTGCCACATTCTTAATATAGGATAAATATATAGATCAAGTTATATTCAACTTCAATAGCAATACTTTGTCAATGTGCCTTAATACTATATATGAATTAAATTTTTTTTGCCTGAATATAGCTTGGATTAATTAGGAAATAGAGTACTATAACCAAGTATGTTTTTCAATCATGTGATAACATACGAGCATCAATAGTGGTAATCTGCTTGTCATTCTCAACAATTTGTTCAGGCAACCCAATTTCAGAACTACATCACAAATTTTAAAGAGCACCATATTATTAAAATTAATCTGTGCACAACAAAATTTAAAAATAATGAGTTGTAATAAAGTATCTGCATACATACACTATATTGGCAAACTTAAAAATTTTTTTTTTTAAATTTTAAAACAATCTTATAAATAATTAGGATGATTTAAATTGATTTCAAAACTTTCTATTTACAATAAAATGTCAATTAAACACTATATTTCATTTTTCTAATATGAAAATCGATATTATTGATCAACATTTATAAAGCATGCCTACCTTAAATAAATTCATACAATTTCAATTAGCAAACTGGGTGTCTCTGTTATGAAGTAGCTAATAAATTAATGAATTCAATTAGGTTTTAATGTATATAAAATTGTTGCTATGGATGACAAACAAAGTCAATACATATTTATATTATTAAATAAATGGATTTAGGAAAGTCTGAATTTAAAACAATCAAATAAAGTTTGACAATTACATAAACTAAAAAAAAAAACAGTAAATGAAGCCATTATGTTAAAAAGATAAACAATAAGCATAATCTAAATATTTTAAAAATAATTTGTTGAAAAATAATAATAATTTCAAACAGAAAAAAAAATTGATATAATAGATACAGATTTCATTTAAATATATAGAATGTATGCATAAATGATATAAAGATCATTATTTTATAAAATCCTTCAAAAACTAAGCTCACTCCTGTATCTCTAAATACGAAAAAATTATGTTAAGAGAATAACAAGTAATAAAAAACTTTCACAAATGATGATCAATTTTCCTATTATTTTAACATATGATAGCATTGATTGATTGATTAAACTGTTGACAGAAAATATACAATATACACATAAACCTCTATTATCACAACTTTGGGTTTGAATTCATGTCAAATAAAATTTGGAACTTTTTTCAGATTTTAAACAGAATTTAGGATTTTATCTTTCAGATAACAAACCCAAAGACAAATCAACTAGACAGCCAACATTTATTATTACATGAATATCTAATTATTTTTATCTATGAGTTATTTATTTATCATATGGATTTAGACAGTTTAACTATTAATAAGATAATCATTAAAAAAATATGCAGTCTCCAATCAGGAGATAATTCTGCCTCTATAGCAAAAAATCCAACACTCATTAATGATATGGTTCAATTAGCCACATTTACAAAAATCAATGGCTGATAAATTCCATTTATGGAACAGATGAGCACAATGAGATTCCAATTACAACTAGGAAAATGAAATCCAATTAAGATTAAATTTAGGAATTTCATGATTAAAATCTCTAAATTCTCAACATTAGTTACTGCCAACACCTGTTAAACAATGCTGTTCCCACTATTCCTCTATTTAAATATGCTATTTAAAGTCTGTTTACCTAACTACAATAATATTAATTAATTCACAAATAGCACCACATAGTGAAAAACTGTACTGAATAAATACATTATTATAAAAAATTATGTTCTAATGTGTTATTGGCAATTAATACTTATTTGCCATATAAAAATAATAAATGTAAATTATTGGGCATCTTTAGGATTGTTTATCACTGAAAATTAATTTTTTTTCTTCTTTTGATTCTCTTTAACTATATTCCTTTAGCAATAAATAGCATTTTCTATAATATATCAACCTCAAAAAGTTCATTCATGTAAAAATAAGTTCATGAAAAAAAACAAAAAACATTAACCTTACCAAATAGCATCGAGGGATTATTTAATGAAAATTTTCTTGTAGTCCCTTCAATTTTAACTTATATATATATATATATATATATTTTGATCAACAAATTGCATACATTAATATATATTTGTAATTAGTATTCAGGTTTGTAATTATAATTTACACATTAGATAACATTACTTTGAACATGGATTCATTTAAGTTCCTTTATGGCAATTTTTCCATCTAAGCAAGATTTTTATAATGGTTAATTCAGATGTACAGAAATTCAATGATAATATAACATTAATATTAACAACATCAGCTTTCTACTCATGTGATAAAAATTTCAAGCTGAGAAGATATCAAATTAGATATTATATCAAATCCAACATGATGTCATTTTCTTTTCATTAGATAATACATATTTCCCTAAAAAAAAAAATGATGCAGTCTACCTATACTTCCTCAGAAAAATGTGTTCTATTAAGGGAAGTTATATCAATTCAAACCTTGATGACTCTTAGTTGTAAATATTGTTTTTCTTTGATTCTCAAAGAACTACTATCAACCAGTTTGCATATTCAATGTACCTATACTACATTTAGAAGAAAAAACAACTTATTACTACCACTCCCACTTTTACTACAATTAATATTAATCATTTTACAATTCATCCAGTTACCTTATCTTAACAAATCCTTCTATTTCAATGATTGATGTTTCCTAAATAAAGCTGTCCAAACATAAAATCTTTATAAGATTAAAAATTCCTATCTCAAATACTGGTTCCAATGTGACTCATTATTGATTGCCCTATATCATGCAAAGCTTCCAATTACAAGTTTATCTTCTATATATATATATATTTCATTGCTTTTCTCAGTGAGATTATGTATAAAAGGAATAGCTAATTAAATTAGCTACTTTAGGCTATTTGAATAAAAAAAAAAGTAAATAAGATAGTTTCATATTTAATTACTTACAAAACAATAATAAAAAAGAAGCCAATGTTGCATTATATTTTATACAGAATTTTGTGTTCATTAAACTGATTTCATTAGCAACAGGGAAGTTTAAAAGGTCTTGGGTATACTGCTTATAAATATTTCAGTAAAATGATTTAACATTTTAAATTACATTTTTAATCACTTAATAACAGTTGCTTATTAATCTAGCAACAAAATCAAAATTTGAAAAAAAATATTAATTTTTAATTTTAACTTATCATAAAACTTTGATAAATAAAAATTTCTAATGTAATATATATATTGGCACATAAAGAAATATCCTACTATAAATATATGTAATCCAATAATTAATTGCTTATAAGATCACATGACTGATAATTACAAAATACTTATAATGATCTGGTTTAATACTACCTTAAAAGAAAGGACTGACAAAGTATATTGAGAGAAAGAACAATCTATTATAAATAAATATGAGATTGGCTGTATAAACTTTTGAACAATTAACAGGTCTACATTTTTTTTTATAATCTAGCTATTTAATATTTTGCAATGTTATCTTAATTTCTGCAACAAATTGAGAATAATAGTTAAGAGTGTTTTTTTTTTTAAGTATTCAACTGAGAATAAAATTAGGAACCTTTGGCTCAAATCAATCACATTGCAAAAATAGCATGATATTTTCTTAATAATTTTCATTGTTTGTGTTTTAGTAATAAATTTATTTATTTTTTTGATTTTATACATTTACAAGATAATTGTTAAACACCAAGCATTGAAAAGCTTCTTATTAATGTACACAACAATATGTTTAGTGATAAAAATTGCAATCATTTATTTTCATATTAAAGAGAAAATAAATATATTAGATGTTAATTTTTCAATAACAGGTTTACAATATTTTAAAGATAGTTATTTAAACTGGGAAGAGTTACATATAAATATAAATGAAAACCATTAAAGTCATCTTTGATTTTCAAATAATTATCTTTTATTGAGTTTTTTATTGTAATATTAATTGCATATAAGGCTGTTATTCTGCAGAATGTATTGTTTAGAAGTGAGATATGCCCCTCTTCCTATTGATTTAAAAAAAATCACTTAATGAACACTATATATAATATTTTGAAAATACAATGTAAAATCATAAGACCAATTGCTATGCTCTTCAATGGAAGGAAAACATTGAATTTATTATTATAAAAGCAAATCTTTTGTTAGATTGGATATGTGGAGCAGATAGAGTAACTTATTTTTTAAAAATATATTTTATAAGAGAACTTTGAGCATAATTTTTATGCAAGAGGCAGAGTGTTTAAATTGTAAAAATCAACTCAAAGATACTCAAAACAGGTGCAAATTCATCATTTTCACTTGGCGAGTAAGGATTAGAATAAATTAGTGAACTGCAACTAAGCAAGCTATTAATAACTTTCAGAAAAAAAAAAAAATTGCTACAGATTTTAAAGACAACATTGCAATATGTCAACCAGATTTAAATAGCTTTGAAATATGTAGAGACATTTATTATTCATGCATTTGTTTGTATGGCCAATATCATAGCTTTGTATGTTTAACTGCTCTTTCTCTCAATATATTTTATTAGCCCAGTCTTCAATTACTTCATTTAAATTAATATAAAGTCTGATTGTCACATGCTATTGGTTAATATACTTATGAGATTACATATTTGTAAAGTCATGCATCCACTTTAATATATTTACCAAAACAAATATATTATGAATGAACTTTACTTAATACATACAGTGTACATATATATCACTAGATAAGAGTACCAAACTCTCCATATAGTTAGTGCCATCACGTGAAAGCCTTCATAATCAATGGATGCAGGAAGGTTTGTGTATAAAATCCCTATCTTGTACCTACTCATCCAACATCCCCAAAGTAGTTTCTAGCTTGTGGCTTTCATCAATGAGGAGCCTTGGAGTTGATCATGTAATATTTTGAAGGTTTTATAACACTAGATATTAAGTCACCTATTAAAAAAATTAATGTGTCCTGTCATTTTCAGACATTTTAAACAAATGTACAAAATTTCAACAAGTTATATTGAACGTGAATATTTAAATATCAATTTTAAAAAATCTTTATACTGCTCTCTAGTGAGTTAACAAATAAACAAACAGATTTTTTTTAACTTCAATAATAGCATTTAAAAAAAAAGTCAGAGATAAATGTACCAAAAAAAAATCTTTGAAATTACTCTAGTAAAATAACAATGAAATTTCAACATCATATCTTCAACAATATATAAACTGTTTTTATGTGACAAGTATAAAAATAGTAATTTATCAAAATACCCCCCCCCCCACCAATTAACCAATTGTATGCAAGTAAAAATGTTTGTTATAATTAATATATAAGTCAGATACAGTTTTAAATTTTTTTAAAACTAGTTCTAGTAATTTTGATAGGCTTTTGAAAGCATGGGGAAAGAAGAGATAGACAACTTCAGCTCAGCCATCTCTCCTAAAAGCTGGAAGCTGTTCATCCAGTTTTAAAGCCAGACAATGAATAAAGTACTACCAATGATTTTGCATTTCAATGCCTATTCAACTTTTGATATAATCTTAAAATATATATATATATTAAAATTTTCAACCATCACTTTTTAATAGACCAGAAAAATAAATGATTAATATGTAAAAATAACAGATTAGAAACCTATTGAAAATTATAAAAATAATAATAATTATGCATTAAAATATTGTATGTGTAAAAAATAAAGACAATGCATAAAGCTAGCTGAAATCTATATAAAATATTTGAAACACCCCATATTTATACTGTTTCAGCCATACTCCACATTTAAATGAAGAATAGCCTGAATTTTTAAAATGTGGCTGAAACAATATAGCTATGGGGCATTTCAAATATTAAATATGTAAAATATAGTTTAATTATTAGTTTTAAATACAACATAAATAATATTATTTTAAACAATTCGTATCTATTATTTGCAAAAATGTGTATATACATATATATAGTGAAAGTATATATATAATTTTAACATTACACAACAACTACATAAATTAAAAAATCAAGAGTTAAAATTAATTATAATGATTTTTTTTTTAGATTTATTATTAAAAAATTATTTTACTATTTCAGATGGTTAAGTTTTGTTAGAACTCCTGATAATTATAGTTTTGGTTGCAACTAAAGACAGTCAAATATTATATAGAATAAAAACACTAGAATAAAGTAATTTAAATATTTTTACTTCAAATCAATAAATTGAATACATATACAATATGAATAAGAAACACATACAATATTGGTTTTACAATATTAAGTTAAATATATAAAATATATAATATAGATATTCACCATGTACCTATGTTTCCTTTATACAAACCTTGGTGCAACCTGAAATAATAGTGTAAATCAGGTACCCTGTAACTAATCTTAGGTCTCCAATTATATAAGGGTTAGATTGGAAATAAGCCAGCTAGTCCTCCAATCAAATGTTTGCTTTGCTGGTCCAATGGCTTATGCAGCTTTAATAAGGTCTCATTCTACAGTAATTTTAATCACAAAAATATTTTTGAGTAGATGGATTCTTGAAACAATTTATTATTTTATTCCTAGACAATTAATATGAAATTTTAATAATATAATTTGGAGATCTGTGCTTAATTATATTTTATGTTTGTGTGCATTTAATACATTTGCTTTTATTTAAACATAAAGACACATCCTGCATTTCCCAATCTACTCCAGAAAACTTGAATTTACAATTGCTGCACTTGCAAACCTTATGTCAGAAGTTATCTCACACAATGACTTATTTTCCCTATTGAGATATTGCATATTACTCTCCTTTTCAATCATTAACAATTCACATCCTACAATCTCCAATCCACTCACTCTCTCTGTTTCAATTATTGGAAATTTTTTTGTTTCTGGTAAATTGTGATTTATTTTGCTTTCAGAACTATTTTACCAGTTCCACTGGATGATTTATAGAGCAATAAGTATACAATAATTTGAACTTTCATTATCTGACTTAAGATAGTTATAGTCACTTCTATCTTTCTCTTCTGAAGATTAACACATATTCAAATTCTTTTTCCAGTTGAGCAAGTATAAATTTCTGCTGTCTTATTATGGAGACTCCATAACTTATCAATAACTTTGCAGATGATTTAGCCATAACTATAGATAAAATGATGTCTTAATATAGCAGAGCCACATTTATGGCCCATTATATATTAACTATATTCTCTTTAGTATCTGTTTTAGCTGCTGTACAGCTTTCTTAGTTGTTCCATTTGATTTGGAATTGTAGGTAGAGTTTGAACACGGTTAATATTCCACTCAGTTAAAAATTGCAGAATTCAACCCAAATACATCCAATACATTATTGGAAATAAGGATTTCAAGTGATTCAAGATGTATAAATAATTTTTTTTAACAATTTAAATCCACTGAACTGTAAAATTTATATTTGATGCATTTAGAACCAACCCCAATCAATATTAGAAATATGTGATCTTTGAGTAAATTTGCTGAACCAATGTGCATCTAACTCCTAGTTTATTAGCTTTAGCCATATAAATTTCTTCAGTGGCGCATTTGCTGCAGACTGACATGCTTTGCATTTTCTAATGTAGATCTCAATATCCAAAACCAATCCCAGACTACCAACATATCTACAATACCAGGATGACCGCTACACATTAACTAATACACCAGAATACCCTTGAGATGATATCACTATTTTATTGGCTAGATACAACACGGCTCTTGTTTAGTGACAATTTCTTATTTAAAATCCACAAAGGTTTGTGAAGACTTTCTGACTTCATCATTTATCCATTTTAAAAACATCTGATAACTAAGGATGGTTGTGTCAATGTTATTTACCACTATATTTTTTGTTTTTGCAATGTCTGCATGTTTTATTTGGTTTACAGATCTAAATTCCAACTTACAATTTTATGCTGATAAATTATTCTATTAGTCAACCATTTTTGATCCTAAATGTTTCAATAATGAATGATAATCTATTATTATTTTGAGTAGATAACCATAGAGATATTGATGGAATTTCTTACCAGTCAATATTTCTTTATATAACCACTAAACATCACATGATCTCCATCTCTATACTAGCACATCCATTGATTACTCTGTTTGGCACAGGGTGGCACTACTGTATGGAGAGTTTTGCCTTTATTTCTTTATATAATTTGTTGTAATTTTTCTCAGATTTTGACATCATAACAAAGAAAGCTGATAATGGATGAAGGAAAAGGTACATATGTTTAAATAATGAATAGAGAGTTCACTGTGTTTTAAAAGAAATAATATTCAAACATATTAAAACTTGAAATAAAATGTATTACCTAGACTTAAAATAGTCTTTCTGATTGGATAAAGTGTTTTCCTTAAATAAAATCATAACATTTGCAGCAATTCATGTTAAACTGATCTGAGATCTAAATCAATGGCTTTAATTTATAAATACACTTTGTCATGCTGCTGGAGTTTCATTTTATTTCTGATAATTATCAAGATTATTTTTGCTAGACATATTAATGTTTATGAAATTAAAATTGAGATGCTAGAGTAAGTAGTGATAAAAAGATGATGAACAGTGGCAAAATATCACTGATGATCAAGTATTAATTTGGTCAATTATTATCTAATTATTCCAACACAGCTATAAGCATAGAAAGTTAAAACATACTAAGTATGGTGCAGGCTTTTTTTGTTTTTGGTCTAGTAATAGAAATTAAAACCTATATGGAATCTTTCATATCTATTATTTCCACATTCTAATTTTTTCCCTTCGTTTAATACTCATTTCAAGTTTTTTTATCATGATAGAACTTTATATTTTATTATATTAATAATCAATTTTATTATATTTTATTAATTATACAAGTATTTAATATAATAAAATATAATTCTTTAATATATGAAATCGAAATAATAATACTGGAAAAAAAAACAATATGTGCATTTCAATGCAATTATGTCAAAATCGTTCACCCTCTTTCACAAACTTCATCTAATGATATGTCATCCTATTATATACATATGTACAAGATATGCCAAAAATCAGGCCCCATAAACAAACAATTATATATATTAATTGCTTGAATTGGCTACCTTTTTTTTTTTATATAAATTTTGCTGTAAACTATTTTGCAAATATGTGACAAACAATATCTATTTTATTGATTTGTTAATTTATAATCATAGCAGATCAATCTAGAGTAAAACAAAAAAATAATAAAATTGCTTATAGGACTAATTTTTGGATTACACTATACAATTTCAGTCAAATAAAATATAAATGAGTAATAGAAATTATAGATCTGGTTTGGACTTTTCAATTGCTGGTGAACATAAAATGTAATGTTATATATATTGTTAATTTTTGCCAGATATGTATAGCAAAACTAAAAAATTGATTTCCATAAATACATATATTAAATCGCTGCCAAAAAACAAGAGCCAGAGTGATACAACCATGCAATGTTCCTCAGTCATCATTAACCAATGTTTGCCATCTTTTGCTACAATTTATTGTAGAATCTTATGGTTACATCATAAATTTAATAGTTAAACAGTATTATAAAATAATAATGCTGCTAATTTGATATAGTATAAATCCTTGTGATTAAGGTCAATGAATATAATCCAATATAAGTAATGTTATCCAATGAAGGTATACAATCATGACAGATAAAATTAAATCATGGCCCTTATTCCCAGGAGGCTGTAAAGTTCATCAACCAAGGGAAAAGTTGGTGGCCAAAGGCGGAGGATGTTAAGAATCCCCTGATTGTGGACTCAGGCTGCCATTTGATGATGACTTTTTATTTAGGTACTTACAACTGCAGATCACTTTTAAGTGAAGGAAGATTGCAATTAGAAGAAGATACTGTCTTATATTAAATGGGACATTATTGGACTTTGTGAAGTTAGAAGAAATGGTGAAGAGACAAGTGATTTAAAAAGTGGACATATACTCTACTATAAAGGCACAAATATTAAAAATACAAGAAGAGTAGGATTCATTATAAATAAAAAGTTGAAGAATAACATTGTGGAGATTGATGGTGTATAAGACAGAATGGCAAGATTAGTTATACAACTTAATAGCAGATATCAGATGCAGATAATTCAGGTTTATGCCCCAACAAGTTCTCATTGTGATGAAAAAGTAGATTTTTATATGGATGTACAAAAGGCTTTTGATCAGAGTGAACAACATTTTAAAATTGTTATGGGAGACATTAACGCTAGAATTGGTAAACAAATGAAAGATGAAAGTGCTGTAGGTAATTTTGGTTATGGTAATAGAAATGAGAGAGGACATAGACTTGTGGAGTTTGCAGAAAAAAAAACACTTTATATTATGAATTCTTTTTTTGAGAAAAATGTTAAAAGGAAAAAGACATGGAATCATCCAAATGAAGGTACAACAGAATTGGGTTATATTTTGACAAACAGAAAATACATAATTCAAGATTGTAATGTTCTTAATAAATTTAACACAGGAAGACAAAAATTATTAAGAAAAAACAATATTTACAGTTGATATTCCTAATCTTCAGAAACATTCTAATGAATTTAAACTAGAACTTACAAATCAGTTTCAAGTATCAGATTTGAATGAAATTAATATGAAAATAACTGATACACTTATAAAAACTGCAACAAAGATAGCTGGTCGAAAAAAGCAGCAATTGACCAATAAAATTTCTACTGAGACTAGAGAATTTATCAAGAAAAGAAGAAATATGTACAAAAATAATGCATTAAAAAGGATTGAATATCTCGAATTTTGTAAAACAATGTGGAAAAGAGTTGAAAACAATATAAGAAAGTATAACTGAATTAGCAAGGAAAGCTGTAGAAGAGAATAAAAGTCTCAAGAATGTAAAACAACATTTTAGTAGTCATAGGAAATTTATATTTGTAATAAGAAAAAAAGATGGAATTATTACTAAAAAGAGAGATGGCATTATGAAATGGGTAGAAGACTTTTATCAAGAATTATATAGTAATAAAGAACAAGTACCTCCTATATCTATTACATCTTTTTAATTGTCCAGAATTTTAAATGAAGAAGTGAGACATGCAATTAAATGTATGAAGAAAGGAAAGGCTCCAGGTAATGATGGAATTATAATTGATATATTAAAAGAAGCAGGTGAAAAAATAGAAATTTTTTTAGCAAAGTTATATATCAAATGTCTAAATGATAAAGATGTACCAGATGATTGGAAGAATGCAGTATTAATATTAATATTTTAAAAAGGTGATAAAGAAGATATTAGAAATTACACACCCATCAGCCTTTTATCAATTTTAAGCAAAATTTTTCCAAAGATAATTACAATTCGTCTACAGAGAACATTGGATTTTAAAGATGGTTTTAGTACAGTAGATCATATCTAGGTATTGAGAGAAGTTATAGAAAGGGCAAATGAATATGAGTTGCCATTATGCTGAGGATTTGTAGAATATGAAAAGGCATTTGATTCTATAAACATTTCTTTAATGATTATAGCATTGGATCATCAAGGTATAGATCCAGGATAGTGTCATATTTTAAAGAATATTTATAAAAATGCAATAGCAACAATTAGATTACATAATGATACTAGGAAAGTCAACAATAAAAGGGTGTAAGACAGGGTGACCCCATATCTCCAAAATGTTTTACAGCAGTGCTGCAAAAAGTATTTTGTGGATTAAAATGGGAAGCTAAAGGAGTGGAAGTAAATGGAGATTATTTAAGTCATTTAGATTTTGCAGATGATGTAGTTGTTTTTGCAAATAATACTTTAGACTTGCAGGAAATGTTGCAAGAGTTATCAGATGAAAGTAGAATTAAAGATAAATGTTAATAAGACTAAAGTAATGTTTAATGGATTTTCTCAAAATATGAAAATAAAGATTGATTATGATGAGTTAGAAGAAGTTAACAGTTACAAATACCTTGGTCAGATTATTAATACAGATGGAAACATAATGGATGAAATTAATCATAGAATTAAACTTGGTTGGAGTGCTTCTGGTAGAAATAACTTGATACTAAAAGGAAATATGACTATGTGTTTGAAAATGAAGGTTTTTAATAAATGTGTTTTACCAGTTCTTACTTGTGGATCTGAAATTTGAACACTTACTAGAAGAGCAATACAGAGACTTCAGACGACTCAAAGAAGTATGGAGAGATACATGTTGGAGTATCAAGAGATCAAAAACACAATATATGGGTAAGAGAACAAACAGGTGTTACTGACCTCAATGAAAAAATTAAAAGACTTAAGTGGAATTGGGCTGGAAATATTGCTATAAGAGATGATAATAGATGGACAATTTCCAAGAGATTGTAAAATCCAGAAAGAGATCACATGTGAGGTGGATGGATGAAATAAGAAATGTGCAAGGGTAATGTGGAGAAGAGATGCTAGAGATCGGAGAAGATTAATTGAACTTGGAGAGACCTTCATCCTGCAGTGGATTGATAATGATTCAATGAAGAATCTTAAACGCACAATAATACACATTAATATTTAAGAGGAAGGTATAACTAAAGACAACCCAATCACAATGCTTCTAGAACTAATATCAAATGGATTAATTGCTTCAAGAATCCTCCATATGAATAAAAATATTCTGAAGCAAATTGCATATATAAACAGATAGGTTTTCATATCTATTTTCTTCTAAATAGAATGTTAGAAAAGGAAAAAAATATTTCTGATTAACTGACTAAAACTTGTGCTGCTTATCAATGATGCTCAAATGTCAAATGATTTATCAATAAATAATCCAAATAATTCATGTAAATGAGATATTTATTTTACATAGCGCTATGTTTGTATAAACTGTAATGGTAATAATCAGCCATTAAGCTAATGCATATTCGCTTTGTAGATTTTTAACTATAAATGAATACTCTCACTTCCAAACACAAGATAAAGCCTTTGTGAAAAGATAGAATGAATCCATCTATCCTTTCAACCTAAACATTTGCCCATACATAAATATCTGGTTTGAAAGGATAGATGGATTCATTCTATCTTTTCACAAAGACTTTATCTTGTGTTAGGAAGTGAGAGTATTCATTTATAATAAAAAAAAATCTACAAAGCTCAAGTGCATTAGCTTAATGGCTGATCATTACTACCAAATAATTAATGTATAATGGCAACTATTCTATGGGCATTATGGCACAATAACTAATGCATCTACGTACAATATTCATGATCTGAGATTTTAACCTAAGTCGGGTAAATCAAAAAAAATTTTCAATGCCATAAACAGGGATAAATTTTACCTTTCATCTGGTAACTAATCCCCATATCCACCAATATCTTTAGAATTCCTAAGTATTTTAAACCAAGGCATACAATGAAATTGATGAAGAAGAGAAAAGTTCCAGAAAATGATAAAATTATTATTGATATTTTAAAAGCTGCAAGTGACCAAATAAAAAAATTGTTGACAAACTATATGCAAAGATCTAAATTATAAAGATTTACCAGATGATTGGAAGAATGCAATAGTAATATTGATATTTAAGAAAAGTGATAAAGAAGATACAAATTACAGATCTATCAGTTAGTTACCTATCAATTCTATACAAAATCTTTACTAAGATAATTACAATTCATAAATAGCAAATTTTGAATTCAAACCAGCCAAAAAAAGAAGTAGGTTTTAAAAATTGTTGTGGCACAATGATCATATTGCAATATTAAGAGAAATTATAGAAATAAAAAGCAATAAATAAGAGTAGCTATTATTCTTTAAATTTATAGATTATAAAAAGGCATTTGCTTCAATAAACATTTTCAGTCATTAAAACTTTGAAACATTAAAATATAGATAGAACCAGGATACTATAATATTCTGAAGAATATTTTATCAAAATGCAATATCAGTGATTAAATTACAAGACAAGATAATTCTATAACTTCAAACTTTTTATAGCAATTTTCTCAAGAAGTATATAGATTAAAATAGTAGCCTAAGGAATTGAAAATACATGAATATTATTTGAATTATGATGAGACTAAATTAGCAAATAATCCTTCAGAGTTTCAGGAAATGTTGCAAGACTTATTAGATGAAAGGAAAAAAATAAAACCAAAAATAAATGCCAAAAAGTTTAAAATAATGTTCAATGGATTTTCGCAGAAGAAAATAATGATTCATTAATTAGAAGTTAGTAATTATTTTGATCAAATTATTAATATGGACAGCAATATAAAAGATGAAATTAATCATAGAATTAAACTTTTGATGGAATGCTTTTGGTGAAAATAATTTTATATTAAAAGAAAATTTACCTATATGTTTGAAATGTATTTAGTAGATGTTTTACCAATTCTTATTTATGATCTAAAACTCACACATTTAATAGAAGAGCCAAATAGAAAATTGAGATTACTCAATGAAGCATGGAGAGATGTATGTTAGAAGTGACAAAAAGAGATTGAAAATGAAATACAGAAATGAGAGAACAAATAGGTATCACTGTCATCATCAAAAGAATTAAGAGATCAAAATAAAGCTGTACTGGAAATATTGCTAGAAGAGAGGGTAATATATGGTCAGTTGAAGTTTTAAATTGGATCCGAAGAGATTCTAAAAGATCTAGAAAAAAAAACCATGTGAAATAATTGAATGAAATAAGAAAATTTACTAATGTGATGTGGAGAAGAGATACTATGAAATGAAGAAACTAGACCAATTTTAGAAAGACCATCTAAAAGTATATTGATAATAGTTGAAATTGACGATGATGAAGTGAATATTTAATTAACTAGAGAGCAAAAATCCTAAATTAATCTGGGTTGGTTAGATGAATATTATTGTACAAAAATAAAAAGATTAAAATAAGATATATCTTTCCCAATTGGTAGAATGATGCCATATTCCTATAAATGAAAAATCCTTGGTTAGTTTTCTCTTTAATGTTAAATATCTATATTTTTCATGATTATAATTTAATAAACCTGAATGAATCATAATAAACATTAAAAACACTTCTGCTTAAGTATTATATATATATATTTACTTGTTTTTATGTTATTACATAGTTCAATTACTAACTTGTATCATATTTTAGATCAAAAATGGCAAATAAATGTTGAATATTATTATGATCTTTCATTTACTTGTAATTTCTATGAAATGATTTACATAGATATTTGATAAATGGCATTTTGCAATCATACAGACATGTATATATCTTATGAAGTGATTGAAATAATCATTTATAATAAAAAAACAAATTACTATAGTTAAGGTAATCTTAAATGCACATTTAAAGTCAACATTAACTTTGATCAGGAAATATATATATTATCTGGCAGGTTTTTTTTTTTTCAAATTTAGGTTGTATTTATTTTTGAATATTCAAATTAAAATTCATCTGTTAAAGGAATTTATGAAATTATAAATAAACTGACATTTAAGATTCAAAAGTGACGATTAAATGTCAAAAACCTGTTAATTTTGAAATGTTTATTTTTAATTAAAAAAATAAACATTTGAATAATCTATATATAATCAGAAATAATGTAGAGCCAAAACATGTTTAATGACTCAAAAAAATTTGAACATTAGAAAACCATAAAGTAAGCCATGGGCTCAACATCTGTAGATATATATCAAAACAAAGCAACATATAACTGCAGATATATTTTTAATTTACATGTAACACTGCATCAATAGTATCAATTCATTCAATATTATTATGTATGTACTAGTAATCAATGGGTATTAGGTAGCAGCACCAACTAAATTCCCAGTCTAGTTAATTGTTGTAATCCTTTATCAGTGAGTACACATATTCATCCAATATACCTTTATTTTTTTGGCTATTCAATCTAGTGACGAAATTTTTAACATCATATGATTTTGAATACAAGTCAACTGGCTTTTACATATATATAATATTAGGATAACAACTATATATTTCAGTAGCATCATTTATAAAGCAATTGTAGACACATTTGAACTTTTTGCAAAAAAGATGGTATATATAAAATACAAAACAGTATGTGACTATTTATATTTAACAAAAAGCAATAATAGCTGGTATTAGCTTATATTCTACTCTAGATCCAATTATGTAAGGATAACTACTCAATAGACACTTGAAGGTAATACCTATCAGATTTCTGTAGTAATTTCTGATTATGATTTTTACAATGTGGTACTATTTCCATACACACTGAAATTTGACTTAATATTCTTATTTTTATAACCAATGCTATATAATTAACAATAAAAAGGTAACTGTAATCCACACATAATTAAGATTTTTTCAGTATTATTTGTATTAAGACTGTAGAAAGGAATTTGCTGTTAACTGAAAGAAAATCTTTTAATTCTTCAAGACAGTAAAGAAATTGAGCAGGAATAATTCCTAATATCCACTCCATACATTCTTGACACAGATGTTTTTACTATATGACTGTTCATATCGTATATGAATTGACTGCTCATCAACAAAAACCAGCCAGCTTGATGAGATTAATGGCTTTTTATCTCTCAGTTTAAGATCAAAAAATACCATGGACTTTTCTTAAATGCTGAATGAATTAACTTTTTTTAAAAATAGATATTTACAATCATACCAGACAAAATTAAATTTATCGCCCTTATTCCCAAAAGGTAAGTCACCAAATAAAGTAGCAGTTGGCAGTCAAAGATAGAGTGTGCTAAGAATCCCCTGATTGGAGACCTAGGCTGACATCCAATGATGACCTTTTATTTAGGTACTTAAAACTGCAGATCACTTTCAAGAGAAGGAAGATTGCATGACATTGTTTAAATATTAAATGGGACATTATTGGACTTTGTGAAGTTTGAAGAAAAAGTAAAGAGACGATTTAAAAAGTGGATATGTATTTTTTACTACAAGAGCACAAATATTGGAAGAACAAATGGATAGGAATTCATTATAAATAAAAAATGAAAAAAGAACTTTGTAGAAAGTGATAGTATATCAAGAAGAGCAAGATTAATTTTATTCAATTTAATGGAAAATACCAAATGTAGAAATAATTCGGATTTATGCCCAAACAAATCTTCATTATGATGAAGAAATATATGATTTATATATGGATATACAAAAGGCTTTTGATGGAACTAAAAACACATTTTACAATTATCACAGGAGATTTTAATGCTAGAGTTAGTTAAGTAATTGAAAGATGAAAAGTGCTGTGGGTAAATTTTGTTATAATGATAAAAATGAGAGGATACAGGCTTGTGAAGTTCACAAACAAAAAAAAAAAAAAAGCTGATATTTTGAGTTCTTTCTTTAAGAAAAATGCTAAACAGAAATGGACATGGAAGCATCCAAATGAAGTTAGAACAGAATTGAATTATATTTTGACTAACAGGAAATGTACATTTTAAGATTGTAATATTTTTATTACATTCAACTCAGAAAGAGATTATTGATTAGTGAGATGTAAGATAATAATTAATCAACATTAATTGATATTTCTGATCTTCAGATTTGAATGAAATCAATAGGAAGATAAATGATACACTATTAAGTACTGCAACAAAGATAACTTTGTATAAAAAAGTGGTAAGAACTTGGCAATTTACCAGTAAAATTTTTATTGAGATAATGTATAAAGAAAAGAAGGAATATGAAAAAATATAAAAATGAACCATTAAAAAGAATTGAATATCTAGTTTTTATAAAATGGTATAAACAACAATTAATAATAATATAACAAATATAATTATGAATTAGCAAAAAAAGCTATAGAAAAAAATAAGTCTCAAAAACATAAAATATCTTGTTATTGGTAAAAGCTGTGATAAAAAAAATTAAATTATTACCAAAAAGATATCATGAAATGTATGGTAATAATACTGATATTTGAAAAAGATGATAAAGAAGATATTAGAAATTACAGACAATATTTTACCAGTCTATACAAATCTTTTTTTAAGATAATTACAACTCACCTATTGAGAAGTTTAATTTTAACCAACCAAAAGTACAAGCTGGATTTTAGCACAGTGGACCACATCCAAAATATTGAGAGAGGACCAAAGAATGTAGATTGCCATTATGCTTTGCATTTGTGGATAATGAAAAAGCATCTAATTCTATAAACATTCCTACAGTGCTTAAAGCATTAGATCAAAATATAGACCCTGAATACTGTCATATTCTAAAGAAATATTTATATCAAAATGTAACAGCAATGATTAGATCACATACTGATAATAAAAAAATTAACACTGAGAAGGGTATATGGCATTGACTCCACATCTGTAAAACTTTTACAGCAATTTTGCAAGAAATATTTTGTGGATTAATATGGGAAGTTAAGGGAGAAAAAATAAAATGATGGATTATTTAAGTCATCTAGATTTTGCAGAAGATGCAATTATTTTTTGCAAATAACACTGCAGAGCTTCAGGAAGTATTGCAAGAGTTATCAAATAAAAATAAGAAAGTAGGACTAAAGATAAATGTTAAAAGAGTTAAATAATATTCAATGGGTTTACTCAAAAGTAAAAATAAAGATTTTATAATGATGAATTAGAAAAAATTAATGACTACAAATACATTGATCAGGATGAAATTAATCAAAGAATTAAACTTGAATGGGGTGCTTTTGGTAGAAATTATTTAGTACTAAAAGAAAATATGCCTATGTGTTTGATGTGTTTAACAACTTTTACTAATGGATCTGAGATTTGGACACTTACACAATAAAGATTTCAGACCATTCAATGAAATATGGAGAGAAGTAACAAGAAGGGACTGAAAATGAAATACATGGTTAAGGTAAAAAACAGCTACAAATAACATCATTGAAATAATTTAAAAGACTAAAATGGAATTAGACTGAACATATTGCTAAAAGAAATGATAGTAGATGGGCAATTTTCGAAGTCTTAAACTGGATTCCAAGAGATTGTAGAAGACCTAGAAAGAGACCATATGTGAAAAGGATGAATGAAATGAGAAAGTTAGCCGGTGTGATGTGAAGAAAAAAGGCAAAGATTGGAGAAACTGGATTAAACTTTGACAGACTTTCATCCTGAAGTGGATCAATAATGGATGAACATGATGATGATTTATATTAAAAAACAGAAATTATTTTTTTTATAGAGTTTGGAAATTGAGATATTAGAATAAATTATATAAAGGTTAGCATGACAAACTACTTTAAATCAAGTGTTACCATTTACATATTTTAGTGATTAAAATTAAGTTTTATTCAAAATGACTTTAATTGATCATAATAGGATGCCATTAAGTAATAATTCAAATCAGTAATTTTCAACTTTTTTTGAGTAATTAAAACATGTTATGATTAAAAAAACTCATAACTATAACAAATGCTACATTATATTTAAATATTTAGTTGTTGTTTTTTTTAAAAAAGGTCTACTTTTAAAAAAGAAACTAATTTTATTTATACTGCATTGATCATATTAAAATAATTTTTTGCAGAACACTAAAAATTATTGAATGAATATAATATTTATATCCATAAAAGTACTTTTTAAGATAGTTATATACAGTTCAATAATTAAAGGAACTTGAATAAAACAGAAATTAACATCTTGAATAAATGCTTGAACTAATCACACCTCAACTTGAAATTACCCAATCAGTATGTTCTATGAATTCTATTGTAATTTGTACTTCTACTATAAAGTCAATATAATCACATGGCGAGCATTCTTATTATTACCTGATATTGCCTGACCTTTCCTAGCTATGACTTGTTTACATGGTAAGTAATTATTGGTCAATTAAATTACATCCCAAAACTGGTGTACAGTCTGGAAAAAATATCTAATTACTAACACTTAAACTTTTATCTCAATTTGCCACTAGTTAATCAAAAACATGAATTTGTAATTAACATAACACTTGCTATTACTTTATAAAAGCTATAATAAATACATAGTATTGTGCACTTTTCTATTAAACTAGCACTTTTCTATTAAACTAACAATATTGTAAGTTGATTATAACTACTATATTTTATCTGTAAATAAAAAAGAAATTTTAAAAAACAACAATTAGCAAATAATAAGGTGCAAATTTTTTCATGAGAATGAAATAGATTTCACAATATAGGCAAAAATAATAGAACACTTGTGAAACTTTTATTAATATGATATAGGGAAGCATCAACAACTATGTTTATTATAAATGACATGGAATTATATATTACCTCAACAATGACAAAAAAATATTAAACAATTCATAAAAGAAAGCCAAAAGTCTTCTGAAAAGTGACAGTAAAAAATATTGACTTCTAATTCATTATTAAACAAAGGTTTATGAAAAACTCAATAATATTTAAATGAATTGAAACAGTTATAGAAAATGACTAATGTCATACTAAAGTTCTTGAAACCAATATTTGACTATGGTGAACATATGCATTGGAACAATTATCTTAAATGATGAGGATTATCTGGAAATAATATTTGGAAATAAAGTTTAACTTCAATATGTTCATGTGCATTAATTGCAGTATTAAGAAAATATGTTAAATAGATACAAGAGAAAAGATAATCTTGCTAATAGAAGTCTTTCAGAAACTGACCTTCAAGAGTTAAAAATAAAAGTAAATCAATGATTTGAATAACTTTTTAATGTGTCCAGTTATTCATTGTCTAGTTCTTATACTAATCAAAACTACTGTAATGTGCTGGATCTATAAGAACGAGTGAAAAAGCACCTATGTATATACCTGTATATTTATTTAATGTTCAAAGTAGGATATAAGCTCTATTTATAGGATTGTCTATATTTAAAAAGAATTCTTAAAAGGGCCTTTTACTACATCGACTTCAGTAGCAGTGATAATATGGTTTCAATGGTGGAAAAGTTTTAATTCAGCCACATCTACATGTAAACTTTAACTTAAACATAACAATGCATAAATAAAGGAAATAAATCACCCATCCCCAGGCAATGAATTAAAAGCACCCTAAATGTGATGGTTAGTGGTTTAAGTCTCAAATATTACATTAAATATATTATTTATAAATTTTATTATAATTATTCATCAATTTTGTTTTATAATCAAAATTTTATAAATTATTTAATACCTTTGCAATCACTTTTTATTGAAAAAGTTCTATTTAAATTAATGCATAAGAATTATAAATTATTTATATATATATATCAGAAATAAAGGTATAACAAAATAAAAAAAATGCTAAGATAGGGAATCAATATTAGAAAGACATTAATATAAAGAATAAAAAAATAACAACTAAAATCTGTCACAAAATAAAAAAATTAATCTCGTAAAACTGTGCAATTAGGAATGTCGACTGTGATCACTTTCCAAGTTCCTATAGTTGTACATGATGAAGCCATTTTTTAAAGCTAAAACTATTATACTCTTAGTATATGATCTACAGAAAATATTTTTTTTCTTTTTTCTCAGACCTCATAAGCAAAACCAATTTCATGACATACTATTAAACTCTTACTTGTTGGTTATAGCATCAAGTTATTGAGAATAGTGTTGAATTGATATATGTTATAGTGTATATAATATTATTGACATTTTTGCAGAGTATTAATCCCCAAAAATTATAAGACTAATCCAGAAAATCTACTTTCTCTATTGGCTTTTTAAGACTTATTTTATTCATTCTTCAACTTTAACAATATTCTTTTAAAACTACTAGCTTTTTAAGTAGCACTTCCCCGGAGATATTGTACCGGTCAAAATCGTGTGTTCATTCAACAAGACCTAGAATCCAAGCAAACTATCGCAATCTAGCATGTGCGAGATACACAGGTCTGGAACAATACTAAACGCTAATCTATTTGCCTGTGGTCCAGGATGTCTGACTATATGGACGACGCTTCTGAGTATATTAGCAAGTTTTCATCCATTCCAGACCCGGCAATGAGAACAGGGTGAGTAAAGAGACTTGGAAATCAATAAGTCAAATATCACATGATCACTATCTCCCATGGTTGCTCATAACTATTGTTAAAATACCAATCCTGCCTAATAGAAAGGTGGTGGCTATGGTTATAAAAGAACCAAAGACACCAAAATGTATGGGTGCATAAGCTATTGAGCTTAGATTGAAAATATTTGTGTGTTTTCAATTTTATCCTCATAGTTTTGTAGTTATGTAGAGATAAAAAGTGGCTGCTGGAGGGTTGCATTAGATCCTAAGATCTAAGTGCAGTGCTCTCAGATCCTAGGCCCTCACTGACGAAGGCCACAAGCCAGAAATTAGTTTGGGGATATTGGATGAGTAGGCACTAGATAGGGACTTTATGCACAAGCCTTCTGGTATCCATTGATTACTCTGTCTTGCTTTGAATGGCATTACTGTATAGAGTTTTGCATAATTAGCTAATGATTATTATCAAATATAATACTTAAAAAGAGGTGCAGACTATTGCTTAATATATTAATAATCAGATCCATAATGTTGTTCAAGGCAACGTTAAACAAAGGGAGTTTAATTAATAATACTAATAAAATCTTTCATTCAATTTGAAATAACTTAACTTAATCAAACAGTCATTCTAGAAATTCGGGCAATAAATGAGAAATGCGAGAATACAGAGAAATGATATAATATAAATTTTATTAAATAATTAAATATGGTAATAAACAAAATAGGGGTGTGTAGAATGTCTGTACAATGGTAGTTATAAATTTGATTATGGTTTAATTTGCAATCATATACTTTATGGGTGAAATCAATAAATCATTGAATATACATAAATCATAAAATCTTTGTGTTATTACATAAAGTTAGTTAGTGCAATTACTACATATAAAAAACAGGAGTAGTTTGTGCGGTTATTCCAAGTACCAAATAAATTAATTAGGTAATCAATAATACCTTGTTGTAGCTTAACCTCCATTTAATATATTATAAATTCACACTGATGAGTTTTATTAGTCATTACATATATATGAATAAGAGTTCAGGGTGTGTGATTTGAAGTGTGCAATATTTGGGAGATCACTCGGGTGAGTGGGGGTAAAATACCAGCTTAAAAAAAGCTGTAATTCATAACCTGACTTAGAAAATTAAATCGAATGGATGGCGAATAACATGCAATTACAACTGATAGAGAGCATTGCAGGTAGATAGACAACTCAAATAATAATAAAGACGGTATCACGTTATCGCTCATAATCGCATACAGGAATGCGGTCAATTAAGACGCCTCTTGAGTGGCTTTGCCATATCTGTACGAAAGGAGTATGCCTGCACGATGGCCAAGGTCATATTATCTCTGAAGAACACTGGGACACGTGTGTTGGGACGGTTCATCCGTATATTTCCCAAACACTTATCCATTGGAGGTGCCTGGAGAAGATCCCGAGTAGAAAATGCATCTACTTTGAGAGGGATAACAAAGAGTGAGATTGGTCATTCCAAAGATCCCAAAATACATGACAAAGCAAAAAAATCATAAATAATAATTGCAATGATATACCTATAATGCCTAAAATAGATAAATAGTTTATATCACTAACAACAAACGGTAAATTAATAAACCCCTGATTATTATACGATGCTCTCCTGTGTAATGGAATGCTTGAAAACAAACCATACCGGGCACTTAACTAAGGATTAATAAAAAGGCACATAAAAGGTCAAAGTTTAAAACTAAAAGGGATTAAAATGCTCTCTCCCACACCTCCGAAGAGAACTCATAATAATCACAAAATAAAATCATTAAATTTACTTCTGGTGAGATTTAATTAGATAAAATGATAAAACAACTTTAATGATTAGATGAGGGTTAATTTTCAGTTAGAGATAACGATTGAACATAAATATTAAGACTTCCCGATCATTTAAAGAATAAAATTATTGTAAAATAGTTGGTATAAAACCGAATGAGTTTATAACAACAAACTTTAGAGGGAATTTACATCTCCATAATTTAATAGAAGAAAACTATGGGTGGTGGGTTTAAATTCATTCGCTAGATGGTATACCTTCTTGGCATATCAAAATGACTTAGAATAATAAAATAAGAGAAAATCAAGTTAATTCTAAATTGCCGCACCAAACATAAGAATTTATATAGCATTAGAATAAGTTTCACAGATATTATTAACATTTATATAACAGCTTTAAAAATTAAGTAAAAAGAAAGGCTCACAATATAGTTTAGAATCAGAATAATTTATCAAGAGTTCATTAGCTGATGGCAATGTAGAGGTTACCTTGGGCTTGAGGACACGATGACGTAGGTGATCGATGGATAATGATCATAAGCTGGCTTGGGTTCGAAACAGGCATTGGATATCATTGAACAGTCCACATATATTTGGTCTAGATATTCCAGACCATGTCATAATGAGCTAGATAAGTTTCCCAGAGGTATGGGAAGCAGATCTCTTTTACCCCACCATGATTTGCTGCACAACGCCAATTTGCGTGAAGTATATGATATCCAAATGGAGCAAAAAAGAACAAAAGCCAAAAAAATATATAAAATTTAGCTATTTATAAATAAGTAAATATTTAAAGAATGCTGGCCATTGCCTCAAACTGACACTTGGTTGCGATTCAAAGTTGATCTCCATTTCCATATACGGTAATGAAAAACACCAGAACAATGGTTAAACAAAATAATTAAAGAACCTCTGGCACCTATAACCTTCCGTGCATCTTTTAGAATGACACAATGGCCCACAAAATTTTAAGACCGACAGATTGCAATGTTTCATTCTTAAATATCAGTTTACTTTTAGAGAAACTATTAGTAATAAATTTCCAAGATACTATTGTTTGTCTCTTAAATGACAATTTTACTTTTACACAAATTACTAGCAATAAATTTCCAAAATACTATTGTTCATCTTTTAAATGACAATTTTACTTTTATACAAATTATTACTTGCAAAATATAAAAATTACAATATATATATATATTATACATTGGTTAGAAAGTTATTGAAATAAAATTATAAAATGTTATAACTTTCAAATGATAATTTTCATATGCACCAAGTTGAATGGGCAGACAAATTAGATGCTCATGTATCCATACAACTCTCTATATATACTATTGCCCATTAAAATTATATATAATTTGGGTTCAAACCAGTTCCAGTGCTGATATAATTGGCACTAGGCGAAGCGCAAATCTGCAGAACAGATTTCCAGCTTCAATATGGAATTTAGATATCAAGATATTTATTGATTACTTGAATAATTTTCTTATTACTTAACTTTCACTAATCACTGAATAAAAAATTAATTAATATATTCTATTTAAGATCCAAATTTTTATTTTCCTCTATATGATAGCATTAAATAAAAGTTCACTAAAACTGCCATCGACTGTGATTAAAAAACTGGAATAATTTTAAATTAAATGTCCTTTCCATATGAATAACAAACTGAATGAAAATTAAAACTTGTTGTGAGGTTGATATCTATACAGCTTTTAGTTTTTGACATAATTTAATTTGTAGACATTAATTATAAGAAGAAAATTCTTAAGTGAAGAAACAAAAACAATATTGACAAAATATAAGCTTCTTCATATTTACAGGATTTAACAAATTTCTGAGCTTCTACCTTCAAAATGTTTAATCAGTGTTAGAAGTAATATTTCTTAGATAAAAAATTATTAAACAATTGAGAGCAATTCTCTTTAGACACTAAATGGTTTCATGCCATAAAATCTACATTAATCCCCAGTTTCTAGCTTTTCCCTTTGTGAGAATTTAGAATTCAAAACTGGAAGTAATTCATTTACGCAATTAAAGCCAATAAGCTGAAATTTAAAAAAAAAAAAATGTATAATTTAAAATCCAAGCCAACTTGCTTGCATAATTATACAGATTTAACAGCAACTAAGTTTTATGTCCACTGTAGACCCTTTTTATCTTTTGACTAGGAAGATCAGTATTAAAGATTAAGCATTTATTTCCCTTTTTTTTTTTACTGAATTGTTTTATGGTTGTCATCATTTCTCTACACTCATTATTCATTTCTTTATTTTATACTAAAAGCAAAACAATAACATAAATCATTTTGACATATATTTCGATTACTATCATTATATGTGTTCACTTATCACCTAAACCAACTATTTTAGTTTATTAGGAATGCAACTATTAATATCAAAGGACTTAATAATTAGGGGGGGGGATTCAAAAAATTCATGAAATATTTTCAATCTAATTGAGACAAATTTATGTAATATCTTTAAACCAAACAGTCTAAAATGCTTATCTAAGTAATGGAAATGTGTTATCATTTAAGTAATATCCTAAAAAAGTGCCATAACTTTAGTAAATTTGCATGTCATTTGTGGATGATTTGTTAAATGTTATTCATTTGCAATAAGTTTACTTATTTCTTGCTTAATTTATTTTATCAAGTTATATATAATTTTTGTACATTCAGCCTCTAGAAGTAAGGGCACTGTAATTCCATTACAAAATCTTCAATAATATCAAGTTGCTTATCCAAAATTTTATTTATAAATGGGTGATTTCAATACTGATTTAAAAAAGTTCCATACTTGTTTATTCAGACTGTGCACATACCATCAAAACATGATTTCTCATGCTGCACACATTAAGCAGTATTTAACAATTATCACATATTCTTGTTAAAAGAATGATGAAAAAGATATTGAACTGATTAGATAGACTAATTGTTAATAGTAAAACCAAGTTCATTATTTCTTTGTTAATAAGATGACTAGTTATTTGATATTATTAAAGAGAACATTTAATGATTAACAAATACAAATAAATCTTCCAATAAAATATGCATAACAAAAAATGTTGCAAGAGATTCTACTAATAGATAATAAGAAATTTATTTTATAATTACTGATAACTCCAAAATATTAATTGGAAATTAAGTTGAGTTTGTAATTATATCTTACTTTAGCAATAAGATACAATTATTTATTTACTGATAATTAATTTATCTGTTCCCTGGACTATTTATCTATCTTTGGAATATGTAGCTCAAACTTCTATAAATCTTATTTTTATCTGTTTGATGTCATGGCTCAAATTATATAACTAAATTTAATCACCATCTTAGCATATGTCAATATTATTGATATTCACTATGAAAATATCTACTGCATAATAATGCTTCACAGAACAATATTTCAGCATGCCAAATTTAAATAAATAGGTCATTTTTGTAATAAATAACATAATAACAATTCATAAAAAATTATTCCCAGGCATAATCCTTCAAAAGACTTATCCAAACCTAGATGTCTTTCCAGTCCACTTTGCCAGATCAAAATATGCTGTATGTCACACATATATTTCACAAAGTTACTCAACATGCAAAAGAAACATAAATTATAGAATGTAATCATTATTTAGATGGATTTCCAAGCTGCATTTGGTAATCTAAACCTCCAACTATTTACTCAGTTAATCATCAAACTTCTAGATGATGAAAATATTTAGTACACTCTATGTAATAAAACAGTTCTGCATTAACAATAACGCAAAAAAAAAAAACTCAAAAAATCTCAATATTTCAAATTATTAAAGGATTTGGTACAATGGTCATCTTTATTAGTAATCTACATTAATCCAATATTAAGAAAAATCCAGTAATTATTCCGGGAACTTGTATCATGTTGATGATATCATAATTATTATTAAAAATATTGCTAACACATCATTCATAGAAGTACTTATTAAGAAAATTTTCAAAATTATTAATTCGTATTTTTTTTAACAAGTCTTCTGCTTAACAATTATCATCTAGTAAATTACTTTCTTCTATATTTTCAGATTTACCCACAAAATTTCTAGGCATTCCAATAAATATTTCATTCACAAAATATAATTCCATACCAAATGATATAATAAAACATGTCACCATTAAATTCAACTCTCATTCATTTTACTTTTCTACACAGATAAAAATCATTAACTCATTAAAAGTTTACTGATATTTTTACTCTCTGAAATGACCAAAACAAAATAAACATTGGATAAATACATCAATATTCAATTTTTTAAAATCTGAGAACATCTCACAATCAGAATAGTTTTTGGAATGGCAATATATTTTACACAACATAACAATGCAATATCTTTTATATGAGATTATATCTTGAACCTCTATCTAATATCAATGTACAGAATATTTTCATCTTAGATATTGTCTTAGCTGCCAATACATCTTTTCTTACTACATGAAAAATGACTTACATTGACAATATTGATGAAGTTGTCATCAGAAACCTAATTTCTATAATAATTATACAAAAATTTGGAATAAAATACAAATGCAGACCATAAAACAGCCTAAAATCTTTAAAAATTTAATGGAAACTATTTTGCTAAAATCTCTTATTAATATAGGGATTCATAAAACAAGTAATTTGCATAAAATGATAAAACCTTAGCATACTTAATGAACTGCTTCTTTTTAACAATCTAAAAAAAAACCCACAGATTTCTTCAAAACTAAAATTTAGTCCAATAATAAAACTATCTTTTAATTTCTCCAATAAAAATCACAAAATAGTTCTTTTTTTTTTTCTAATGATTTCATCTAAATAACTAGATGCCAGATTATTTTCCAAGATAAAAAATATTGTTTATTTGTCAAATTTCTTTGTTCAATGGTGGAGTATGTATTACAAACATTTAAGAAGATAAATTATGACCCCAAGGCCTATTCATTCTAAAGAAACCCTTTAATTATCCAATTAATAAAAACAAAATAATTCCTTTCATAAAAACACAAATTCCATTATAACATCAAACTTTAACATGGGGGAGGGGGGAGGCAATGTGTTTTAATGGTGAATGTTAATTCATTACCAATTATTAATATTCTAAAAGATTTATATAAAAATTATAATTTCTTTAAATTTATCCTGAATTAATCAAAATATAATATTTATATTTTATTATGTCTTCATGTGAAGTCAATTTTAAAAGTATGTAGTAATCTTAAATTTATAATGTAAATAAATACATTTTATAGTAAATATGTAAACTGTACTTTACATGTATGGGACAACGTTTATTGAATAATTCCTATCTATAATTTTGAATAGATTTTCATATCATTTCCCCAGTATTTATCGTTTACTTTCTTTGATCTCTTGAAAAATGATAAAAAAATTCATTTTATTTCAGCAATGGGGCAACTTAATGGTAGAAAAAGCTCATTAAAATTCATGTAATATTGAGATGCTAGACTAAACTGCATTAAGAACGGTAAGTAGTAGTAAATTTTGATGAATCGTCAAGTTCTATTCCTTCTTCGTAGAATTCCTTACTTAGTTATTTCAAGTTACCTTCATGAAAAAAAATGTACACAGACAACAAACATATGACGCATTAATCATATACATTGCTACTGATAGAAATCCGTTTTCAATAACTCTATGACACAACAATAAAAATAAACTTAGAGAAAGTTAAAAAGCTGGCGAAAAAAGCTAGGAAATTATCACAATGTCAATCAAATATTGAATAAGGAATAAAATTGCCAAAATTTCTTTAAATTACTTTGCTCTTATATCGAACCGAGAACAAGCAAATTACGAAGTGTAAAGGATGAGTGATAAAATTAGAACGTTCCTTCAAATAGATATTTTACTAACAAAAGATAGTTGAAGTAATAATCTGTTTAAAATTCATATTTAGAAGGAATGGGGTTAATATATATTGCAATTAAAAGGAATGAAAAGTTCAAATGTAAAGTAATTAAAAATACGCATTTTTTTTAAAAAAATGAAATTAAGTATATTATCAACCATTTTCGAGACAAAATATTTTCATCTTTTTTTTTTTTCAATTTACCGAAAAAATAAACAAAGATTTATGATTTTATTTTCACAAAGATTTAAAAAAAAAATCCAAAGAATGCATATAAACAGTAACTACTAAATACATATACACAGTGAGTTCTAATACAATAGAACAATCTCAGACTTGAAATTACGGAAAGCATAAATAAAAATATTAAACAAAAATCAACATCTATAAGTATTTAAATAAACGAATAGAATTTTTTAAAAATATTTATTTTTAAAAAAGCCTTTTACATATTCTTACAAAATATTAGTATTCCATAAGAATAAAAATCTATAATATATTAATAAAAAATAGAACATCAAACTTGGCGTTCAGCAACCTTACAGAACTAAAAAAAAAAAATAATGTTAATCACAAGACAATTTTACATTACCTCATATCCTTTTCGCGGGGTTCATATCATCCAACAAATTACAGTAGAATTTTTCTAAGGGGAATATCCGTATATTTGTAACTAAAGATTATAATTATAAAAATAAATTACTCTAAAAAAAATCATACGCAATAAAACAAAACAAAAAAATGTAAAAAAAAAAATAGAATAAGAATCAACTGATAATAATCACTAAACGATCTACCCAAAAGTCCCTACGCCATGACAGTCAGCTGAGGCAAAGTTAGAGGTCAAAGGTGATTCTAAAAAAATCCACGTGCAATAAAAATTAAAACATAAATATTAAACGTATTTTTTAAATTGTATATATATTTATTACTTTTCATATGTTTTAAATATTTAGTGAAATAATCAACTTCATATCATATTTGCAAATTATTTACCATAAATATATTTAAAGAGGACGCTAAAATAGTTTCCGGTTCAATTAACGTCGCTTTATAATATATAAATTAAAGTAATTTTCAAATATCTTTTATAAAATATATCATAAAATTGAAGACAAAATAAAAATAATAATTAAAATTGTATTATTTGAGAAAAATGTTAAAATAATCATTATGTTTTACTCACATTAAAAAAAAATCATTTAAAAAAAAAAGGTGTCAGCAGTCTATTTTCTGCGGTTCGGTAGTCAGATGATTTTATTCGCGGTCATTTTGAAAATTAGTATATTATATTAGGATAGAAATAAAATACTGAAACTTGTTCAGATAAATTTTTTTTTTTAATTATGTCTAACTCTACTTTCGGATTAGAGGTAAGAATTTTACCTATCAAAAGTAATAGCAATTTAATAAATTTCTTTAAAAAAAATATAGTGCCAATTTAAAAAAGAAAATATTGGATTGGATTGCATACGCACATTATCTTTAGTTATGATAATTAATTATTCGCTTTGTAAATGTTTTATTACATGGTGAGAATTGATACCCGATTATTTTGAAATACTTTACGGTATATGAATTGATGTTTAATACCCGAGATTAATGCTAATTTTAAAGTGAATTTAGAAATTGCTTCGGTTTGTGTAATTGTTGCACCTATCATCATGCCTACGATCCAAGATCTTAAATCAGGGCAGATCTTTCTAGTTATTAACAGTTTTTTGGTAGATGGCCGGACTTTATCTAATTATTAGTCAGTAAATGATTAGCTATAGAGCACAGAATATCCCAGATTAATCAGAATTATAATATAGAGCATTTGCCATAAATATGGGAAGTTTTACAGTCTTACAGAGGCTAAACGTATGGCTTATCCAAAATATTGTCATTTTTAGTGAATAGTTTTTTTAGAAAGTCTTAAACACTTGACCTGGTTGCAGAATTAAAGGTTTTTAAAATTAATTTCTAGTTGAAAAAGATTTAGTATGGTAAATGTAATGGAAATGTATTCATTGTATTCCTTCGATACTTGAACGTATAGTCGTCTCCTAAACAATTAACATTAAGATAAATAAATAATCTAAATGAAATAATTGGCTGTGAAATTTTTTTAGAAAGCACTTCTATTTTTTTTCAAATGCTTAATACTATTAAAAATGCAGACTTTATATCGTTAAAGCCGTAATTATAATATATATGATCTTTTTTTTTTTTTTTTTAGGTTATGCTTTATCCCCGTATTTGGAAAATTTGTAATTTTTATAAATTTAAAACTCTTGTAGTGTTATATTTTCCTAACAATAGACGGCAATTCTCCCGTTACTTAAGTGATACAAACTAATGCATTGCATAAAAACAATTATTAATTGTAATTCAGATCGTAAGATAAAGAGAAAAGAATTAACACATCATTACTTATACATTAATTCTTGCAATTAAAATGTTTTGAAAATTTAGATTTTTAAAAATCAAAATACCGTATAGTAAAAAAAACAAAAACATTGTTGCACTTTACAAAAAAAATCGATCAGAAAAAACTATTACATAGATTTAATTATGTAAGGGGAGCTTGAAAGTCTATGTTTAAATCCCTTATATAATTACATCTAAAATTCCAAATAGATTATACTTTTAGTCTATCAAAATATTAAATAGATTATAATAAGTTGAAGTAAATTTTTTTTTTTGCAATAATTTGAAGTAAATTTTTTTGAAAGTATTTTATAATATAATGAGCATGCTAATAGCTCTAAACAAGCTTTTAACAATAAATGCTGCAAGAGAAAGCATTTAAAATCTCTATCTAGAATTATCCCTATCCCAAACTGGTTTCAAGCTAATTGCTCTCCTCAGTGAGGCACTAGGACATTTAGACTCTAGATCTAAAATACAATGTCTCGGATAGAGATTTTAAATGCTTTTTCTTGCAGCATTTATTGTTAAAAGTTTGTTTAGACTATTAGCATGCTCATTATATTACATTTGTCATACAAGTCACATGATGTATGACTTAGTTTTCCTTACTATTTAAGTATTTTAAAAATAAAATATACTATTTGAAAAATATATTTGGTTGAAGCAATTTGAAAATATCATTTGAAGCTTAACTTTGAATTAAAAAAAAAAAGGAATAACTTTCTTTGATGAAGATTTCAGAATGCATTAGATAATTGCATTTTGAATTCAATTAGTGATAAGTACGATATATAAATCTCCTAAGTCTGGGTAAGTTATGGATATATGAGAAAATATTTCAATTATGAAATGCAATATGTCTGTGTAAGTTATGGATTTATAAGAAAATATTTCAATCATGAAAATGCTTATTTTGCAATATTGATGATTTGTCAACTGTGTATCTATATCACTACATAAATGTGAAAGTTTATTTGTGACTTTAACTCAGTAAATATTGCACCAGTCTTGAATCTTGAATGACTTTCTTTTTTTGTATAGAATTTTTACTAGCATATAAATTTTTGCTTTGTTTTTAAAAAATGTGTAATTTGCAATATAAAAATCTATGGATAATCTTCATTATAATTGTTTTTGAATGATTTCGTAAAAACTCAAAAGCAGAAAAGGGGCAGCACTGATTAAAAAATTACAGAGTTGGAAATTTTTTTATATGAAAAATATAGTTTTTGATAAAGCAAAGTAAAATTTGATTTTGTAAATATATTTTATATTAATTAAATCATATTTGTACCACATATTTAATTTGTCATTTGAAGAATAACAGTTTAGATCAGTTATAATAATGAATTTGATTTCTTTTTAATACTATCTTATGCTATGCTTGAGAATATCTTCAGTATTCAACAAGATATCATTGAGCCATTATAACAACATTACAGCACATGTGCTTAGGGTGTAAATTCCTTCTGCCTAAATTATATAGATCTCTGCAGTAGTAAATAAAAATTGAATATTAAATAATAAATTTGATAAACTTTTAGAAATTTTAGTTTAAATGTATATTTAACACATACTGAATTTGATAGAATTTTACTAACAAGTTTTTGCTTTAATTGTTTTTAAAAAATTTGTAATGTACAATGTAAAAATGCATGAATAATTTATATCATAACTGTTTTTGAAAGATATAAAAATTTAAAAAGAGGGCAGCACTGATTAAAAGATTACAGAGTTGGAATATTTTTTAAATGAAAAATATAGTTTTTGGTAAACAAGGTAAATGTGATTTTGTAAATATATCGTAAATTAATTAAATTGCATTCATATCATGTATTTAATTTCTCATTTAAATAATGACAATTTAGATAATAATGAATTTGATAACTATTTAGAGTTTTAGTTTATATATATATTTAATACTTGTTAAAATAACATTTAAAATGGCACATGTACAGAAAGAGAAATACTATTGAATTTGATGAACTTTTACTGTGAAATTGATAAACTTTTACACATGAAAAAGTAAATTCTAAAATGCCATAGGTACAGCAAGAGAATTACTACTGAATTTGATAAATGTTTACCTTTAAGTATATTCTCATATAATAAAGCAAGTTTTAAATATATTTAATTAACATGCAAGAAAGTAAATTTCAAAATGGCATGGGTATTTGCCTGATTTTAAATATATAAATCTCCATCAATTAACTAAAATATTAATATATATATGTAATGATTAATAATATAGTGATTTATATATCTGTAATATTGTGGAAAGAACTATTCTTCATCCATACGCTAGAATTGACATGCACTGTCTCCTGTCAATAATTATTTTAAAATCATAGCTGTTAGTTTTAAAACAATTATTGACAGGAGAAGGTGCAGGTCAATTCTAGTGCAAGTGTGAAAAATAATTCTTTCCACAATATTACTAATATACATATGATAATAAAAAGATAGGCTAAGTATAAGAAATATAAAAAAAATCATGAGAGGTAATATCAATTTATAATAAGCAAAAAAAAAGTAGTAATTTTTTTATAGTTTTGAAAAAAAAATTTTTTTTTTCTGTTATTTATTATTTCTATTCTTTCTCTCTCTCTCTCTATATATATATATAGGCTATGGATTTTTGCTTTATAGTACTTAGCTCAATTTAAGCATTAAATCAGTAAAAATAAAAGTAAGCAGTAGCTTCACATTATTTATATTTGAAAAAATTTCATCTTACAATAATTTAAAAAAAAGCTGATTTTTTTTTTACAGTGCTTTATAAATTCTTTTAAACAATATTAAAAATTAGTAAAAATTTACGTTTTAAAATAATAGCAGTGGATAATAAATTAACATTCTTTTATCAAGTGCTTTATTAAAAATTATCCAATACAATATTTTAAAGAGTTCTTAAAATATATATTTATTACTCTGTATATATACAATCATCATTTTCAACCATTATTGATCCACTGCAATGTGAAGGTCTCGGAGTTCAATCCATCTTGATTTCTAGCATCTCTTCTTCACATTACCCCAGCATACTTCTTTATTTTATCCATCCATCTCACATATAGTCTTTTTTTAGATCTTTTACAATCTTTTGGAATTCAGTTTTAAAGTTTCAACTGTTTATCTATTATCATCTCTTCTAGCAATATATCCAGCCCTATTCCACTGCAATCTTAAATTTTTTCAATGATGTCAATAATACCTGTTTGTTCTCTCACTCGTGTATTTCATTTTCATTCTCTTGTTATTTCTAGCATGCATCTCCATACTTCATTGAGTGATCTGAAGCCTGTATTGCTCTATTGCTAAGTGTCCAAATCTCAGATCCATAAGTAAAAATTAATAAAACACATTTATTAAAAACCTTTTCAAATATGTAGGCATATTTCCTTTTAATATTAAGTTATTTCTACCAAAAGCACTCCAACCAAGTTTAATTCTATGATTATTATGTTTCCATGTTTAGTAATAATCTGATAAAGGTATTTATAATTTTTAACTTCTTTTAACTCATCATTATCAATCTTTATTTTCTTTCTTTTTTTTTTTTTTTTTTTGAGAAATCCATTGAACATTACTTTAGTCTTTTTAACATTTACCTTTATCCTACTTTCTTATTTTAATCTGATAACTCTTGCAACATTTCCCGAAGTTCTGAAGCATTATTAGAAAAAACAACTACATCATCTGCAAAATCTAGAATGCTTAAATAATCTCCATTTACTTTTACTCTCTTAGTTTCCCATTTTAATCTACAAAATATTTCTTGCACAATTGCTGTAAAAAGTTTTGGAGATATGCAACCACCCTCTTTTATACCCTTCCCAATGTTAATGTTCCTAGAATCATGTAATCTAATTGTTGCTAATATTCTCAGAATATGACAGTATCCTAGGTCTACACCATGATGATTCAATGCTTCAATCACTGCAGAAATGCTTGTAGAATCAAATGCCTTTTCATAGTCTACAAATCCAAAGCATAATGGCAATTCATATTTATTAGCCCTTTGTATAACTTTTCTCCTTACTTGGATATGATCCCCTGTAATAAAACAACTTTTAAATACAGCTTTTTCTTTTGGTTGGTTAAAGTCCAAAGTTTGCTGTAGATGAGTTGCAATTATTTTGATAAAAAATTTATATAGAACTGATAAAAGATGGTTTCTAATATCTTTTTTATCATTTTTTTAAAAATATTAATACTGCATTTTTTCAATCATCTGGTATATTAAAACAGGCAAAACTCTCCATACAAAGTGCTACTCGGTGCCAGCCAGAGTAATCAATGGATGCCAGAAGGCTGTGCATAAAATCCCTATCTAGTGCCTACTCATCCAATATCCCCAGACTAGTTTCTAGCTTGTGGCTTTCATCAGTGAGGAGCCTTGGATCTGAGAGCACTGCATCTAGATCTTAGGATCTAATGCAACCCTCCAGCAGAGGAAATTTTACTGGTCAATTGCTGCTTTTTTATACAAGCTATCTTTGTTGTAGTTTTTAAAAGTATATCAGTTATTATCTTACTGATTTCATTCAAATCTGAATCATGTTCAAAATCTATTAATATTTGAAAATGATTTGTAAGTCCTAATTTAAATTCATTGGAATGTTTCTGAAGATTAGGAATATCAACTGTGAATATTAATTTTCTTAATAATTTTGTTTAGCATTAAAATGTATCTTACACCTCCCTAATTGATGATCACTTCTTATGTTGAATTTATTAAAAATATTACAATCTTGAAATAAATATTTTCTGTTATAATCCAATTCTGTTGTACCTTCATTTGGATACTTCCTTGTCCTTTTCTATTTAACATTTTTTTTAAAAAAATAATTTATAATATGAAGTTTTTCTTTTTCTTCAAACTCCACAAGTCTATATCCTCTCTCATTTTATCACCATAACCAAATTTATCTATAGCACTTTTATCTTTCAGTTGTTTACCAATTCTAACATTAAAGTCTCCCATGACAGTTTTAAAGTGTTGTTTGGTCTGATCAGAAGCCTTTTATACCTTCTAAAAATCCTCTATTTCCTCATCATAATGAGAAATGGTTGTAGCCTAAACCTGAGTTATCTTCATTTGATATCTGTTATTGAGTAACTACTTTTGCCACTCTGTCTGATACATCATCACTCTCCACAATGTTGTCCTTCCACTTTTTATTTATAATGAATTCTGCTCTATTTGTACTTTCAATGTTTGTGCATTTGTAGTGCAGTACATTTACACTTATTAAATGAATTGTCTTTTCACCTTTTCTTCTAACTTCACAAAGTCTAATAATGTCCCATTTAATGTTAAACAGCCTTCAAATTATTGCAATCTTCTTTTACTTGAAAGTGATCTGCAGTTGTAAATACTTAAGTAAAAGGTCTAAAGTATCTAAATAAAAGGTAACTAAAGTATATTATTACAAAATGCATGCATTGATTTGGAGACGGAACTCTAGGTAACTTGTAGAGAGTACCAGTCACTTTTTTACAATTAACTGCCATAGTCAATAATAATATTGAAGTTTATTATCAAACCATATGCAAACACGAAAATGAAAAAATAATTAGAAACTTATGTAAATGCATAAAGAAGGTCAACAACTGTCATAAAATAAAAGTATTTTAGCTAGGAACAAGATATCTTCAGGTGATCCTTGAGATTACATCAATCTTATGGCAACATGATGGTATTTATTATTTATATTAGAAATGCATGATTCTATTCAAGAGAGAGTTAGATATATATATATATTACAAATAGAATGCTAGGAACTGTATATCTTGAAACTTATTAAACATATTAATGAAATCTCATTAAATATCTAGGGGGTTTGAACTCAGACCTTCAAGTAACATTCGATTATCCACACTATCTTATACTACTGATACATATGACCACACACATGTAGAAAAGATAAATAATCACCAATATACATATTTCTTGCTGAACCAGCACTCATCAGTTGGTGGGAGATGATAATCTGGACCAACTGATGAATGCTGGTTCAGCATGAAATATGTATATTGATGATTATTTATCTTTTCTATATTTGTGTGTCAGTAGTATGAGATAGTGTGGATAATTGAATGTTATTTGAAGGTCTGAGTTCAAATCCCCTAGATATTATTTAATGATATATTAATGAATATTGTATGCAATTATTCAAATTAGAAATGTGTGATTGAGATTAATAGAATAAAATTTAATAATAATAATGCATATTTAAATATATTGTGACATTTAAATTAGCTTGCCAGAAACAAATTCCATGAAACTTATTTTCAAATGATTATTATTTGTAAATAATGTTTGTTTCTGCATGTCTTGGATATATTACATATAAATATATCAATGTATGCTTATTAATTAATAATACTGATTAATTTCATATGAGAAATATATTTAAACTAAAATACTAAAAATTGATTATTCACTAGTATAAGTGATTGCTAAAATTATTACTGTTGATGTATTATTTCATTTAAATAATACTTAAATATAGAAGTCACAGAAATAATTACATATTGTATTGCGTTAAATTATTTTATTCTACTAATGCAAGCAAAGCTGCTGGTACAGCTAATATATATATAAGCTACAGTTACTCACAAACAAGTATGGCCATTTCATTTCCAAGAGGAAAAGATAAACAAAACAAAAAATTAAATAATACTATATTAGAGGTGAGTTTTATGATGTCTAAGATAACTATATAAATCAATTTGTTACTAATATTTCAATAGCTTTAAGTATTTTTGCAACAATTATTATATTTTTTACATATAATCAGTTTTATAATTATTTTGATTTCTACATTAATATAATGAACTTCCAATGTGTAGTTTTTCAAGGGCCAAGAGAAAATAAATGCTAGATATAGGAATTATGATAATACCAAAAACTATGAAAAAGTATAAATAAAAATATTTATTTAATATATATAAAAAAATATTTATTTGCTGAAATTCTACAGATGTAAAAAATTAGTTTTACATACATTTCAGATATAAATCAAAACATTTTATACCTACAATTTTCAAAATATGTGTATATATACAGCATATATATATATATAATTTTAATATCACAGTAATTACAAGTTAAAAAGCCTGGGTTAATATTAATTGTTGTAATTAAATTAGTTAATTTTTTATTAATTATTCTTATTTATTAATTTCATTATAAAAAAATAATATAATCATTATTTTGATTTATTTATTAATTTTATGAAGCATATATATATATATATCATTTACTTTAGGCAAATTTTACAGTCCAGTTGATCACTTGAAACTTAGATCACTATAAATATATTTTTAGTAACACTTAAATAAAGGATATCTCCGAATCTAAAATTAATTATTTTAAAAATATGTTTTAATTTTTATAAAAGGAAAAGTTATTATATACCAACTTCAAGGATGAGTAAATATTAAAAGAAAGAGGAAATTGGAGAAGGAAACTTAATTTTTAAATAGTCTATTCTAATTTTTTTTTTTTTTTAAAGAAGTGTTTTATTTTTAAGATTAATGACAGTTGATTTTAAAAAAAATAAATACAGTGGAATTGTGATATCCACTGTATTTTATTCCAAGCACTCCTTGCATACATAACGTATAATAGCTCAAGTTTTGTTGATAAACTTTGATTAGAATAAGTATTATTTACTGACCTGCAAGTGTATAATATACATATAGCACAGATGCTTTTTTATATGTATAGTGTGCATGTATAAATAAAGAGTATATAAACATTTTAAAATAATAGTAATATAGTTATTAATAGTAAATTGAGGAGACACATTTACATATATACCTAATTCTCTTTTTACATGATAGATTGGTTCTGAAAATTACATGTAAAAGAAATTTGTTGAAAAAAAAATGTATATATAGAAAATAAAGAGATTGATTCCAGAGACCTAAGAAATCAATGAAAATAATTTAATTAACCATGTGAAAAATCTAATTAGAATATTATATTTTTTATGTGCTGTCAAAATTTTACTTCATACACATTGAACATAAATAAAAGTAGAGTCATAGAAACAAATTTCATTTGAAAAATAAAAAACTTGAAAGTGATGACACTTTGATGAAACACTCATTGATCCTCTACACAAGCCATTGAAAACTTCAAAGCATATCATCACTTCCACATTATAAATATGAAAAAAAAGGAATTGAAATAAAGATTATTAATATAATTTATTGGAATTTATTATTTTTATTTCATTTAACTTATTAATTTTGTTTAAAAATATATCAACTAATACATTCAAAAAGAGAAATTATAATCTCCTGGAACTGTACATTTATCAAAAATAAGGGTGACATCTTGCTTGTCCGTAAAACAAAAATACCCAAGATTTTATTCGCTATTATTGTCTGACAATAAATGCGTATGTGCATGATTGGAATTCCATTGCTATCACTAAATCTTGCAATATATAACTTATCATTTATTGATTTTTGGAGAAATTAATAAATATAAATTTAAACAAATTAATCAATTAAATTTAAACAAAATTTACATTTTTTTAACATCCATACCAACAAGGAATTTTTTTTTTTAAACCAAATGTCAAAATGCAAACAAAGCATCAATACCAAAAAGGTACTTCCCTTTCACAACAAAACATCAAAAATGTTACAATGCAGACAAATAAATTTCTCGGTTGCAGAAATATTGTTGAAAAGGGGATTTTTGTTTTTAAAGTAGATAAAACTTTTTTTAAAATTAGATAATTTTTTTTTTTAGTTTTGTGACATAATCGTGATGAACTCGATCTCAGCAGCAAATCTATAAATAAACACCAAATTAAAAATATTTCTAATCTTCTAAAAGAGAAAATAAATTATTTTATATTACTTACATGAAATTATTTAGAATTTTTTAAAAAAAAAGTTTAATAGCAACTTTAGACAATCTAAGAATTATTTTGAGAATGTAAGTTGTTTTATTTTTTTTAAGCCCTCCAGACAATAACATTCGTTTCTTTTTTTCAATCATGAATATTTCACAGCAGCTCTAATCCCAAAATACCATTTTTTTTTTTTAATTGTTCATGTTATTTTAAAACAACTCTTTTAGAAAGAGACTTTTTTTTTTTTAAAATTCATGTTATTTCAAAATCGTGCAAAAAAAAAAATAGTGTAAAGAGAGAATTAAATGTATAATTTTTCTGTTATTAAATTTTTATATATATTGTACTGAGAAGGGTTACATTATGTTACTGAAAGAAGCTTTTTTTGTATTAATATATTGTTGTTAAATACTGTATTTACTTACCAATTATTTAATTGTTATTCATACTTGAAGACCATTTAGAATGCCCCCCCCCCTCATTTTTTTTACAATTAGAAATATTAAATAAGTATTAAATATTTATTATTAGAAATGGTAAATAAATATTAATAAATAATTAGAAATATTGTTTAAGATAGTTTACTTTATGGTACATTACTATTTATAGGTATGTCTTTTAAAAGTATTAATGTCAGTGGACTTTCAAAAGATGAATTGAAGTATAAAATACATTACTGTAATTAGTCAATTATAAAAGTTTCTAGATTGGATTGTGCAAACATTAAGTGAATGACCCAATCATATTGGCAGATGAGGATGAACTTTACTGTAATTTGGCTACAATTCCCACACTGTCTATAATGCAAACATTAAGTGAATGACCCAATCATATTGGCAGATGAGGATGAACTTTACTGTAATTAGGCTACAATTCCCACACTGTCTATAATGCTTGATGATAATTTCCTTTCTATTTTTTATACAATAAAAAGATAAAGTGTAACATTTGTAAGGAAGTTCCACTTTCGTTATACAGTATACTTCCCCCCTGTTATAGTGAAACTCATTTATATGCATATTATAAGTTTTGTGAATATTAATGTGCACAATTAACTAATTATAACAGAATATAAGAAATATAATGTTATGATAACCATCACTTTCATTCACTAGCTGTAGTGTCACGGACAAGATGATTTAAGATTTGTAATTCTTTATGTAAATAATAAGTGTAAAATTAAAGATTCATAAATAATGTGTATAAAAAGTATTGGAATTATTAATGTAAATTGTCATGTAAAAATAACCATATATGGGTTTAAAGTTAAGTAAAATGTACTTATAAAAATGCCTCACCTTATAAGGTAAAAATGGGGATAAATCAAAACCCATAAGGACTAGCGAAGGGTTCAGCTATCAGACCATATAAGGAGAGGTATTTATGGAATGTTTGTTAGGACTCCAGAAGTCGGGTATATAAGTGGGATGTAGAGGGAGAATCGGGAAGCATTAGTAGAAAAAGCTAGACTACAGTGGCCCTAACGGGCAGACCTATGATACCCAACTTTAAAGGAGTGCTTTACCCAACATATATAACAGTAATGTATATATTGTAATTTGCAGGAAATTAAACTAATATTTTAACTTACTCAAATCTGTCTAAAGTCTCATTTATTTGATGCATACACGTCAAAACTGACGCAGTCGACAGGATCACCGTAGACAGATTTTGGGAACAGCAAACATACGTCGGATTTCAGTATTAAACCAAAAAAGGGAACCATGACCGGAGATAAATTCGTGCATGGAAAATGGCTGCCAACATACAATTGCGAATAGCAGACTTCGATTTTGAAAATCCGGGTAACTGGCCATTATATGTAAAACTAGTAGAAAAACATTTCCTGGTAAATAGCGTCAAGGAAAATGATATAAAAATAGCTACTCTTTTGGGTTTTGCAGGAATAAAAGTATTGGAAATAGCCAATCATTTATGTGAGCCAGTTGAGCCAGAAACGTTATCATATAATGAGGTAGTCGCGAAATTAACTGCAGAGTTCTGCCCTCTACCGGCAAAACATATTGCCAGATTACATTTTAGACTATGATGACAGGAAAAAAATGAAACTTTTAAAGAATACGATGCGGCATTACGGGAATTAGCAAAAAATTGTGCGTACAGCCAGTTTTTAGAAGAAGCACTTCTTGAACAATTATTATTGGGAATATATGAAACAAAATTCCGCGATAATTTATTAGCAAGCCTCGACAATAACGTATAAAGAAGCAATAAAAAGGAGAATGGCACATGAATCAATAATCAACCAAGCTAATGAATATATAATTAGCACATCGCAGCGTATTCAGTACCAGTTGATTCAGAGAACAGTCGAGCGAGAAGGGAAAGGCAGAAGCCAGAAAGATTATAGGTGCAATCATGTATGTTACAGCTGCGGAAAACCAGGACACCTCAAGCGAAATTGTAGTCAATTCCAGCGCAACCCGTCAAGCCACGAAGTGCGAGGACCGCTAGTGAGAGATTTTGACGAATCAAAATTATGTAAACAATCCCCAGAAATGTACGAGATAAAATCATTAAAGAGCGCAAAGTCTGAAATTAAGCAAACAGTATACATAGAAGGAAGGCGTTTAAAAATGGAAATAGATAGCGGCTCGGGAGTATCTCTGATATCCTTAAGAGATTGGAAGAACATTACTAAAGGAAGCAGTTTTTCTAAAAAAAATCGAGAGGACTGAAGTTTGCGCTAGAGATGTCAACGGAAACACGGTTGAGATCGTCGGAAGAGTTTTTGTGAGAGTAAAATTAAATGCGAACAGCAGAGTGCTACCATTATTTATAGTGTATAACCGAATAAATCCACTGATCGATAGGAACTGGTTCCGACCACTAGGAATTACGATCAAGGTAATAAAAAAAATTTATATCGGAAAGGAAATACAAAATAATTTCCCACTTCGATTTAGAACAAGGTTGGGTCAAAAACAAACAACACCGGTGCAACTACAGTTAAGGGATCACTCAACGCCTGTAATATGCAAAAGCTGGAAAGTATCATACACACAGCGGAGCAAGATGGATGAAGCAGCTGAAGTAAATAATGTGAGTTCGCGCAATTTGGATAAAAACAAAGGAAAACCAAATGTGAAAGTTAAGAGTGACAGAAGTGAAAATGCTTCCAAATCTAAAAATCCAACAAGCAAACTTGCGGAAAGGAATGTGAGAACTTTTGATAAAAGTAAGGAAGAAAGAATTCATGAACGGCAGCGACAACATGAAAGAGAATTACGGAAGCGGCTCAACAAAGGCATCAAGAATGGCTCCAGCAGAAAGAATTGGGGAAAAGGCAGAGAAGATGCTATAAGATTACGGATGGAGCATGAGAAGTTCATCGTTGGTGAGATGGTGTACAAAAGACATTTTAATCACATTCGCCGCCAGTGTTCCAAGCTGGAAGGAAAGACACCCTGACGAAAACAACGTGAACAAATCAAAAGAGACTTTGTGGAATAACCGATACTTCTGGAGTGGGAGGAGGAGTGTAGAGTCACGAACAAGGTGATTTAAGATTTGTAATTTTTTATGTAAATAATAAGTGTAAAATTAAAGATTCATAAATAATATGTGTATAAAAAGTATTGGAATTATTAATGTAAATTGTCATGTAAAAATAACCATATATGGGTTTAAAGTTAAGTAAAATGTACTTATAAAAATGCCTAGCCTTATAAGGTAAAAATGGGGATAAATCAAAACCCATAAGGACTAGCGAAGGGTTCAGCTATCAGACCATATAAGGAGAGGTATTTATGGAATGTTTGTTAGGACTCCAGAAGTCGGGTATATAAGTGGACGTAGAGGGAGAATCGGGGAGCATTAGTAGAAAATGCTAGACTACAGTGGCCCTAACGGGAAGATCTATGATACCCAACTTTAAAGGAGTGCTTTACCCAACATATGTAACAGTAATGTATATATTGTAATTTGCGGGAAATTAAACTAATAATCTAACTTACTCAAATCTGTCTAAAGTCTCATTTATTTGACGCATACACATCACTAGCAAAACACAATATCTAGAGATTAAGATTTATAAAACAATGAAAGTAGGCTTATTTGAGGAATTTGATAATATGAATAGCAAGGTGACATACATAAACTGTTTTAGTTTTTTTCTAAATGCCAACATTTTTAAAAGCCAAGTGTGTTATAGCTTGGCAACAAAAGTGATCTTACATGCTCAAGTAGCTTCCATGCATTCATTTGTAATTGCCTTATGAAAAGGTATTCTAAATGCTTATTTTTACCCAAATTGTTAACTATATTACAATATAAATTTAATCTAAAATGGTAGTCAGACAAATAGAACTGAAATTTTGATAGCTTCACTGATGAATTTAAGGATATGTTTATCTGTGACATTAGAGACCGCAACATAAATAGCAAGCTGTTGATGAATGCAGAAAACTGTATCCCAAGTAATTTTTAGTCCTGACTGCAGCTAGAATAAATTAAGTCACCATCTATTGCTTATGATAATTTAGGAATTAAAGCCATAAATCTACATTATCATAAAGATAGACTCTTAAGTCATATCATAAGATATTAAAAAAGTATTACTGCTTGAAAAATGATCCAGGAATTTATTGTTTCAAAAAAGAAATTTAATGATTTTGGAAAAAATTAGTGCATGTAGAAAGCTTGTGCTTATGTATAAGCACCATCCATTTTTATATAAATTGGCAAGAATGATAAGACCACTAATAACAGGCAAAAAAGAAAGAATCTCTAATCATTGTGTCATGATGGAATTTCAAATCAGATCAGGAATTTACTATAGTTTCCAAGAAAACTTCGGAAAAAATAAAGCAAAAGAAATGCCACTTTATAGGCAGTTCCAAAAAAATATTAATTTTCAGAGATATAAAATATTGTTAGAGGAAGTCATAGTATATGTACGCAGTGGCAAATTTAATTATTCTTACTAATTTCATTCATGACCATAGCCACATCATACGTGGGGATTGATTTATAGAATTAAAGTAAGCTATTATAGCTATCATCAAGATAGGCATATAACAAAATAAATGACATTTTCTGAGGATAGGATGCAATGAAGAAGCATTTGTATACATCATAGCAAATTCAGCCAAATGACATCTGAAATAATTGTTTTTGTTTGCATTGAGACTCCTTCCAATTAAGAGCATAAAACCAATTTTGCATTTGTAATGGGTCACAAATCATTATACAAATAATACAAGCAGATGGGAAGATTAAAATTTGTGAAGATGACAAATGTATGTTGAGTAAAGCTTTATTAATGAACAACTGGTAGAAGGAAAAAATTTTAACAAAAATTGTTCAGAAATATGCTTATTTTAAATTTTATTGATAAGGAGTTTGCTAAGTTACAGACTATAATAACTCGTGAAGGAATGTTCATAGTAAATGGATATTATGTAGGGTGTCAGAATTCCCAGCTATATTCCAATGCTTAGTGATTCAAGTAGCTCTATATACTTTAATAATTTCCTTCTAATGACTAAATCATTGAAAGAACATAGAAAGGTTTTTATGAGTGGCATTTTGCTAATCATAAAATTTGCAACACAGTGATCCATAGTGCTATAATATCAGTGTGTCTTGAATGCATTATAAAAGATTTATAAGCACAGTTTTAATTAATAAAAGTCATCAGAGAAATCATTATTTGAAACTAATAAAGAAGCAATATATGGTACAAGTTATAGTGAATATTAGATGTAGCTTCATTTAACACTATCTTAATAAAAACTAAATAGTACTCAAAATTGATTTTTAATTTTATTTTATATATAGCCTTCATTCACTACGTATAGTGTAGAAAATATTAGATGTAAATCATTGACCTTTAAATGAATTAACCAATAATTTTAAAAATAAATGTTTGTTAGTTTGTATGCTTTAACTTTTTGTGTATAAGACAAATCATTTGAATTACTATAATTTAAAGATATTGGTTGCCTATTTTAATCTATAGCTTTAGCCTGTTTTAGAGTTATTGAATTTCTTCATTAATAATCATTTCTTTAATAAAATAAAAAAAAAACAATACTAATTATTGGGGTCTTTATGATGAGTTATGTATTTTATTAAATATTTTAGATATCTTTAAAAAGTTAAACATTTTACCAAGAATTTTATATTGTATTTAAAATTTTGTATCTGTGCCTATATGATAACCTGTAAAAATTTATGCATATGCATTTAACATTTTAAAATTAATTGATTAAAAGAAACCAATAGTACAATTTTAATTTAAATATTTTTTATAATTTTTGATTTAATATATTAGTCACCTAAAGTTTACCATTAAATTATCTATTAAAATTTTATATTTTTATCCTTAATGTATAGATAGCATAAAAAAAATTCAGGAATTTAAATAGTTTTAAACTCACCGTATATTCTGCCATGACCGAAGTTCAAGCGTCTATCAAGTGAGCAAAGCCATAATATCAGCAAGTAAAATACTCTAGTTTTATTCTTTGAACCTTATTGACATAAGAATATGATAAAATAGATAAATCATATCTTATTCACACATAATTTATAGATAATTAATTGTGAGTATTATATGAAGTGGTCAATCAAATTCGTAATATGTTTGATTTAGAATTTTTGGTGTCAAACAAATATCTCATCTTAATGTCTTTTCATAAAATTTTATCTATTATGCAATTATTTTTTATATATATAATATTTAAAAAGTTTATCTCCTTCAAAATTAACAAAAAAAAATTTATTTTGGAATTCAATCTTTTTTAAATAAGAGCCACATATACATTATATGATGTCTAATTTAATCATCATCATCATTTTTAATAATATTGAGCCATTGCTGGAAGAAATTTCTTTGAAGCTATATTTGTATTTTGATTTATTTAATCCATCAAACTTTCTAATTTCTATCTCATATAATCTTTTTCTGAATCTTTTAAAATATATATCTTTGGATGGATTCTAGGATAACTATTAATAATATAAGCCTAGCTTTATTTTACCCTCTAACTTTTCTGAGATGTGATACCTATCTGTTTTCTCATCCATGTATTTTGTTTTGGTCTTATTTTGTTACTTTTGATATACATCTCTTCCCACTTCACTATATGCTGTACAATTTTTGATTTGTTCTTCTATCAAATGTCCAAGTCTCAGATTTATAAGTAAACCCTGGTATGATATTAGTAAAACAAATTAAATGTTACTTTTACCAAAAACATTTCATTAAATTTCATCATTTTCATCTGCATTAATAATTTATCAAATGTTTGTTAGATTCTTTTTTTTTTTTTTGAAAATTCTTTGAACACTCATCTTTTTAATATTTTTTTCAGTACTATTTTTTTTGTTTTTATCTAATAATCCTTATATTTTCTGTTTCTACAAATTTCAGATGACTGAAATAATTTCCATTTATTTATTTACTGTTTTACTCACAAAATTTCCTATAAAACTGCTGCAAAACTATTTGAAGAAATGGAAGCATCATGCCATAAACTATCATTATAGTAATCTTGGCATCACCACATTGTCTAATTGTTGCTGCATTATGATGAATATTTTTTAGATTTGACAATATTTAGCTTTATACAATAATATTGCAGATTTTTTATTCAAGATAGTTTTAGAATAAAATCCAATACTCATATTCAAACAAAATATCACATTTAACATTTACATTAACTACTGTTTATCACTCTTCACTTAAGCATACTATTTAAACATAGAACCAACAGATTAATTTCTTTATGGTTTATGCAGTGGTAGAATGGCAGATTCTGAGCTCAAAATCCATAGATTACAGCTCTATTTTATAACTTTGAATGCTTAAATTCTTTAGAACTTGTGAATAATAAACTATTCAATTATTTTCTGTCAAATTTTGCTTCTTTTCTTTAGCTATATAATTGTATAAGTAATGTTAATACCTTCCCAAGAAAATATTAAACTTTATTTCTCAATTTAATTAATAACTCACTGAGAAATGTTTATGCAACATTTCACCATTGCTTTTATGCTATTCAAATTAATGATTTTAAAGTTTTAATAATTTTGTGTTTTGAACCCATGTAAAATTATTTTCTAATATTAGATCAATAACTATTTTAATGAAAAGTAGGCATTATATAAGAGTATGTGTGATATAATTGGGAATTGTGGAAAAATGTTTTTTTAGTTCATTGCACTTGTGAAGTTTGCTTTGACAGAGAAACCATTGGTTGTGTTGTACAGTTGTCCTTTTTCCTTTAGCTAATCTTGTTTAATTTTGAATTTGAGGTAATTTAATTTTAATTATAATTCATTATGTACAGTAACAATAATCTATTCTATATAAAAATTTTAGAATGTTCAAACTATCATTATTAAATAGTATAATAAAATTAAAGTATCTGGATGTGAGCAATCCTACGGTCCTCTGTGATAAATGGCTAATAACTAGCAACTTCTGGTAATTGTGTTGGTTCTACTGCAGTTATGTAGAGCCAATTTCTACTGTTAATAAAGCATCTTTAAATTCTTTCTATAGTTTTTACAATAGTTTTGTAGGAATTATTTTCTGGACTACAATGAGATGCTAATGGTAAAGTGGAGATTAGTTACCTGGGTTTTGTATATATTTTCATAAATAAAACTTCAGAACTGCAGAAAATGCTTTAAGAATTAAATCCAATTTGTTTCTTTAATAATTAATTTGAATTTTATCTATAATAATTTGTAATGATTTTAATACATTTTTATATAACTAATAGAAAATGTATAGGTCATAATTTTTTTTTCTTCATTGTCAGAATTATGTTATTCAAATCATTTGATATATTCTTATTATTTAAATATCTGTAACTATATCAATATTTATAAATGCACTATTCTCAATTTAACCATATGATTTAATGGACATTCTCTTTGCTACTTTTGTATTTGATTTAGAATATTAGTACCAGCATAACACCTGTCTTTTAAAACTTACAATATTAACAAAAGCATTTTTTCCTCTCTTCTTTAGTGCCATTTCTTGTTAGCTTGAGTTATCAGTATGCAATTTCTCCAAAGCCATTTCTGACTTTTAGCAGAAACGGTGCAGTTATGTATCTAATAGTCATCTTTTACTTTTTTTTTAATCATCAAGACTTTAGCTTGAAATTTAAAAATCTCTAAGAATATGAATCCAAACCAATCTTATTGTATAGTTATATAGTTTCTACTCTAACTAAATAACATTTTGTCTTGGCTAAGAATGTTAATACTAACATATTGTTTCTCCACTTTATTCTAGGACTATATATTGCAATTTAGAATTATCAGTGGTTACCAGAGATAGGTCTGTAATTTAATCACCATACTCAGATTGATTTATGGACTTTGCCTTTATCTATGAGGACTTGGGATTCAAAATTAGAAATAGATATATTTCATTTCAATTTTGAATCTCAAGACCTTTTTCATAAACACAAAATCCAGGAGATTATTTGAGTTTGGGGATTAAATTACACTACCATCATCTAATTACTGGCAATTCAAGTTTACAGTAGATGGAGCTAGAGTAGAAAGAGAGTTCTCTTGCCACTTTTGCAATGAGATGTAAGTCCAATAATATTGTGATAGTAAGAAAAAGGAATATATTGATTCTTGATCAATTTAGATTTAAAGTTCCATTTAAAGCATAACTTATAATGCTAAGAAAGATTAATATTAATAGAAATAATGAATGACCAAAAATAAAATGAAGGAATTTTTATTATCCCAAAAATGAATATGCCATTCAAGAATCTGAACAACTAAACAGATCCATATGATTAAAAGGAGTCAAAATCATCTAATAGTAGGAAATGTAGGAATAGAGTTGCTTTATTTCTTATTTGTTTTCTTTAATGCTATTGTTGTCAATTTTTGGTGGTATTAATCCCCAAAGCAATTTTTTTTTTCAGCAGTTTTTACAGATTTTTAAAAAATGAATACAAATTTCAGTGTAATTTTTAATTTAGACTTAAAATTTATAAACGTCATATTTCTTTGAGATAATAATGAAACTAATTATACTCTGAAACAAGATTTTTTGTGTTAGTGGGTTTTTTTTTTTTCTTCCTCCAGTTAATCTACAAATATTTTACATTTTAGAGTAATACTATATGAATTATTATTTGACAGTTTTATTATTTTTTAAAAAAATTATAATGCAATTACGATTTTTCTAGTCATTTGAATTTGGTTGAAATATTTTCAACATTTTGTGTTTGCTTATTTTAGGTACTAGTACTTCCACAATTTTGGGGTTGTGAAGTCACCCATCTTTAGACATATAAAGATATTGTTTTTTAATATATATTTTATTTTCTGGACCATTTTTAATGTTTGAAATATTTATATAATTATCTAAGTTGGTTTCTTTTTGCAATTGTGCTAATTTGATAATTGAATATTTATACTGCTGTATATATAAATTTTGCTTTATCATCTCAATTTATGATTCGCTAATTTTGCAGCCAACATTTTATGTTATTTTCTTTTCATTTATACCATAGCCGTTGTTGTATATGTTTTAGATTATTTCAGCATTACTTTATCTTTTCATATAAAAAAATGTTTTCTTATGTTTGAGACATTATATTGGCTTATTTTGTAATTGAAATTTATCTTTAATTATTCATTAGAATGGCTTCTCTGGGTGATTTTTGTTTTTACCTTCTTAGTTAATTCAGCATAGTTTTTATCATTTGCAATATTACCATTATATTCTTCCAGATGTCTAAAGGGATTTAAAATGTCCATTTCTCCATGCTTCAGATCTGTTTTTTTTAATCAAGATGATAGTTTAGGACAAATGATTTTGTTTTATTATAATTTAATTGGCTAATCATCATTATGAATGCCAGTTTTTAAAGTTATCAAACATTTCTATTGTGAGATTTTACTTTTTCATATCGTAATCATTTTTCCATTTAAAATTAGATGGTACTATTATCATGAACATTTTATCTATAGATTTGATCTTATCTATGACCTATAGTGGGCTGTATGACTTAGCTTATATTTTTGATTTTTTTTTCTTTTTATGACTAGTTGAAGTTTCCAGAAGGAATTCCTTGGATTTGTTCCTAAGATCAAAAATTTAGTGGCATGTTCAGTGTTATCTTTTTATTTCTTTTCTCATTGTACTTATATCTAGAACATTTAAGAAGCTATCTCAATTTACTATGATTTTGTGTTTGATTTATCTTGACTATAATATTATTTTTAACCATTATTGGTTATTTGCAGAATGAGATATATGCAAGTTTGGTTCAGTTTCTATGATTCATAACTTTGTTTTCATGAATTATTCCAGAAAGCTTTTTATCCTATCTGTCCATCTCACATATACTCAGTTTTTATTTATAATATCTTAGGTCCAATTTCAGGCTTCAACATATCCAGCCCAGCTCCATTTCTGACTTCAAATTTTTAATTGATGTCACAAAATACTTGTTTCACTTATATATTTTGCTTTTGATTTTTTAATATTATTCCCAACATAGCTCTTTTTCCATTTGGTTATGAAGTGTAAGGTTTGTACAGTGCTTTTCTATTAAACATGTTAATCTTTGATCAAATATAAAGTCTAATAAAACACTGTAAAAACTTTCATTTTTTAATTCTGCCAAAAGCACTCTATCCAAGATTGATTTTGTGGTTAATTTTATTTATTATGTTTTCGTTTGTATTGATAATCTTTTTAAGTTATTTGTAGTTGTTCATTTTTTCTAATTCATCATTATCAACCTTTATTTTTTTTTTGGAAAATTCAGTTGAATTTTAACATTTTAGCATTTATCTTTAAACATATGTTCTTACTTTCATCTGATAGTTTTTATAACATTTTCTGAAACTCTGAAATATTATTTACAAAAACAATCACATCGTTTACAAAATCTACATGACTTAAATTCTCCATCAAACTATTGTGAAAAGGTTTAAAGGTATGGAATTACTTATCATATATACTTATCAATATAACAATATAAACTAATCATTGCTATTGCATCTTGATAAATATTTTTTAGAACTTCACAATATCACAAGTTTCTTGCTTGATATTCCAAAGTTTTAATCTTCTGGATATGCTTATAGAATCAATTCAAGGCATGCATAATGGTATTTTATTTATTGTTTTTTTCTTCTTCTATAATTTCTCTTAGTATTTGTATGTGATCTTCTGTTTAACTAATTCTAAATCCAGCTTGTTCTTTTGATTGGTTTGAACACAAAATTCTCTATGTGAATTGTAATGATACTAATAAAGACATTATATACAATTGATAGAATACTAATAAAACTGTAATTTCAATATTTATTTGCACCTTAGAAATATCGCATTTTGGTGATAGAATACTAATAAAACTGTAATTTCAATATTTATTTGCACCTTACTTAAATATTAATTTTACTACCTCTTTCTTCACTAATCTTGTATATCTTTATCATTTAAACATTTTATGCCTCTTTTAAGATATCAATAGTTTTCCAGGATTTTTATTGTTCAAATATTTAATTATGACCCCATTTTTTCATTTAAAAGTTTCAAAACTATTATAGTAATATTTTTTTATTTTTGTGATCTTTATGATTTAGCTCTTTAACTTATCTATATATTTCATAATGTTCCATTTTTTAACTGCTGAAATAACTTTCATTTCAATAACCTGATATTGTGTTATACTTTTGAAGCATTTTTTCTTTCTATAGGTTTGCTTGCCAATTCACACATTAAATGATTTTATATTAATTTGCCCTATCTGTTGCTATCAGAATGTCCATATTTTTCTTTCTATAGGTTTGCTTGCTAATTCACACATTAAATGCTTTTATATTAACTTGCCCTATTTGTTGCTATCAGGATGTCCACATTTTTGAATTTTTAACATTGAAAAAAGATTTGTTCCCCTTTAGAAATTGGACTCTCCTATTTAGGGTTTCCAGAAAAAGTCCTTAGCAACTTAGCCAATGAAAAGATTATGTTTATAGAGTAAAATTTTGTTAATAATTTCATTTAACTCAATTAATTAATTAAAAGTAAATATTTACTATTAAAATCTAAATTATTCTTTTGAAATAATTAATATTTTATAAATATTTTGTGAAAAACTAATAAATGAGTAAAAAAAAAGGTTAGAGAATTAATTAAAAAGTAAATTCATCAATAATTTTATAGTGGATGATCGCATGATATTTAAATTTAGAATTCATTTGTTAGAGAGTGTATTTTTTATTTTTACATCTTATTATTAAATTATAATTTTTGTCATATTTTTTGTAGCTTTAAACCATTTTTTAAAATAATATATAACTATAACTAAAAAGGAAAAAATATATGATTTTTTTTTTTTTAAAATAATGCTTTTTTGTAAATAACTAACTAAAAAGCATAAAATAACAAAGTAATCAACAAAATAATCAGTCTCTTAGTTAATTTGCAGTTTTTGGAAAATAGAGATCTTAACGCATGTAGTCTTGTTATAAAACAATTGGAAATTGCAGGAACATTGTCATTTCATAAAAGCATTTGAGACCTTTTTGATTTTTATACTTTATTTGAACCTCAAATGCTTATATGAAATGACAATATTTTTGCAGTTTCCAATTGTTTATAACAAGTTTAGATTGTTAAGATGTCCGCTATTTTCAAAGAACTGCAAATTAATCAAGAGGTGGATTATTTTGTACTTTTTAGTCAGCTATTTACATAAGACCATTATTTAAAAAAAGCATTTTTTTTTTTACATATTATTTTTATTATTATATGATTTTATCATATCATTTTGTAGAATTCCAGATATTTGATTTTTTTGGACTGAATTATTTTAAAATATATTTTTATATTCTTTCTTTTCCTCACACATTGCTTTGTCTTACTGGAAAATTAACAAACTATCCTTAGAAGAATATCAGTTATGTTTCTATTAAACTCATTCAAGTCTGTGCTAACATTGAAGTCTTAATATTTTAAAATGATTTTAGATTGAATTTACGAAGCATTTCTAAAAGTTAGAAGTATCACCAGCAATAAATACTGTCTTTTTAATAATCTTGTTTCTCTAGTCCTTATATTTTACTAATTGATAATCACTTCGATATTGAATATATGAAGTACATTACAGTCTTGAAGTACATATTTTCTGTTAGTAAAAATATAACTTAACTGTATTTTCATTTTGATGCTTCCATCTCTATTTTAGCTTTGGATTTTTTCCAGAAAAAGAACTCATAATATACAGATTTTCTTTTTCTGCAAATTTTCCAAAAGTATCATTTCTTTTTCCTTATCCAAATTTACTCTTAACACTTAAATCTTTCAGTCATTTTCCAATATTAGTATTAAAATCTTCCATGAGACCTTTAAAATGTTTGATCTATAAAAAAAAAATTTCATCGGAAGGAGAATTTTTTGTGTATAATGTTAAGATGAGTGATTGGCAATACATCAACCACTGAATTAAGAGAAAATAATGATACTGATACTATATTATGATAGATTAAATAACTATACATAAGAATAATTTTCACCCATATGGCTAATAAAGGCAATAGTCCACTCTTTACAATTGAGGCAGCTATGTGTAGTCAGACAAGTGCGCCATTGAATGTGTTATATGAAACTTCCTACATTCTAAATACACATAATGCATAGGTCAATTACAAATTTATTGTCTCAAATACATTCACTGTACAACATAAAGACATAATAGTAGCATTTGAATAATGTTCAGTCAATAGTGAAACTAATAATTTTGTTGTGGCAGATGCACAGATTTAAATAGTTTATTGTGAAAAAAAAGTATTTTATATTTTAAAAGATGATTGTAATATCTGAAATAAATGCAAAGAAGAGAAAGATATACAACTTTAATACAGAATAGGAAAGGTTTATCTTCATAATGATAAATGCAAAATGTGTGTTATATATGTCATGGAAGTGTTTCAAAAAAATTAAATTAAACATTTTAAAACCATGTGTATAAATTTTGATAAAGATTTGTTGCTAAATAGCGAATTATGCAAAAAAAAAATCGGTACTCTTCTACGCTTGATGGCATTGGTTCTATGCAAAAACAATCAAATGTAACATTCCCGGGCCGCTAACGATTTTTCTATTACGTCTTTATTTTTTTCTTACAACACAAACACATTTTTATCGCTGCTATAGTAAAACTTTTATTTTTAAAACAAATTTTTATTACATTTTATTTATATTACCTTTTTTTTTTTAATATATAAAATCTTGTTCTACCCTTCTTTTTTTTTTAATAAAAACAAACCAAAAATATATATATATTATTGATTTATGTCATAGAATCACAATCTTTTTTTGTTTTGGAAATGTTTTTTTTCTTCCTACTAAGAAATTATAAAAACTACACAAACACATCTTTATTGCTGACATAGTAAAACTTTTATTTTTAAAACCAATTTTTATTACATTTTATTTGTATTACCTTTTTTTTTTTTTAATAAAATCTTGTTCTACTTTTTTTTTAATAAAAACAAACCAAAAATAACTTTTAATCTCAGTGACGACCAAATTTTTCTCACCCCTCCCCCAATAAAATAACACCAAAACTTTTGACTTTTGCAACTTGCGTTTTCTTTTTTCTTTATTGATGATTTATGTCATAGAATCACAATCTTTTGTTTTGGAAACGTGCGAATTGAATACCTTCACTTGCAGGAGCATGACTGATATCGGAATTGTGAGGTTGTTTTGCAAATGTAGTTTCATGGACTCGCCGCACTACGGTGTGACAATTCTTAGTGAGTCAGACTGTGTGATTTAAGTAGAAATCAAATTACTCTGCTATGGAGATTTCAAAACTTTTAGCCCCTTGAAATCCAGCCACCCTCAGACGATACGGTAGTCAACTGTGAATTGTGCGAATTTGCATCAAGTGTCACAAAGCATAAAACAGGCCATAATATTTTTTGCAATGCCATCAAACGACCTGCAATGGGTAATACAATAGTTCTGTTGTATTAGCCGTAAGTCTGGCCGCATAAACACTACTGCTTACCCTGCTCTTGTTGTCGGCAACTACCACAATTTCAAAATCTGTTTGCCGCAGTGTGCCATTCTATTTGTCTCGTATATTTTTGTGCTTCTACTTGGAATTTATTTTTTATGCTCTTGTTTATTGAATTTTTTAATAAGTTAATATTAATAATAGTTGATATCTGTAATTATTTTAAATTGTAATATATAGGATGGTAGACTATAACACTTTAGAGAAAGTTAAAGTAGCTCTTCAAAATCAGATGAATAACTAATCTTTCCATTAGTCTATAATTCTGAATTCTATTTATAATAAATTTCACTCTAATTATCCTTCCATCTATTTTTTAAATCGTTTCTTCATGTAGTCTAATTTTTCAATGTTCTATTTATTATTAGACAATTCTTATAATTTATACAATACTTTTTTATATTGAAATTAATTTTTAGTTCATCATCATCATCAACCATTATCAATCCACTGCAGGATGAAGGTCTCTCCAAGTTTAATCCATCTTTTCCGATCTTTAGCTTCTCTTCTCCACATCACCCCTGCACACTTTCTTATTTCATCCATCCATCTCACATGTGGTCTCTTTCTGGGTCTTTTACAATCTCTTGGAATCCAGTTTAAAATTTCAATTGTCCATCTATTATCATCTCTTCTATATGTCCAGCCCAACTCCACTTCAATCTTTTAATTTTTTCAATGAGGTCAGTAACACCTGTTTGTTCTCTTACCCATACATTGTGTTTTCGATCTCTTCTTGTTACTCCCAACATGCATCTCTCCATACTTCTTTGAGTGGTCTGAAGTCTTTGTATTGCTTTTCTATTAAGTGTCCAAGTCTCAAATCCATAAGTAAGAACTGGTAAAACACATTTGTTAAAAACCTTCCTTTTCAAACACATAGGCATATTCCCTTTTAGTATCAAGTTATTTCTACCAAAAGCACTCCAACCAAGTTTAATTCTATGATTAATTTCTTCCATTATGTTTCCATCTGTATTAATAATCTGACCAAAGTATTTGTAACTGTTAACTTCTTCTAATTCATCATAATCAATCTTTATTTTCATATTTTGAGCAAATCGATTAAACATTACTTTAGTCTTTTTAACATTTATCTTTAGTCCTACTTTTCTATTTTCATCTGATAATTCCTGCAACATATCCTGCAGCTCTGAAGCATTATTTGCAAAAACAACTACATCATCTGCGAAATCTAAATGATTTAAATAATCTCCATTTACTTTCACTCCTTTAGTTTCCCATTTTAATCCACAAAATACTTCTTGCAGCACTGCTGTAAAAAGTTTTGGAGATATGGAGTCACCTTGTCTTACACCTTTCTCAATGTTGACTTTCCCAGTATCATTATGTAATCTAATTGTTGCTGTTGCATTTTTATAAATATTCTTCAAAATATGACAATATCCTGGATCTATACCTTGATGATCCAATGCTTTAATCACTGAAGAAATGTTTATAGAATCAAATGCCTTTTCATAATCTACAAATCCAAAACATAATGACAACTCATATTCATTCATCCTTTCTATAACTTCTCTCAACACCTGGATATGATCTACTGTATTAAAACCACTTTTAAATCCAGCTTGTTCTCTTGGTTGGTGGAAATCCAATGTTCTCTGTAGACGAGTTGTAATTATCTTGGTAAAAATTTTATATAAAACTGATAAAATGCTGATAGGTCTGTAATTTCTAATATCTTCTTTATCACCTTTTTTAAATATTAATATTATTACTGCATTCTTCCAATCATCCGGTACATCTTTATCATTTAGACATTTGGTATATAACTTTGCTAAAAAATTTCTATTTCTTCATCTGCTTCTTTTAATATATCAATTATAATTCCATCATTACCTGGAGTCTTTCCTTTCTTCATACATTTAATTGCGTATCTCACTTCTTCATTTAAAATTCTGGGCAATTCGGAAGATGTAATAGATATAGGAGGTACTTGTTCTTTATTACTATATAATTCTTGATAAAAATCTTCTACCAATTTCATGATGTCATCTCTCTTTTTAGTAACAATTCCCTCTTTTTTTCTTATTGCAGATATAAATTTCCTACCAATACCAATATGTTGTTTTACATTCTTAAGACTTTTATTTTCTTCTACAGCTTTCCTTGCTAGTTCACAGTTATACTTTCTTATATCATTTTCAACTCTTTTCCGCACCATTTTACAAAATTCAAGATATTCAATTCTTTTTAATGCATCATTTTTATATGTCTTCATATTCCTTCTTTTCTTCATAAATTCTCTAGTCTCAGTAGAAATTTTATTGGTCAATTGCTGCTTTTTTCTATCAGCTATTTTTGTTGCAGTTTTTAAAAGTGTATCAGTTATTTTCATATTAATTTCATTCAAATCTGAATCATGTTCAAAATCTACTAATACTTGAAACCGATTTGTAAGTTCTAATTTAAATTCATTAGAATGTTTCTGAAGATTAGGAATATCAACTGTAAATATTGTTTTTTTTAATAATTTTTGTCTCTCTAGTTTCACATTAACACGTATCTTACACCTTACTAATCGATGATCACTTCCTGTGTTAAATTTATTAAGAACATTACAATCTTGAAATATATATTTCCTGTTAGTCAAAATATAATCCAATTCTGCTGTACCTTCATTTGGATGCTTCCATGTCCATTTCCTTTTAACATTTTTCTCAAAAAAAAGAATTCATAATATAAAGTTTTTCTTTTTCTGCAAATCTCACAAGTCTATGTCCTCTCTCATTTCTATTACCATAACCAAAATTACCTACAGCACTTTCATCTTTCATTTGTTTACCAATTCTAGCATTAAAGTCTCCCATAACAATTTTAAAATGTTGTTTACTCTGATCAAAAGCCTTTTGTACATCCATATAAAAATCTTCTACCATTTGAATAATCATATAGAAATAATATTTATAAAAACGAGAATATATTATAACGGTTGGGGAAGAGACTCTTACTCTATCTGCCATACAAGGCGCCACCAGGCTATTTGAACCTGGAACATTTATATAGTAGGCAGATACTTCTCTATAAGTTCATTTTTATTCGGCCGATATGCCCTAGTCGCTGGCTCAAGGAATAACTGAGGTTTAATGATATAAATTTTTAAACACAGTTTTAATAAAGAAAAAATATAATAAAATGAGCCACTGCCTGTAATAATCACACAAACATTACATTTATTTACGTACATATAAAAAAATAAATTTGAGGAATAAATTACTTAACATTGCTTTAGGTTTTATTATTATTTTAAACTTAAGTTTTGATATCTTGCTAAGTTCGCACAGATGGATATTTTATACAATTTAATATTTTGATAAATGTAAATACGCTACATAGATTACGCATTTATATACTTGATTCTTTTTTTAACTCCAGGCTACAAGTTTGCGTCCAAATTAACACCAGCTTATTGATATACCAATGTGATCAATGCACAATGAGGATGTTAGCATACAAAAAAACATGCCAACAGGAATGTGCATCTGTAGCATGGTATAATTGAAAAAAAGAATTATTATTTTTCAGTATAGGAATGTGCATCTGTCTGGCGAGGTAATCATTTGGAAAATATATATATTAGACATGCTCTATAATGGGCGAATGCAGTCTTGGCCAGCTTACAATCACCACCCAGGGCATAAGGAGATCAATGGCACAGAGATGCGTCCATGTCCATTAGCAACATGATGGCTACACTTTTGGCCATGCATTCAATTGGGTATAGGGCCTTGATGCTAATGTGGTACAAGGGAATGAGAATCCAATGCACCTCCCCATATCACATTGATATAAAACACCCATATATCCATCCACTAGCACTGATTCAACTATGAGACAAATAGTCTGAAATTAAACCACTTAAACTAACATAATCTTATGAATCTATGTTGCCATTTATGCCCATTTTTAAATTATTAGTTTAAAACAAATTTGGTTATTAAACAAAACACAAAACCATAAAATAAATTATAACAGAAAAATGAAAAATGGAAATGATTGATTAGCAAACTTAATACATAAATAAAAAGATTATTAACTGACTTAGAGTTCTATTGCTGGTCAGATAAGAGTTCACTTATTAGTTGTATTTTCTTATGAATTAAACACTTATTGAAGAGATATATTTAAACAGTTTAATTGACAAAAGTTCATACTTCCCCTTCAGTCATGATGACTCCTCCAGATTTCATCTGGTTTATAGAAGTCCTCGCTGATTATATCATTTGCTTATGCTTTCTTTGCAGACACAACTGCTACAAACCATTCTCTTAGGAACAGTGGTCGGGGAGACCGCCTCAGCCAGCGCAAATGAAAACTAAATTTTGTGTGAAACTCCTACATTGTGGATTCTGCACTACAGTTGGCTGTAATTCATAGATTAATAGTCAGATTCCTCATGAAATTCAATTATTTCCTTTTTATAGTATCTCACCTCCCTTATCATTAATTCTTTAGATCAATTGCTCTGATGTTGCTCCGATCTTATTGGCCATGTGTTTTCCTTTCTGGCCCATGTGTTTGTTGGTAACTGAATTGGCTAGTCTGCTCCAGAGCGGGAAACACCATAATCTTTTATTTTTATCTCTTATCTGACTTGGCTCGTTTGCTTTGGATTCAATTAATAGAAGAATCATTTCCATTTTTAGATTTAATCATGACTTTTTTCCAACTTTCTGTTAATTGACAAAAAACTAATCTTTAAATTTTACTTTTTTTTTCCAACTTTCTGTTAAATAATTTTTTTAATAGTTTTCCATCTGTGCAATTATATATATGTTAAAATAACTATTTTAGTTTTCTTTTATGATTTTAATAATCAATTTTATTTACCATCTTTTTTCCACTTTATTGTTATTTTAAAATAATATAACAGCATATGTATACCATTACAATATGAAGTAGACATTAGGAAATTGTCCTGTTCAGTTTTTTTTTTGAGGTCTTAAAGAGGAAGCCAACTAATTTCAGTTAATAAGAAACTCCTTTTTGAGCCATCTCTAATATAGTTTTCAAAAATGAACTTCATTGAGCTTAATAATTGTACAAACAGAATTAAAAAAACAAAACCAGGAATACAGGTACATATATCATCATGACAACTTGACATTTACATGAAGAATCGTGAGGAAAAAACACAAATATATAAATAAATTTATACAAAAAAAAAATTATACCTTTACCATTAGGAATATTAATAACAAAGAGACCAAAAAATGTATTATTGTCCAACACAAAAGGATTTCAAGTGTCCATTTTTCATTCTGTCTTTTACAATGTGATCATTTTATGTAATAAAGTTTTTATTAGATTTCTTTGTCAAATTTTATCCTCTCCTTTCGTTATAGGCTTGAGCCTAGTCACATTAGTGACCATGTGGATGTATAAGTGGTTGTTGATAAAATTTTTTCATCCCTTAGCCTTAATATTTCTATTTTGTTCCAAAAGATCTTTGGATACCTCCTTGTGTTTGTATTATATGAAATGTGCATCTGGTACTCCATAGTTAGAATAGTGTAAATGTAGTGGCTCTAATGTGTGCAAAACCTTTCGCATAGGATTGAAGGATTGTTTGTATACCACAATTTTGATATGCTTATCTGAACTATTTGTTCATTTATTTATTTTTGTCTGATAATTTGTTTTATTGAATATTTAAACTTGTGTTACTATTTTATTTTGTTTAGTATTCCCTGTTAAATTATTAAAGCATTGTTTTCTTATTTATTGCATTATGAAACTTTTTATCAAATTTTATTTCTAAAAAATACTTTAATAAACAGCTAAATCTGTTATTGTATAACAATCTCCAAATAAAACACTTGATAAAGTAAAATCATACATTTTGCTACAGAACAAATGTAAAAAAATATAAATCAATTATTATTCTGAAGAAGTTCTGCTATTCTTCTTTCTATTGAAATGGATTAAGGTAATATATATTTCATTGTGGTTATATTTTGCTTTGTTCAACTTATAAGAGTGGAATATTTGTAGATATAACATTATAATAAATTGTGGTAGTTTCTCTTTACAAAATTCTTTAGTTAATATAATTCAAGAATTAATGCAATCACCCATTAACTCTTAAGAGAAATGAATAAATAGATGATCTAATATAAACCGAAAGAGAATTGCTTGCAAAATACAATATATATTAGAGATAGATAAAGTTAGGAGATACCTCAAGTTTTATGAATGTTGAATTGATATTTAGATTTGTATTATAATAGAAAGTGTGTCTTCTATCAATTGTCTGACATTAAACTTAAACATAGATCATATTGATTCACTTGGGTGCCATTAAATTAATAATTGTAATCTTAAAACTAAAATATATAATTAATTTTACACATCATTCTGTTCTTGGGTTTCATTTTTTGAATCTTAGCTAAGTCAAATGATTATGTTTTCTATTATTAAATTGGGGAAATTGTTTTTTTAAAAAATTATGTATTTGAATAAATATATAATTTAAATTCTTATGTATATAATATATACAATTATTTATGTTAAAAATAAAATTTTTGAATATATATCAAATTTTAGTCTAATTTATTATAGCGAGGAAGAAATATCAAAAATTTAAAAATAAAGTACTTTAATTGTTAACAATAGCAAATAGATAAAAAAATAATGCAACAATATTATTAAAGTTGAACAGATATCCTGTATACCAGAGGTTGGCAACCCAGGACACACATGGCATGTAGTATGATTATTAAGACATTCTAATTGAATTGAAATAATAAAGAAATTATATTTTAATTATAGCGCACGCATTTGCACCTTCATCTACATTTTGTATATGCGACTCACATGTAAATGGAAACCATGATTCAGTTTAATTTACTAATTATTTAATGTTCTCTCAATCTTTGCTATTTTTAATAAAGGTAAGAGCTATATGGATGAATTATGTTTTTCCCCCAGGGAGGATTAATTTTGCCTGTTTTTTTTTTTTGACGGTCAATTGACCTTTGATACTTTTGTACGCTATTGCATGTTTAGAGTAAATTTATATGCAGACAATATTATATCGATTAATTCATTTGGAAAATTTCTATTCATAATTATATAATAATACCTTTTAAGATTTAGCACATTTACTAGAAAAAAGTTTATAGTTAGTGATAGTTAGATTAATGCTTGAATGAAGTCCACTAATGCATGAGACTTGATAATATTGATCATATCTCAAAGAAGTTTAAAATCTTTGGGGTTTTTTTCCTTTTAAATGTACTGTATAATTAAAACAAACTTCTCATAGATAAAAATTCCAAATGTCCATAGTTTTAAAACAAAGAACTCTATATTAAAAAACTTGATTTTTTTATATCACAAAATTGACTTTCTTTGAAACATTTTTGATGAATGCTAGAAAAGTACTTGTTTTATTTTGTTAGAGTTCATTAATCAGCTTTTTAAATTAAACCATTGAAAGCTAAATGCACTTTGTCTATTCTTAATCACTGTACATTATTCGACAATTTTGTAAACAATACCCAATTTTTTAAGCGCGAACAAGATGAATTTTTTCCCATGCCAAAGGAAATTTTAAGCATGTCTTTCAAATGTAATATAATTTAACAAAACATACTTTTCACATATGATCCTATGCATTTTAAAATATTTAATGACCAGTAATATAAGATCTGATTATAATGGGTTTCAAAAGTATATAATATATAATTTTGAAGCCAACTATAACCAGGCCAATAAGATTAGTAGGTCATGCCAGCTCAGGAATAACATTGTAACATAGGTTCGGCATGATACCATTAAAATGTTGCCGACCCCTGCCCTATACAATTTATGGTTTCAAATGCTACATTTTTTTACCCATTATATGAATTGATAATTAAATATTAAAATTTACAATGTAAATATCTCTAAATCTAACTTGCATGACATCATCATAATAAATTATTTAACCTATTTGATAGAGTATGGATTAAACTAACATATTTAAATCTCTCTATTGTGAAAAATATATATATATAAATAAAAAATTTGAGTGTCCTTTGGGATTCATTTTATATATGAACTAATGTATGGGTAGATAAAAAATACTGTAATGTTTATTGTAAATGATTTATAGCATATTTAGTCAAGATTAAGTAATATTTTATAAATATAAATTTATGAAGATATTGCTTGTATGCAGGTAAGACATAAATAAAAACAACTTTAGTATTTTGTATTTAAATGTTAAAATAAACAATATTAGATTAATGTTTAATAAAAAGATTAAATATTTCATACTCAATCCTGATTTAGTAGCATTATTAAAAATAATCAAATAGCTTTATTGCTCATGAGTTTATAAGAAATTTGAGGGCCAGAAAAGCCAGAATTGAATAGATGCAAGGACCTTTTGATTCAAGTTTGATATTACCACTGCACTAAATCTTTCAGGGCAGCATTATTAAGATTAGCATATTGGTTGTATAAACTCATTTGAACAAGTTAATATGAGAGAGATAATTATTTTACTTAAGCAAAAATATTAAATACTTACATAAAGGAAAATATATTGAAATTCATAGATATGTTGTCTGCCAATCCCTGCTCTATAGTAAATGAAATCCATCTTTACTAATATATGTAAATGATAAGATTCTTGCAGGCTTAAATTTTGTCATTTCAAAATAAATCAATTCTTTATTTACATAAAGAATATATTAAAACTACATAATAAAAGACTAAAATTATATTTTTATATGCTGAAAAAAAACAACATATCATATCAAGATGAATGCATTATCAAAAAATTTACTTATTATTATCACTCAAAAAAATAGTCTTGCATTGTTAGCCGAGAGGTATCGCAGCCGCCATGCAAGCAAGTAGTTGGTTGCAGACGGGTGTGGATTCGCGTCCCGGCAGATGCTATGACATATGAAAAAAAAAAAAAAAATAGTTTTTTTTTTTTTTAATCTCTTACTAGAGTACATACACATTTAAGAATTGTTAATAGCAGTAAAAATTTAGATATCAAACCCCCCCCCCCCATTTTTTTCTTTTCCCCACACGTTTTATATTTGTATAAAAAGTTGGTATTTGTTTAAACTCTTTGAAAAAAAAAATCATAAGTACTTGAGCAGTTGGGATGATCTTTGTCACAATATTGTTATATATATATATATATTTATTTAAGCTATAAATGAAGATCTATATAGAAAATAATGGTTTGAGCTTTATATTTAGGTGATAGTAATCCTAGTTATCAATCCTGGACATTTAATTCTGCATGGCATATTGCTTATACAGTGCAATGTATGTGGTACTTTTTTAAAATTATCATATTTTTATTATTTAAATTAATACACTCTCATTTTTGATTGAGGTTAATATTTATAATTAAATCAACTTTTGATCTTTATGCTAAGAAAAAGGTGTTAATATTAAAACTGTTTTCAAGTTATTAAATAAATTAGTCTAATAAATATTTGACACTCATCTTTTTTTTTTTAAAGCATTGCTTACATTGAAAGTAGCAAATCAATCATTTATCTTAAAATGAAATATTGAATTCTTTCTTAACTTATAATTTTTTTATAAAGGTAATGCTAATAAAATGACATACTTTAGTTTACCTGAAGGAAAACAAAATATGCCCCTTAACCATTCATTCTCACAAATATTTCTATATTATATTTATTATAAATTTTAAATGATAACAGAATTAAATATTTTAAGGTAATGAAATTTGAAAAAAAAAATAACAATTGAAATTATTTATATAAACTCAATTTTACGTTTTTCAAATTTATAGTTAGCTAATAAGGTAAAAAGGCGGCTGCTGGAGAGTTGCATTAGATCCTAAGATCTAGGTGCAATGCTCTCAGATTCAAGGCTTTTCACTGATGAAAGCCACATGCTAGAAACTAGTTTGGGAATATTGGATGAGTAGGCACTAGATAGGGATTTTATGCACAAACCTTCCTGCATCCATTGATTACTCCAGCATGCACTGAGTGGTGCTATTGTATGGAGAGTTTTGCATAATTTAATTTAGAAAGATCGGGAATTGTTAACGTTTAGAAAGTGTTTGTTTGCCATTTTATAGAAGTTAAAAAATATTTTGTTGAATGTGTGTTAATGTAAGGGTATTTTATAACTAAGTTGTATGTAAGATTAGTTGATTTTTTTTAGTAAGTTTGCTACTAAAAAATATACATATATATTTTTTAATTTAAGAAAGAAAGTGATTTATTTGAGGAAAAAGATAACATTTGGAGGCCTACAGTGGGAAAATTCGTGGTTATCGAGCGATCGTTATTGAAAGTAGTCTTTATCTTTCTGTGAAAAGGGGTTTGAAGAGAAGGATAGGAAGTATAAAGTCAAATATAAAGTAGGTGACTTGGAAAATAATGAATATGGATTGCATTTGTATTCCACAATGCATATATAATAGAAAGAAATTCGGCATGCTGTGGTAGAATGTACTATATGTGATGAAGTTTTTCACTTGAAATGTTTAAATAAGACTAGGAAGGATGTAACAGGTTTATGGTTATGTAGACAGTGTGTGAATGTGATAAAAGAAGTGAAATGGGGGTTTCTAAGTGTAGATGGTTTAAGGAGAAATGGAGCAAAGTGTAATTGAGGGAGATAGGATAGAGTATGGTTGTAGTAGAGTGACAGGAGATATGGGTGGAAAAATTAGTAGTGAAATGGAGATGGTTAGCCAAAGAATAAGTAAGATAGAGGAAGGGGTAAAGGATATAGAAGCAAAATTAGAATTGTTAGAGACGAAGTGTGAGCAGATGAAAAGGAATTATTGAGTAGTAATGATAAGGAAGGAGTAGATAAATAAGTCCAGAAAGTGGTAGAGAATGTTATGGATGAAGCAGAGAAAATAGATTATGAGACAGTATTGATAGTACATTTATTAATTAAAGAATGTGGAGATATAATTGCAAGGGAAAATAAAAACAGGTATGTAAGAGTATGTTTGCCTGGAGCTAGAATTAGGGATATTGCAGATAAAGAAGCAAGGGAGTAGAGATGTATATGTTATGGTAGGGGCTAATAATTTGTCAGAACTATCAGAGACAGTAATGGATGAGTACATAGAATTGATTAGGAATTTGAGTAAGATTAAAGGAAAAGTAGGAATAGTTGGATTATTACCAAGGTTTGACAAGAAGTATATGTTAGATAGGGCATGTTCTAAAATGAGAGATTGAAAAAAATGTGTGAGAGAAATGATGTCAGGTTTGTGGATGTGTTGGATGTTTTATTGGAAAGACAGTTATATAGTAAAGATGTATTGCACTTAGAAAAACTAGGAAGTGAAGTTTTAGGGATTTGATTTATAAAGAATATAGTTTGGAAAACTTCTAAAGGGGTGTGTGGTTTTAAGTAGCAGTGTTATCAGAAAGAAGAATAAATAGAATGTAAATAATAATCAAAGGATAGTTGATTTAGGTATAAATGTAGATGTGGAGAAGGAATGGGTCTGTAAAATTAATGGTAAGCAAGTTATTTATAAATGTAATGGAGAAGAAAGAATCAAAAGAATTTATAAAAGAGTAGTTATGAAAGAAGAAATTGTTAAAATTGGGTATTTGAATATGCAAGGTGGTAGGAGAGCAGAAAACTGGCTAGAATTAAACAAAGTAATTAAAAATGAAGAGCTTGAGGTATTAGTAATAGTGGAAACACATATAAGAAAAGAAGAACCTATTCTGGAAGTCTTGGTATGGCAGGGTATAAATAGAAAAGAAAAAGAAGAAAGGGGTGGTGGTATAGGAGTTAGGTCAAAAAGCATTTAAATACTGTTGAATGTCAAGAACATTTGTCATTTGACATAAGGTTAGGAAGACAAGAATGGATGGTGGCTATAGTGTATATAGCCACATAGTCAAACTATAATGGAGTGGAACAGTAGCATATGATGTAAGTAATAAGAATGGACAGCTTTTGAAGACTTTTTGTCAGAGAGTGAATTTGACCGTTGGAAGTTTTATCGAATATTTATGAGAGACAATGCACATGGTCTAGAAATAATATATTCCACACAATAGATTATATATTAATAGAGAAAGAGGGAATGAATAAAGTATGGAATTTAAGGTATTTGATAATGAAGAGAGAGTATGTAATAGTGATCATAACTTCTTTATAATAGAAATGGTTAGTACTGTGATGAAAAATAGTAATAAAAGTAGAAAGGATAGTGAAAGATGTGGATGGAGAGTGAATATTAAGAATAAGTTGGAAAACTATAAAATAAAAGTTGAAGGAGCTATGGAAGAGTTGGTTTGGGATATGTATAAGGACTGATGTGATGAAATAGAAAAAGTGACAAATATGGGTTTAGGTGAGAATGTTCAGAAGAATAAAAGTAATAGGAAAGTGAAAGTTTGCAAAAGTATATAAGAGAAAGGAAAAGCATGCAAAGAATATAAGTGTACTATTAAGAACAAAGAAATTGAAAAAGATGTTAATACTAAATACTTAGAAAAAAAGTTGGCTAAAATAGATAATTAGAGAGAGAATGAAATTGAATAGTAAACCATTGGAAGATATTAATAAAAGTGGAAGAGATGGGAGTAAAAAATTTTGGAGGAATGTGGGGGAGAGAATTACTATTACTAGATGATGAGGGAATAGAATGTTGCTCTGGAGAAGAATTAGAGATAGTCTTAAACAAGTATGTAATGGATATAGAAAAGATGTTAGACGTGAGGGACAGGGTGATAGCAAACATGAGAGCATATAGTAATGGGAATATGCGATTTACAGAAAATGAAATGAATGATGCAAGTAAGAAATTGAAAGGTGGAAAGGCAAGAGGTTTGGATGGATGGGCAGCAGAGATGGTAATGAATTTAGGGCAGAAGGCAACATTTAAATTATTATCATGTTTTAATAAAATGGCACAGAAGAGAGATTTTCTGGGTAGTTGGAGTAATACAAGAGTAAGGCTATTATTTAAAGGGAAGTGCAAGGATCATAGAAAGTTAAATAATTATAGACCGATAGCGGTATCATCAGTGTTATATAAAGTTTTCTCATATATGGTGGCTAGAAGGGTTGCAAAATGGATGGAAGAAAATAATATAGTGGGAGAAGTGCAACAATGTTTTCAATCAGATAGGCATGTAGAGATAGTTTATTTGTAGTTACACAACTTATGGTTATGAGTAAGAATACAGGTAGACAGTTATATATGGTTTTTATAGATATAGAGAAGGCGTATGATAGAGTAAATAGAAATAGATTATGGGTAAGTTTAGTAAATTTGGAAATGGATGTAGCTTTAGTGGATATTATTAAGAAATTATATGAAAATAATTACATATCAATTAGGGAATATAGAATCAGTGAAAGTTAAAAATGGGGTGGGACTAAAGCAAGGATGTTCTCTGTCACCTATTTGGTTTTTGTTGTATTTGAGAGAAATGGAGAGAGCAATAGAAAGACTAGGAAGAAGGGTAGAGATACCATTAATAGGTGGTGAGGGAATATATCCATTGTCGGGTCTTTTGGATGTTTTTTTATGTGCAGAAAGAAGGGAAGATATGGAAGTTATGCGGAGGACATGCACAAAAGTGGGTAAAGAGATGGGGATTAAATTTTGTGAAGAAAAATGACAAATAATGAGTAATAGTGGGGAAAGAGAAGACAAATAATTTTTACTGCGGGATATAAAGTTAAGTGTGGTGAATAGATATGTCCATTTGGGAATCATCTTAAGTAATTAGAGAAATTGCTTGGACGAATGGGAGAAAAAATTGATAAATGAAGCAAAGAAAAGAAAGGGATTGATAAAGAAATTAGCAGTGTTCTTGTATAATAAATATGATGTTGCTAGAATTGTATGGAAGATAGGGGCAGTAGCAGGGTTAACATATGGTAGTGATGCATTGTGTTAGTAAAGGGGTATTACATTACTTAGAAAAAGTACAAAGAGAAATAAGAAGACATGCATTAAATGCAGAAGTGTGGACAGCAGAAGAGGCAATTCAAGGAGAAATGGGGTGTTCAAGTTTTTATATGAAAGATGCAAAAAGCAAAATGAAAATGTTCAGTAGATTGCAGTTTATTGACAATAAAGAAATAGCCAAAATAGTATTTAATTGGATTATGAATAAAGGGCAGACAGCAAGATGGATGCGAAAGGTAATGCGATATGCAGAAGATTTAGATAAAGAAATTTGTCAGTATACTTATACAAAAAGTATGATGATTGGGTTAGGAGAATTGTTGAGTTTTGTAGTGTTAAGGAATGGGATAGAAGAATAGATGCATTAATAAAAAATAGGGAGATGGAGAGCTAGTATGGGGACTAAAAAGAGTTTAAATATTTATAAAAGTAAACAGAATATTGGGTGTAAGTAAATTTATAATAATAGCAAGGAAAGTAGTTTACTGTGTAAGGCTCGAACAGGATCTTTAGCAACAAGGATGATTTAGTCTGCAAGTTGTGTAAGGAAGGCATAGAAAATATTAGGCATCTGTTAATTGAATGTAAATGTCTGAAAGCAGAAAGGGTACAAATAATGAAGTTGTGGAAGAATAAATATGAACAAAGTGATTATACAGAAAGTGGCTTCTTGGTTTTTATGCTGAGTTTGGGAAAAGATAAGGGGTTTTAGATATAAAAGCTATGGAGTTGACAAAGATTATGTTGTGGAAATTGGATGGAGCAGGATAGAGAAGAATATGGGAAATCTTGGGGTGGGGAATGGAAAGCGGAGTCAAGGTGGCCAACAAGTTTTTCTGGTCATAGTTGCTGAGAGATTCTTGACTCCGTATAAGAAGTCACTGCATCACAGCATCTGTAAACATATTGTGTAGGCATAAGGAATGGTGATCTTATAATGTTTAGTGGTTTAAAAAATAGTAGTTATCAATAAGATGAAATATTTCAGTTGATTGCTATTCCAACAGATAAATGAATGATTACAAATATTTATAAACTTCTATCTCAAAATAGGTCAAAAAAAATTTAGAATATTTATATTTCATAAATGTTGAATCATATAAACTGATTCAAATTTATCTTCTGAATGCTGTGTGATGTTTTATAAAAATTACTTATATATATATTTTTTTAAATCATTAATTAATAAAGATATGCAAAAAAAAAAAAAAAAAAAGATAAAGCAAGAGTTTAACGTATATTTATTTACAGAAATAAGTTATTATAATATTTCAAGATATATTCATTTATACATAATGCTGAAATTTCAATGGATGTATTCTATTAATGCACCTATGTTAATTTTATTATTTGACAAGTTGATTAAGTTAATTTGATTTATTTGAAAAAAAAAAAAAAATTCCTTTTCTAAATTGACTACATTTTGCTAACTAAAATCTTTTTTTTCTTCAGTATTATGTTCTCTCATTTTTTTTTTTTTTGCATGTATTTATTAGTTAAAAGTGACTTTAAAAGGACTTTTAAAACCAAGATTGTGAGGGATGTGAAATGGTAATACATCATCACCATTTCAGTTTTTCCTATTTCTCAAAAATAATGTTATATTCTCTATATTTAATTGTCTATTATAATGTGTTTACAATTTTAGTAAACATTATTTTTATATACTATATAAGTAATTTTGATTAGGATAACTTTTAATTAGTGTTTTATAAGTATTCTTTGGTGGAATCACATTTATGTAAAAGCATGTTATGATCAATAATCTTCATTATCCATTTTTAAAAAAAATGTCTGATTTCAGGTTCTTGATGACCACATAATTTCAAATTATTATTTGAGTTTAAATTATTATTTTTCTTTGGATATTAGTAAAGTTTTTCCTTATAATTTCTCACAAGTTATCTTCTGGAATTCTGTTCTCTTTCTTCTTCTTTTTTTCTTTTTGAAAATCTTATATTTTTCAAATTTATCTTCTTCACTATTTAAATGTGACATTTTTTTTTTTTTTTTATTCATTCTCCTCATGATTGTATTCCCTAATTTGTGATCTTTTATTTCATTTTTCCCACTATGTCCTATCTCCAGTTTTACAGAACTTTTGTCAATTTTGTGTTTGTATATACTTCTCTTTGTCAATCTTTTCATAATAATTCATTTTCATGAAATCAATACAATAATGTTTTTGTGTCATAATCAAAATATTTGTTTTAATGGAAATAAATTATTATTTAACTCCATGATTTGAATTATTTTTCTGCATTCTCTTTTGCAAGTTATATATTATTTTCAATTTATGTTTTCCCCACTTTTTTTCGGATCACTATCTTTTTTAAGATCCAAATCTTTTTCTCATGTAGATCCAAATTATTTTTTCATGTTCAATGATTGTTATTTTCTTCCAATTCTAATGTTTTTTTCTAGAATGCTGAATTTTTTCTTTGTTGAATTATAAGCATTCTTAAAATTCACTTGTTATACCTTTATCATGTTTTTGTTTTTTGTTTTCAAGGTTTTTCATCTGTCTTTCAAATTGTTTTATTAATGTATTTGCAATATTTGTTTTATATGAATTATCAATTTTTATTTTTGAATTTGATTTCATTATGATTTATCTCTTCTTATAGTATTTTATAATTATTATTTATTTATTTTAATTTAACTTTTTTTAATTGATTGTTAATTTCAAATTCATTTTGCTCTCCTATTTCTCTGATAGCTTTTAATTTCTTTCTAAATTCTCTTTGAATTTTTTTCAACTCTTTCAAGCCTAACTTGTTCTTTTATATTTGTTTTTAATTCTTCCCTAATTTTTGATGCCTCTTTCTTCACTGTCTTTAGATCTTGTTTGTAATTTATTGTAATATTTTCAATCTACTTTTCCATTTTCTTCATTTTCCCTCTTAATTCTATTTTGCTCATTGCTTGAGATAATTTTGACTCCATATGAACTTTTTTTTCTTTTTTGTTCATATTTTGATTTATCATTTAGACCATATCCTCTTCCATTTGACTTATTTCCAGGACTAATTTATCCATGTTTTTTTTTTTTTATAATTTCAACAATATTGTTTCATATGATTCATATTCTTTTCATTTATTTTTGCCATGGTATTTCCTTTTAAGCCAATAAACATCACATGATCACCATTTCTTATGCTTGCTTATAACTGTTGTTAAAACAGGCAAAACTCACTATACGTATTGCCACACACATCAAGCTAGAGTAATCAATGGATGCTAGAAGGCTTGTGCATAAAATCCCCATCTAGTGCATACTCACCCAATATCCCCAGACTAGTTTCTGGCTTGTGGCCTTCGTCAGTGAGGAGCCTTGGATCTGAGAGCACTGCACCTAGATCTTAGGATCTAATGCAATCCTCCAGCAGCCACCTTTTATCTCCACTTTAGTACAAAACTATGAATCTTAAACTGAAAACACCTTAATATTTTCAATTCAAGCCCCTCAGCTTACATAGGTCTGAACTCAGTTCAGTACCTACACATTTTAGGGTCTTTGGTTCTTTAATAACCATAGCCAATCCTGCCTAATCGGATAGTGGTGGCTATGGTTATTAAAGAACCAAAGACACTAAAATGTATAGGTACTGAACTGAGTTCAGACCTATATGACTATAAACTTATGGGCTTGAATTGAGAATAATAAGGTGCTTTCTGTTTAAGACTAATAGTAATGTAGTAAAGTGGAGATAAAAGGTGGCTGCTGGAGGGTTGCATTTGATCCTAAGATATCTAGGTGCAGTGCTCTCAGATCCAAGGCTCCTCACTGACGAAGGTCACAAGCCAGAAACTAGGATATTGAATGAGTAAGCACTAGATGGGGATTTTATGCACAAGCCTTCTGGCATCCATTGATTACTCTAGCTTGCTGTGTATGGCAATACATATAGTGAGTTTTGCCTGTTTTATTTCATTTTAACTATATCTTTTCTTATCCTGTGATGAAGATAATTGGCATATTCACCTGAATCCTTTTTTGAGTATCATCTTTAATTTTAAGGTCCCCCCCCCTTTCCATTTCTACAATACTATTATATTTATATATTAAGATTTTGCTCTCCCTTTATATTCCATTTGATTATTATTACCATGTGTTGTATCACTAATTTGATACTATAACACTTGTTTCCACGTGTTAATAAACTAGAGATATTAAGTAATCTCATCTCAAGTAATCAAGGCTCTTCATTAACATTATTTTTCCTATCTCACATGGGTTAATATTCAGAGATTCATTTTGGCAATGCTATTTTTTCAAAAATGGAACTATGTGAAAGTATACATATATGTGTTATATATACTGTAACAGTCATATCTGAATATTCATGCAACAAAATCCAGAGTTTTGGTAAATTATACCAAGGCTGATCTAGATGAGGGTTTGAATCCAAATCAGACCACACCTCAGCTTCTTCACCAACCCTCCCTGACTTACAACCTTATGAATGACATATATGAGGTCACACTCGTAATCTCTTAATTTCCGCGCCGGCAATAGCAAAGGGTAAAAGGAGAGACTCGGGGATAATTAACTGAATGCTTTATAGCTTAACCAAACACACTCACACAACTTATGGCTGATTATCTAATTCATATATTAATAATTATGGATGGTGATTGAATATAAATAAAGTGAATAATACTGCAGATGTTAATATGTTTTAAAATTATTTAATATTGACAAAACACTAACAATAACAATTAAATATACGGCATATTCCACTTGCAGGTGGGATGCTGAAAATACGAACTACATGTTATGTAATCAATTGTACTTAATGATCATCATTTTATTATATCATTTATACATTAATAATTATTTTTACGTCTACACTGATGTCTAAATTATGCTCTGCTCTTCCTACTCAGTTTGTTAAGGGTTAAATTTTAAGAGAGTGGCAACTTTATACAATGTGTACTTAAATATATCATTACGTGATGAGCAGCAATGTGCTCTTTATGTAGGTGTTCTTAGATAAACTAGATCTTAGGTTCAGATCAATGCTGAACAATTAATATAACAGCAGATGAACTAGCATTTTGTAGCATAACTTCGGAGGCTACGGCGCTATGCAAATTACATCAGAGGTGCGGCTTGAATGTGCCTTTACTCATGAGATTCAGTAACGATTACTCGGTTCTCAGATACCTGTCACCTGCTATATGTGAACTTTTAGTTCGGATGATCGAACAGCCATATTATACGATGCTGGAATCCGGTGTTCCTGTTTTGGAGGAGGTAATGGGAATGACCCTTAAAATCATTATCCCATTCAAGAGAGGGCTGTCCGAACTAGGGATGATAAGATAGTCCTTAAAACCTAATCTTATCTTAATAATTATATGATAGCAAGGCGGAATGCACCTCAGTGCTTCGTAAAAACTCATTCACAACACTTTCTAAATATTAATTATTACAATTAGTAAATTGCGAAATCTATAGTTTCTTCTGCAAACTACCCTACGCCAGTTAGTTAAATAAACACTGAAATTGTGCTAAAGAGGACTTTATTAAAATTGATCTAGTTTATTAATTAACTACATATTCTATGAAAATACATTAATGGGGTCTAAAGCATATCTGAGACTTAAACTTGGCTAACTACTGAATATGCCTTAAATTATCACTCTCTCTTATCTAACTAAACAAACCTTTTAATAAGCAACATATATGTGGTATTAAGCTAAACATAGCAGCTCAACTAATACATCAAAGTAGGTTTCAGACCAGAGATCATCCATAGATATGCCAAACAGCATACATTAATTTACTTGAGAACAAAAACGTCTCTTTAAGTTTATAATAATTAATAATCTTGGCTCTGAAGGCATAGCATAAATCAATAAATTCATTTTATATATATATATATATGCAAAAGTGTAGATGTAAATAGAGAAAATAATAAGGCAAATAAGCTTTTATAAGTTGAATTTAAAAAGATTGAAGAATTTGAGATCAGGCAAGATTTACATTTTAACTTTTTAAAATATTTTAAAATTATACAGGTTGAGATACATTTATCTAATACAATTAATTAATTTAAGAGAGAATACACTTTTTTAACAGTTTGATTAATTTATAAGATTGGAATTTAAGAGTTTGTGCACATTATTTATATTACATAACTAGCTTTAGGAAAGATTTATAGATTGCTATAGCTTTTAGATTTAGTTTGGGTGAGAAGTTGTTACCGATTATTTATCTGAAGGCTTGCAGCTTGACAGTATGAAACACACGCATGGACTGATTTATCTGAGCTGGTTCATCTATGGGCTATTCTTTCAGTTAGGCTCTGGTTTGGGGTCTTCAGTCTCCATAGCAGTTCTAGCCACCAGGAAGGTGGCCTTTGCTTCTCTAGCCGCAACTAGGCAAACTGCCTGGGTAAAGGTTAACATGAGAGTAAAAGCAAAATGGATGATGATTTCTTTTCAACTGACCTTTTTATATTTCTTTAACTCCCCCTCTTACAGCTCATTCACAATCTTTATTTTTAGACTTTAAAACTTAAGAAGTCTTAATTGCATCAACTTCAAACAAATCGGTTAGATTAATTTCAGGCTTAATTGTTCCTTTTTATTTCACAAGATTCAAGTTCAGCTGAATTTTATTGCAGGTTTAATTGCCCAATTTTTATTTTATTAAGAATCATAAAGTCTGGATTTATACAGGCGGTGTCTCATAAGATTGACAAAGTTTTTTTTTCTTTAAACATTGAATTTCTTCTCTTTTTTTTTTCTTGAAAGAGATCTAAGCTGCAAACATTTTAACATACATGTGAGAAATCTACATTTGTTTTTAATTGCTATACGTGATTAAGTAATTTAGTAATTGAATAACTTCAAAGACGGTTTGAAATAATTTAGAGAATTCTGTTCTTATATAATACAATTTCCACAGCTTAAAACCAATTTAATAATTTAAAATCATAAGATAAATATTTATGAAATTATAAGGTGTGTACATAATATAATGATAATTTCAATCAGATGTGAATATACAATTTTTAGCAAATAAAAATATTACAAAATGTTTATACAATCATAGCAGATGTGTGTGCATATACAATTACATACATATACGCGTAAATATACGCTTTTATATATGTTAAATTCCCAAGTATATTGTTATATATATGTGTACCTTTTAGGGTTTGAATTAGGGAAATGAAGACTACTATTTTATATAGAGGTGAAACGTATGATGACCAAATCATACTGTTTCAATACACACATATACTATTCATAGATGTGATTTTTTATTTTAAGTCAGTGATAATATTATCTCTATTACTAAAGTTGAAACTTTGTTTTAAATGTATTGTACCACTAATGAATATGTATGTTAAAAACAGAATATATTGTGTTATATATTAGCATTTAAAAATAAATGATCAAATTTATTTGGAAAAAAAAAAAAAGGCGAGAATAGTAAAACAGAAAGAAAATATAGTATGGTTTTAAAGAGGTTTTTTTTTTTAAGAAACGCAAACTTGCTAAAATAAAAATATTGCATCATCTTTTTCTTTTAAAATAAAAGAAAGTTTTTAGTATTAAAGAGTGGGGGGGGGGGTGAGAAATCTAAAATAAAAGTAACAAAATTTAAAACTCAGCATCTCCTTTTTAAAATAGTTAAATAAAATGGCTAAAAATAAACAAATATAAAATAAAATTTGTTATAAAATAAACTTTGTGAAAATATCTCATCGGCTTTGGAATGGAATTAACTTTGCAAGTTTTCTGGACAATAAGATATTAGATTAATCTAAGCCAGGAAATGTAAAAATTAATTAAAAATATAGATTTAATTTATGATCAATTTAAAATGATTAAAAAAGAGCAAAGGAGAGAGAGATGTTGCATCTTGGCTATTGTTCTTTAGTCGGGTTTGTGTTATTGCTATTGTCAGGTTGCTATCAATACAGACAGAATTCAAAGAATGCTGTCAGAATTTGGAGAACTGTAATTCCGCAAGCAGACCAGTTATTACTGTTGTGGACCATTTTAGTTTCAGATACCACTGAATAGTACCATACTTTGCTAAAATTCCAGTCCTCCATCAAATCAACTGCTCATCTGAACCAACGCCTGAAACAAATGCCTAGATAGTGAATTGATGCTGCTGCTAATCTCTTCCATTATTGATCCAAAGAACGGAAGACAAGCCCCGGAAACCATCAATGGAGAAACAATGCCAACTGGTTGGAAAGCAAAATCAAATGGAAACCCAAAACATTGGACAATATGCACAAAATGAAAACCTTGGTAAATATACTTTTAAATAGCTGTGTACACTTAATTTTAAATGAAGTGAACTTTAACAGACTATTATAACTAGCTTAGTCATCATTTATATTTTTTGTGTAAAATTTATTCTTATATTAAATATATATGTGCTAATTAAATTATAATGTTTACTTAATTGTTATTATTTCTCTCTCTCGTTACTGTGTCATTATTAAATTAGTGTAGAGTTTTTTTATGAGTAAAGTAAATGCGCTGGACCTTGGGACAGAGTGTGAGCTAGTCATGGGATATTTCAAGCATTGGATTGTGTGTCTGTCATCCGAAGCATGCTAGCTGGTGCCTGAGGTTGATCCTCAAAGCAAATAAAATGCTTTGGATGGCAGAGGTTTGAATCCGCAGCGGAAGTGGGCCACAATCTGGAAATGTGATCATATTATGCTTTACACTGATCTGACCATGGGTATCGTTGATGGCTCTGCTATCATTGGTATTCTCCCCTCTGCTTGAAGAGCTGGTCCATTTGTGTGTTTTTAAAATTAGTATAAATTAGTATTTCAGTGGATCTGGTTCAAATGCCGTTCCATGTGAGTGCCAAAGCACCATAAATTGACCCAGCATAATAAAAGTTAAAAGCAAAATCATAATTAAAATTGAAAAAAACAAACTAAAATTTAAAATAAATTCTAAATTGCATAATAATAAAAATGAAATCGGTGAGCAGTGTGAGAAGAGAAATAGACCAAAGCAAATATTAAAAATTAATAATCTAAAAATATATATAATTATAATGTAATGAAAAAGGAAAGAGAAAAAATGCTGTCTGAAAGGTAAGTAAATAATTTATTGCTGGGTGTTTGGAGTTTGTCGAACAATTCATTCAATTTAAAAACAAAAAAATAATGAAAATAAGAGAACCACCTGACAAAGATTAGGGAAGGTTTAGAGTATATATTAACTCAGGAGTCCCCAACCCTATGCCCATGGGCACCATGGTGCCCGCAGATCATTTTATCTTTGCCCACTGCTATCCGAACATGATAAAAAATTATCTGATACAAATAAATTTAATTTTTAATTTTTTTTTATAAATTATTGTATTATATTGTAATCAAATTGTAGGGCATACTATACTTTTACAGCATAAAAATATAAACGTTAATTATATGTCAAAATTTTATTTTTGAAATAAATATTTTTTTGTACATTGTGTATTATTAACAATATCCAACTATAAATTTACATTGAAAAAATAAATGGTGCCCGCCACCTGGCCGGTATTATAGAATGCGCTCTTAAGTGGAAAAAGGTTGGGGACTCCTGCATTAACTGGACAGATTTTTAGTTAGAAAACAAAATCTGTTTTGTATATGGATTATGGGAATGAAAATAACGTTAAACAAATAAAATAAATAAATCTAAAAGAATAAATAAAACAATAAATGAAATCTATAATAAAAATTTAAATAAAATGTAAAATAATATAAGCGTAGATTGTTTGCAGATTGATAGTTATGGGGGTGTATAGATAAAGAGAGGGTGTATAAAGTGTAGGCTCATGTGAATCTAGTACCCATAACAGGCATGAAACAGAAGGGGGAATAGATTTCCAGGATGAGGATCCAGCAGAAAATTCTGAGTCCATCCAAATCATGCTGAGAGAAAGTCTCAATGCCATATCTCAAATATGCACACTGGAAAAATGCCAGCATAAGCTGTAAATTAGTTTCGTGGGAAGAAAAATTCCCAAAATTTCATCTTATTTTAGTGTAAGCCGAATGGAACAGTGGATGAATACTACCATTTGCAGTGACCCTATTTTCTAGAATGCAGTCACAAGGGAGAAAGTCCTGGTCTTATTCAATTGGCTGCTAGAGAAGTTCAAGCATAGAAGTTACGCAATAAACAAAAACAAAATTGAGTAAGTTGGATATAAGCCAGATATGTTTTGCTATCTGAGGCACTCGGCTTTTTTGTTCACGTCATAACAATATATATCCCTGGTGATCGTCATATATGACATAATCCGTTGCAAGTCAACATAGAATACGACCTGGTGAGATACAGCAGTTTAAGAAAAATCACCCTCTAATTTTGTTGATCTGTATGCAATTCGACATTTACGTTATAAAAATATTAAGTAAATAAATAAATGGGGAAAAAAATCAAATTGAAAAGTTTAAAATAAAATGTCAGCTAAAATGGGTTAAGCTAACACATTTTACCTCTCAAATGGAGGGATGTGTGATGTACCACTAGCGAATATATATGCTAAAAATAAACATTAAAAATAAATGATCACATTTATTTTTAAAAAAGGTAAGAATAGTAAAATAGAAAGGGAATATGTTTTTAAAGAGTTTTTTTTTAAGAAATGCAAACTTGGCGAAAATAGAAGTATTGCATCATCTTTTTCTTTTAAAATAAAAGAAAGTTTTTAGTATTAAAGAGTGAGCGGGGGGGAGTCTAAAGTAAAAGAAACAAGATTTAAAACATCTTTTTAAAATAGTTAAATAAAATGGCTAAAAATAAACAAATGTAAAATAAAATTTGTTATAAAAGAAACTTTGTGAAAATACACTCACTGGCTTTGGAATGCAATTAAGATGCAAGATTCCCGGACGATAAGATTAATCTAAGCAAAAGATTATATTAAAACAAGATGTAAAAATCAATTAACGAAATGTAAAAATTAATTAAAAATATAGATTTAAATTATAATCAATTAAAGATGATTAAAAAAGAACAAAGGAGAGATAGATATAAAAGTTGCATCTTGGTTATTGTTCTTTAGTCCGGATCATGTTATTGCTATACAGTCGGATTGCTATCAGTACGAACAGAATTCAAAATGCAGAGTCAGAGTTTGGAAAACTATAAATGCAGAAGCAAACCATTTATTACTGTTGCAAAGCACTTTAGGGCAGATGCCACCATAGTAACATGCATTGCTAAAACTCCAATCCTCCATCAAATCAACTGTGTTTGCCTGAACCAATGCCCAAAACAAATGCCTAGATAGTGAACCAATGCTGCCGCTAATTTCTCTCCCATTATTGATCCAAAGGATGGAAGTCAAGCTCCAGAAACCATCGATGGAGAAACAAAAGGCCAACCGGTTGGAAAACAAAACCAAAACTATAGGACAATACATACAAAACGAAAACCTGGATATATATACTTCTAAATAGCTGTGTACGCTTAATTTTAAATGAAATAAACTTTAACAGACTATTATAACTATAACCTAAAGTCGTCATTTATATTTTCTTGTGTAAAATTTATTTTTATATTATATCAAATATATCTGTGCTAATTAAATAATAGTGTTTGCTTAATTGATATTTTGTCTATTTTCTCTCTCTTGTCACCAGTAAATTAGTGTAAAGTCATTTTATGAGTAAAGTAAATATGCTGGATCATGAGATAGAATGTGAGCTATTTTTTGGGATATTTCAAGCGCTGGATTGTGTGCCTATCATCTGAAGCATGCTGACTATATAACCTATAGTTATCTGGCGCCCAAGGTTGATCCCCAAAACAAATAAAATGGTTTGGATGGCAGGGGTTATCAAATTTTAGCCTTGTTTATTATTAAACAAAGGAAAATGCATGAGATTTAAAAAATAAAATTATTTTTATTATTAACAGCAAATAGCTAAAAAATAATTTAAACAAAATATTACTAGGTTCATAGGCAATGTTTCCCCATATCAACACTGTATTTGTTTGCAGAATAATATCTAAATTTATAATTAATCATTAATTTTTTTTTACAGAATAATATATAAATTGATAAGTAATCATTAAAAATTACAATGTAAATATTTTCTAAATGAAATTGCATGACTTAATAAATGATTTATAATATGGGTTAAATTAAAGTATTATTTAAATTTCTTAATTGTAAAAACAATCTATTCTAAAAATAAATTAAATTATTAATTGAATAACATCTCTTTTTAGTAATTTTATTATTTGGGATTCTGTTAAGTGTTATTTAAAGTATTTATATAGTTAATCAAGGATATTATATTACATTAAAAAATATAATATTTATTGAAAAATATTAGCATATCATAATTTGTAGAACAAATAATATCAGGATTAATTAATATAAATTTATAAAGATATTGCTTATATATATATAAGATACAAATAAATACAACCTTGGTGTCTTGAAATGTGGATATTAAAATAATCAATATTAACTTGATTGAATAAAATAATGATTTTTTTTTGAATTAGTAAAATTAATTTATTCATATCCTTTCATGATTTGATATTGATAGTATAAACTCTGGTTTCATTTAACTATAAATATTAAATATTCATTTAAAGGAAAGCATCTTAAAATTTATATCCATGGTATCTTCTGTCTACATGCTCCTGCAAATAAAACAGATTCATTACATCATATGGAATATATTAAAAGAATAAAAATATTATATACTGAACGAAAATATATTATGAAATCAAGATGAACATGCTATCAAAAATTTTATATGTTTGCTAAACCAACTTCTCCCTTCAAAAAGGAGTATGTATATATATATATATAGTTAAGGATTGAATAAATAATAATAGTAATAATAAATTCATACATGTTATGTACATATGTGCTTATTTTTAATTATTATATAATGAATGTTGTGATAAATAGTTGGAATTAATTCAATTTACTCTGATCTTCATGCTATGAAAAAGAAAACATTTTAAATAAGTCGTATTTATAGTTATTAACAATAAATATAATGCTTAATAAATTAATCAGATAATTATTTTATGTACATCTTTTTTTAAAAAGACATTATTTACAATTGAAAATAAATATTAAATACCAGATTATTTATATAATTTTGTAAAATGTTTATTCACTTTCATGAAATGTTTATTTATATATATGTTGTGCCATTACAATTTAGTCAGTAGCTAAATTTGTAGTAATGTGCATGAAAGAAAATGTGGAACAAAAATCATCATCACATTTTTATATAGTAAATGAAGCTGTATGGCACCCAAGTTTAAACCCTACAGGACCAAGTTCCGAAAACTGAAGACAGAAACAGAGTGGGGGCAACAGTTATGTTCTTTAGTTGTTTGGGTGTTGATAAAAACTCAAAAAGTACACATATTTGGTTATTCAATATTTAATTTTTTTGTTAAAAAATAAAGATAGAACATATATATGGGCAGTGTGCGTGTGTGTGACAAGCTAGTAGTTATCATTTTTATATTTCAGATATTAAACCTTCAAAACTAACCTACATTTACTAGATTCTAATATTTTATTCTATTTTTATTTTTGTTTTTCTATGATTATAGTTTGGGGTTTGAAAGTTAAGGATTTAATTGTGGATATTAAAATCATAATTTCTAAAAAACATTCAGATTGTTGTATTGGCCAATTTTTATAAATAATTTGGATGATAAAGTGTGTGTGTGTGCATTGCATAAAGAAATCTACATTTATTATATTGAAAAAAAAAAGAGTTAAAACTGTTAAATTATTTGTTTCACAATTTTGTGTTAAAGAAAAAAAAAGATTACTTAAGCTTGGTGAGAACTCTAGTTTAAGATTGTCTCATCCTGGATCAATGAAAAAGAAACTCAAATTTTCGGGTGTGATACTTATGATGGTAGTGTGAATTTTCATATCTTTCTTTAACAAGCAGCTAGAAAAGATCACACTATCCAGCTAATTAAATTGAGTTGGTTGAAAATAGAAAAAAATAGTGTATAAAACCTGTCTGGAAAGTCAGCTAAAAAAGAGATTTTAAAATATTGAAACTAAGGAAGACAAGCATTTTATTTCTGCCAGATATCAATTTAAAATCTTTTTTTTAATATAAAGTTTTTGAAGAGTGAAAATATAAGAATGGCGGGTTAAAACATATAGATCATCTTGGGTTTTTCTGACCCCAGAACTAGCATATCATATAGAAAAAAATATCTTGTCTGAAATTAAATATTCTACATCTGATGACTGATTGAAAGAAATGCGACATTTTCAGTAAAAGAAAACATTCACCTGCATTTGAAAGCTGAAGGAAAATGATTAATCGACTGATAAGTATTAAATCTTCTAGTACAATGTATTTCGATGACTGAATTTAAACCTAGTAAAAATTATAAATGTGAGAACAACTGATATACTCTATTGGAAGAATTATGCTTAACAAGGAAGGGAAGAAAAAGTTCCAGTGGCAAATAATATCACCATCACCATTAAATAATTACAAGCCTCAAGAAAAAGAAACCGTTCCAGCAAACTGCGGAAATTGATTGATGTGAAAGTATGAACATTAAACAAGCTAAGTCTGAACCCGTGGGACTGGTAATATGAATTTTCATTATCTATTCGTAACATTTTAGAGTTGAAGTTTTCTATTTTTTTTTTTAGAACTTTAAAACAACCATAATCGATTGAAACCAAAATTTTCTTCAATAAGAATAGTTATAACCTTGAGTAATAATTTTATGTATGTTAAAACTATTATACCCAGCTTATTAATGAAGTTTATTTTCTAAAGGGTATTATTGTATACCAATCTAAAATTATGAAATGTTTGTTAATATGTAAAAGATTTTTTTTTTGTATAAATGTTTTTATTTTATTTTAAATAATGTTTAGTTATAAAGGGATAAACACACACATGCACAGTAATATATTAACTTGCTACATGTATATAATGGCGTGTGATTGTGAGAATAAAAGACCGCGTTAGAAATATTGGAGTATTTTTGCTTTGAGTTAAGGTATAGCGATCTTGAGAGTAGTTTAGAGGAAGGGGGAGAAGCAATTTAAAAACTTGTTTCTAGAAATCTTCTTTTTCCGATTCTACCAACATTTTTTTTTAACCATTATACTTTATATGTTAAGTTTAGATGTATAAAGATCCAAAGTATGTGTGCCAAAAGAGTGTTTTTTTTTAAAATGAAATATTTTCTTGTGAAGAGAAAACTTTAGCAAATTTAGTATCCAATTTTATATACATTATACCTTTGAGGGGAGGGGGGGACTTAAAATTAATCTAATGATTGCCAAATAATCAATTATTGTTATTATCATTATTGTTCATATAAATTCTTAGTTTTATCTTTAAATTGTTTGTATATGTTAGTAACACATTAATAAATATTAAATTGTTTTATTAAATGAGGCATATGTTTTCATTAAGGTAGTCTTTATTAGTTGTGATCATTCATCATCAATGGTGAAGATTAATTAAAGATTAAACAATAGTTTTGAATTTTTTTAAAAATTAAGTTTTATGATTAGGCTTAGTCCTAAAACTGTGGATGGAACTATTATCATTGTCATCATCACATTTTATTTAATGAGCTAGATAAATGTTTAAAGGCCATAGATAAATGTGATTTCATGGTATTTAGTTGACATTCATGAATAATTATAATAACCACCATTCCATCATCTATATCATGTAAGGATGTGCGAATTCCCATCCTAAATTAATAGTATAATCTGAGCTAGTAAAACTTATAAAGATATTGAAACGCATTTATTATGTTAAGATCTAGGAGATGATTTCTGTTTGATGAATTTTATATACTCCACTTTAGTTTAAGGAGGTTTTATGTTTACCTAAATGTTAGTGCATACAGTGATATGGGTCTAAAAGTAAAATCCTCCATTTTTGTTAAAAATAAAGTACCAAAAAGGGATTCAAACCCGGTACATGTGAAAAGGTTAAAAGAACTGTGTCTAGGTTCAGATAATCTAGTGGTGCCCTGCTAGACCATATTCACTTGTTATTTACTTAAATATGCACTGAACATCAAACCAAGAGATGAAAGTGGGTAAAATCTACTGTTGGATTTATTGAGCAGATATTTTATTGAGTTAACCAGTGTACTCAACCACTTGATGTTATTTCCTGAGTAATAATAGTTTGTCCTTAATAATTTATTTATAGTTTCTACTTGTTTATTGATGATACAATGGCTCCCTAACTAGGGTTTGAAATAGGCCAGATACCAGATAACTGAAATGACTAGTCTCCAAGCATTATTGTTTCTAATCTTTAGAAATCATATTATATTCAAAGTTTTCTTCATCATTATTTAAATATAATATTTGTGCCTTTTCATTGTCTCTTTATAATTATATTCCTCACTTTGAAATTAAATATAGATTTTATTCTGTAGTAGATTGTTAATAGTTGACAGTGATATATATATATTGTATGATCTAAACATCCAAATAAAATATGAGGAAAAATATTTTACTGACTAGAAAATGAGTCAAGATATCAATGGAATTTGAAGTTCTTTCATATAAATAATATTAAAAGAACTTATTTGCGTTACCTCCTCCCTCTCTTATATATTTTCCTGCAATAGATATGCATTAAACAAAATAAATAGTAAATTATAAACTATTTTAAATTTTGTATTTTGTAATATTTTTTGTACATTTATGTTTAATAGTGCTTTTATCTTTTTTTTTTTCTGTAATTTTTACTCATTTATTTTTTAATATGTTAACTATTTTTGGAATTAATTTTTTAATTAATATTTTATATCTTTATTAATTTGTAGTGTTTACTGGTTCAAATTAAAAGAAAATACAAAAATAATAAATTTTTTATAATTGTAATTAATATTATGAAAAACATTATAATTTTTCTCAAAACAACTGTCTAGAATTTATTCAAATGAATTTCTCAAATCACTTGATTATTTCTACTGTGATATAGATTTTTTTAATGTGTTAATAACATTATGTTCTTAATTTCTAAAGGATTGATTTAATCATGTACATTTTTTTTACATTATATTTAAAAGTACTTACTAGCAAATATAATAATCCAGTATTAAAAACATTTTGTTTACAACTTATTTTGATTAAAATTTGATTGTTTGCAATTTTTTATTGTAAGAACTTTAAAAGTTTTGACATCTTAAAGTGATATTGGAACTCAGGTTTATTCATAATGATTCCAAACTCAATCATTAAGAATGATACAGTATAAGTTTGTGAATTATTGCTCACCATCACTTAACATGTATTGGAGAAATCTAAATTGTGATAATTTATACTATAAACTATATCTTAAGCTTACCATAAAGGGTTATATGAATAAATGCAAAGCACTGTTGTGTTTAGCTCTATTAAGTCCCAACATCTGAATAGATTTGAATTTAATTTACATTTAGTAGATTTTATTGCTTTATTTCAAAATGTGAAAGATGAAATCTTGTGTTGTTATAATTCATAATTCAGAAATTAGCTATTATATAGCATTAGTTAAACAATGAGTTCAATGATATAATTAAATGCTCTTATTAGTTATAATTATATTTTGCAGTTTTTTTACCATTTTAAATCTACAGCTTTGAAATTAATCGTATTGTATGCAATTGTTTTTATTGGAAATAAATTTATTTTAAAATTAGAAAGCAAATTTGGCAATTAGTCAGATAAGTATGTAAATAAATATATAACTAAAAATAATGGTTTCATCTTTAAATAATAAATATTATATTTTATTATGTAGTGCATTATAAATTTATTAGTCACACATTGATTACGTAGTAATATTTACTGAGGCTATAACCTCGATAATATGCATATAAAATGCGATAGTAGGGACCTCTACAGGTGTTTTAACCACAAGCTTATACTCTTTTCTTCCATAGCGTAAGCTTGTGGTTAAAACACCTGTAGAGGTCCCTACTATCACATTTTATACGCATATTATTAAGGTTATAGCCTCAGTAAATATTACTATGTAGTGCATTGTAAAAGTTATATTTTTAAACAATGTAAAAAATATGATGGTTATTTCAAATTTTATTTGTAGTTACAGGAAAAAATTGCAGAATTGAAAAAAATTGTAGCAAAGAAAGAAAGAAAATTACAGGTATGGTTATTGTTAATTCTTTTAATAATACAATATTGAACAATTTTTAAATTTCTCACCTTCAAAATGCTTATAAGAAAAATTATTGTATGTGTGTGTGATTATATAATGTCTTTAAATCATTGAAAATATGACTAATGCAACTGATTTAAAAATTGATGAAAGTGTAACTTAATCATCAAATATTATAGAAATATTTTAACCAAAAAAACTTATCTTATAATTTTTTGTTACATTTTTCTCTATGTTATTTAAGATATGTTTTCATTACAATTATAAATAATATATAATATTATTAATATATTATTGTTAAATCAATTATACTTGATATATATAATCTAATAAATAATTATGAATTTATTTTGTAGAAATCAAGACTAATTCTGTAGTAGATTCTTTTAGCTCTATAAAGGTAGTCTGTTAATTCATTCTGAACCTAATGTAATTTCAATATTTTCATGCGAAATTCATAGTTCTGAATAGTATATTAAACATTATTAATAAAAATTATTTTTTTATTTATTTTATTACTATTAAAGAATAGGATCATCACACATTTTGAATCAATAATGAATCATGCTTTCTTAATTTTTGTTAGAAATGATTAGTAGTTACTTGTTGTTTTAGTGATCAATGTTTCACAGATCATATATGATGAAATCAGGAAAACATGGTGGTGAAGCTTGAAAATTTTATGCAAGTGCCTATGCCAGATCGATATATGCTTATATATCACCAGATAGATTAAAAAAGCTTAATATATTATTCAGTGCCATCATTATATCATGATAATTGAATTAATAAAAGACAACTTTTGTAAAAATAAATGAACCTTTTATAGAGTTAAAATTGTAGTCTCTGCAGAATAAATTTCTAATTTTTTATGGATATGAACAAATAATTTTCATTATGAAAATGATAGTTTGAATTTTAAAGCTTTCTTTTTAATCATATTGCATTATTCTGAATATGATAAAGGATTAAATTAGAATTTTAAAAAAGTCTTGATTATAAAATAAATTTAAGTAAATACATTATATTCTTACTTTCATAAATCAGTCACCACATACATAGTATATTCGTACATAATGCACATACATAGACACATTTAAGTACATGCAATTACAAACAATAGATTGGAATTGTAATTTTTTTTTTGACTTTCAATGACTTCAAGAGATGACTAATTAAAGGTACATGTGAAAGAAATGTACAGAAATTTTAATGGTGGTTCAGACAAAATAGGCTTATTTTCACTAAAGGACATCTTTAACACATGTTAGATTTTAAAGTTACAGGCTACCATTATTTTTTATTTTCATAAAATCTTTTTTTAAATCCATGGTTTTATTGAAAAATTATTAACAATAAAATGACAAAAAAAAATAATTTAAGATTTTATTATTTTTTTACACATATTTATTTAATCTCTAAATAATCACTACCAAAACTAGAATAGAATTTCCTGTTGATCACACGATCTCTTGAAAAATGTGATTTCATATAGAAAGCTATGTAAGTCTTCTTTATCTGAGTTAGTTAACTCATTATTTAGTCACTTTATATTATGTAAGTTGTATAAAATACAGGGATAAAAGAAGCCAGTATAGATCTCTAAGTGCAACCCATGTTTTCCAACTGTGTTTAATCACTGTATTACACAACCTGTAAAATGAAAGAAAACTCATCTTGAAATTCACTACCATAAGAATTTTTTTTTAAAATTAATTTATTATATTCTCTGCATTCTGCTTCATAATTAAAATTTTATCATGTTTAACGCTAAATTTATGTACTTGCTCTTAAACTTCTTACTGTCAATTATAAGCTTGTCAAGTCAAATAAATCCTAAATAAAGTTAACATATGATTAGAATAAAATAATTAGATCAATGATCACAAGCAAACAAGCATTTAAATGCTTGTAATTTGGCAGATCTCTTAAAGTATGCTTTGACTTAAAATTTTATAGTTAGATTATTTATTTTAATGCTCATTTGTGTTCATATGTGCATAAAATGAAAGTCACATGTTCCTCTGATTATAAATGTTTAATCTTATTATTAATCTTTGCCATGATCCTTTTTTTTAAATAGTTTATCATCATTAATGAAAGAGACTGAATTGTCTACAAATATCGGTGTAATTCAATTGCAACTACTTTTCTTCTTTTCTGAGCCAATACTTAATTTGTGTAAGTCATTTACCTACTTGTAAAATCTCTCTTTTAAATATTTTCATATTTCTATTTAAGTAAGTGTTTTTTTGTAATGGGGTCTTTTTTATTTTTTTTAATGAAAAACTTTTTTAAGGAGTGCACAAAAAAAACTTTTTTAAAATTTTTATTAAAAAAAATATTTATTTATTTTTTTTATTAATTATTTAAAAAAAAAAAAAAAAAAAAAAAAAAAAAAATAAGAAATTTTTTTATAATAATAATAAAATAATAATTATTTTTTTTTTTTTTTTTTATTTATTTTATAAGTAGGGAAATTTTTTTTTTTTTTTTTAAACCCAAACACAAGAAAAAAAATGTTAAAATGGGAATGTACATGGATAAATTTGATGAGAGAATTTGATGAACTGAACTTCTTTGTCAAAAAAAGCTTCTCAAAATATTATTATTAAAATATTGATACTGTCAAAAATATGTGAAATTTTTCTTACAGATTTATGAGTTACTAAAACATGTTTCAATTTCAGTATTTTATTAATATTTGTTCTCTAATGATTTTTTTTTGTTTGATATTGCCTGCTATGTGATAACATTAATTAAGTAGTTTTTTCAGTGGTGTTCACATTTTTGAGATAAACTGTTTGCTTTAGGATAGGTTTTTGTTTTACTACTTTGTGAGGAAGTATATCTTTGAATATATGTAAACTGTATCAATCATTAAAATGTTTTGAATGTGTAATTAAATGATTTTTGGAGAGCATTGAAATTTACTGCACTTTCACATATATTTAAGTTGAATTTTTGAGTTATCTAGAATGCATTTTATAGTTGGTTTTATTATTTCACATGCTTTTAGACTCAATAGCAAGGCTTAAATTTCCATGCATTATTTGATAAATATATTTCTTAACTTATATGATTAGATGGCCATAAGATTGTCAAAATGTTATTTTATTTTTTAAACATTGTATTCTTTTTATTATAAGATTTATGATTATATTATTGCATACAAATGTATGCTTATTCTAACATATACACACACATTTATGTACATTCACAATTTATTTCATATAAAATAAAAGTTAAAACTTCATAAAATACCTTTTCTTTTTTTTTAAAGTTATAAATTTATTGATGAAGCTACAATTATAATATCTATTTTCACGCATAATAAATATTCTAAGAATAATTTTTCTATGTCATCATGAATCTTTTTTTTTTTTTTTTTAATAATGAGATTCAAATTTGGTTTCAGTCTCATTAATTTTATTTAGGACATTGAGATTTTATTTGTATAATTTTTATGACAGTAAATGGAATATTATTCAATGAATAATTTTGTTTTAAAATAAATTCTTTATATAATCATTAATATGCAATTTTTTTTTTTGCTTGTTTGTGAAATATTCAATTTTGAATAGTTTTTTTTATTTTTTATTGTTAATAAATTTATGGTTAGTCTTAGTCTGACTTTGTCTTATTATATATTTGTTAAATTAATCTATTTATAATAATTTGACGAGGAACTTAATTCTTTATTCTTAGTGATGGAATCAAGTGTATGGAAGTATAATGTTAGATTAGTTTAAATTTATTTCTGGAATCCTCTCATCATTTCTTTTTTATAGGTAGTATTCACATTATAATATATTATTCTCTGAATAGATAGTAAATTGTATTTGATCATTCTATGCCATTAAATTATCCTTGGTAAAAAAAAAAGTCTTAATGTAATTAATCATCTAACATCTTTAAACTTTATTTTATTAATTATCAAAGATTTTATTTAATACTTTTGTGAACTGGATTCAATAATTCTTGTGTATCTTTTATAGAAAGAGACTAATGACTGAGAGACAATAAAAATCCTTCAATCATGAGTGCATCATACTTTTTCTTCAATCTATTATATCAGTGATGAACAATTGAAGAACTTATTTAAAAACATATAATTTTTTAAGTTGACTTAGATTGTAACATTTAATATATGAAAATTATAATCCTAATTAGAATGAAATAATAGCACATTCATGCTTAGCAGTACTCTGTACAAGTATTTTCCTTATGCTCCATGGATTTTCTAATTAATGTATAAATTTTAATGAGAAAAATTATTTCTAAAATATTTATGCTATGACACAATTCTTTCATCCATAGCAGTTTTGGAATTTTAATCTATATTTTATTTTTTGCATTATAAAAGCTTGCTTTCAAATAGAAATATATATATATAATGAAAATACAAAATTCACATTTTTATTAACAAATGACAATTTAAAAAATATTCTTATTTGTCAAAATTTAATATATTTATTTTCTAAAGTATTTTTTGTTTTTAAAATAAATGATGCATAAACACTCTTATCTGAGTGTTATCTATACATCTATATTGTCGCTGGTTTTTCATGTATTGTATATTTTTGTTCATTTTTTTATCATTCTAATATACACAGGGATATCCAAAAATAGCCGGAATTTTATAATAAAAAATTGTTTATTTTTAAGCGTTATAAATTTAATCTCTTTCAAATTATTATCCATTTGATATACCGATCTAAACTTTTTTTATTTATTTTCAAAGTTGTCCAGAAATACTTGCAAAGTGATGCCTTTTCATGTCTTATTTTTTTACCACCCTTTCCCAATCTTCAAAAAAAAACTTTTTTTTATTCAAAAGATTCAAAAAAAATTGCACAAAGCTAGTTCGAGCAAATACAGCTGATAGATAAGCTGGATCATGCTGAATTTAATTTTAAAATGTTTCACATTCAAGGCTTTATGAGATGACACTATTGGGGTGAAGTTTGCACTTTTTCCTTTGCACAAAATGAGATGTTTATGTTTTACCACTTTACATAAATGTTTTAGAACTTGCAGATAAAATGTCTGCCCATTACAAACTAAATCTGAGAGAAAAATACCATTTGTGTCAAAAAAAAAAAAAAATTGGACGTAATTCAACATTTCAATCATTATATATATCAAAAAGACAAATATGCAAAATGCACTTTAGAAAAAAATGTGCTATGAATCCACAATTTCACATGGTGATGTCATTTGGCAGATTGATGCAGAAGGATTCCTGCAAGAAGTATGCAATAGCAAAAATATATACTATAACAAGCACGTATACCAGAGAATGATTCCAGTTATTTTTGGGTCCCCTCTCATAATCTCCTATGCTATAATGATTTTTGTTTTTTGGCTGACTTAAATCTAATATTCTCTGTAAATTATGTATAATGATCTTTTCTATTTTCCTTAACGTACAATGGCTACTACACAATGTAAATTTTACAAGTGGTATCTCAGTCTGCTCCTAAGAAAAGTATTTGTTTTATATAAGTATCATTTCAAATTTGTATTTTGTTTTTATTATAAGCATTATTCACATAAAATATTTGTATAAAAATATTAAAAAAATATAGCTATAAAATTACAAAAAGGAGAAATGAAATTTTTTGTTTAATTGGATTCAATTGATTGCTTTCAATTTAATAATGAAATAAATTTGCATCTTATTACTGTAGACATTAGACACAATATATTTATAATAGTAGAAGAAAAAAAGCTGTTTGCAAAACATGAAGAAAATTTATAGCCATTTAGTCTACATGAGAGACTGCTAAATTAGAAAAGGGAGCATACAATTTATACTACATGAGCTAAATTTAAACTAATTTGATTTTTATCAAAAAGAGACATACTTAAGCAGGTACTGAGACAGCCGCCTGTTCTATTTAAAAAATACTTTATATTAAGACATTAAAATTTAATCCATTCCCACATATCAATTGTAGTCATTGCAGATTAAACTTCAATATCACTACTGCAGTCTTCCAATTATCTAATATATATTTATTATTTAGATATTTGGTACAAAAATTGATTAACAATCTGCTTATTTTTTCACCTGTTTCGTTTAAAATACCCATAATTCCATCATTTTCTGGAGCTTTTTCACTCTTCATAAATTTAATTACAGATTTTAACTCTTTATTAAAAATATTTGGCATTTCAAAAGATAGCATAATTTTAGGGGCAATTTTTTTTTTAAAATTTTTATATTGTTTTACTGTATGATATTTTTATAAAAAATTTTCACATACTTCATGATCACTCATCATTTTAAAAATAGTGTTAGTTTTTCTTATTCTTGATTATTTTGAAAATTTTTATTCTCATTTACAAGTATAACTTTTCTTGTCTTTCTCAATTATATTGATGAGAATATAAATATTGGCAGGTCAAATAATAAAAATCTTGATCAATTAATAGGTAATTATAGGTTAAGGGATGATTTACAGTTCAAAAAAGGAATTGTATATAAAATTACATGCTAAATTTGTAAAATGATTTACTTTGGCCATACTGGAAAACAGTTAGAGGTAAGAGCCAAATAACATAATAATGCTATCAAAAGAAGAGATGATAGATCTGCATTATATATTCACGTCTTGAAATATGGCCATAGAATAGATGCTACAAAAAGTATTAAATATTTAATTTCATCAAAGATCCAAAAAGAAGACAAATATATGAAACATATTATATTAAAAATAATTTGACTAATTGTATGAATATTTATAAGACTTCTACAAATTTGGTTATGTTGATTAAAAATGAATGGAAAATTATATAGATTGATATATATATAATTGTATATAAAAATGCATGTAATATTGTTTAACATATTGTCATGATATAATCAATTGTTTTGTAATTATTGAATTTATATATGAGGATTTTGATTTTTTTGAATTTGGAAAGATCAAAATTATTATAAAAAGAAAAAAAAGTGTTTCAATCGCCATTTTAAAAATATAGCAGTTTAAAAAAAAAAAAAAAAAAATGTTTTTTGTTGAATGTGTGTTAATGTAAGATTTCTATAACTAAGTTGTGCGTAAGATTAGTTGGTTTAAATTTGCTACTAAAGTTTTTTTTTTTAAATTTTAATCTAAAAACAGTTAGTTATTTTGAGGTAAAAGATAATGTTTAGAAGCCTAAGGTACATGTGGTTATTGATCGATCGTTTTTGAAAGTAAAATTTTTTATCTTTCTGTGCAAAAGGGTTTGAAGAGTAGGAAAGAAAGTATAAAGTTAAATATAGAATAGATGGCTTGGAAAATAAGTAATATGGATTGCATTTGTATTTTACAATGCATATATAGTAGTCAGAAAGGAATTAGACGTGCTGTGGTAGAATGTAATATATGTAATGAGGTTTTCCACTTGAAATGCTTAAATAAGACTAGGAAGGATGTAACAGGTTTATGGTTATGTAGACAGTGTGTGAATGTGATAAAAGATGTGTAAAAGTGGTTTCAAAGTGTAGATAGTGTAAAGAGAAAGTCAGGAGAAAACAAAACGTAGTTGAGAAAGGCAGGAAGTCAGGAGAAATGGAACAAAACGTAGTTGAGGAAGGCAGGATAGAGTGTGTTTGTAGTGGAGTGACGAGGTATGGATGGAAAAATAGGTAGTGCATTGGAGATGGTTAACCAAAGAATAAGTAAGATAGAGGAAGAGGTAAAGGATGTAGAAGCAAAATTAAAATTGTTAGAGATGAAGCATGAGCAGATAAAGGAATTATTGAGTAGGAATGATAAGGAAGAAGTAGATAAGGAAGTCCAGAAGGTGGTAGAGAAGGTTGTGAATGAAGCAGAGAAAGTAGACTATGAGACAGTATTGATAGGGGATTCATTAATAAGAGAATGTGGAGATATAATTGCAAGGGAAAATAGAAACAGGTATGTAAGAGTATGTTTGCCGGGAGCTAAAATTAAGGATGTTACAGATAAAATAAAGAGCAAGGGAATAGAGATGTATATGTTATGGTAGGGACTAATAATTTATCAGAGACATAATGGGTGAGTACACAGAATTGATTAGGAATTTGAGTACGGCTAAAGGAAGAGTAGGAATAGTTGGATTATTACCAAGATTTGATAAAAGGTATATATTAGATAGGGCATGTTCTATAAATGAGAGAAAGAATTGTGTGAGAGAAATGATGTTACGTTTGTGGATGTGTGGGATTTTTTTATTGGGAAGAGGGAGTTATTTGATAAAGATGGGTTCCACTTAGGTAAACAAGGAAGTGAAGTTTTAGGGAGTCTGATGTATAAAGAATGTAGTTCGGGAAACTTGTAAAAAGGGGGGTGGGATTTTAAATTGTAGTGTTATTAAAAAGATGAAGAATGGATGGGATGTAAGGAATAAACAAAGGGCAGTTGGTTTAGATATAAACGTAGATGTGGAGAGGGAATAGGTCTGTAAAATTTAATGGTAAGCAAGTTATTTATAAACATAATGGAGAAGAAAAAATCAAAAAAATTTATAAAAGAGTAGTTAGGAAAGAAAAAATTGTTAAAATTGGGTTTTTGAATATGCAAGGTGGTAGGAGACCAGAAAAGTGGTAGGAATTAAACAAAGCAATTGAAAATGAAGAGCTTGAGGTATTAGCAGTAGTGGAAACACATCTAAGAGAAGATGAAGAACCTGTTTTGGAAAATTTGGTATGGCAAGGTATAAATAGAAAAGAGAAAGAAAAAAAAAGGGTAGTGGTATAGGTGTTATATCAAAAAAATATTTAAATACTGTTAAATGCCAAGAACATTTGTGGTTTGAAATAAGGTTGGGAAAACAAGAATGGATGATGGCTATAGTTTATATAGCTACTGGAGATAATCAAACTATAATGGAGTGGAACAATAGCATATATGCGCGCCTAGTTAAGGATATACAGAGTTTTAAAGAAAAGGGCAAGAGAATAATGGTTATAGGAGATATGAATGGGCATATTGAAGAAATTGATGATGTAGACAATAAGAATGGACAGCTTTTGAAGAAATTTTGTCAGAGAGTAAATTTGAGCATTGGAAACTTATCAAATATTTATGAGGGACAATACACATGGTCTAGGAATAATATATCTCACACAATAGATTATGTATTGGTAGAGAAAGAGGGAATGTATAAAGTACGGAAAATTAAGGTGTTGGATAATGAAGAGAGAGTATGTAGTAGTGATCATAATTTCTTTGTAATTGAAATGATTAGCAATGTGATGGAAAATAGAAATAAAAGTAGAAACAATAGTGAAAGATGTGGAGAGTGAATGATAAGAATAAGTTAGAATAGTATAAAATACAAGTTGAAGAAACCATGGAAGAGTTGGTTGGAAATGAGTATGAGGACTGGTGTGATGAAATAGAAAAAAGTGGCAAATAGGGTTTTAGGTGAGAATATTCAGAAGAATAAAAGTAATAGAAAAATGAGAGTTAGTAAAAGTGTAAAAGAGAGGAAAAAAGCATGCAGAGAATATAAGTGTGCTATTAAGAACAAAGAAAGTGAAAAAGATATTAATGCTAAATGAGAAAAGTACTTAGAAAAGAAGAAGTTAACTAAAATAGATAATTATATAGAGAGAATGAAACTAAATAGTAAATTATTGGATATTAATAAAAGTGGAAGAGATTGGAGTAAAAAAATTTGGAATTACATTAAAAGGAGGAATTTAGGGAAGAGAGAGATAGTATTACTGGATGAGGAGGGAATAGAGTGTAGTGCTAGAGAAGAATTAGAGAGAATATTGAATAGTTATGTAATGGATATAGAAAATATGTTAGATGTGAAGGACAGAGGGATAGAAAATATGAAAGCATGTAGTAATGGGAATATTAGGTTTACAGAAAATGAATTGAATGAGGCAGGGAAGAAATTTAAAAGTAGTAAGGCAAGAGGGTTAGATGGATGGGCAGCAGAGATGGTAATGAATTTAGGGTGTAGGGCAAAAGTAAAGTTACTATCATGTTTTAATAAGATGGCACAGAAGAGAGTTTTTCTGGGTAGCTGGAGTAATACAAGAGTAAGATTATTATTTAAAGGAAAAGGTAAGGATCGTAGAAAGTTAAATAATTATAGACCAATAGCGGTAACATCAGGTTTATATAAAGTTTTTTCATATATGTTGGCTGGAAGAGTTGCAAAGTGGATGGAAGAAAATAATGTAGTGGGGGAAATGCAAGGAGGCTTTAGGTTAGATAGGCGTATAGGAGTTAGTTTATTTGTAGTTACACAACTTATAGATATGAGTAGAAATTCAGGTAGACAGTTATATCTGAGTTTTATAGATATAGAGAAGGCATATGATAGAGTAAATAGAAGTAGATTATGGATAAGTTTAGCAAATCTGGGAATGGATGAAGCTTTAGTGGGTGTTATTAAGAAATTATATGAAAATAATTACTATACATATCAATTAGGGGATATAGAATCAGTTAAAGTTATGTCACCTATTTTGTTTGCGTTGTATTTGAGTGAAATGGAGAGAGCAATAGAAAGTCTTGGAATAGGGATAGAGATATCATTAATAGGTGGCAAGAGAGTATATACATTTTTGGGTCTTTTTTCTGCGGATGATGTCTTTTTGTGGGCAGAAAGAAGAGAAGATATGGAAGTTATGCTGAGGACATGCGCAAGGGTGGGTAAAGGTATGGGGATTAAATTTAGTGAAGAAAAATCAAATATAATGATGGTGAATACTGGGAAAAGAGAAGACAAAGATTTCTTATTGGGGGATATAAAGTTAAGTGTGGTGAATAGATATAGTTATTTGGGAATCATCTTGAGTAATAAGAAAAATTGCTTGGATGAATGGGAGAAAAAATTGATGAATGAAGCAAAGAAAAGAAAGGGATTGATAAAGAAATTAACAGTGTTTTCATATAATAAATATGATGTAGCTAGAATTGTATGGAAGAGTGGCAGCAGCAGAGTTAACATACGGCAGTGATGTGTTATGTGTTAGTAAAGGGGTATTAGATTGCTTAGAAAAAGTACAAAGGGGAGTAGGAAGACATGCATTAGATGCTGAGATATGGACAGCAAAGGAGACAATTCAAGGAGAAATGGGATGGTCAAGTTTTTATATGAGGGATGCAAAAAGCAAATTGAAAATGTTCGGTAGATTGCAGTTTACGGATAATAAAAGAATAGCCAAAATAGTATTTAATTGTGTTACAAGTAAAGGGCAGGCAACAAGATGGGTGAGAAAGGTAATGCGGTATGCAGAAGATTTCGATAAATAAGTTATGTCAGTATACTTGTACAAAAGGTGGGATGATTGTGTTAGGAGGATTGTTGAGTGTTATAGTGGTAAGGAGTGGGATAGAAGAATAGATGCATTAATAAAGAATAGGGAATTGGAGAGATTATGGAGAGTAAAACGAGTTTAAATATATATAGAAGTAAACAGAACATTGGGTGTGAGTTAATTTATGATAATAGTAAGGAAAGTAGTTTATTGTTTAAGGCTCAAACGGGATCTTTAGCAACAAGGGAATATACACGTAAATGGAAAACTATGGGTGATTTATTCTGCAAGTTGTGTAAGGAAGGCATAGAAAATATTAGGCATCTGTTACTTCAATGTAAATGCTTGGAAGCAGAAAGGGTACAAATAATGAAGTTATGGAAGATTAAATATGAACAAAGTGATTATACAGAAAATGAGTTATTGATTTTTATGCTAGGTTTGGGAAAAGGTAAGGGGGATTTAGATATGAAGATCATGGAGTTGACAAAGATTATGTTGTGGAAATGGGATGAAGCAGATTATGGGAAAACTTAGGGTGGACAATGGAAAAGGAAGGTAAAGTGGGTAACAGGTTTCTCTGAGCATAGCTGGTGAGAGATGCCTGACTCCATTTAAGGAGAAGTCACAGTGCATCATATAACGTTAAATAGATTTAAAACATTTGAAAAGGGCACCAAAGCACATGCTGAAAAAAGCTTTTTATGTATAAAATTATTATTTGATTATATAGCTGTTGTAAAGAATTATTATTATTATTATTTCTTAAGAAAATATAAGAAAAGGAAATATATCTTTTTTATTAATTCTAAATAGTGGTCATGACTTATATGTAAAAAATTTTAAATGCTTTTAGTATGAATTATTTGTTTGCTATGTATGAGAATTTTTTATGATCACTATTTATTTACTAAGTAAAAGATTGTTATAATACTCAAACTCATTTTGTTTCAATATGAAATCATCAGCATCAACAACCTTCCTCAAACATGTATGTGCTCTACAATTTCAAGATAAAGTGATAAAAAGATAAAATAATAATACTATACTACAGATGAGTTTTGCAAAGGATATACAAATCAATCTGGGAATTAAAAATACATGCACTTATAAAACATGCTGATAAATTATTTTCGTTATTTGATATTTTATAATGCTATTTTTTAACTTTTGCAGGAAATTTTTCTTTCTGGAATACTTTAATACTATATGTAATTCAAGCTATCCAATGATTCTATTATTTACTATATCTTCTCATTGCAATCAACATTGCACATGTTTAGAATATCTTTGAGATAAACTTTACTATATAAACAAGATTTACCTCTCCCATGAAAAGTGCTTAAATTCACTATAAAAAACTCTTAGAAAATCTTGTATTGTTTATTTATTATATATATTCAATCCAATGAAGATGATTTTACAATAATGTATCCTATAGTATCATATTTAATGATGAACATATTGATTGGTTTTATGATCAAACTTTTATTAACTAGAAGGTGAAGATTAATTATTGATTAGTCAGATGAATATTAATGCCCTGATTGTAAAAACAAAAAATATAATTGTTATATGATGCAGTCTTCATCACTATGTATATGAAGTGGTGGAGGCGGCATATCTATGAATGCTGAACTCAAAGGTCTACCTTTAACTTTCGAATATATAAAGTTTTTTAAATATAAACATTATTTATAAAATTTCCTGAAGTTTTGACCATTAATGAATTTGTTAATAGTATTTTGAATAATATTGTTTTTGGTTATTAATAATAGTGAATATAAAATTGTATAGATTATTTATTTATGATTTATATTTTTGATACATATACCTTCATTTTTTATTTTGTTTGAATTTCTATAATATAAATTTTTATTTTGTTAATATTTTTTATTGTTTATTAGAATCAAATAATAATACTTTTCAAAAATAATTTAAACCATCATTCCTTTGTTATCTAATCAATAATATTATTTTATTTCAGAAATCTGAAAAAGCTGCCAATATTAAAAAGTATGTTCAACAGCGATTGTTGGATCAAAATGATTTTCCTCTTTCTCCTGAGGATTTTAAATACTCTAATCATTCCCCATTTATCACAAGAAAGAAAACTAATACAAAGATTAGAAAATCTTTAGTTAATTTTTATAAAGAAAAGTTTTCAGATGCAGAAGAAAGAAAATCATGTTCTACTACTAGTAAAAAAATAAGAGAGACTGAAATAGAAAGAGTTCTGATTGAAGATAATGTATCGAAAAATGATTTCATAACTACTAATCAAAATTTAATGTGTATCTCTACATTTAAAACAAACTGTAAAAATCATTCTAACAATCTTCATAGAAAGAGAAAACAAGTTCTTCAAAAACCTGAAAACATTTTATGTAATATAAAATCAATATTGCCTAGCCAAAAGTATAAACAGTTAAAAGAAAATGAACTAGATGAGAATGAAATTGATTGTAAGCAAAAATTGATTCCTAAAATTAATGTGTTTGTTCAAAATAAAACCACCGAATTTAATAATGGGTTGATTTATCTAGATAATAAAATGATAACTGAAGAAAATAATGCAAAACTTTCTGCAAATGATATTAAAATTTGTAATTCATTAGAAAGTTGTACTATAATAGAATCACCTTGCCATCCAAGAAAAATACATAATATACTACAAGAAACATTTAAGCCATACTGTAGTAAGAAATATCTATCTTTGGACAAAGAAAATCCATGTACAGCTTTTAGTGTTGAACAATCAGAAAATTATTTCCCTTCTTTTCCATCAGGTTTAAAAAATAATGAAAAAGATTTCATTTTACCTGATAAAGATTTTCTTCATTTAAAATTAGCTCTTTTGAAGAAACGACATTCTAATGACCTAACTGTATTAAGTGTATTTCTGTCAGAAAATAATAGAAATAGCGGTGATCTAACTTCAAAAGAAGAACTATTTTCTCAGGAAAAATGTTTAATAATTAATAAAAAAGAAATAGAATGCAGTCCTTTGGTTACTCCTTTAAATAATGTTAATCAAGGATATTTAGATGAAAAATTAACATTTTCATGTCATCCAAAACAAAAATTAGTTAATGGTTGTCTATGTCATACTCATTTTAGCAATGACTTTGATTTAGAAAAAAATAACACAGAAGCAAATAAATGTGGCAAAGAATTTGATTCTATTAGTAACTTATCAAATAAATTATTATTACCTGATAGTGAAACTTTTCTTTTGAATGAAACTAATAGAAAAAGTTCTGAAAATCTTTGTAAATTTAGCTCTGTTGAAAAATCATCAGCTGTATTGGAAATTTTTGAAGAAAAGCCAAATATATTAAATGAAAATGATACCTATGATTCTGTCAATCAAAATGAATGCAATTCTAAGTTAAATGTACTACAAATTTTTCCTAAAGATAGCATTAATAGACACTTGCATTATACTGTAAATATTGATGTGAATACTTCAAAATTAGAATCATCAGAATGTAAAAGTGAATTATTTTTAAATAAAACTGATATCTTAAATGAATCCAGTGTAAATTATTCTGAAAGTCAACAAAAAGTATCAACCCAATTGGTGAGCAATCAATGTAATGCTAATAGTACTAAATTAGAGTTACCTGTTTTTAAAATAGAGTCTGTAATAAATGAAACTCATTCTAAACATAACATGAATATATCAGAAATAAATAATAGTGATTTGAAAGAAGTTGGCGAAATAATTATTGTTAAAGATAATATTGAAAATATAAATGATTATAAAGCAGTTAATTTTAGTTTTGATGAAGATGTTTTAAATAATAATAAAAATTTACTTAAAAAAAACAATTTAATTGAAAATATTACATCAGATTTTGAAAGAGTAAGCTGTCCACATCCAGAAAAGGCTGAGATTTCTGACATCCCTGAAATTGATTTTATATCTGTAGAAACTAAGTGTTTACAAGTAAGTAGTCCTTGTTACTGTTATTGTTCATTATTACTACTACTACTATTATTATCATTGTTATGCATATTTGTATACATATATTTTACTTCCAACACGTAATATTATTAATGCATATTAAAGTTTTTAAGTATAGATGCACATAAATATAGAAATATTCAAGCACACAATATAAATATAGACATATCTTGATAGTTTTTAAAAAATATTTTAATAATTAAATTAATAGTTAAGTTGTGATGAACAGATGAAGAAAGTTGAAACTTGAATCTCTAAAGTTTTTATACTGAATTAAATAAAAAATTTCATAAAGATTATTGTTATATCCGCACTTACGACTGTGCCAATGTTATATCTGCCAGTCATACTGTGCGGTCAGCAAATAACGTTATACAATTCCCATGCTGTTCTTTTCCAACGAGTGCTCTCCAACAAATCGGTCTGCAACGAATGCTCTCCAACGAATTGGTCTGCAACGAGGCTCTCCAATGAATGCTCTGAATATCTCGGCTGCGGTCTCCTTCAGCTACACCCGTGAACTACATTTCCACTGGGTGCTGGTCATTAACCGCAAGCACTAACGCGAGATATCTCTACTTGTGTTAAACAGACGTCTACTCCAATACTGCTACTCAACTACTTGACTGCTCTCTACTACTGCACTGCTTAGTGGTTCTCTAATTCCTGCCCTGCGTAGATGTTACCCAGTCTTTTTATCGCTTACTGACAACTGCAACAATTAATCATTGTCCAATAAGGTAACGTCTTATATCTAGAAATATTTGCAATCAGCAAATATCTCTTGGAATTATCGTCCGCCATTACGTTAATTAATTCCTGTTATCAGCGCGCTATCTAAAAACAACAACTCGAATAAATTCTAGTTCTTTCTGGAGTGCACAAAAATGTCTGCCATTTTTCAAAACACTACACACCTCCCTCCACTCCAGAAAAACCCTTGTTGCTATTCCTTGGTGTTTTGTTGTTGTTTTTCTATTCCTACTTGGAGGGACATATTTCCTGTTCACAGGTTCCAAATGCAACTGCGCCAATGTTATATTCGCACTTACGACTGTGCCAATGTTATATCCGCCAGTCATACTGTGCGGTCAGCAAATAACATTATACAATTCCCACGCTGTTCTTTTCCAACGAGTGCTCTCTAACGAATCGGTCTGCAACGAATGCTCTCCAACGAATTGGTCTGCAATGAATGCTCTCCAAAGAATTGGTCTGCAACGAGGCTCTCCAACGAATTCTCTAATATCTCGGCTGCGGTCTCCTTCAGCTACACCCGTGAACTACATTTCCACTGGGCACTGGTCATTAACCGCAAGCACTAATGCGAGATATCTTTACTTGTGTTAAACAGACGTCTACTCCAATACTGCTACTCAACTACTTGACTGCTCTCTACTACTGCACTGCTTAGTTGTTCTCTAATTCCTGCCCTGCGTAGATGTTACCCAGTCTTCTTATCGCTTACTGACAACTGCAACAATTAATCATTGTCCAATAAGGTAACGTCTTATATCTAGAAATATTTGCAATCAGCAAATATCTCTTGGAATTATTGTCCGCCATTACGTTAATTAATTCCTGTTATCAGCGCGCTATCTAAAAACAACAACTCGAATAAATTCTAGTTTTTTCTGGAGTGCACAAAAATGTCTGCCATTTTTCAAAACACTACAATTATTTAATTTTTTAACAAGCATTTCATCCAAAGAACTACTGGAAAAAAGGAAAATATTTAGTCTAACAAAACCAAATATAGTCATCTGGTGGAGACAAATTTATGAACATATTATATTCTTCATTCACAAGATATTTAAAGGAAAATATTTCAAAAATAAGATTAATGCACAACATCATCATAATATAAAAAAGTGATAGAGAAGATTTGAGAAATAATGTATTAGGTTACTGTTTATTCACTTTAAACATTTCACTAAACTTTGTGTAAATTATAAGGAAAGTTGGGTTTTATTCAACCAAGAGATCTGTTAGGATTAAGAAGTGAATGATACATGGGTCTAGTAAAATTTATGATATAGCTCCAAATTTGAGATGCTAGATTAAATTGTGTTAAAAAGATGGCAAGAAATAACAGAATACTAATGTTGCTGAGAAATTGTTTAAGCTTGATTATAATTCTTTATTGCCTAATTACTATGCCTTTTGGCAGAGGTCTTAACATGCATACATTCATATTATTTGCAAATAATAAATGAAGTAATTGAAAGGATAAATAATATCAACTACTTATCTATTTTTTATTATTATTGAAAACATTTTTAATTTAATTTACATAGCCTGTGATTAATATCTTGAATAATCAGAATATTCAAATAACATATTAAAATTGTTAAGCAAATGAATAAAAGTGACATTTTGTTATTAGAAAATTTAAGATAAAAAGAAATCTAAACTTAAATGATTCAATTACAGGTTGAATCACAGTTAAAGCTCCAGATTATTAAAATCCTTTTAAATTTTGTGGGTGATATTGCTATTTTTGCAGCAATATCTATTTAGTTAGAATCAAAAATATTTGAATTAAAATTAACCAATTGAGAGTAATATTGATGTTTAATAGATTTGTGTTGTATAGAAGACATTGGCATGATGTGATTAGAAAGAAAGTTGTAAGAAGTGAATAATTATATTTATTTAAGCTAGTTAATTTCATTTAGGTCGGGTATAATGGAAGAAATAATTAGAAAAATTTAATGCTATAGAATACAATCATTAGCTATATTGTATTTGAAAAAACTTACTTAATATTATATTTAATTGAACTGCATTTCAGTTGGAAAAAGAACAAACCTTTAACTAATGTTTTTTGTCTTGATTTATTTTGTGAATTATAAAATGAAATGAAGATTGTAAATTGCAAAAAGGAATATAGAAAACAGTATGTTGGGGAAAACCGGGGAGAATAGAAAAACAAATAATGAATTTGAACTCATATAGATATATGATGACATTATTGTGAAATTTAATGTTTTGAATCAATTCTCTCCAAGAAAAGAACAAAATAACAAATGCTTATCTTAGCATTTATACTATTAGTCATTGATAACACAACACAGAATAATTTATTTTTTATTTTTTAAAGATCTTTTATAAATTTCTTTTTTCATTATATTTAATATTAAAAACTTAAGATAGACTGGGCAAATAGAAAAAAAAACCAAATAGGTGATTAGAGAATTCTCATTAGGAAGCCAAGAGATAAAAAGCATCTAAATATGAAATGAGATCAAATAGTTTGCCTGAATTATTATTTCTGCGTTTTTATTTTTTATCATATCAATATTTTTTGAACAACAATAATTAATATTATAAATATTGCTTCAATTAAAAAAAGCAAGGTAATGATTTTGTTTAGTGAGTATTTTTAAGTAGTATATTGTTTTACAAGTGAATTGATGGCCCAGATTTAATGCGCAAACTATAAAAATTATAGTGTAACTTTCATCTCTGATTGAAAAGACATATATTTGAATCTGTGGTTTGCATTACTTTTAAAATTGATATTAGAAAAATAAATGAGTAACAAAGTTATGTAATATAGTAGTTAGTGCATCCACTAGATTTGCTCACATTCTGGAGTTCAAATCTGAACTAGATCAAACTTTGAATATTTTTCATTTCCAAGTAGATTTAGAGGTTTTCTTTCAGATAACTGGCATGGAAAATCCAACTAACTTATCCAATTGCTATTTACTTAAAAAAGTCTAACAACTTTTTTTAAGTAGAGAATAATACAAGAAAAGAAAAACAAATGTTCACTATCCCAGTATTTGATTAGCATGGTATTATTTACTTTTTCATTCTTTCTCTGTAGAGAGCTACTGGAATAACTTTTGTCCTGCAATTGGCTATTTATAAGCTGTTTTACCTTTATGTATTATTACTTTATTTAAAATTATTTGCATTAAAATGAAAAATAGTAATTATAAATATTAGTCTGATATTGATAAGATTTACATCAAATAAACCATCATACTGTATCTCTTGATTACTCATATTTACACATGTAGCTTTAGAGTAGAGATTATGAAAAGTTAATTATTCCAGTCAGTTATTAATTGAATAATGTATTTATATGATCCCCTGCCTATATTGTTTATTTACAAACACATAGTTATTGAAAATTTCATTATAATGCAAGTGTTTAAATAGTGTAATGATTTTTTAATTCTGATTGATTGTCAAACAGCCATAAAATTTTTTTATTCATACTTAATTTTTCTATTTATTAACTATTTTTGCAGAAATGTTCAAGTCCATTGTTAAATATTTTTGGGAGCACTTTTCAAAAAGATGCTTATAATGTGACAATCTTGATCATTTGTCAAGAAACAAAATTTACTGTATGGTATAGTAATGACAAAAATGTATTTGCAGTGTGGTCTGAATTCAGTCCAATAGTAAGTATAAGGATAGCAAATATATCTTTAATATTTATAACAAATTTTAATTTGAATAATACAAGTATATTTTTAAATTAAATGAGATTATACTAATAATATTATCTTATTACATGTGGTTTTAGGAATCATCTTGCATAATGCATTGTTGTCTTTTACCAACAAATACTGCCATAATTTTATCTTTTATAATATCAACAGAAAATAATGGCAAAGAATTATACTTGTTTGAAAGTCATGAAAAAAATGAATATGCAGTGAAAATGTTAAGAAGTCAGAGGTAATTTTATCATAGATATTTTATATATATTGAAGTTATTTGCTTTTTAATATTTTGATTTATGAATTTATATTCTACAGAAGATCTATTTTAAAATTTCTTGTTTTCCTTTTCAATCTTGTTTGTAATAAATTGGCCAAAATGTTTGAACATTATCTAAAGAAACGGTTTATTATATGTAGCATGATCAACTACATTTAATAAAAATAAATACATATGATAAACCTTTTCTTTAGCAACATTTGAAATATTTTGGCCAGAAGATATATTTATATGAGCAGTATTAAACCACTAAACATCACATGATCACCATTTCTTATGCTTGCTCATAACTATTATTAAAACAGGCAAAACTCTCCATACAGTAGTGCAACTCAGTGCAAGCCAGAGTAATCAATGGATGCCAGAAGGTTTGTGCATAAAATTCCTATCTAGTGCCTACTCATTCAATATCCCCAGACTATTCTAAGATCTAGATTCAGTGCTCTCAGATCCAAGGTTTCTCACTGATGACTAGAAACTAGTCTGGGGATATTGGATGAGTAGGGACTATATAGGGATTTTATGCACAAGCCTTCTAGCATTCATTGATTACTCTGGCTTACACTGAGTGGCACTACTGTATGGAGAGTTTTACCTGTTTTTATACGAACAATAAGTGTTTAAATATTACCAGTAGAATGCAATATCAAAGAATACATCCATTTTATAAATTATTTAATTTTTTAAAATAATATAATATATATTGTTTAAAAATAGTTTTATTTTATTTTTCAGTTTACTAGAATACACCAGTTATGATATGCTTGGTATTAAAAAAGACCAGTTTCTCATTATTTGTCATTCTGAAAACAAAGCAATAATTGAAATAATTGACATCAAAAATAATAAACAGCAAGCAGGGAAGAAAATAACTGTCAGTGATAAAGTAGTTTCTGTTAATAATATTGATAAACTACCCGATGCATTTCTTGTGCTAACTTCAGCAACCATTTTAATATGGTAAGAATTGTTTTTGTGTTATAAATTTTTTTAATGATAAAGGATTAGTCAAGCATTTATGATGTTAAAAAAATAATTGAAAAGGATTATCTGCACTGATTGAAATTTTCTAATTAAATTAACTTTATATTCTTTCATAATTTTTAATGAAATAATTTATAAATTTCATATCTATGATTTAGTTATCTATAATAAAAAAATAAAAAAATTGAAAATAATTAAAAAGACATTTTAATTCACAGTGAATATATAGATAAATGTCATGTGTGGTTTAATTATCTACATATATGTATATATATGTGTGTGTGTATTAAAGATACATTTTGTTTACTATTATTTCTGAATTTTGATATCTGTAATGCTGGTTAGAATCATGTGGCAAAACTGTTACAAAATTTTTTTATATATTTAAATCTTTTTAATAAGCATAGATTTAAATTATTTAATTAGTTGCATTATAGCTAATAATTTTTATATTATTACATATATTATTAAAATTTAAAAGTATTGGAGATAAATAGCCAATATTTAATGTCCATTTTTTTAATTCACAAAGTATACTTTTTGAAAAGTATTTATTTTTATTAATCAATTTCTTAAATATTTATAGTTTGTATTAACAGTTATAATTAGCATTACATCATTATGATCCATCTGTTGAAGAATGATTTATTATCAATGCTTTAGAATGGTCAGGAAAAAGGTGGAATCTCATCGTATCTGCCATACAGGGTGCCACCAGACTATTGGAACCTGGGAAATTTATATAGTAGGCAGATACGCAAGTTAAAAATCCAACTTTTATTTTATTGACCGTTAACCCTTGCCACTAGCTCATGGAGTAGCAGAGGTTTAAAACATATTTATTAAAATATATTTTTAATAAAGATTAAAAAATAAATAAACTAGATCACTGACTACTAATAACACAAAAGATTTTATTCATGTATATATAGGTAACAACAAACAAACTTGAAAAATAATTACTATAAAAAAATTATGCTTTATGTTTCATTATTATTATTATTTGTCTTTAATCTTAGAATGTTGAGCATAGATAGGCCACCTAGACGACGCACTTAAAAGATTTTCAAAACATTTGACTCCAGGCTAAAAGTCTGCAGCCACACCAACGCTCTCTTCTCGATATATACGCAACCAATGCAATGGGAACATGTTAGCATAAAACCACGCTGACAGGAAGGTGCATCTGACAGCATGATATTATTTGAAGAACATGACCTTCGTCCAGTACAGGAATGTGTGTCTGCCTGGCGAAAGAATCATGCATATAAAATAACACAAGAGAAAACGCTACGTATGGATGGGAGAGCGGTCTATCTTGCCGACTTATAGTCTTTATTCATAGAGCTGAAAGGAGTCATTGTCTTGGGAAGTACTCCACGACCATTTCAACACCATAACTACCTCTTGGGGGTCATGCATTCAGTTGGGCACATTGCCCTGTATGCTAACACACTTCACATTACATTGATATAAACATCCACATATCCCTCCACCAGCATTGACACAACTACGAAACAAATAGTCCGAAATCAATACCCCTTTAAACTAACATATACTTAAACAAGTCTAAGCAGCCATCTACACCCAACTTAAATTTAAGTCAATTTACTAATTTAAATTTATTACAAAAAAAAAATATTTAGTTTAGGGTATTTAACTTATTTTAAAATCATACATTGTATTCAACTTATTTTTACATCACATAATATATTTGACCTATTTTAAAATCGAATAATGCACAAATAATGATACATGTTCGCTTTTATCTTTAAATTTGTTTGCAATTGCAAACTCTTACCCTATTACAAACAGATCTTATACTAAACATAAATAAAAAAAAGATTGTAGTATTATGGACAAAGATGCCGCTCGATGGCGCCGTTATCACGCTAAAACTATAAAATATGAACATTCCCAGACTGTTGATTTTAATCATTTTGATGTGTTTTTTGTAATGCGAAAATAAAAAAATATCAAAATCGTGTTTTTTAAATATTTTTTTTTATTAACATATACAAATTAAATGATAACAATAAATGTAAAATAAAATCAACAAATTACAATTTAATTCGCGTTTTTTTTTTTTTTTTTGCTTTATTAGAAAAAACAATTTTCAATCTGATTTTTTTTTGGGGGGGGGGGTTACGCCTTTTTTGTTGTTGTTGTTTAAAAACTCATAATCGGAATAAAAAGTAAAAGTTCTTAGTCTTCGTTTTACATTTTAATTTTTACACAGAAACAGATATTATTATTGTGTTACTGCTATTTTTTACTTTCTTAGTCTTCGTTTTACATTTTAATTTTTAGAGAGAAACATATTATTGTGTTACCGCTATTTTTTACTTCAAATAGAATGACAACAAAAAGTAAAAGTTGTTAGGATTAGGGTTCTGTTGTTTGTAATTCACAGAATCAAACAAGATGTGCGATTTCCTGCGCCATATTGTTGGTCTCATGGAATGTTACGAATAGTACGTTACTTGATGCGTTACCTAATTCCAACTGCCTTTATGCATCTATCTGGACAAGATTGTGCCACTTAAAACTTCAATACAGAATGGTGTAAAGAGTCGGATAATTATTAATTAAGAAAATCGGAATATTTCAATACTTTAAAAAAAAAAAATTCAATAAAAACCACCTTACCATCAAATTCAAATACGCACACTCTCACACCAAGCCGTAATAATTGTATGAAGTGTACGAATTCACCAAATTAATTTGCTGCGATGCGACATACATGCTGTACTGCAACGCAACATAGCGGCCTGCAATCTGTAGCACAACAATAAAAGTTGTATTATAGAAAACGTGGGTTCGAACGTGTCGGCCGAGGAAACGGCATTTTTATATGCTTTAGCACGTAAACGGCGCCATCGAGCGGCATCTTTGTCCATCATACTACAACATAAAAAAATATAATATATATTTTAAAAAGTTTACATTTAAATTTTAGATAAGACTTTTAAAATTGCAAAATTTATAAAATAAAATTCAGATTTAATCAGGAGAGAAAATCTATATTCATATTTAAAGACAAATAAAGTTCGGAGATTTTAAATTAAAGAGAGTTTGTAGTTCATTTTTATCCTTTATAATTTATGCTTTCCTTTCTCCGGGCTCATTTCTTCACGATGAAGATCTGAATTTACGCAAAGGCCATTTCTTGCAGATGATGGCGATTTATGAAGACTTATGACGCTTTATGAAGATGGTTCCAGTGGTTCGATCCTGGGATCCGTGGAGTTGGAGGCTGCCTTCGGCCAGCCGAACCGAGAGAAACGCGATTAAACAGATTAAATTTTTGGTAACGGTGACAATAACTTTTTAAATTTTTTTACTTTTCAGCAACAACAAACGAATTCAAAAATTCTAATCTTCTAATTCATTATTTTTTTTGAATTTTTCCTTTTATAGTCCTGAAGCGTTTTATCTAGGAATGTGCGGATCCATCTGACATATTATGTAGATTTTCCTCTATGGTCTGTGTATATATCTTGGGCGGGAGAAGCAAGTCTTTTGTTTCTATCTCTCAACTCTTATCTATTTTCTAGTAATCTTTTTAATGGTCATTTTGCTCTAAGGACATGTTTGTAATTTATTTTTAAGATTAAAAGGTTTTTATTATATTTATTTTAAGATTAGAATCTTTGCTTCGATTCTAAAAATTTTTTAAGCTTATTTTATTTCAATATTTAAATGAAACTTATTAATAAATTAATAACTCATTATTTATGCATTTTGAATGTCTGTGCTTTTAATTCATTATTAGATATTTACAAAAAAAAATTTAAGTACCAAAATTTAAATGTAACATATATATATCCCGTTACATATCACTGAACTTATTTAAAAAAATGATAAAAAAAAAGTCTTTAGTTAGGGTTAGTACTAATTGATAATAATAATGCGTTAAAGTTCTTTTTCTTTCATGGCCGTATTTTTAAGTTAGTAAATCACTTCAAAATTTTAAACTCTTTCCTTTTCTTTTTAAATCTTAAAGTTATTTAATGATCATATTTATACCTGACAGTCACATCTTATCATAACTTATTCCTACTATAACTATTCTAATGTGCAGAGTGCTGTTCGCACTCTTTCCTAAACTGTTTTATTTGGATCAGGGTATTCATGGTTAATGAATATCATGCCACACGCCCAGTCATGGGGTTATTCGATATTCTAACACCCTGCAATACCCTGTAGTGTTTAGCATATATATAATGTTTTTTTCCTTCCTTTTGAATAATGCTGAATAATGTATATATGTAAGATTTTTTTTCCGAGTTTGTAAGCCCAGTCATTGTAAATTTTTTTTTTCTCTTAAGTTTATACATCCAATAATAATATCGTATTTAATGTCACGTCTATAAAAATGTAATATATATATGTAAAAGAATTTAATTATCAACACATTTTGAAAAGACTGTTCTTACAAAATATATATTTCTTGTACATGAGAATTCAGTGACCCAGCTTTTACTTGTACATTCTGTGTCACCATGTTGGCTGGCGTCCTGATATAAATTTGCCAACCGGTGTTCTTCTAAAACACAGAATTTAATAAAGGTGAATTTGAACCTGGATTGAGTTGGTTGTAATAAAGAATCGATATTAATTATGAATAAATTTTGTATACTAACAAGCAAATAAACTAAAAGATAATAGTGACTATGTAATAATAATAAAACTTCGAGTCTATTCTAGATGCGGAAGAACAACCAAGACAAGATGGAAAATAAAAAAGCCAAGTAATAGGGTAGTTTTTTTTTGTTTTTGTTAAAAAAAATTTGTGTGCTTTCCATATTTATATGTGAATAGTTAGTTTATAATCATATGTTAATTAGTGAACTAGATGTTTTTTTTATATATAACATAGGCGGCAGTTCAGGATAGCAGGCAGATAAAATAACTTATGGGGGAGCAACTGAAAGAGTAGGGCATGAGATAGTTGAAGATGGGGGAAATAAATCCAGAAACCTTTAGTGCAAAAGAAAAAAGGCACTACCACAAACAGTTTTTTTTTTTAGATAACATATTAAATAATTAAGTACTGTTCTAAAAGAAAATTGGTTGTTCTTCAGTCGTGAATGGATTCGAAGTAAAGGCTTTTTTTTATTCCTTTTTTTTTCTGTCATTTTAAGTGGGGAAGTGTGAAACAGTCGACCTTAGTTTAAGATCGAGTTTCACTGCTCTACCACAACCCACATTTCATCCTGCTTCTTTTTTTTTTGTCATATGTATATAAACTATACGTATATTTCTGAGAAGCGTCTATAAAAGTTACAAATATAAATTTTAAATAAAAAATTATTTAATTATTTTGATATTAATTTCACTAGATGCGACTCAGATATATACGTATATTAACGGAGCTTTTATATATATATATAAAAGCGCAAACAAATATTATAAATAATTTTGTATTTTTTTTCTTTGATTATATGTTAATTATTTTGTAATTATTTTTCGTTATAAAACTACATAAAAATTCAAGATGGAAGATGCACTCGTCGACTGTCCAAGAATAATTAAAGGGGCGGGAACATTAGTTTGTTTCATGATTAAAAAGAAATTTTTAAATTAAAGTAAAATTTAAAACAAAGCTAATTGATTTAGTTAGCTGTTAACATTTTTATCAAATCTATTTCCAATCTGGAAATTGATTTGAATTTATTTTTGGACAGTTATCTTGCGATTGCATCTACTAACAATAGAGAAAAGATTTTTGTAAATTAAGGATTAATTAAGAGTTAAGAAGTTTAATTAAAAAGATTCGTTGAAAAACTCAAAGTTTGTATAAATGGGGCCAAAAATCTATTATGTCAGAGTTGGGTCAATAGTTGCTTGTCGACTCCACATATATTTAATTTTTGAGGGGCCTCAGCTGCCTTCCTCTCTGTCTTTAGCTCCACTCTTCGCTGTGCAGAGATGTAGCCCCTACCACTCAAGAGTGCCTGTGCCGTCAAAGAATGCTGCCTGCCACAGAAGATTCGTCAGTATTTCATAGAATCCTGAGATAATGGCCTAAAGACATAATCGTATTACCTAATTCTAACTTGTGGTTCTATAAAATTAATGTTTCTTTATGTTAAACCTCTTTTTAATTCGCTAATCGGCGAGCATGTTAAACTAATTATTTCCTTAGTACCGATTCTCTATAATCTAATCTTATTATAAAACTTTTCATCCAACTCACGCTTCTTATGCTCATAATTTAGTGCAGTTGTGATTTATTTTTAATGATATTTTTATATTTTTCATTTATTTGTAAATGCTAATCAAACCCAGTCTTACGAATTTCTATATCCCGCTGTGGAATAAAAAGGGGGGGGGGATTAATGAGTTCTTGTTATTTACTTCTAAATAGCTCGTAAGATTCGAGTTTGTATTTTAAATGAATACATGCTTTTAAATAAATATTTTATCGTAAGTTTATACAAAATGTATAAATACTTTTCAGTCTGGGGTGGATATTGATGTCCGTTAATTTTATTGATTTCTTTATTGATCATCATCGCCAAAAAGGCTGGCAACCTTATTCTATTTTGTTATTTGCACTTTTAAGTGCTGAATTTTAATTTTTTTTTATATGAAACAAAATAGTATTGATTCAAGGAGGGGGAGCAATGCATACTTCATTAATTATAGTTTTAACTTCTGATAAATGACTTTATCTTACATGGGTCATTATTTAACATATTATTATGTATTTGTTAAACCACTTAAGGCTTTATGTTAGTATTTAAACCCAATGATTTTATATTCTTATAATAGCGTTGCTGGAATTTGTGAGAAATTATTAATAAGCCACATAAGGCTTTGATCTGATTTGCCTGTACCTCATTCCAGGGATTCATGATCATCTTTGTTTGTCATTCTTCTCTTTAGGTATATATTTATATACTGCTTTGATTCGCCTGTACCTCATTCTAGGGATTCGGAGCCTTCCATTTTTGTTATTGTTCTCATTCCTAACAGAAGTCTAAGTCTACTTCTGGAACAAGTCGGTCAGTGTAGTTGAAGCTCTGCATGGACTTACCATAAACCGGATTCATAGCAACTTCCTACCTACCTTTCCTCTTTCAGTACCGCTTTAGCATGAAGCTGGAATACCACCTTAATAATTGGAGAATGACCTTTTCTTGGCCAAAGCTGCCATTTCTCTCTCTCTCACTGACAATGCTAGCACTGCGAGTTTTTATAGTTCGTTTTTCTTTTAGCCTGTTACCAAAATAAATCGTTATGATGTGTAATAATGAAACATTTTTCTCTTTGTAATATTTTTATTTGGAGTTTAAATCCAACCTCTCGTGAAGCTGCCCTCCCCTTTATTGAATAAGCCATTTTCCGTATTGATAGTTTCGCAATATCTGATAGTTAAATGTCGAAAATGTTTAATAAATAAATGTTTTTAAGTATATTTTGATCACAATGTATCCTCATTTTAGTGTTATCAATAAATGCTATGAATTAAAATAAAGCTATGTATCAAATGCCAAGGGCATTATATTCATGTCCTATATCCAGCAAAATTCTATTATTGTATCTTTACATGTGTTTCTAAATTAAAGTCCATCAACCACTCAAATCTATTTTTGTAATATTGAATAAAATCCTATTTTAAATATACGTTTCAGTATTGTAACCCCTGCACTAAATTGATATTTGTTAAAATAAAATAATTGAAGCAAGTTTGTCAAAGATTTGTAACCAAAATAATAGTTTAAATTGTGTGAAGTTGATTATATATATAAAACTCATATTGAATTTTGCCCAAATAAATATTTATATTTTAAACTTAACCCAGTTGTTCAAATCTCCTTAATAATATTTATATTTATGTATGTTTTTAACTTAATGTCTTGGGTTCACTCAATCTCTCATCATCATCATCAGCTGACTTCTCATGCAAAACGATGTAGCACTGGGCCCGGAAATAATTAATTTATGTAGTATCACCGTAGTGTTATAGATTTAGGGAATGGGCAAATAGGTTAGAATTCATGATTGCTCCTGACCTGTGTATCTCGGGCATGATTGGATTCGGGGTACTTTTGCTCAGATTCTAAATCTTCTTGAATGGACATACATTTTCGACCGGTACAGTAGATCTAACATTAGACTATCAACTATATATATTTTAGTGGTTTTAAAATCTAATGATATATACCAAAAGAATAAAACATGTTTTTGAAATAACTACTATTAGTACAGATTTTAAATGTAAGCTGTTATAGATATGCATTGTAATGATGATAAATTTTGTTAAAGTTTATGATATAGTTATAAATATTGAATTGTAACATAAAGTATGATAAAATGGGGCAAGCAATGATTGATGCCTAGTTATCTCAACATGCTTTTGGGCAAAAAACCCAATGATTACAATATATACAATAATTTATCTATTTAATTCCTCAATTTATTGCATATTAATAACTTAATTAATAAATAATTCTAGGTTGCCTTTTTTTCTAAACTTTGACTGATTTATGTAACAGTCAGAATCGTCTATCTCGCTAACGCACTGCAGAATTCAAACCCCAGACACGAAACTGAACATTCTAGGAGGGGTTGCCTTCTAGATATACTAAGTTCGAATCTAAAGTCCAAATTTCACAGCGCCATCTACTAGATAACGCATCTGATGCCACTACTAGTATAACCTTTGACCGGTGCCTGGTGGTCAGGGAGAAACAAAAGACTCTATACTAAAAGAAGCTTGGGTGGCTAATTAACGTCTATGGATTTACAAAAGAAATGCAGAAAATATATATATAGACCGAGACAGTGATAGGAATCAAATAAAATAAGAGATCAAATTTAGTTTTAAATAATTTCACAAAATTTATTTATATAAATTATATATATAACACCACTGTCTGCTTATATGAGACAGGGACGCGTACTAAATAATTGTGGGCATTATATTCCAATAAATGACAAAAAGGTTTTAAAGCAAAGTGATATATTCTATTCCTCGGGCTAATAGCATTACGATAATGTGCTTGATGAGATAGGAACATGTGCGAGGTGCTTTGAGCAATTATACAAGTCTAAGAAAATATTTGAAAATTAAGTGTTCTAAAATATTTATTGATTTCGAGAATAGCACAGACAAAAGCTTACTAAGCAACAAAAGGGGAATGTGATCAAAGCATTTATTCGATAATAAAAATAATGTTACATTGGGAGGTCAGTATTGCTGATAATGAATTTATTAAAGTTGGAGGGTGTGACACGTTTAAGTCACGGATGCTTTGTAAAATAAATATAAAATAAAACAATAATGGAATATTTGGAATGATTATGGAGGGCATCTTGCCGCTAACCCGTAGGAAAGTATTTTATGAACAGCCAAAACTTAGCGACTGTGTGACGATTTCGTTTAATTCCCAGGCGTGTCATTTGGGGACACACTCTGCCTGGAAACCGCAAGCGAAGAGAACGGACTTGGCCATGTAAAGAATCCTTGGAAAAGTAAAACAAAGCGGTCTCAACAACCAATTCATGTACCAGCAATACGAGACTAGTGTATATAAAACATACTAAATGGGTTTTACTTGGATTGAGAAATGCCCAATCAAATTCCCAGAAATTCATTTAAAAGGGTCCGCACATTCTCGACGTCAATGATGAACTTTGTAATTAAAGTAGAACACAGTAATTAAAATAGGAAAATGCATGCTTGCGGGTTTGAAAAGTAAGTATAGATTTATATACGCAATCATGCATTAGGGGAGACATTTAATCATTGACCTCGCACATACTCTCATATTAGATTAATATCAGTAACATGTAGATTTTAAACTATGTGATTATATTATATATTAAAGAAAAGAATCGCCCTCGAACGAGTGATTTGCAAGATAATAAAATTGGAAAATTATTTAGAAATTTAAAATATGCCTTCATAGCAGCGTCTTATTTTCATCAAAGGGAATAATTCACTCAGTCAAAGACGATTCTGACACATTATCATAATAAAATAATAGAAAGCTTAATCAATAGAAAATATTAACCCAAGGATAGAGAGCAAAATGTTGAGTATATTTAAACACGTTAAAGAAATACATAATGAAGTTATGTGAAATATCAGAAAACAATTTAAAATAGCTATAGCATGTTAGTTATCACAAGAGCTCTTGGGTTAATTTAGGGTTACCTCTGGAGAAGTATTTTTAGGTAGATTGATGGTCGGCAGGTTTTTATATAATTTAACAGCAAAATCTGGAAATGTTCATATTTTTGACAGCAGCAACAGTTCCGGGGTTCCTTGTGTGATAACTTCCGATGGTCTGGAGCAGCGGCCGGCTATTCCGAGGGGACATAGCCATCTTGACGCCTCTACTCTGTCATGTCAAGGTTAGCAAATTATATTAGAATAGAACTCAGAATGATTTCTCTTAGAAACATTAAAATGGAGAACAAAAGAAAACCCTCCTTTTTATAGTAGAAATTAACAATAGAACTGCCCTGGAGCGTTACAAAAATATATCGGACTTATCAGCTGTAATTAAATCTATTCGAATGTCTAAAGGAATTCAACATTAATTAATTTCTTTTGTTAATTTCCCTGTCGACATTCGAATTACAAACTAGATTTAATTAAAAATTACTTTTATTAATTAAAGAAAACCTTAAGTGGACATCTGCTGTTTTTAGATAAACTTATATAACATTAACTAATTAAACTATTGTCCCTCATTTATTTTACAGAAATATTTGGAATGACTTTTATTAAATTAAATGAAAATTATTTTACTTTTAAATTGCAATATTTGAATCTATCTACTAAATGAATATTTACTAAATGAATTTTATTTTAAATCAAAATATATTACGACGGTAATATATATTTGTAAATAGATTGAAACAAAATAACTTTAACAATTTATAATTTTGATATGTTTTAAAATGCAAATCATAGTGTGTGCGCAATTACGACTTATATAACTTTTTAATAAATCAAAATTATGTGAATATATACATAATCTTTAATCTTTTTATTTTATTTGGGAATGAGTTATATATATAATACGAGCATTGTGCTCGTGGTTTAAAATTAGGCTGGATTTTCGGTATATAAGCGTATTGCAGACACTACGATAGATTGGGGTTCAAACTAAGGTATGAGGGTAGGAAATAGGTGAGAAAAGGTGAAACGAAGATCTGCAAAGCAGACCTTACTGTTTCATTGGTTCACTGGTAAGAATGGTTAATTCTAGAGAAAGATTTTTGCTCAATTCCCAAATGAGGACAGTGAAAAAAATAAAAAAAACTATTTAGATCAATTGAATGAAACTTTTGTGTTAGCATACCATTTGCTTTTCTAAATAACGAATCTTATGACTGACTGATTAATACATGATTGTTGTGTCTTGAGTGATTAATATAATAATTAGAGTATATCTAGAAAATTAAAAGTTCTCAGATTGATGAAGAAAGTAAAAGAATAAAAAAGAAAAGTGGATTGATTACTTGAATGGAGCTATTAGGCTATGCCTGCTATTCTAGTACTCAAACATGTTTTAACGTGATGAACAACAAACCATATGTGAGAAATAACTTTTTTATTTAAAAAAAAAGTAAAGAGCAATATATAATTGTGTATTGTTTACACAATCTTATTTTAACTTTTACTAATTCTAATTATTGACTTGTTGAGTGACTTTTTCTTTAACTTTGTTTTAAAAAACCCACTAATGCTCATTATATGCATACCAGATGTACCTGGTTTGAAAGGGTGTCATTTTGATATTTGAATTTGACAGCTTTACTTTCTGCACATTAAATTCTTTGTAATAAAAATTATGGATTATTAAATTTATTTGTAATTTTTTTTTGTAATTGGTTGCTTTAATACATTTTTTTAAAGATTTAATGTAAATTGAACAAAAGATTTTAATATTGTATAAATAGATGTGAGAAATTCACAATTGGTAAATTAAAAAAAAAAATTTTTGGAACTTACCTGGCAAACTATTGATACATTTAGCCTTTTTAATAGTTACCATTTATTAGTGGCAGAATACAAAATGTTGGCCTTTTAGGCCATCATTTTTGTAATATTTTTTAATTGGTTAAACTTTTTACAATTTTTTTTTAAGATTTAATGTAAATTAAACAAAATATTTTAATATTTTAAATTAATTAAATTATGTAAAACGTTATTAATCAAATTAAGTTTCTAAATTAAAATTTTTAAATATACCTCTATATTTGATATGTGGATTTGACAGTGTTCTGGACAACTATTAATGGTGGAATTACTTCCTTCACATAAAATATTCTTCATATAATTTTTTTTTTTAAATTGGTTGTGTTACTTTTTTTTTGATTTGGAATTACTTGCTTTGAATAAAATGCTTGTAATCAAATTAAACCTATAAATTATAAAATTTAACTTTTTAAATATACCTGTTCTATTTTATATATGAATTTGACAGCATTCCAGACAACTATTAATGGTAGAATTATTTCCTTTCCATAAAATATTCTTTATTTAATAGGTTTTTTAATTGGTTGTGAATTTGACATACGACAGCCTTATGGACAAACATTCATATGTATTATATATATATAGATGAGGTATATATATTGAAATAGATGCCATCCATGAGGTCTTACACATAAGGGAGAGCTGGCTAATAATACTTGTGAGATTGAATAATAAAAAGTAGCATTGAAATTCTTTTAGATGATAAAACAAAAAAACATCATTTTATAATAAATATTTAAAAAAATACTAATGTAATGAGTTAATTATTATTAAAATGTGGATATTTAAATTAAAAACAAAAAAAACTAAATTATAATATTTTATAATGTAAAATAAAATAATACAATTAGTTTTTGTTATCAGAAATTAAAAGATTTAAAAAAGAAAATGTACTTTAAATTATAAAGAAAAAAAATGTACGTGGGGGTACCCAAAAATAACTGGAATTATTCTGTGGAAAGCGAGCACATTGAAGTACATGCATCTGCCGCTAGATGCTCCTTGATGTGAGTGCGGATCTGATAACTGATCACTTCATTGAATTATACTTATGGTTCCTGTTTTATAAAAGATAGGACCTTAAGAAAGCCATTCTTTGAATCATTATTAGTTTAAATGAGATGTGTGTGTAATTATGTATATATTTACCAAAATTTATGTTCTTAGTAGACTAACTTCATTTTAGATATATATTGTATCATTTTCCGTTTTGCTAGACCACTATACGCCCCAAATGTATATTTGAGCGTGAGTTGATCAAGCTGTATCAAGGAAAAAAAAGAAAGTTGTATTTCTATTCTTAACACAGCTATTTTTCCTGATCAACTCCAGCCTATTAATTGTTACGAATTTGTGCTATTGACAAAAATCAACTTTTAATTTTATTTACTATGGGCGCCAGGACTCCTAAGAATCCGCTGAAATATGTCGCCAGCACCTCTCGCAAGTTGTAAGACAAAGAAAAATAAAAAGATTCTTTTATAATATTTTTTTTTTTCAAGGGACGGTAATTCTACCGTAATGAGAATTAATGATTTTTACGATTATTAGTCCTGGGAGTATTGAAACATATTGGCAAAGGTAACTTAAACGTTTAATCTTATTAAACTACTAATAGATTTAATAATAAAAAATAATAACTATTATTAATAACGAACAAATGAAAATTGAAGTTAGAAATATTTTTATTATTATAACAGATTAAAAATCTGTTTAAGTTAAAATGAGGATTCCTAATCAAGTAAATCAGAGAGAACACATATTAATTCAAATATGACACAATCAATAAAATAAAATAGTTAATTAAAAAGTTCTGGTATAAACAAAAGTCTCTTGTACAGAAAAAATCAAAGTCTCTATCGGGATTATTTTAAGACTTGTTTGCAAACGCTTAATTTTGTCATAATCGGGAATAAGTAGTCTTAACTTACCGGTAAGCTTTGTGAATTCACGAAGGTTGTAGATAACTATGCATAGTTTTTCGGGGTTGAATTGAGCTCACGGCCTTTGATTATTAGTTGATCTTGGTGCTGGTTCCATAGGCTAGTCGCGTAAGCTTCTCTGTTGTCCATCGGTAATGATGTCAGCTAAAGCTCCGGTCTACTCTCGTATGAATAACTTCTTCATCGTAGAGTGGTCTGGATTCTCTAATCCAAAACCAACCAAAAGAAT